>OZ010720.1:7816685-8071365 GCA_963932345.1 Ophion ventricosus
GCAACCGAACAAATCGAAATTGCAAAAAGTGGCCGTGGCCAACACTTGAGATAGCCAAAGACGTTGAATCACACTCCCCTGGTAGTGACCGTCAATTCTCAAATGGAAAAGGAGAAGGCTGCGGCACGCACGCAGAACGAAGAGCCGCAACGCCAGAAAGCAGCATGGAAAGCCAGCGAGGTTAGTCTGATTATAATCTATCACTGTAATCCCTGTAGGATCTACCGATGCGGACACCACAGTTTTTTTTACCTTTGGTATGAAGCGTTAACAAAAATATTGATAATGGTACATGATATACATTCCCGTTTGCAGAAAAAGAGAAAGATAGACGAGGCAAATGCGTTGATGGCGCAGGATGCGTGGATAACGGCTGAAGCGATGAAAAGTTGGGCCCGAAAGGAAAATGCTTCGACAGATAAACTCAAAAAAGAAAAAAGGAAAAAGTCTCGCTGCACCACAAAAATGGTTAGTATCAAGTTGAGTGACATGATTGGTATGATTATAAATCCCCACAAGAACGGATTCTGTGTAAAGAAGGGCGCCAAGTACACTCCGCGCAGAACATATATTCACCTTTTGCAAAAAGATCAAGTAGAAAAAAATTCTTAATTCAAAAAATATTTAAAATCAATTATAATCGGCAATCCAGTATTTATTTGTGAAAAAAAATATTTATAAATTGAAATAGAATTTATTCCAAAAATATAAATTTTTAATTTAAATTAAAAAATAAAATTTCTCTTTATATACGAAAAAAATTGGCGCGTTTTACTTTTCACGTGAATTCTTACATTTCTTGTTGAGGATTTTTTTTCCACACGATCAGAAGATCGCATCGTTATGATAATTTAAAATTATACTACGTTGAAAATTTCATCTCCGAGTTTGCCGAGTTAGCAAGTCGATAAAAATCTGAAAAAATGCCACGTTCTCAAAATATATAATACACAAACATCACCAACTTTGAAAAAGATCGAAGAGAATCAGGCTTTTTCGCCCTTCGAATTCACGTGGAATACCTTCATATATTTTTTCATATTGAATGCAGAATTGTACCGAATCGAATGGGACCAAACATGTGCAATCGAGCCCGAAAACGCCGATATCAAAAACGAAACCGGTCAACGTCAATACCGTAAGGTCGACTGCAGCGAGTGGACTGAGCGACGACTGTTTTGAATCGATAATAAATCTCGACTGGCACGATGACAATATAATGGACTCTGGTGGTACCGCGTCAACAACGAGTGCTGTTGACAAAGGGACCAATGAAGCAACGGTAAGATATTTATGTTAGTGCGAACGCAACGATAAACGGATTTCCCATTTTGCGATCGGTTTATAATTATATGTTTTTTTTTTCTATTTCGAATGTAGAATTGTACCGAATCGAATGAGACCAAACATGTGCGATCGAGCCCGACAACACCAATATCAAAAACAGAGCCAATCAACGTCACTACCGCAAAGTCGACTGAGGCGAGTGGACCGAGCGATGACTGTTTCCAATCGATAATGAATCCCAACGGGCACGATGACAATACAACGGACTCTGATGGTACCTCGCCAACAACGAGTGCTCATGACAAAGGGACCAACGAAAGAATGGTAAGATATTTATGTTAGTGCGAACGCAACGATAAACGGATTTCCCATTTTGCGATCGGTTTATAATTATGTTTTTTTTTCTATTTTGAATGCAGAATTTTACCGAATTCAATGGGACCGAACGTCTACGATCGAGCCTGAAAACACCGGCATCAGAAACGAAGTCGGTCGATGGTAATACCGCAGAGACGACTGTCGCCAGTGAACCGACCGACGACTATTTCCAATCGATAATGAATCCCAACGGGCACGATGACAATACAACGGACTCTGGTGGTACCTCGCCAACAACGAGTGCTCATGACAAAGGGACCAACGAAACAATGGTAAGATATTTATGTTAGTGCGAACGCAACGATAAACGGATTTCCCATTTTGCGATCGGTTTATAATTATATGTTTTTTTTTTCTATTTTGAATGCAGTATTGTACCGAATTCAATGGGTGCGAACGTCTGCGATCGATCCTGAAAACACTGGCATCAGAAACGAAGTCGGTCGACGGTAATACCGCAGAGACGATTGTCGCCAGTGAACCGAGCGACGACTATTTCCAATCGATAATGAATCCCAACGGGCACGATGACAATACAACGGACTCTGGTGGTACCTCGCCAACAACGAGTGCTCATGACAAAGGGACCAACGAAACAATGGTAAGATATTTATGTTAGTGCAAACGCAACGATAAACGGATTTCCCATCTTGCGATCGGTTTATAATTATATGTTTTTTTTTTCATTTTGAATGCAGAATTGTACCGAATTCAATGGGTGCGAACGTCTGCGATCGATCCTGAAAACACTGGCATCAGAAACGAAGTCGGTCGACGGTAATACCGCAGAGACGATTGTCGCCAGTGAACCGAGCGACGACTATTTCCAATCGATAATGAATCCCAACGGGCACGATGACAATACAACGGACTCTGGTGGTACCTCGCCAACAACGGGTGCTCATGACAAAGGGACCAACGAAACAATGGTAAGATATTTATGTTAGTGCGAACGCAACGATAAACGGATTTCCCATCTTGCGATCGGTTTATAATTATATGTTGTTAAGGATATGGGTGAAAGAATACGCAATACACACTCTTGATATGAAACGAATGTTAATTAATCTTTATTTCTTTGGTGAACAAACACTTTGGCACCGTTGATCTCTCTCTCTTTCTGACTGTTTGCAATGGTCGCTCGCATAGAACTAACATGGCGTCGCATGAGACGCCTTCGTCTTGCTATAATGGCGCATGCGCCTTGTCGTCTGCGCCATTGCACACACACACATTCATACATGCACACACATACCAAGCGCGCGAAAACTGACTCAACACTTCCACCGTTTTAATCGCTTGATGCTTCACACACACTCATACCGTTACGAAGACGAATAAAGCTTTCTTTTGGTAAATTTTTCGTAAATATATCCGCCTTCTGTGCATTAGAGGGGATGTACAATATTTTTATTTCTTCTTTCTCAACAAGTTCACGCACGTGATGATATCGAACATCAATGTGCTTTGTCCTTTCGTGAAACTCTGGGTTTTTAGCCAATTTTATGGCACTTTGATTATCGACATGAATTACCGTGGGATTATCACATTGATATTCGATATCTCTAAACAGAACCCTGAGCCACGTTGCTTCTTTTCCAGCCACCGATAACGCAACATATTCGGCTTCCGTTGTACTTAATGCAATCGACTTTTGTCGTTTTGACGACCACGTGACCGGCCCGCCTGAAAAACAAAACAAATACCCGGTGGTAGACCTTCGTATCTCCAAATCAGCCGCATAATTTGCATCGGAGAAGCCAATGAGATTTGACTCGCTTCCACCGCTGCGGTACACAATTCCAAAATTTGCTGTTCCCAACAGATAGGCAAAAATTCTTTTGACCGCTCGCCAATGATTCGAATCGTGATTATTCAAGAATTTGCTCGCATTGTTTACCGCAAACGAGATATCAGGTCTTGACACTATTGCCAAAAACATAAGCGAGCCTACGGCTTCACGGTACGGTACGCTGTCTACATTCTCGCTTTCGGTAATCGGTTTTAGGATAACATTTGGCTCACCCGGTACACACACAGTTTTTGCCTCATTCATACTGAATTTTTCTAATATATGTACGTCATGGTTTTTAAATAAATGCCAGACCGGCAAACTGTTTAATGAATCATCTTTATCCGGTATTGTATACAGAAAGCAGCTTGCACACCGCAAGGCGGGCCTTCGCTGCAAAAGAAAAATAGTCGCCGTCGCATTTCCAGTGAAGATTCGTCGGACGAAACGGTAAAGAAATATACTAGTTGACCTCGTGTGGTAGGTTTCAAATCGGTACAATATTATTGTATAGGACGATGAATCGCTCGGGAAAACGAAAGAGAAGAGGGATAAGAAAAGAATGAATAATAGGACGAAGCGCCGTGGATACCAGTCGTCAGAAAAATACCACACGTCTGAGGATATTGCTCGTTTGGCGAGATCCGTCAACGCCAAATGGGAGCGATTGTGGAAACGTACCGCGGAATTGGCAACTTCAATGGCACGATCCGGCGATGGCGTGCCAGTAAGGACGAATAAATTAACTATCCCGGCCGCCGACGAGGATAATATTGTACGATACAATGATTGCGATACTTACACCCCGAAATATATATATTCCTTTAAAACTTCATTTTCAATAGGTGACTCTCGTACCGGGAGGACGCTTCAGCCGCTCGTGCGTCGCACGGGCTGCGGAAGCCAAATGGATGAGGAAACGCATGAACATTCTCGTGGAAGATTTTTGGCCGTTGGAGCAACATTGCAAGCTCACGTTGATGAAGAAGAAACGAAATACTGAGTACCGGACGATAACTAAAAAAGAAATCGATATTTTGACTGGTAAATAGACAGGGGAGGCACATTTATACGCTAAACATTGCCGACGAAAACAATTTTAATACAACTTGGACTTAATTCCTGACATATAAAGAGGCAGCGAAAACTCTGGAAGGTACTCACCCTCTCCATGACAAAGACATTAACGATTCAAGAGCGGTTCGAACATGGATTTCGGCGAAAATCAAATCCGATCGAAACCGTTTCAGTCGAATAGGGAGTACGTCGAATAAATCGCGTCCAGGAAGGTCACGATCACTGGACCACTCTACAAGTACCGATGACTCTGCCGAAACTGTTGAGCAGGGTGCTGCGGCGACTATAACGCAAGAAAATAAGCATTGCAGTCTGGAAGACCTACGGGAAGTAATAACTCGATCAATGTACCGAGCACCGAAAGCGGAAACAAGAATTGCACCAAAAGATCTCCATAGTTGGTCCAGCTTGGCGAAGCGAACGAATTTCACGGTGGCTCAACTTCGAATACTTATACCGGATACCTGTGCAGTAACACTGAACGGTACGCCTTCTGAATTGTACGATACATAGTTGGAAACAAACTAGCACGAATGTTACTCAAATGGGATTTTTATTTACTCGTAGGAAAAGTTCGTCTGGTCGATTACAAGTTTGAATCCTTGTTCATGTCAGCCGTGTACGATTTCGCAATGAAGAGTACCGAGAACTGGACTATCGACGCGAATATTCTGCAGAAGCAGATGGCAAATGTACCGCCGGAGCTCATTTTGCACATCATGAAAAAATATATGACACCGAGCACCAATACAACCAGAGATTCACAATTGTACCGGTAAATATGATGCAAATGCCAATATTGGCTCGTACAATTCCCAAAAATAACCATAGACCTTTTTAGATGTGATGCAGCGATAATGGCGAAATTATTCCTGTACGAGAAAGTTCAAACGAAAAAAAGGTGGCGATACGAT
Organism: Ophion ventricosus; assembly: GCA_963932345.1. NCBI lineage: Eukaryota > Metazoa > Arthropoda > Insecta > Hymenoptera > Ichneumonidae > Ophion > Ophion ventricosus. The sequence goes on from OZ010720.1 coordinate 7,822,134, forward strand.
GAGTTGGACCAAGAATTTCGAGCGAGCAAATACTATGGTAAGAAAGCATAATTTGACAATCAGCTGCATGTAGTGAATTTCATTTCATTAATTCAAAAAGAACTTTTTCACAACAGCCGAAGAAATGAATATTGTACTGCATCTCGCCGACTGCGCCCAGATCACCAGAGACAAGGAGACCAAAGACACTGTAGTGGTCGGTAACGGCCGGTGGGCGCAATTTGATTCCAGGACAATAATATCGGAAAATTATTCGCGACATTTCGAGCAACCCTAGCAGTGGAAGCGTGTACCGATACAAACGGTATATTATGAGACATTTCAGTGTTGAGCTTTTTATAAGTTATTTCTGTTGCATGCAGGGGAATGTGAATTAACGAAAAAAAAAAAAACAGTTTGAAATCTGTTTGCGTCTATCGTTGCGAGGACTTGAAACTCTACCAAAGAAATAGCTGAAATACGACTGCAACGATAGCTTTCCTATATTGTATTTATGGTCATTGATTACTTGCCAACGTTTAAATCGTGATAGCTGCTAACCCGCCGTTGCAAAAATGATTGCATCTTCAAAGAACTGCAATTTTTCGGATGTAGAGAAAAATTGTATCGACATAATCACGATTTCGTAATAAATGTACAATTTACGGATAATAAAGTATTTATGATACCCCGATTCGACGTGCCAACATTATAGTTCTCTACCTTTATCAGCGTCACAATAATATGCAGCATATTATGTGTATAATGAATATATATTCCACACTGTGTCCTTAAAATTGTAAAACAGTGGCGGAACAAAAATCCATATAATACATAAATATCATTTTTCCATTCATCCCTCCTTCTCTCAACTCGCTCCGGGAAAGAATCGTTATTTCCACCGGCGGTTCCTCATCGGGAGGCGAAAATCATCGATTTATTGGATTATCCGACAGTCTATCGGGTTGGCTGAACGTTGGGTCAACCATCCAGCAAAAACAAAATGGCCATGGTTGAGCAACCATTGAGTCAACCTTCCAGGAAAAAAATGGCCGCGGTTAAATAACCATTGAATCAACCATTCTCTTGCACGGTTGACTTTATAGTTGTAAAGCTGTCCAAATTCAACCGTTGATATTTTCGGTTGCCTTTGCAGTTGCCAAAATTGCTAGGGAATGAGTGCATTATAAATAATAAAACTATTGATAGGACCAAAAATCCGCCCCGCTACATAAATTGTATCCCGGCAAAAGAAATTTTTTTTTCGAATCCCAAATCAATTTTTGGTTTTCAATAATTATTTGTGAACTGCTATCGACGTTTTTTGGGCCTTGTCATGCGACTATTTGGGATGTTGGTTTTTTGCAGGATCGCCAATGCCTAAACGAGCAGGCACCACTCTCGGAATACTTTAAGTTAGAATAAGAGTAGTTCAAGTTAAAGAAAAAGTAACTTTATTCAAAGTTATATTGGACAGAGGTCTTACAAACTCGAAGGCTGTTTTACAACTGATCGTCCTTACTCCTGACGAATACTCCCTGTCTTCCCATAATGACGCTTCTTTCCAGGATTCTTTGGTGGGGATAGCGTCGTGTCGTTAGAGAGTTTGGGATCGGGGAATGGGCCAGGTAAGTGAGTCATAGGTTCGGGATTGAGGGTCAAGATAAGTGACCGTAGGTTGAGGGATTACAAGGGTATAGAGGTGAGTACGCGTAGTTTGCGTAGGACGACGCGAACTACGGTTAATGAAAAGATATAAAGATGAGCAATCGGAGTTTGGTCAGCTGTGTGTATGGGGGAAAGCTTAGGCTACAGGGTAACGGTAGTCTGGTCGGGTAGAGGATAGGAATATTGTAAGCATTAGGCAGCGTTGTGACATCCCCCTGGCGAGATTGAGAAACGTCCTCGTTTCACTCAGTTAATTCTATTGCTATCTGTTGATTGGTCCTTCGTAACTTCTTTAATCGTTCCCTTTCTTGTTTAATTTGGAGTTCAGTTGCTTTTCTTTTGCTGCAACACTCCAAAAATACTTTTAGCATACACATACATAAGCCTGTCTTAATTGCTAATGTTACAATAGTTATCAAAAATATTCCCGATATTATCGTTCCTATGCTCGGTAACACAATTCCTTTAAAATTGGCCCATTCGTTATTCACGAGTAATCGAACATGGTTATTTTCAGATTCCCGGTTGAATGCTTCTATAGTCTTGCTATGGTCTTTCAAAGTTTCGATACTTAATTTGTGCAATGTTATAGGAGTGTCTTTAAATTCTGGCAGAGTGTAATTTATAGTATCTTCGACATTGAATACTGCAAATGAAATTTTTGTCCTGGTTTGTAATAACTTGACTCGAGAAGTTTCAGTACGGAGTTCACATTTTTCGTTAGTTTCAATAATAGATGGTTTTGTTAATTCAAATATTTGATGTGCGTCGTTGCACACTAGCGTTAATGTTTTTGGTTGATTGCTAGGAAGTAGTATTTGGGCTTGGCTAGTTGTTATGTAGGCAAAATCTCGAACTTTAAAATGGGTTATTCTACATTGTCTTATGGTACTAATCAAATTTTCGCAAAGGGGAATAGAGTTGGGTGTATGTTCTATCCCTCGATATTTTATAATAAAGTCTCCGTTGACTTCCATAAGTTCCTCAGGTTTCACTTCTCTCGTACAATTGTTGCGTTCGATTCGTTCGGCGTATAATGGTAAGATAACGATGTATGTGTCGTTCACCAGCTGCGGTATTGGCGTGTTCCTAATGAGGGTCCAGGGTTCCTTTTCCAGGTTGGGTACGGTGATTATATAAGCAATTTTTTTCTCTGATGTAAATATTGCTATATTCGACATGTCGATGAACTTTTGATAATTTTCTTCTGTTGCTTCTATTATGTGTTTTCCATACTGGGTCTCAAAAGCTTTAATGGATTTTATTAATCTCTCGGGCGAGAAAAGTGATGGTTGTACAATCCCATGTTTTCCAGCTTCAATGGCGAAATTAATTGTCGTTATATCCTTTTCCAGACTCCGTTGTAGTACTCCTATGTATCTTTGTTTGTTTTCTAGCAACGTTATGTATCGTAATTGGTTTGTTTCATTGACAGCTTCAATCGTATACGGCCCTTGCCATTCTTTGTCGAGTGAGTGTTTCTTGGCGTTGTTGTGGATCAATATTTTATCTCCTTGATTATAAATTGGCAATTGACGAACTATTCCAGAATCTACTTTTCTTTTATGTTTTATTGTTGCTTCTTGTAGTCGTAAATGGGCTTGGTAGATCTTTTTTTTCCAACTCCTTGGCCCACGCTAAAGCTCTTGATTTTATTTTCTCTGGCTCCGGCTTTGTGAAGTTATTTGGTATATTCGGCATGTGCGGAAACATAAGACTGTGAGGCGTCATCTTGAGCGTTGAATGAATAGTAGTATTCCATATCTTGTACATTATTGGTAAGACTGTGTCCCAAGTGTTTGGTCGATCTTGAACCGTCGTCCTAATATTATTTTTAAGGACACCATGCATTCTCTCGATTGCTCCGTTACCTTGAGGATGATAAGCTGTAGTTGTTATGTGTTCAATCCCATAAAGTTTCTCGAACTTGGTCATCAATTCATTATTAAATTCTGTACCCATGTCGCTGAGAATTTTCTTAGGAAATCCTATGAAACAGAACCATGTGTCGTGCAGCGCCCTAAATACTTGTATTGCCGTTTTCTTTTGTAATGGTGCAAGCAAGATGAATTTCGTCAGGGTGTCTTGCATTGTCAAAATGTAACTGTTGTTCGAATTTGTTGTTGGAAGTGGTCCGACTAGGTCTATGGCTATTTTTTCATTAGGCTTAGTGACATATTCCATTTCTTTTCCTTCCGGTTTCTGACGAATGTTTTCCTTTTTATAATGTTGACAGGTATCACATTTGGCGGCGTAATCTGCAATGTCTTGGTCCATGCCTTTCCATCGGGCAATTTGTCTGATAATTTCTTTCATTTTTAACGTTCCGTTATGACCTGCTACGTCACTGTGTGCTGACTTAAGTATGTCTGCTCGTTGATCTTGTGTAGGAGCGTCTTGGGTAGTGCGGCAGAACTGTATTGAAGTTGGATTATCTTTGACAAATTCGCGCAGTATTTTTTCAATTCTTTCAATCCCTGCAGGTGTGAATTCTTTTGGGTTGACGTATAGTCGAATTTTCTGTTCGTGTTCTCGTTGTTCGCGCAATGATCGAATTAAGTCATTCTCGAAGTTGTCTTTGTTGATAAATACCATTCCTTCTTTATTCTTATTCTTTTCACGTGCTGTTAAGCGTTTCCACCCCGGGTGTTCTGTTCTATTAGGGAACAGTTTAATATCTTGATTTTTCATATCCTTTCGGAGTAATTCGATTTCGTCCTCCAAATTGTTAATATGCTCCAACAGTGGTAATCCACTTCTTTTGGTGACTCTCTTTTTACGCATATTAGAACGTTGAGGGAAGATGTTGCCCCATTGCTTCTTTGAGTATTGCTTTCTTTCTTCAGCATCCCAGAAGTTTTTGATATTTTCATCCCACTTTACCGGTGGCTGCTTCGTAATGTTGAAGACTCGTGAGAGTGCGTCTGCAACTACATTATCTTTTCCTTTCACGTACTCAATGTCGTAATGGTATTCCTCCATACGTAATCTCCAGCGGAGAAGTCGTTGACTGGGATCTTTGCAATTTTTCAACCATACTAGTGCTCGGTGGTCAGTTTTAATTATGAACGGTTTATCCTTGGTTGTTAAAAGATACTGTCGGAGTTTCTTTACGCACCATACGACTGCGAGTAGCTCCTTCTCGGTCGTATTATAGTTGCGTTCTGCATTTTTTAGAACTCGAGAAAGGAAATAAACAGGATGTCCATCTTGTGATAGCACGCCTCCAATCCCGACATTTGATGCGTCTGTTGTTAAGACATATTGTTTTGTTGGATCTGGTGGTCGTAATACTGGTGGGTCTATTATGGCTTTCTTTAGTGTGTTAAACGCGCCTTGACAACTTTCGTCCCACTTATATACCGTGTCTTTCTTTGTTAATTCGGTCAACGGTCTCCCAATTGTAGAGAAGTTTTTTATAAATCTCCGGTAATACCCTGTGAGTCCCAAAAAGGCTTTTACTTCTGTCGGATTCCGGGGTACCGGGAATTTTTGTACTGCCTCCAATTTTTCGGGGTTTGGTTTAACGCCTTCGGACGTAATCACGTGTCCTAGATATACCAGCTCGTCTTTAAGGAAATGACACTTTTCTGGTTGCAGTTTCAGCCCTTTTTCTCTCAAACGAGTAAATACAGTCCGCACATTTTGATTGTGTTCTTCAAGAGTTCTTCCGAAGATAACGATGTCGTCGATATATACATAACATATCTTGTGGTTAAGCCCCACCAATGCCATGTCCATCATTCGTTGAAATGTGGCTGGTGCGTTCTTTAATCCGAAGGGCATCCGTTGGTACTCGAAATGTCCATCGGCGGTGGAAAAGGCGGTATATTTCGTTCTTCCTGGATCCATTCCGATCTGATGAAATCCGGACGATAAATCGAATGCACTGAAGTGTCTTGCGTCTCGGAGAGAATCGAATATGTCTTCAATGATCGGCATAGGGTAAGCGTCTTGTGTGGTATACTCATTTAATTTTCGAAAATCAATAACGATTCTCCATTTTGGCTTCCCGTCAGGACCGGGTTTCTTAGGGACTACCCATACTGGTGAATTGTATGGGGAGTCAGAAGGTTTTATTATTTGTTTTGATAGCATGTCCTTCACGCCCTCGTTAATAACTTTTTGGTGTATCTCTGGAGCTCTGAAATTTCGGATGTTAATAACTTTCTGTTCCGTCAGTTTAATTTCGTGTTTAGTACCTGGTGCCATTGGGAGAGGGTCTTCGGGTAATGTGAAGAGATCATTGAATTCCTCAATTATTTTCCCAATTTGTATTTCTGACTCTTGGTCTAGATGTTCGAGGTTAGTAATTTCTCGTAGTTTTCCAATCCGTCCTTTATCTTGTTGTGAGATGTTGTTGATAAAGTGTTTCTCACGAAAAGTCACTTCCCTAGCTGTAAACATATCTCCGGTAAGAATTTTTTCTTTTTCATAATTCACATATGCCCCTCTGGCATATCCTTTGTCGTTGGTTCTTACGATCTGAACTGGAGTGTATGTTCCTTTATCAGTCTTCTCTTTTATATATAGCAGATAATCGCGGTTCGGTTTAGGTAGTTGAAATTCGAATGGTGTTATATAATTGGTTCTGGCGTTAATAGTCTCGTCTCGTAGGTCGTGGTCGATCCCGGCTAATCTTAGGTTATTGGTCGACAGTATATAGTCCCGATTGACCATAAAGGATAATCCTATTAGTCCGTCTTCGTCTGGTCGGAGCGGGAAGTTGTCAGGTACGATGACAAATTCATCGGAACACCCTAAATAGGTGATTTTAGTTTTCTCCTTCATTGTATAGGATGCGTCACCCATGCTGAATGACGTATGCTGTTTTGTTATGGGTTCTGTTGTTGGTATCTTACCCCTTTTTATAAGGTTCAAGGTACTACCAGTATCGATCAATAATCGCAGAGACTCCTGGAATCCTTCTAGTTGGATTTTTAGTCGTCTGAGTCGCTGTTGTTGTACATGTAGGACCCTTGGTCCTCCATTTCCCTCAGATCTTCGCAGCTTCCTGAGCTTGCTATTTCTTTTTCGTTCTTTTCTTCTGACAATACGTTTGTCTCGTGTTGTGATAGTTGATACTCTGTGTCCGTTTCTTCTGTCGTTAGATTGTTGACTCGTTTTTGGTGATATGGAGGTTTGTGTGGTCGTCCGGCATTTTGAAAATCCTGTTTCTGGGGGTATTGTTTTTGTGGCGATGGTTCCTTACACTCCCTAATAAAATGCCCCTTTTTACCGCATCTGAAACACCCTTTGTCTCGTTGGATGTTGTTTACCGATTCCTTTACGATATTATTGAGCTCGTCTTGCGTAAGGTTATAGACTTTATGTTGCTGTGCTGGTTGGGGATTATAATAGGGCTTTGTTGGCTCATTTATTTTACCTGGAAATCGTTGTGTTGACCTGGGATATTCTTTTGCAGGGAACGTCGGGAAAGTGCGGTTAAAGTGTCGGTACTGTTTTTCTGCGTTAGCTGCAGAGACTGTAGCTCGTTGTAAATCCGCAAGACTCGGGTAATCAGAGTTTCGGAGCACCCTGTTGAGGTCTATATCGAGACCAAGAAGAAAATAGCTTATGGCTGTTGCTTCTATGTGTCTCGTGTCTTCCCCAGGATATCCTTTGCTCAATTCTTCGTTTTGAAATGCGATAATAGTGTTGTCGTATTTTTGATTAAATTGATTAATATATTCCATGATGTCTCTTCCTCTTTGCTTGATATTTACGAGTTCTGCCATAAGGCTTGAACTCCGTGCTCCTGCGAGCTGGATTTTCTGCATAACGGAAAGGAGATCGTGAATATTTTGAGCCGTTACGATTTCTTTACGTATCGCAAGAGACCCTCCGATTTTTTGTGATTTTAGCAGGTAAAAGAAAAATTGCTGCTCTGAGGGCTTGCAATATTTATATGCAAGGCCGGCATGTTCTGTCCAGAGTTTGTAATTGTCCGTGCTCTGGCCTGTGATGGTGTTGGGGACGAGTTTTATGGCATCGGTAGCTTTTTGTCCCTCTTCCGCGTTTATGATGCCTGTCCTTCGAAATTCTCCGGGATAAAATCCGTTTGGGTTAGGGGACTGCAGCCTGCCTTGGCGCGAGGCCGGATGGTTTGTTTCTGCCTGCAACGGTGTGTGCATCGGTGATGGGTACGTGTTCGTCACGAATCGACGAGCGTCGATTTGCCCCGGCGTTCCGATCCGATTATATCTTGATTGTTCTGCAATCCCAGGAGTTCGTTGGGCTTCGTAGGTGGGTTGTCCGAGGTTCGGGTCCAGTTCTCTGTGTACGGCAGCTGATGGGTCCACAGATGTTAGCCCCTGGTGCCAATTGGCGGCTCTCTCATGTTGGAGACTGATACGGACCGCTTCCTGGATCATCGCTCTCAATTCTGGATCGTTGTGACTCAAAATTGATGGTGCTCTCTGTACCGGTAGCTCCGGAACATCTTGGTTTCTTGCCTCTTGTAACAGCGGCTGCGGTCTCTGGCGTGGTCCAGTTGGTTCCGGTCCATTTTGATTATTAACGGGATGGTTAACGCGTTGTTGTGTTAATTGAGGCGTAGCCTCACGCAAACGTTGTGCCGTCGGTGGTCTATTCTCCGTCATAAGGAAAGTTGAATCAAATTGTAAAGCGAGGTCATTAATCTGGGGGTCATCGCCTCCGGCCGCTAACCCTTGGTCAATCTCTTCTCCGGTGGGTGTTAATAATTGCATCGTGGGTAAGACCCGTCGTCTTGTTGACATGCGTTGTCGAAGAGCTTGGGGTTCGCGCCAAACCATCCATGCTGGATGATTTTGTCTATTGACAGGTAATCCATTTCTTGTCATTACCGTGCCAATTGTCCGGACTGACGCTTCGTCAGAACTATCCCCGTCGACAAGGCCAGCCGTTTGGGCGGGTGCTATACCGGCTTCGATATAGTTTGTCGCCAAGCGTTGGCCGGCGTTATCTTCCGCTAGTACTTGCTCGTAGGTAGGCGGAGGTGGCATAATTTGATAAGGATCAGAAGGATCCGCTTCGCGAATCTCGTCGTCGGTCATCGCGGCTAAATATATTATGATAGAAATTGGCACTGGTCTGTATCCAAAATGTACATAATATTGTGTTCTCTCAACATCGAGAGCGGTAAAATAATCACTCAATTCTTTTAATCGTCGGGACGTATCTGTATCCGTCGACGTGGCTGAAGCTCTAATTGTTTCTGACTTTCGGATCAATGAGATCATTTGTCTCACTATCTCGCGAATTCTTTCTTGAGCTGAGCTCCATGAGGAAATGGAATTCGTCATGATGCCCCCTTTTTTTTTTTTTTTTTGTTTATTATTATTATTATTATTATTATATATATATTTTTTCTTTTTCTTTGTATGTATATATGTGTATATATATTTTATTTTATTTTTTCTTCACGTAAAGCTTCCTTTACGGCTTTTGTTTCGTATGCGAACTTATTCGATTTTGTTTTACGTTATTATTATTCCGCAATAACTAGCTTTTCTGTCTGGTTATAAACCTTGATTGGCGTTTACACAAAAAAAATACAAGTTCTGAATTTTGTGCTTACGTTGTTGCGGAGAGCAGGAGCAGGCCAAGAACTGTTATCATTGGGTGTAGCTTCCTTGTTCTTCTTGATAATGTTGAGAGTCCGCTGTTTCCTCCCTCGTCCTCACGATTCCACTACTCGTGGCTCGACTTTTTGTGTTCGGGCAACTTACTAGGAGATGTACTGTCTTTGTAGATTTCGATGTCGTTTCAGCTGCGCGTCAAGTGATGCCCCAAGGTACTGTGTCTGCTTACTAGGACGTGTACTTTCCGAAGATTTCAATGTCACTTCAACAGAGAGTTCGCTTTACCACAACACTCTTTAACTTTTCACTAATTCACTTAACACAAGCTTCCGATTGAATGCTATATTTTTTTTTTTTTTTTTTTTTACCAGAACTGCGCGAGAAGTGGTTCGTCACGGAGATATACGTAGTGAGAAAAAATTGCAATTTCGCTAGCGTATATCCTGGCAGGATCGCCAAATTGTCATGCGACTATTTGGGATGTTGGTTTTTTGCAGGATCGCCAATGCCTAAACGAGCAGGCACCACTCTCGGAATACTTTAAGTTAGAATAAGAGTAGTTCAAGTTAAAGAAAAAGTAACTTTATTCAAAGTTATATTGGACAGAGGTCTTACAAACTCGAAGGCTGTTTTACAACTGATCGTCCTTACTCCTGACGAATACTCCCTGTCTTCCCATAATGACGCTTCTTTCCAGGATTCTTTGGTGGGGATAGCGTCGTGTCGTTAGAGAGTTTGGGATCGGGGAATGGGCCAGGTAAGTGAGTCATAGGTTCGGGATTGAGGGTCAAGATAAGTGACCGTAGGTTGAGGGATTACAGGGGTATAGAGGTGAGTACGCGTAGTTTGCGTAGGACGACGCGAACTACGGTTAATGAAAAGATATAAAGATGAGCAATCGGAGTTTGGTCAGCTGTGTGTATGGGGGAAAGCTTAGGCTACAGGGTAACGGTAGTCTGGTCGGGTATAGGATAGGAATATTGTAAGCATTAGGCAGCGTTGTGACAGCCTAACGATACAAAATATAGATCACGGTCCAACACAAAAAATTTCGGTTTTGACGAGCTACAAACCTCCGAGAAATCGCATGTAACTCACAGTGCCCCCCACATATTGTGCCCCACTCTCCCCTACACGTTACTAACACAGCGACTCCACGCCGGACGATAGTATTACGTACACTTGTTTATTTCGGCACTGTACACGAATATGCGGGCGATCGCGTAAACTTTCCACCGATTCGACGCACGTTGCACGATTTTACTGGTAAACCCGTGTTTACAATTCGCGAACAATTTCGCCAATTCGGAATAATTCTTGCGAATGTATGGTGAACGCAGCAACGTATTCCGAAAAAAACTGTATATGAAGTGAGCGAATATACAACGTTCCACGAAGGCTGCCGCCTCCGATGTCAAAAAATCAATTTCCTGTCCCGGAAAGATGCAAGCCCCGTCGGTAACATAAAGAAAGCAAGCTGAGCGCTGCCAGTGAGAAAACCGTTGAACTAGGTCTTCACGGCGGTCGATAATATTTTGATCTTCGTTCATACAATTTTGCTACTTTTATGTGAAAAATTTTGAATCCATTTTTCTCCGTCATTTTTCCATAGAATGAATTCAAACAAAGCTCAAAATGTGTTTGTTTCCGCCCTAGAGCTTCATGGCCTTCGAATTTGCAAAAATTCGATTCATCAATTAATAATTCACGATTTACCCCATGGTAACTACAAGCTGTATTTTTTTTTGAAAATTTGGGAAACGGCGATCATCAAGCTTTCGGTGAAATAATATTACACTTGCAGAACAAATTTCATTCCAATTGATTGTGGCGTTTGGAAGAAAAATGGGTTCAAAATTTCGATGCGGTCGGAACGTGTGCTACATGTCCGCTGTTGCCACTTTTCGTTACAATTTTAACGATTATCAATACCAGCTTATGCAACGACAAGTCCCGTTAAGTGCTTCATAGATAATCGCACGTATCGATACCCCAGGCGAAAACTGTCGATAGCTAACGATAGTCGTGTACCGAATCCCGCTCCAGTAGGCCTATTCCGTAACTCGTTATAACTCGGTAGCGACAGTTGTCGTTATCGTTAGCCAGCGACAGTTGTCGTTATCGTTAGCCAGCGACAGCCAATCGCATGGAGGATTACAGCAGATAGGGCGCCTCTCATTGGCTCTCGCTAATGATACGACAACTTTCGTTGTCGCTACCGAGTTATAACGAGTTACGAAATCCCGTTGCAGTGTGCTTATTCCGTAACTCGTTATAACTCAGTAGCGCCAGTTTTCGTTATCGTTAGTTAGTGACAGCCAATCCTATGTAGGATTACAGCAGAAAGGGCGCTTCTCATTGGCTGTCGCGAGCGAACCATAACGAAAACTGTCGCTACGAGTTATAATGAGTTACAGAATAGACCTACTGCAGCGGGCTTCCGTAACTCTGTATAATTCGATAGCAACAACGAAAGTTGTCGATCGTTAGCTAGCGACAGCCAATCACATGGAGTACTGCAGCAGAAAGCGTGCCTCTCATTGGCTGTCGCTATCTAACGATAAACGATGGAGCCTATATACAGGAGAACAAACTCCAATGCAAAGGTACTGAAAAAAGTGTACCCGAAAATGTGACTAGTAGTGATGGCGCTGCGGTGCTGGTTAACCCGATAAATAGTAATATATTGGTCGACGAGGTGAAAGTGATCGGATGAGTTTCTAACCTCACGACACACCGAGAGTGACAGCAAACGTCCAAATTTCCGCCGATCTAGGTTCGATAATTTCCACATAACGATTTGAAAAAAAACTATTGCAAAAGCGAGAAAAGTTGAGTCATTTATTTAAGCATACTTCATATTCTGGCTTAAAACTTTATCTCCTGTAGAGTAACTTATTCTATAATTGGTGACAAAAGAAACTGTTTTGTTTACCAAGAGCCTGGATAGAGCTGAGTTCTTTCATTTCACTCGGTACAACAATGCATTTTCACACCTCGTAAAATAAAATTTCGTACAATACTCGACGACAAAACTTCTAATCTCGTATGATTGTGCCTTCGGCTAGTGCTGCAAACTCATACTCGCTAGAAAAAGTTTTTTCGAACTCGTATTATAATGTACTATTTTGTTATAGATGTTACAAATAATATACCGTATTCGATAGTTCAAAACTATTATCAGCATTTCATTCTTGTGATTAATTTTCAGTGTGTGCAATATGATCAAACTCAGCGCCGTGCATTGGGATTATGGCAGCATGCGTGCTTTCGAACTCCTAAGGTGAATATATTTTGGAGATAAATTGATCCTGAAGTTTCTGGTTGATAAACTTTTTGAACGTTTCATCATTTCAAGTTTGCTGCAGAGAAATATATTTTGGAAACATCTGGAAAAATATTACATTCATTTAGGAACTTTGAGTAATATCATCTAATCGCTTTATATGAATAACAAAGAATAACTAATATGTTGAGATAACGAATCATTTTTTTTTCTAATACCGTAAATTGTCGCAATTCCGCGAAAATTTGAAATTATTTTGGCTAAATGAATACAAGAATCGGCCATGATAATGAGCACTGCAGAGATATTTAAAAAACCAGGTAGACTGGTAATTTTTCATGACTTTTTATGACTTTTTCAGGGTCGAGTGTAATTCCATGACATTTAAGACTTTTCATGACATTTCCGGTTTGTAGACACCTTGATTACTTAGTGTTAATTATATTCATTATTTAATTCTTATTGCCGCTATGTTATTTTCAAATACTGCGTGATAATTGAAATTATTCAGATTTATATTTATTATTGTCTTTTTTTTTCACCCTTATACTTCGCCATGTTTTTTGTTTCAATAATGTACGGGTTCCACTTCAACTAATTAAATAACTATTCTTGGCTTTCAAAAGCTTCATATTTGTTTATTATAATTACCAATATTCCGGTGTATGCCCTTGCAAGTTTTCAGGATTCTATACCTTCCCCTTTTTAATGTCTCACGATGAATAGGTCTGCCAGTATAAAAAATAAAATTCATAGCATACTCTCCAAAATATCAATAATAGGTAATATGGAAGAAACTAAATTGAAAAAATTATGTTAACAACTCTATGGATGGAATCAATTGTTGTACATTTTTTAAATGAACTACTAATTTTTTTCATGTAATTTGGTATGATTTTTATTTTATATGAGAATTATTGTGTAAAGATATCGTTATTTTTAATGGTCCTTCTCTGTGTACACCACCGGCAGAAATTGTAACGGCTGTCAAAACGCCAACCTTGTCACAGAGCCTCTTACCCTCGGAAGTATCTTTTAGCATGAATACCGGAGTCACCAGCCACAAACTTGGAAATGCAGCACGGAAGACTAGCAAAAGCAGCTCGTCATTCAGTCATCGATAATCGACAAATTTCTTCGAGACTTGCGCGATACGACCAACAGTTTATCACATGATATGTGTCACTGGAAGCCCTTTTTCTGCAATCGTTCTCTCGGCTCGCGGAGACAAAATCCAACAACTTGGTGAATTCTATATAGATAGACAGAAACTAGATAAAAGAGTTGCAAAGGTTATTCTTTTACACTGAACCCCAACTGGTTCAAGCTACAAAAACCCTTTACATAAAGTGGATCGAGCAAGAAATCCGTGAAAAATTAAAGTTCAGGATACCTAGCTTGGAATTCATTTATCAGAGTCTAGAGAAACATGCAGAGATAACAGCGAGGAAGAAAAATATCTTAGAGCTTCACTCAAAGAAATGGAAAGTTCTCGGTAATAGGGATTCCCGGCTTGACAGATCACTGGCGAAAATGTCTATCTTGTCAATAAATCCCGCGGGAAAACATAGCGACGTCTGATCTATTAGATTGAGATGCAAAGCTATCTAGTGCAAGACGTGAAGCTTCGGCATTGAGAAATACCTGAAGCTGCACAAGCTTCTTATGAAAAAGAAACCTCGAATTATAAGAGCGATAAATCGTTCACCTGTTCAGGATCTATTGGAGGCGACTCTCTCCTCACAGGCTGCTCTGACGCCGGTTCCTAACTTTGTCAAATCGAAACTCCTATCGCCAATTGAAAGCCGTACCGAAGATCAGCCAGCAGAGTCCCTTGGGCTCGTTAAACAGTATCATTGCGAAATTTACAGCACCGACTACGGGTGACGATACGGTTCAGAGTAAAAACCGCATCGCCGCCAAAAAAAACAGAGTAAAAATTAGCAAGGGATTCAACATTCATAACGCAACTCCACTTTTTGGTAGAAACCCCTCGCAAGCCGATAAGAAGCCAGCTGCTTTGCCTCTCGTACAACCGAAGACAAAACAGACGATAACGGTTACGGTAAATCAACCGATTTTGTCATCTCAAATGCCCTCGAATCCACGTTCGCAGGAATTCTCCGACGTGAAATCTTTAAGCTTCGGTAGTAATGTGCAAAAATCACTAGAACAGGCAACCATCGTGTCCGGTGACGTTTCTTCAAAAGTTACAAAACCGCCAACGGCGAAAAGCGATAATTTATCGATCGGTGGTTCAACGTTTTCCAAGTTGCGAAGTCATCGATTATGTCCACGGCACCATATTACTTCGTCTTAAATTGTATTATGGCTCTAATACTTAACGTGCACCCAGCGCCATTATAACTCGTCATCCTTTTGGGCATGGAGACTAGAGTAAAGGAGTGGACACAGGATAGGAGAATACGTAGTACCAGCGTACTGGAAATCCGTTCTTTCAATAGTTCTGTGTTCTGCCACTAGCGTCGTAAAGATCTAAAACATCCACCAATAGCAGTATAATATCGTTCAGCGCTTGCGCAGCACAAAGCTCTTTCCCATTTCCATCATGGCCTCCTGCCTCGTGTCATAGACGTGATATTGTGCTCTGTTGTGCTTACGTGCGTTTAGTATTGTTTTGCGTTTATAAAGTGTCAATAATCTCTCTACTCTTTAGACTTGGTGGATTTCGTTATTCAACGTTTCCTTCAATAAGCAAGGTAAATCATTCATTTTATTCTTTTGTACATATACCTGTCAGCCCGTATCAATAGTCACGAAAACACCTTTGGAGTGTATATACACGCATGGAAAATGTTTAGAAAAAATAAAGGATTTATTGAACGAAATATAACTTAGAATTTAGAAAAAAAAAGAAAAAAATGAATTCAAGGTGCTTTTGAAATATGCAGCACACGTCCGTTTGCGGCAATATATTGACGCATGTTTTTTTGTAGATATTTTTCTTTTTCTTTAATTTTTTTCTTTTTTTCCTTTTTTTTCATATTTTTCCAAAAATATCACACGTAACTAGTTCTCTCGTAACTTGTATAATAGTTTTTTTCAATTTCTGTTTTTCTAGGATGCCGAGGACCTGCGCTGTGCCAGGATGCGACAGCGGCAGGTCGAAAAATTATTCGAGGCGAAAGGCGTTGGGGCTGCGACCAATCTCCGTATTTACAGCACCTAAGGTACAAAAAAGTTAATTTGAGAGCACTATTTAACTATAACTATTTGAATTTGCATTATTTTCCAGTTGGAATGATACATTTCTTTGCATTTGCATTTTTTCCATTTAGAATGACGAACGGCTGATGGAATGGAGAAATGCTATGAAATGTAACATCACAAAAACTCAATTTGTTTCTCAATTACATTTCACCGAACAGCATATAAAGAAGAGCGACACGTTCAAATTACGTGACGGGATTACCAGCTGCATACCCCATGATCATTGGGTTCTGGAAAAGGACGCTGTACCAGTGATACATGATGAAGGTACAGAGCATTGTGAGGTAAATACCTAACACTTTTTTATTCGCATCAAGCCCTTAGAAGCCCAAGATCGTCTTTGACGTCATTTATTAGATTTTCATTGCAGACCGCGCATTTCATTTTCTCTATTTTCGTTGGGCTGTTGGTATTTTTATAATTATTCATTGTCTTGTCTTTCTTTTTGATGTTTTTATTTTTAAACTTCAATATTGCCTTTCTGGAACTCAATATCTTTGAAGTTTTTTTGTCGCATTTTCTTCGTATTCTTTGATTTTTCTGGCTTCTCGTTCTATTATTTTTATTAATCGAAAGTTGTTTGATCGCCTCTGTTTTTCGGTTAAAAAAAAAAAATTCTTCGATTTCGATTTTCCTTTTTCTTTGTACACAAACAGACCAAAAAGACAAAAAATATTATCACTACTTGGACCATCCGTACAAATGTGTTATTTCAGAACAACAACATTTCCGTGCCGGATAATCAGCCGGAAAACGTTGTAATCGACAACGTTTCCGATGAAATCCTCACTATGGAATATGAGAACATTGAGGAAGTAATGCCTCAAGGTGATGATTTTCAACTGCACGGAAATGTTGAAGTAGATGCTTCACATTTCTCAATTCTCGATTTGAAGCGGGAATTGAGTTCGGCACTACTACCAGAGTCCTGGGCTTGGAGTCAGCAAGGTTCAGAGATCTTCTTCACAAACTTCGATCAGTTGGACTTTTCGGTCCGATTGCATCTCGTCGTCAAAGAAGATCTCTCTCTAAGTGTAATTACGCCACTGCATTCACAGACTCGATCTTAGATTTCATGTTCAATCATTGCACTTTTTTTTATAATTTAATTCCATTTTTACAGATTCGAACTATTTCCGACAAGATGATCGATCTCGAGGATATCATCAAGGCAATGGCCGATATAATCGATAACATGCGTATCACGAGGAAGTTCACTGTATGCAAGGGGACGGACATCGAGAACGAAAGGTATTGTTATATTTTGCTTGAACAAATCGGTTGCATTTTCATCAGAAATACATAGAAAAATCTTATGCTTAGGCGTGCACCTTATTGCACGGGTATTCTCGATGACACCGAAGAATATACACGTACGTCTAGCCGTTTCCGTTGCATGCGTTGTCGGCACCTTCGCAAAATGCTACTGCGAAAACGAACTATTGTTCATGTGCACCAACAATTGGCCGCAACAAAAAAGTCCGCGCAGTTAGAGCGAAGAAAGTTTCTTCGTTTGCGACAGAAGGTAGTACAACCGTCATTACATCTTTATATAAGAAAAAAAGAAAGAAATCATGTATACAGATGACTGAAATAATGTTATTTCAATGTATTTACAGATTGCAATCATGACGGAGAATGTAGCTCGACTACAAGCAAAGTGTGCAGCAGTAGAGGCTAGTGTTTTGGAAAACGCTATTGCTGGTCTTCCAGATGCGCAGCAAGAGCTCGTCATGTGTGTTTCGAGGCCTCGAAAGTGAAGTGTCGAAATAAACGTAGATACGCAATAAAGTGGATCTACGAATGTTTACTGATGAGGATAAAAAACTCGTCCCTATATGAACACATCAGGGATCGAGGAATTTTACCGCTGCCTTGTCGCAAAACATTGAGCCGATACATCCAGAAAATCAGCTCTTCAACGTACGGGTTTCAGGAGTCGATTTTTCAATGCCTGCGGGTTAAAGGCTCACCGATGGACAAATCTTCTAAAAGAGGTATTGTCAACACAAATAACAAAAAAAGACTGTTTGCCCGTACATTGTTTTAATTTTACTTAATTCTTCTGTCATTAATTGACCAAACATCTTTAACATTTACATTGAATTTTCTCATCCTCAAGTATGCATTTCCTATTGCAGTACCTGAAAAAAATAATGAACATAATACAATAACGAATATAAACATCATCTTAAAAGTGAGATGAAAAAATTAGAACAAAAAAATGATAAAAATAACGTTCATATTAGATACTTACTTGCGGGATACTTACCTTTTCCCATGAACAGCGGCTCATACTAACTTGGTTTCTCTGAAAACGTTGCGGTCAGAATCCACTTGTCCGGGTTGTGTCTTATTTGTATTTCGACTTTCAGTAGCCTTGTATAATGCAATACGCTAGCGCTGAGATTTCGTTCCTTTCATTACTTCCTTTTCCACTCTATTTGAACTCGCACTCTCGATTGTATTGTTACTGAACTGGTTTTTGTGGTTATAACAAACATATTACATACATTATTGAACATGGACTGATTAACATTTAGGTGTTCTCCTAGTCGACGAAATGAAATTGAGCGAGGCGATTTCATTTAACCGACAAACACTGAAGTTTGGAGGTTTCGTCGATCTAGGAAAATATACTCCACAAGACAAAAAAGGAACAAGAGCAGACCACGCGCTCGTCTTTATGTTCCAACCGTTCAACGGGAAATGGGTACAAGTCTTGGGCTGTTTCCTCAGCAAAGATTCCATCTCCAGTGCGGTTCTGTATAAATTGATTTTGGAGTGCGTGGTTCTGCTAGATAATTCGAGATTTCATGTTGATGCCGTAACTACCGACGGAGCTCAATGGAACCGGGGCGTTTGGAGTATTTTCGGCATCGATGAAAACAACTTGAGTTGTTTACATCCTTGCGACGAAAAGAAAAGATTGTGGATGATTTCGGATTTCCCACATTTGATCAAATGCCTCCGGACCGGTCTCATGAATCGTCGTTCCTTCAAGGTAAACAATTTTAATCCAGATGATCACTGTATTATTCATTTCAATAACTTCTTCTTTGAAGCCCTTGGCCTGATGATCGACATTTTTTCTGTTTTCAGACACCGGACGGAACAGTGAAAAAGGAGCATTGGGAAGCGCTACTGCAGTGCGAGAAGTTTTCTAAGCCCAATTTAAAATTGGCATGCAAATTGTCGCCTGCACATCTGAATCCTGTAGGATATCAGAAAATGAATGTGCCACTAGCTTTCGAGGTAGGCTACATTACACCGCATTGTTCAAAGCGTACATCTTTAAATTGAAGCAAAATATTAATTTATCAAATTTTTCCAGTTGTTCTCGCCACAAATCCGTGCCGCCATGGAAATCCATGAGAAGACTTGTCCGCAATTGAGAGACTCAAAACCGACGCGAGTTTTTTGCGAACGCGTAGATGACGTGATCACGGCGATGATGTCGCGCACGCCTGAAACTGCACTTCGTCCATCCGAATTTTGTTCGCAAAAAAACGTACGCCATTTGAAAAGCATCATCGCTATGTCTTAAATATATCATTCGAAAATTGTACAATAATTTCCTTCCAGCAGTATTTAAAGGTAGTTTTGAATACGCTTTGCCGAACTTAATGGTTCCTTGAAGATCATTTCATGTATTGAAGAATGGTCGTAATTGATCAAATCGATTTCGCTGCATTCAGGTGTTCGAACATTCAATGTAGACGTACATACTGCCTTGTAGGTATGGAATTCAAGGAAGTGCAGAAAATATATCGAGTTGCCAATGTTTTCGAACATCGTGTCTAGAACCTGATACTTAATCACAACTGTTATTGTCGCTGTATTACGGGGCTCGAATTCTTTTTGCGTCTGCTTAAGGCCGTCTTCTAGTCTAGAGGGCCAAAATTTGGGGATTTTTCAACATGCGATTAAAAAAAAACAAAAAATATTTCCGTATCTATCTTTTTACCACATATTTATTCATCCTTTGACATTGTATAAAAAAATTGGCGAAGAAAAAATCCATAATTCTGGTAGATGCAAGCTGGTAAAGTGGGGGTGGAAAAAAAACGGCCCCTCCTGGTTGACATGATTCCAACCCTCCTGGTCATCTGAAAAAAAAAAATAGATTCTTAATTAGTAAGGATGTCATTATAGCCCCTACCTCAGGCAAAAAAAAATCGCAACATGGCGGCTGTTTAAAAAAAAAGGTCATTTTTTGCCGTTTTTTTTCACGATTGTTGATTTTTTTTAATAATTAGTAACAAAATTTCGCGATAAATCTGGTAGGGGCGATAGAGGGGCGTATAGAGAAGGTCCACAAAAAATTTCACGTAAATCGGTTCATTACAACTTGAGATATCATGTCAACCGTCTCGAAAAAAGTAGTTTCGAGAAAAACGCGTTTAAAGATTCGAGTACAGTTTCAGGCAGTCTAAGTCATATAACGGTACATATACTTACATTTCGTTAATCGGCGATTCCTGGTCCATATCACAAAGGGTAGGGGACCTCAGGTAGTCAAGAAAGGTGAATATCACGAAGGGTAGGGCCTCAGGTAGTCGAGCAGACGGAACCGTCTATTGTTCGATTCGGTCCGGCAGCGCCGGTTAAGTTTCCACCTCACTAATTACAGCTGTAACTCCGTTAATATTTGGAATTTCCAAATTTCCTTTCGAGGGTATATTCTTGAAATACTAAACATTGAAAATATGCAAAAAAAATCGATTTTTTCAAAATTCTAGACTAGAAGACGGCCTTAAAGCGGTTTGTTTGAAGCAATGATCTTTTCAGATAACAAAATTTATTTCCCATTACTTGCGACGCGATAAATATTTGCGAAAAATCCTTTTTCGTTAGTGGCACAGTATTATTAATACCGAGTAACATTTAATTATTTTTAGCTTTTAGCAGGTTCACCGATCAACCCCAAGGATAATTAGGATGATCAACGTTGGATTTATCATCATCGCAATTTGTCCAGTTGCAGAAGAGTACTTCAATGAACTGTCGTTAGGATAAACTTTTTTTTTCGAGGATCACTGCTCACTTCAGTGAATCTTTCAGGCTGGTAATAATTTCTTGATGGGGTCGATGTGGAATACTTCAACTTGTCATTATCGTCATGATCGTGGTGACTTGGTGCCTTCATTTCATTCTTTCTCTTGCATGATATCTGTTTACTCTGAGATCTTGATTGAAGTTATTCTACGTGGTGGTTGTTATGTTTTATGTGCTTGTGTGAGCCTAACATCGATTTTTTTTTTTAGGTTGTCTTGTTTATCTTTTTGCAAAATTTTATTCATTTTTTTCATGCATGTGTGTATATTGATCTTCCATTTTTATTTCAAAAACCCTCACCTCATGACATTATTATAATGCTTTTTTCAACTTTAATAACAATCATCTTCTCATTCATTCCTGCTATAAAAACTAGGCCATTTCAAGCTTCCTCGCGTACTTGAACGATTGGAGGTCTTCAGTAACACCGAAAGAGTTACCCATATCGTCCAGTACTCTAAAGGGCTTGAAAGTGTCTCTAGGAGGAACCCTCGAAATCCTGGATGCCTTGCGATCGGAGTCTAATTTTGAGTTTCTCATGACAGCACGCTTGAACCAAGATGCTTTGGAAGTAGGTTACACGTTTTATTTATTTATTTTAACAATTCCTTATACTTCATTTGAACCCAGTATTTCATCACTGCAATTTAAATATCACGGATGCACTTGTTACTGCGTTTTTTTTGCAATTCGTGAGAAGTATCTCACGATTCACTAGTATATTGTTCTCTGTTCAACATCATCCAATGAAATTTATAAAACTACGATTGTTCCAGAGGTTCTTTGGTATGATGCGCAATGCTGGTGGTAGCAACGACCATCCCGACCCTCAGTTCTTCGCTCAACTCTTCCGATTGTTGTGCTGTTACTCTTTAGTAAAGCCTCCAAAAGGAAGCAATGTCGAAGGATCTGAGCTGCTGGAAACGTTAATGCAGACCACAGATTCGTTGGCTACTGCATCGACACCCCGCACTGAGTGGCTGCAATCCATTGACAACATGCTCGAACAAATTCATGCCGAGGAAATCCCCACGCAAAGTCACGAGCAGGATCACAATTACGAGGCCTCACTGTCAATGGATTTCAGTACGTGGAAAGACAGCACGCACGACCACACTTACGACGTCGCCCGTACCAGTCCAGAGGTGCAATGCTACATCGCTGGTTTCATTGTCCGATCAATGATGAAGAAGTTGAAGTGCCAAGACTGCTTCTCGTCTTTGAAGTCTAGTGATGTAGGCATCAGTCATCCTACCCACGCAGCAATCGATCTCTTAGAGAAGTTTGGAGGTCTGATTCGGCCCAGTGAGCCTTTGTTCCGGTTAACTGAGTGCCTGGAATTAGCTATATTGTACGTTACCGCCAAATTCGGTGTACAAGTGGATACGATCCAAACGATTCTCCAGAGAGTTTCGTCAATTAACAATCTACCCATGCTTGGTTGTGCCGATCATTATATGAGTTGCACCCAAAAGATTGTTGATTTCTACATAACTATGAGAGCTTTCTTTTTGACCAACTCTTATAACGCCAATCAAAACGAGAGTCGTATCAAAACGAAACGGCTTCGCAAAAACGCCAAGCTATAGATGTTGCAAATATTTTAAGGTAAGCCGATTTCTTCTGCATCAGATTAACTGATTTGATAGTTGAGAGTTGTAGTTGTCATTATTTTTAAAATTTGTCTGGCACTGATAATATTGTGCGATAAAATTGTGGAAATAATTCCACAATAAAGGCTTTGTAATTTTTCTGTTGTTCCCAGGTGATCGTTTACAAAACTTGCAACACCCGTCTCCACAACTCGACGAAAATGAATCCGAGGTCCTCGTTGCAGCGAAGACTCCGGTATTTTCGGTCGTCGGGCGACGAGTGCAAATACTACGAATGTCTGGTGGCCTTGTATTAGCGGATGCGTTTTTCGCGAGGCGTTAATCTGCAGGTTCAGGGTCTGAACGAGCGTATCGACGAGAGGGACGAGGCTAAGACGAGTTTCTGCTCGGACAGTTTTGTTACGACAGCGAGTTTGTGGTGAGCTGGTTGAGACCGACAAAATAAACCTGAACATTTGCATCCTTTGAGAAATACGTTAAATTTATTTTCGACATATATTTCAAAAAAAAAATTCTCTACAGGACGAAAAAATATATGCAATTGACAACTCGAAATTGAAAATGTGAGATCGTTGAACTTTTTTGCAGGAGTGGAGGTTTCCGGTCGTGAAGGATCCGAGAATTCTTCGGCCCTGTACATGACGAGGTTTCCGAGGGAAGGGTGTTCCCAGCGTTCATCGGGTCTCGGAGATGAGACATCGAGGTGAGGGTCCCGACAATACGACGAGGGGCCGCTCAAGCAGCCTCCCACCCGGGAGATAATTTGCAGCAATGCGCCACCACTGTCTGACGGATGAGAGGATCGTCTGGTTGCTTCGAGAGGTTCGGACTCGGCGAGGGACCGAAAATGGAGAACATCGCTGGTCAGGGCGCCTGGGAAGCCTGAAGATCCAAGTCAGCTCACGATTAAGTGTCTGAGTTTCGACACTGACGACGATGACGATCAATGATGAGTGAAAATTTTTTTCAGATCGCTCAAGATAGTCTTATAATTCACAACATTAAATTAAGTATTAAAATTCACAGAAGTTTCCAATACTCCAACGATGCTGACTCGAGGGAAGATACAACGCGAGATCGATCACTAGTCAGCATCATGACGCAGCTGAAAAATCTTCTCCGAGAGACCGAGGCCAGCTGGGACACCAATCTGGACGTTTCCGCTTCCGGTACAGCCGGGATTTCGAACCGACATTCTGGGGCAAGAAGTCACCAGGTTTTATTCTCCAGCAAGTCGCTCGAGAATTTCATATACCGACGATAGCGCGGTTGCTAAAAAAAATCAACAATTGCTCGTTATTTCGTGGTATCAATAACGATACATCAGCGATAGACGAGTTTATACCACTGGCAATCTATCCGAACAGCGGTGAAACGTACACGATTCTCAATGGTTGGAAAAACGTCGGTAACGTTTGTCCATTGGAAAATTTTATACACGAATGGGGTTGGACATGGGTGTGAAATACGTGGGTGGCTGTTGCAGAACTTATGCCAATGATATTATGAAGATACGCGACAAGGTTGACGAATGGAAAAAAAACACGAGAGGCGAAAAAATCTATCACTGTGTAATCACAGCTTACGCAATTGTATATCCTATTGTTAGGATGTTTAATCAATAAATGGACTAACTCGGGCGTTCGTACGATAAGAGATAACGAGGAAAAGAAGAAATAAAAAAAAATGCAACGAAATTTCGATAGTCCAGAGTCATTTGATTCCGATGCGGACAGATGTAATTGAAAGAGTTCAAATTTCATGAGACTTCCAATGTGTATATAAGAATGACGAAAAAAAATATAGTGATCTATTTTGAATATGTTTGCGTAAGGAAACTATATTATACGTGCAGAATTTGAAGGCCATTTCGGGCTCGTTTTTATAAAGATATCGCACTGCGAAGTGTCTCGAGAATGTTGTTTTTACATCATATATCGATCCTCCTTCAGTTGAACGATTTTTTTATTCGCCATGATTCACCGCTTAAGTGTTAGAAAATAATAACGATAGTGCCTTTTCCGCTGTCCTCCTCGTCTGATTAAATCACGAACAATTCACGGAAAATTATTTCTAACGCTGTTAATTTGTTAAAATGTAATTTATATATTATTCAATTCAATAGTGTAAAAACAAATAAACAAACCAAAACATGATTTTTTTTAAGCTTCGTTCACCGAGATCGGCTAGGACCCTGTTGAAACCGTTCTGTTTCTTTTGTATATTTTATTGTACAGTATAGCATTATACTACTTATGTTAAATTGTCTTCCTGTGCATAACGATAAATAATAAATGTTCAAATTACAGTAATAAAATCGAATAGTTCATTTTTTCACAATGGGATGTTCAATTTATTGATACTTGCTTCCGTACAACATTTTTGTTCATACATTTTTTATTTTCATTTATATATATATATATACACCCTTGGCCAAAAGTTTGGGGCACCCTGCTATTTTTCTTTCCGGACAAAAAATTGAATATCTTGGCCAAAAAAAATCGGAAACCAATTTACCAAACGGGGTTTTGAAGAGAGTAAAGTCAGCTTCAATTTACTTTTTTAATTTTATTTTTTCGATTTTTTTTGTGCCCGGTACGTCATTTTGAAAATGACGGTTTTTCACGATTTTCGCACCTCGCAAAGTCGTTCGCTGGACTTGGGAAAAATAGAAATCTCGCTATTTAGTGAAATAATCTTCGAAAAGGGAAGTGTTAGCTTCAGTTACGTTTTTTTTCAATTTAGCCATTTTTTTCGCATAGAAATTTAGTTTTTCTTAAAAAAACGGCGGGTTTCCGTAAAGCCGGCATCATGCAGCGTATCGTCGAAACTATGAGGTTGAGAATATTTGTCCTAAGGACTAAAAAGTTTTGTTTTGTTATTTTGGAATTGTTAAATTTTTTAAAGATTTTTTTGGCAAAATTCTTTTTTATCGCTAGTTTTGGTTGATCGTCGACGATTAATCTAACTAATTTATTGCCGTTACTTTGAAACGAAGATGTTTTAAGGGAAATATCAAGAAAAGAAAAGCTATTGAAATCTTTGGCCACAAATATTAGGCACCCCTATAAAATATTGAAATTTTCAAAAGTACATAAAGCTATTATAGTTGTGTTGCACTAAAGCTAAGTTCGCATCATCAAATATAAAATTAAACAATAAAGAACCGCTTTGAGTGAATTGCAAAACATCTGGATCGTAAAAATTGACTAATAAATACATTTAAAAAACAAAAAGAGGTCAATGCCATACCGTAAACTAGAAAAAGAAGGAAAACACAGGGTGCTTAATACTTTTGGTCAAGGCGTAATTGAATTTGTACGTCTTACTGATCAGACGACATTTTCTTTTGATTTTTAAGAGCACTTGTCACTAATTTTCGAACCTGCCGAAGTGTAATTACTTTATTTTTCCCGATCATCTTTGATTTGAATGACAGTCAGTACTCATTCGTTTGACTCTGTATAAGCTCAGAACGTCATTTGATTCGTACGACGTACAAATTCAATTATGTCCGTTTTCTTGAAACGTTACATTGAAACAAAGATATTTTGATTAAAACATCTTCGTTTCAATGTAATGGCAATAAATGAATTAGATTAATTGTCAACGATCAACCAAAACTAGCGATGAAAAAAAATGTTGCCAAAAAAATCTGAAAAAAATTTAACAACTCCACAACAACAACAAAAAAAACTTTTTAGTCCTTAAGACAAATATTCTCAACCTCATAATTTTCACGATACGCTTCACGATGCCGGCTTTACGGAAACCTGCCGTTTTTTCAAGAAAAACTAAATTTCTCTGCGAAAAAAATTGCAATTTTTTTTTTTAAACGAAACTAAAGTTAACACTTCCCTTTTCGACTATCATTTCACTAAATAGCGAGATTTCTATTTCTCCGAAGTCCAGCGAACGACTTTGCAAGGTGCGAAAATCGTGAAAAACCGCCATTTTCAAAATGACGTACCGGGCACAAAAAAATCGAAAAAATGAAATTAAAAAAGCAATTTGAAGCTGACTTTATTCTCTTCAAAACCCCGTTTGGTAAATTGGTTTCCAATTTTTTTTGGCCGAGATATTCAATTTTTTGTCCGGAAAGAAAAATTGCAGGGTGCCCCAAACTTTTGGCCAAGGGTGTATATACATATATATATATGTGTGTACATATATACATACTAAAACAATGCAATGCGTGTGAATAATTAATAAATTACCACATAACTGCAAATACAAAAAAAAATACTGCAATTACCGAGGATCGAACTCAGGATCTCCACAAGAGTATTCCAGCACCCTATCAATTTCGCCACAAAACCGTTCCACAGTATAGATCGTTTTCTTATATTTCAGTTGCAGCCGCGCTTGGGGTTTAATTAGGCTTGCCAGCTTGTTACGTTGGTTCACTGCTTAATTTCATTCGTTACGACTAGCGGTATTGGTCATTACGAAACCAACACACCAACATTATTTCATGCTTTAAGCGCTATGGGTGCACATGACTTCTAAGCGAGTACGTCGAGATAGGAGAGGCAGCGAAATAGGAGAGGTGACGCAACAGCTGGATTCCCCACCGCGACGCATTGTCGACGGCAGCCGAGAGGTTAGCAGTATCTTTGATCTACATATATATATGACTTGGATGTTTTCGACCCCAGCGCCGCCACAAGAGGTACCGATTTCGTGTCCACTTCTAAAGCACGCTGTGTCCACTCCTTCACTCTATTCTCCATGCTTTTGGGGACGAGTTGAAAGGCCGAGTGTGGCGTCCTGTATCAACGAATTCAGACGTATGTAGAAGAGTACTCCATAAAGATATTATGTGTCGACTTTATTGGGGGCATGCCCCCAGCGTTATTTCTCGGTTAGCGGCGTTGACGGCAGTTTTTATTCTCGCTCTCGCTTCGTCTCGTAGGCTTAAACGCTGGGGACATAACGGCGTCCTGCCTACTCTTATAGATGTTATGCACTGGGGGCATCATTGTGTCCTGCTTCATTTTATAGGTATTATGCACAATTCGAGTTTGTTGTGCCAGGCCGCCGGGCTCTTTAACTTTTTGGTTTTTAAATAAGTTTTGAAAATGCCAACTAACGATTTATGTGTCTACGGGGGATGCCGTAACTCAAAGCGGAAAAATCCTAATTTGTTATTTTAGAACACGATGACACGTAAGTCTTTTTTTGTTATTAGGAGAAATAATGAAACATTGTATGATGTACGGTGAATTCTCGGTTCACAAATGGCAAAATCGCTTGAAGAAGCTAAATAAACTTCAGTTTGCACCAAAATGTGTTAAGCTATTCATATAAATTATTTTTATGAAAAAAAAATCAAGCAAGTCGGCTTCGATCCAAGGCTCTTAGCTCAAGCGTGTTTTCGGTCCGCAATGTGTAAGAGAGAGATAGGTGTCTCATTCCCCCCCCCCCCCCGTGACGTTCACTATACAACGAATTGTGTTACAGTGAACGTAAAGGCCCCTCTACACTACTCGCGAAGTTAATCGAAGTTGGGCGAGGACGAGAGTGTAGAGAGGCACTTCGTGCTTCTTCGCCTCGCTTTGCTTCGCTTCGGGCGACTTCGGATCGGTGTCGGTATTTTGGGCCGAGTCAAAGGACCGAAGTCGCGAGCACGAGTTCTCGCGATGTTAAGCCACGGGTTCTCGCGAAGTTGAGCGAGTAGTGTGGTGACGCTCCTCGTACTCGGCTAGCTTCGGCGAGTACTTCGGCGAGGAACTTCGAACGAGTAGTGTAGAGGGGCCTTAACAAATTGCCTGTATCAACGAATTCAGACGTACATAGAAGGTTAGTTCTTACGGGCGGCCTGAAGACAAGGATTCTGTGACCCAAACTGCCGCGTGGCGGCGTGACGAGCGTACAGCTGTCGCGGCGTTGGCGGCGGGGGGGGGGGCGGAATGAGACACCTATCTCTCTTTCTCTTATACATTGCAGAGCGAAAACACGCTTGAGCTAAGAGCCTTGGATTGAAACCGACTTGCTTGATTTTTTTTCAGAAAAATAATTTATATGAATAGCTTAAAGCATTTCGGTGCAAACTGAAGTTTATTAAGACAATTTGTTTATAAAAAAAAACAAATTTCGGAAGTACAGACTACTTTTTTTTGTAGCACAAGGGACATGAGCTGGGCGGGGAGTCGGATGTTCAAACCCTAATTATTTAAATTTTCTTCTCCTTCTTTGTTCTTTTTTCCTGGAATCTAATTCTGTTTATATTTTCGTCCGCTAAAATAAATTAAACTTGTCATGAAATAATAAATTAAATTAACGCAAGCATAAAAATATTCAATCAACCCACTCTGAGTTAATTTTAGTTCACGTGTGCTTATTATATAATAGAATTATGTAATAAACGCCGATTATTACATTTGGCTATCGTTTTTTTTGACGAAATTATCTAACTTTTAGTGCGGCAAGAAATATCGTCTGGTTTATTCAAACTTTTGAGCGGTAGTGTATATATATATATACAGGGTGGACCACGCCACGTGTGCACCTCTTTTACGACCAAAATATGCGTTGCACAAAAAAATGTTTTATACAAAAGTTACATGGTTTATAAGGCTACACTATGTGGTGCATTTATTTTTTTTATAGGTGGAGGCACTTCGAAGATTTGAAGGTCAACTTTATTTTTTCAAATGGAATACTATATTTTTTATAGCGTAATATGATAGAGTATCGAATTCTGAGTAAAAAAGTATAGACCTTTATTAGCCCTAGAGTTAATAGCTAACGAGTAATTTCACTTTATTACTTAAAAATTTTCTTCACGTAATATCAAGTTGAAGATTCAAATCTACTACAAATTGCTGAATGGCAGTGTTTACATCACAGTGTTTATCAATATGAACACATTTACCACATCACACACACTTATCATGATTCACAATCTTCTCAATGATTGTAATCCAGTATTAAAGTATCCTTCGGTGATTGTGCGTGATTATTATCAGAAAGATAAAAGTGAAAATGAATTTTTCTAATAGCATATCAAGTTTTTCACTATTAGAAAAATTCATTTTCACTTTTATCTTTCTGATAATAATCACGCACAATCACCGAAGGATACTTTAATACTGGATTACAATCATTGAGAAGATTGTGAATCATGATAAGTGTATGTGATGTGGTAAATGTGTTCATATTGATAAACACTGTGATGTAAAAACTGCCATTCAGAAATTTGTAGTAGATTTGAATCTCCAACTTGATATTACGTGAAGAAAATTTTAAAGTAATAAAGTGAAAGTACTCGTTAGCTATTAACTCTAGGGCTAATAAGGTCTATACTTTTTTACTCAGAATTCGATACTCTATCATATTACGCTATAAAAAATATAGCATTCCATTTCAAAAAATAAAGTTGACCTTCAAATCTTCGAAGTGCCTCCACCTATAAAAAAAATAAATGCACCACATAGTGTAGCCTTATAAACCATGTAACTTTTGTATAAAACTTTTTTTTGTGCAACGCAAATTTTGGTCGTAAAAGAGGTGCACACGTTGCGTGGTCCACCCTGTATTTATACAGGGTGTCCATTTTATCTCTGCCACCCGAAATAACTCGGTAATTATCGACGTCACAAAAAAATGTTCCAGACAAAAGTTGTACGGTGTGAAGGGGGCCATCAAATGCGACCATTTTTTTTTATTTCGGTGGAGGCGCTGACGCACAGTGATGGTCACCTCCACTTTTTTAAAGGGAATGGTACATTTTTTTTCAACCATCTTGTGGAGCACCTCAAGCTGCATAAAAAACATTAGGGGGTCAAAGTCGTTCAAGGTCATTCAAGGTCAGTATCGATGATACAAATCTAAATATCTGGAAACACTGCCAAATATTTAGTAGTCATCCAAGATATTTAGATTTGTATTTCATTTTAATAGGTGTTCGAAATTAGCTTAAAATGAGAGATATCGGAGATCGTAGTTATCGACAACACTTCGAATACCTTCTGCTTGTTTACCAACTCGCGTTAATCTGTATCGTATGTAGCTCAATTTGGATAAGAGCTATTCATAGTTTGAAAATGTACCGTCAATCCGAAAAAGTGGACATGATACTGTGTTACGGTGAAGCAAGTAAAAATTCCACAAGAGCGCGTTTGTTGTATGCTGAGCAATTTCCAGATCGACAGTGTCCAAGCCGGCGAACGTTTGACGCGGTAGTGTTGTCGATGACTACGATCTCCGATATCTCTCATTTTAAGCTAATTTCGAACACCTATTAAAATGAAATACAAATCTAAATATCTTGGATCACTACTAAATATTTGGCAGTGATTCGAGATATTTAGATTCGTATCATCGATACTGACCTTGAATGACCTTGAACGACTTTGACCCCCTAATGTTTTTTATGCAGCTTGAGATGCTCCACAAGATGGTTGAAAAAAAATGTACCATTCCCTTTAAAAAAGTGGAGGTGACCTTCACTGTGCGTCAGCGCCTCCACCGAAATAAAAAAAAAATGGTCGCGTTTGATGGCCCCCTTCACACCGTACAACTTTTGCCTGGAACATTTTTTTGTGACGTCGATAATTACCGAGTTATTTCGGGCGGCAGAGATAAAATGGACACCCTGTATATGTGTGTGTTTCTTATATAAAAATATATATAAAAAAAACGACGGAAATAATTTTTTTATGTTCAAGGATGATCAAAAATTGTACAACGAATCATCTTAAAAAAAAGCACATTCTGGGGACTTAATCCCTCGCTCTTCGGAGTTTCATTCGTTGACGCTGCTCTTATGGCTAATGTGAGAGTGGTAACAATACAAACTGTATACAACATGTGAGCGGGCTTCTATTCAGAGCTTACTATTTACGAATATCTTCAATCAAAAACCAAAAACTTAAGGGGAGATATACACCTAGGAGCCGGAAAAAAGGTCATTTTTGTGAATTTTTTCAAGGAAAACTATTTGAAATTTCGGATTGGGGTTTTAATTATCTAAAAGTATATACATTCAAAAATATGTTTAATTTTCTTTATTTAAATATATCAAAAATATACAAGGATGTTGTATGATCCTTGGAGCGTCGTAAAAAAATCTGCGTATACGGTACCCACTGGCGTTTCTTCAAAAATCATCTGAAAAAAAAAACAAAAAGATTATTAAATTAGATACTATAATCTAGTACTTGTCATAGCCGATTTTGAAAATATCGATTTATGACAAAATGGCGGACGTTTGAACATAAATAGTGATTTTTGGGCCAAAAATTAGTTATTATTTTTCCTATAAAACAAAAACTAAGTAACGGAAAAAAAAAATCCTATGACAAGTACTAGATAATGGTGTATAGAATAACCACAAAAAACCTCAAGGCAATCGGTTCATTGGTTTTCGAGAAATTTTGGGTACCGATTTGAAAAACGTGGTTTTGAGAAAAACGCGTTTGAAAATTTGGGAATGAATAAATCATTAAATTTGTCAACTTACATGGAATCATCGATACCAGGCCCATAGTGTAGGTCTTCTACGGTTGACGGAATGTTCATAGCTTCTAAATTTTGTTGTCGGCGCCGTATTCGACCTTCTTTTGTCTGTTCTTGCGCTTGCAGCTCGGCTTTCGCTATGCGAGTTTCGTCTTCTTGCGCAGCGTACAACCGCGCTCCTGATCCAACCGATATTCCTAACACGTTCATAACTTCCAATAATGAGGTGACACCATTGTTGAACGTGCATGTTGCAAGAAATACAGCAATGTTAACTATTTTGATCCCGCTGTTCATCGTTTTTGGAGCTATCTTCCAAATAAGTTTGAAACTCTCATTGCAGTTTTGGGTATATCCGCCAACACAGCGTTCTAACAATTTGTCATTGCTGAGGTCTTCGTATATTGGTTTGATGACATCTAACACCATTTTTGGTTTGCCGCAACCTGTTGTCGGCTCGGCGCCGCAAAACACGTTTCACTTTCTCGGCTGTAACTGGCTTATTTATCGAAATATTAACTTGCCGTTTTCACCAGATATTCTGGAGACCTCAAACTTCAAGAAAATGCAAAAAAAATCGATTTTTTCGACCATCTAGGTTGTATATCTCCCCTTAAAGAGCCCGGCGGCGTGACACAACAAACTCGATCTCAGTAGATACTCGTCGCAAGAGCGGAAAGAGGGGTTTTATGGAACTGTGCGGTAGTGGAACAAAGTGAGAGCGCTAGCGAAACGAGAAGGTGCAAGAGAGAGCGAGCGTGTCCCCAGCGAGAACGCCCGCACGTGTTCTCAGCGCATAATACTTATAAGAGGAAGCAGGACACAAATATGCCCCCAGCGCATAACATTTATAAGAGTAAGCAGGACGCCGTTATGTCCCCAGCGTTTAAGGCATGGAGGTTAGAGTAGGAGGAGTCCGATCTGTGCATTTCAAAGTGGCTACAAAAACATGCACAAACAGGGATGGCGCCACTATCTCTAAGACCTCGAGAAGTAAGCTGAGTATCGATGTCGTGTAAGAGAGATGTAGAGGATCGAATACGCATCCCAGCAAATACGATAATCGGCATGGTTCGGCGTCCATATTGAATTTCGATAGAGTGCGTTATTGCGAAAAAAGTTTCCAAACGAACGATTTCGACGAGAAATCTTTTTTATAAATCCGGAGGTGAGAAAAAATATCTGTTTTATCTTCATTAACGTGAAGAATTTCATTTTCGATACTGGTTGTATGTTTGGGTTTGTTTGGGTGTGGTGATGTGTTTGAGGTTGCGCTGCGGTCCAATTGAAGTATATAAATTTTTATTAAATATTGTGGAAATGTATTTTTCATTTTTGATTCGCACGTCAGTCGAGATTAAATAAATAAAATGATATATAAATAATATAAATTATATATAAATAATAGACAAGGACTCAATTGCCAAAGTTGGAACTGAGGAACTAAGCTGGCTTTAGATCACCTGTATCCAGCTTCGCACTGCACGTAATTACGGCACCTTTTTTTTTAATGCAACGAATGAATTCATTTTCACGCGTTTTCTATGTCAACAATTTATCACGTCGCGATCCCTGAAATAATTTTCAATTCTTCTGATATTCGAACGGTTCTCAAGGTGCATTGGATACTATTTATAACTCCCTAATTTACGCCTAATTAGTACAATAAATTTTCTGAAAGGGAACGTCACGTTAATTTCTTGTCGAAGACGATAAATTTTATTATTGTGATTTTGATGCATTTTCTGGATAAATGTTACAAAACCACGCACTCAATATTCCAAAATAAAAATGTGCTCGTAATTTCCAGAAAATCGAAACGGAGAATATGAACCCTCGAGGGAAGAGGAGGAAGTGTTGGTACATACAGGACAGACGCATGGTCCGATAGAACCGGCACCGCTGGCCCAGCTCATATCGGATAACGCCTCGTAGCATCCCACCGTCACGCAACCGCTAGCTGAACAAACAATTCGTTGATGACTGAGTCGATCGGGGGCGGAAGTAACAAAAGTTTGCCCGTATCTCGTAAACGTAGAAGAATTGAGGGAAAAAAAGAAACCGGTTTGGGTACATCGTGCGCTGGTCAAGGCATTAGCAAAATGATTAGTACAGATATGATGTACAGCAATCATCAGCAAAATGATTAATAAAGATATGATGAGAGATGAGATCTTAATCCTTTTCGCATATAAAAGCAAAAACGAAAGCAAAGAAAAAAATCAGACAAAATGTGCAATATGTTTGCGAGTCCTGCACACGCGTTGAATAAGTTACACTGTAAATAATTACAATAAACATACATTTTACATTAACTCATAATGTTCTGTTGTACCTATCCCCTCTGAATATTTTCAATAATCCTTACTGGCAAAAGAAGGAAATCGTGCAACACTCATGAAAATGTTGCTTTTTCTCTCGCATGCAGCTCACTTCTCAAGTATCATTTTGCCTCATATGCAGCACACTTCGCAAGTATCATTCAGCCTCACATACAGATTACTTTTCATAATTCATTTGTTCCGTCTCTGTCACACGCAGCTCACTTTTCGAGGTCTTAGCGATACTGGCGCCATCACTGTTTGTGCATGTTTTTGTAGCCACTTTTTTCGAGTCTCTCCATAAGAGTTCGGACTCCTCTACTCTAGCCTCCATGACAACCCGATCGTAAATGTTTATAAAAATGAATAGAATACTTTAGCTAACAATAACACTCATGGGAGTGGGAAAACATGAAAATACGAAATCTCAGTATTAGGTAAATGATTTTCAGAGGTAAGCAATCGTCGTTCGTTAATTTATTATTGTTCATCTGACGGATCGAATATTTCGATGACGTCAATAAAGTTTGCACTTTAACAATTGTTGTCTCGCAAGGACACACGATTATGTCAATAATAACATAACTAAACAGATGTAAAATAATTAAAAAATACAATTGTGCCAATAAGTACAAAAAGAATAAGTACAATAAGTACAAAAAATACAATAAGAAATTTGAGTTGCAGATGTTTAGGATCGATAAATGGCAAAATCTGAATTGTTTATTTATTGATTATCATTAATTAACTTCAATTCATTTATATGCAACGTGTTAAAAAAAAGATATTCGATTTTCCAAAATGATTATATTCTTTGTTGATATTGGATTAGGTCGATAAAAAAGCTTAGGTTGACTATTATGTTTGGTCAAGAAAATTATTTTGTGTAACATTTATTTCTTGATGCTTATTTATTGTTCATTGTTAAATGAAAGCTGAGTTTGTCAATGAACAGACTTTATTATTTAATGATAATGATTCATCATTAACTAGGTCGGTAAATAAGAAAAATGAGAATTGTAATTTGTCACAATCGACTAATCATGTATGCCTTGTTTGTTGGCATACATTTTCTCGTCACAGCTTTTTCTCACAACACACTCAGAACGAGCAAGTATGCATGGCGCAAAGCTATGTCTAGATCATGGATAAAGTATATGCTTGCCATTCTATTCATCTCGATAGTCTTCTATGTCTACTTGTCGATCAATGGTAAGGAACACTCTTCTTCCTTATCGTAATGGTGATGATAAAATTTGTCTAAAAAAAAATTACAGTGCCATCCATAGAGTTAAAAAGTTTACCAAAGTTATTGCCGCCGAACGACAGAGATGCTAACAGGTCCAATGTACGTGTTGATCCATCGTTCTCTGACAGGCATCATGAGGCTCACGAAAATGTTCTCGTAAGTCATTTTTCGAGGGTAAACTTTTATTATTTGCAAGAATAAAAACATTTCTTATTCTATATTCTTCTGTACTGTGACCAAGCTGTGTCAAATGTTTAGAAATGAATGATGAACGATACTGTTCTTTTTCCATAGACATAGATATCGAATCAAAATTTTACGTCTAAGTTTCCGTAAGTTTTGCTTTGTCGTTTGTGTAGGGAGAAATACAGAAATCTATACAATTTAAAACAGTTGGTTCTGACGAATTGTGAATTGAGCCAGAGTTTTCCTTTTATTACCCGGGTTTTCTTTATGTCCCTTTCTATACTTTTATGTTATTTTTCAACTTTTGTTTTACTGTTTTTACTTTTCTTTAAGTCATTTTATTGCTCATTTTATAAGGTAACGAGTAAAGCTGTTTTTGTGTTTTTTACATTCTTTTCAATTGATTTACAATATTATTTCTTTATGGTATTCTTTGCTGTTTTTGTACTTCACTCTGTTGTTATTTGTGATAAAGTCGCTTGTCAGACGAATAATCATTTTTAGTATCCAAAAGAATGTACCACGGTTCATGTGGCGATGGTTTGTGCTGGCTATAATTCAACGGTCGCACTGATCACAGTTGCAAAGTCCTTGCTTTTCTATCGCTCGACACAGCTTCATTTGCATCTGCTGGTTGACGAGATAGCCAAAAGAACGCTAGCAACTTTGTTTCGAACATGGCAATTGTCCAAAGGTGAGTCATCCCTTCATTGGTGAGTTAACTCCAATAATTAGCATGAACTTATAAGCTTGTACGTCTCTATTAATGAGTATAGATTGTTTGTTCAAATGGATTGGTAATTATAGTTGAGACTTCCCACCAGCAAACTTTTATTCACTAGAAAATAAATAGTTACTGATAATAATACAGTCTGCTGCTATACATTGTAATGTTTTCATTGCCGGCAATAGTGGGCATGCGTTCTGTGTGCAGCTATGATAATCTGCCGACTACCCAGCGAGTGGTCGTTTTATTGAATTATCAATCACTTTGGCGTTCGCCTTTGAATTTGTTGACAGTCATGTATATGGTAGAGCATTGAAAACATATTTTTTTATCAGCGAAAGAAAGGGTTTTCCTAGTTGAAACCACCCTTAGGAGTAAAGCATGTCCAGGGCTGATTTTGCAATTTCACCCGTAAGCAGTCCACCAATTTCAGCAAACTAGAAACAAAGATTCTCCTAATGCGAAACGATCAGAAGTCCACTATAGGTGCATTGAAAAAAAAAACAAAAATTAATGGATGAGACACCCCTGTTTTTTCTCTTACACCACATTTAAAAGTGGTGCATTGAATTAAATGTAACAGGTAATACTTTAGAAGGAGGATAAAACGAAAGTTTACGTATTTTTGCAGTGTGGCTGAATAGTAAGCTTAAGGGGGTAAACATAATTTCGTACATTTTCATCGATTTTTAATGAAAATGATATGGATTTATAAAAAAAAATATTAAAAATCCAATTTTTGTTGGCATAATTTCAGCAAAAAATATTTAGACGTCACTGAATAGCTCGTAATTTGTTTTCAGTTTCGATTTAAAGCTATGATCTGTGCTCATTCGTTTCGTAATCTATCCTTTTTGTAATTCCGTTTAACTTATCGAGCTCCGATTATTTTTTTCGATTTTGGGTAGAATTTCAAAGTTGGACCATCCATATTTGCACATGCTTTCATACTCTGAACATCAATTTGCAGTTTTGTATAAGTATGTTGAGTTAGCAGGTACATTTTAAATACAGAAAGAAAACAAGTGTGATAAGGAACTTTGAGTGAGGGGTGGTGTACCTCCTTAAACTTGGTATCCCAAAAAAATGCGAAAATACGTAAACTTAAATTTTATCCCCACTTCAAAGTCTTACTCATTTAATTCAGTTTAATGATCCCTTTTAAATGTGGGGTGAGAGAAAGAATAATAAAGGGGTGGTCAAACCCTTAATTTTTATTTTCAATGTGCCCATTTTTATCGTTTTGCACTAGCACAATTTTCGTTTTCGTTTCACTAAAAACGGTGTACAGCTTGCGAGTGAAACTGCAGAATCAGCCTTTAACATGCTGGAGTGTAAGGGGTAATTTTACCCTTCGAAACCGTTTTTCCGCTGATAAAAAAAAATCGTATCCATTTAATGCTCTACCATATGACAAAATGCTCCACCATGAGAAACCAAGTTTGCTGTCACTGATTATAAAGTGGCTTGTATGGGATGGAATCGTAAATGCCTGCAAGGGATTTACGATTATAAGGGGTTACAAATATATTATGAAAATCCAGGAAATTTTGACTTTTTGTTGTACATTATCAAGTCGTTATATTCATAATCATACGTTTTCACGTGAAAACTATTAGTCTATAAAAAAAATTGTTATAAATAATTATGGAGATTTTTTATTACAAATAATTACATGTCTGTTATGAATTTTTGAATTATTTTTCCTATGAATTATAATGCAGTCCTCCGACCAGCCGATTTCTATCCTTACTTCAATATAAAAACAATAAAACATAATTTTGTTACAGTGAACGTGTCATTTTACGCGACCGAACAATGGATTCCAAAAGTTTCGTGGATTCCGAACACTCATTATTCAGGTGTGTACGGTCTGTTGAAGCTCACACTACCAGAAGTATTGCCTCGTGTGGACAAAGTATTAGTACTCGATACGGACGTTACTTTTCTCGTTGATATCGTTAAGTTGTGGGCATATTTCGATCACTTTGACGACGCGAATCTCGTCGGGTTGGTGGAGAATCAGAGCGACTGGTACGTGAGGACGTTGTCGTATGGTTCGCGTCCCTGGCCCGCTCTTGGTCGCGGCTTCAATACCGGTATAATGCTTATGCACTTGAGGCGTTTGAGGAAACGTGGATTCGCTGATATGTGGGAGACAACGACACGAAGAATCCTAGAAGATATCACGGAAACGAGACTGGCCGATCAGGATATAATAAACGCGGTCGGCAAAACATTCCCGGCAATCATTTATATTCTCGAATGCACGTGGAACATTCAGCTGAGTGATCACACGCTCAGCGAAACATGCTACGGAGATGGAAAAAAGATAAACGTTAGTAACAGTATACTCGACGCATTTTTTGCCAACTATGTCAGAAAGAAAGTTTTCCGAACTATGGACGGATCATTTTTCCATATGTTCCAGCCTAAATCGACTAAAAAATGTTATCATTATTCATAATATTAAGAGGGACATCGAATTTGTTTGAGTTTTTCTAATGTGCTTAGGTCGTCTGGGCTTGTTAAGGGTTAACAAGCTAAACGGACTCGAATAAATTCGTTGTACCACTGATTATATGCATATTCATAATATCTTCAAGAAGTTGGACTTGGACCAAGAAAAAATCTGTGTTTTTCGCAAAAGCCGCTTTTTAAATACTTACCTTTTTTTGGCAAAGTGAGACTGACTACGGCTAGTTAGTCGATCGGGTGTTACAGTTTTGCAATGGGAATTTGCATGACTGATTTTTTCTTTTCTCACGTCGTTACGAAGACAAGAACGAAACAAAAAACGGCAGTCTCGTCATACATGGTTTTCTGTCGTGCCCCGGTTAGATAATCCACTGGAACTCGCCGCGTAAGCAGGATGTGCGCAACAAGTACGCGGAAGATTTTCGTAAAATGTATCAAACGTTTTTGGAGTTGGATGGGAATTTGCTGCGACGACGTTTGTTCGGTTGTGACGAGCAGGAAACGATAGATAACGTGAGTGCGACGAATCATTCTCCAACGTTCTTTTCCAACCCAAACTCTTCATTTCGCTGTATACAGTTTCCTAGAGATACTTCAGTGTGTTTTCCACAGCCACTCTTTTCAAATGCACTACTGTACGGCATTTGCACGAGGGGACTGGGGGACTGCGGTAAATCTATGTCCATACAGGTCGGTTATATTCTGACTCATTGTGACTTCCGCTCCCAACTTGTTTTCCAGATTCACGATTCGGACGTGTGCTCAAAGTTCGTACGCGGCTCGCGCATCGTCTATCGAACTCACATGTTCTTTCTCGAGTACGGGTACAACGTTTACACTGAGAACGACGTGGCTCTCGTGACTCAATGCAGTGCCGACAGGATAACGCTTTTGGAAGAGCTGTGCAAACATTGGCCGGGGACGATAAGCGTCGCGTTGTACCTGACCGACGCCGAGGTTCAAACCTTTCTACAATTCGTGCGCAACTCCGAGGAATTGAGCAATCGCAAAAACATCGCCTATCATGTGGTCTACAAGGACGGGGTCGGTTGCGTTTGCTGTAGATTTTGAACCCTCATTTCTTCGAAACGATGGATTTTTTCGGAAAAGCGTAATGCTCGAACATTTCTTGCCATTTTTCGCCACGGGATGCGCCCAATTTCGTGCCGATCGGTCGTGCCGTTTCGGAGAAATTACGTTCTAAAAGTTTCAAACCGATGGAGCCCTAGTCGCAGAACCACTCTAATCCATCATTGTTTTTCTCATCAGGAATTTTACCCCGTGAATTATCTGAGGAACACAGCAATGTCCTACGTCTCGACACCTTACATTTTTCAGCTGGACATTGACTTCCTTCCGCAATTCGGGCTATACGAAAATATACTCAGCCACATTTCGAATATGAATATATCTGTTGGGGACAAGACCGTCCTTATTGTTCCGGCCTTCGAAACTCAGCGTTACAGGTACATTATCTTTACCGGGAACGTCGGAATGGTTCGTAGAGGATATACGATTGCCAATCAAAGTACTGATTCGATTAGAAATAGGTGTTGGATTATGGCGATTAAGGGGAGTCCAACGTTTCATATACGTCCAATAGAAGTTCAACTTCCAAGACTTAATGATTTCCTATCGTTCAAAGTGACATTATGGGTATTTCTGATGTGTGCAGTTATTTCTTTTTTTTCGGTTTCTGAATTATTCTGCTGGAAATTATCAGAGAATAAAAGAATTGCAGAACAAAAGTTAGATATCGGAATTTTTCAGGTTCACCTTCCCGACGAGTAAACAGGAGCTGATAAAGAACCTCAATCATGGCGTGCTGTATACATTTCGTTACCACGTCTGGACGAAAGGTCATGCTGCGACCAACTACACTTACTGGAAGAACGCGACACAGCCCTACGAGGTTCGTGGTAACGTTACTGATCGAAAAGGCGTGAAAATTGAGAATAAAAAACATCGAATTAAAGAAAGAATAGGGAAAACTATATTAAAATGATAATTTTATATGTATTTATTTTTAATCGACAGCACGCTTAACCGCGTATTGCGATCTTTTCCGAATACCGAGCGGGGAAAATATTTGAATTTCCGCTAGTAACATAACTGAAACTCAATGAAAATATAGCTGCCTTTATCGGCACAGGTTTTTCACAGTTTTCCTGTGTCCTCCAGTCAAAGCGATGCGGTAGTGCATATGGAGAGAGTGACGATGTGTAACGCTCAGGGGGTCTTGCAATAACTGGAAATAGTACAGCGATAAAAGTGGGTTAAAGTAAGGGGTATAGGGGGAATGGGTAAACGGAAAATGTTGCAAATACAAAAAAATACATGTACGAATTTCCGATTCTCGCCCTTTTTTCTTCAACTATTCAAATAATCTTGTGCAACCGAAAATCCAAACGTTCACCGTTACTGGGACGAATTCCGCAATTCCAGGTTGAATGGGAACCCGACTTCGAGCCGTACCTCGTGATATCGAGATTCGCCCTCCGCTACGATCAGCGATTTATCGGGTTTGGATGGAACAAAGTGTCATACACTACTCATTTGACGGCGTTGGGTTACAAGTGAGTACCTCATGGACGTCGATTTTATTATTAACATATTCATCTATTCTTGCCTGAAGATCGAGCGATTCTCAGTGAAGAGGGGCTGCGGGCATATAAATTTCATGTTTTGGTACGTTAGTCTCAAAGGTCTCAAGAATATCACGTCAAAATTATCGTGATTAATCATGTAATACGATTTAAATCCAACGATTAAGTCTCAGTGACGCATTTTAGTAAGGAAAAAATATTCGAAGAAGAAGCAATTATCGCTAATTGTACGATCCAGGCTTTCAGACAAATCGTCAAGGAGGCTCCGTCACGAACGGCTCATCTGCAGGAAAAAATCATTTTCAAGTATATCATAGATAAAGTACCCATAAGTCAACGACTAAATCAGGCAGACACAAATAGTTGAGTTAAGGATTTTTAACCCACGGATTATGGAAGAGTCACCCAGGATAGACGGGAATTGGTTGATATCTTTGAATTCACGCAACAGAAACACAATGGATGTGTCCATAGTGTCAATTTCTGTTGACACAATGGAGTCAACCAGTAGCCAGTTGTAACCATTTTCTTGGGGTTATATTTTTTTGTTTATAAATAATCAACACATTACATTTATATAATCACTTTTCGGCATCATGCCGTATTGTTCATTGCGCAAAGTATGAGATAACGACTTTTGGCTCGTCTGGCCTATCACAATAACATTCAAATGACAATCAACGATTTCTGTCTCGTCGACTAGTTTTTCACAAATTGTTCAACATATTACAATCGACGAATTCTGTCTCGACGACAAGCTTTTCACAAATTATGCAACATATTCTTTTACCACCAACATCCATTGGGGGGGGGGGGGGGGGGAGGCGTCGAGGGGCAGAGGGAGAGAGAGGGGCAGAGAGGCGGAGAGAGGGGGCGAGAGGGAGAGAGACCGAGAGGGGGAGAGAGAGAGAGCGGGCGAGAGGGGGAGAGAGAGAGAGCGGTCGAGAGGGGGAGAGAGGCGGCGAGGGGCAGAGGGGGAGAGAGGGAGAGGGAGTGAGGGAGAGAGGTGGCGAGGGGCAGAGGGAGAGAGAGACGGAGAGGGAGAGAGAGAGAGAGAGAGAGAGAGAGAGAGAGAGAGCGAGGGCGGGTGAGAGGGTGGATGAGAATGTAAAAACGTGAAAATGCGAAAATGCTAAAATGTGAAAACGCGAAAATGTGTCAATGCGAACATGTGAAAAGCGCGAAAAAGTGAAAAATGTGAACATGCGAACAAGTGAGAATGTAAAAAATTGCGAAAATGTGACAATGTGAAAATGTGCAAACGCGAAAATTTGATGGATAGATGAATAGATAGAGAGTGAGAGTGCGAGCATGTGATAATGTGAGAGAGAGAGCAACTCATATTATTTGCATGTACCTTTTTCTTCATCACCCGAAAAGTCTGATAACATTTTCAATGCCATGAAATAGTTGCATTTTGTGTAATATCTGTAGATTTTTTCTGTTAGGAACGGAATACTGAGCTGATATGTCAACCAGCTATATCAAGGTTAATAAACCTTAAAACAATATAAAAAGGTAAAAAAATAAAGCTAAAAACTAAAAAAGGGGGTTTATACTATATAAAGGTTAAAGTATACAGAGAGATAAATATTTGAGAATCATATGAGAGAGTTGACTTTAAAAAATATATATATATATATATATTTTGCAGAGAGTGAAAAAATTCTGAAAATATATTGTTCTGAGTAAAAAAGTGAATTATTGGTGTTATCCCGTATTATTATGAAATGAATGAACTGAAATAAGAAATGGTTTCTGTTGCTTAGTATTATTATAAGCTGAAAATTGAAATGCATGCCCAAAGAATAAAATTCTCCTTCGCTAGTTAAACTGACGACAGTATATAACATTTTTAAATACATTAGGGCAGAGTAAAACTGTAAGCTAAGACTGCAAAAGCTTTAGAAATACAATGTGGTGAAGATTTATACGACCAATCCATACAAAACAATGCCAGTATATAAAAGCAACGATGTAAGTTATTGATACAAAATTATTACTCTGAATTAAACCTTCAATACATTACTCTGTAGTTCGTACGAGGTTTATTTGGCCACTAATCAAAGGTTTCATTGAGAGTAAGATTTTTTTTAATAGCGCGGAGATAGTAAGGAACATTTTCAAATCATATCGCAGATTGCAAAAAAGATTATGTGCATGTTACCGCAAGGGGAAAAATACATCTTCGGTAACTAACTAACCGCAGCGTGAAAAGTGTTTTAAAGGGCACTGCTAAGCGGTTAGGCCCTCAACATATCAGAGAGTGAAAAACCTCTTAAGGCTATATGGGAAAAAGTAAAAGAATTACATCGGAGAGAGAG
Source organism: Ophion ventricosus (assembly GCA_963932345.1). Taxonomy (NCBI): domain Eukaryota; kingdom Metazoa; phylum Arthropoda; class Insecta; order Hymenoptera; family Ichneumonidae; genus Ophion; species Ophion ventricosus. Next base: position 7,865,887 of record OZ010720.1, read on the forward strand.
AAAAATATTTTAAAAAGATATTGGAGAGCGAAAAAAAGATTTTGAAAATATATCTGCAATAGAGAGGAAAATATTTTGATAGGATATCGGTGAGTGAGAAAAATATATAAAAAAGATATCGGTGAGAGAGAAGATTTTATAAAGATATCGGTGAGAAAAAGATTTTGAAAAGATATCTGCGATAGAGAGGGAAAGATTTTGAAAGGATATCGGGGAGGGAGAAAAGGATATAACAACATATTAGCAAAAGTTAATTAGGTTTTAAAAGTATGTTCTAGGGTTATGAGGCATGTATCTAACTGATGAAAATTGATCGATTGGAAACAAAAAACTTCCAAACGGATATTAATATAAATTCTCGTCTGATTTTCCGGTCTCCATTGTGATGTAGTATAAACCCCAAAGAAACGAAAAAGATAGCAAATCATAGGTTAGTTTTCGTCCGTGAAGAGTCTCACCGTCAGAGATTATCACCAATTTCGGTAAAATTATAAGTTTTATATTTTTATATCACGACAAACACATTTTTCAAAAATAGGATATTGCTCCACAAAAAAAAACATTTCATCACGTTATATCTAAAGCTAAAGTTTACAACTGAATTTCAGTAAACAAATTGAAACATAGAATTGGCTATTGATAATCCCGAGTCAGAAAACACTCCACCGTGAATATAGGCTTCCAATTCGTTTGTATATTTTTAATTATCAATCACACAAATGCTTTTTTCACTTGGTCGTTTAAAACAACACGAGGAGATCTTCCTTGTTCCAACACTAAAAACTCTGAACAATATGTCTGCATGAGCGTAGATGTAGAAACGTGTATAGTAGCGAGATTCTGTAATTCCGTGGCGAGCGTTTTCGTCATAGCTAATGACAATGAAAAAGAGGCTCCCTTTCTTCTGTGTTCGTGCATGTGATTGGCTGTCGGTCCAATTTGTGCCTTTTCCTAACGCTGGCTCTGGCGTTAAGCCAGCGTTGGGTCTGTTCTGAACCACTGACATGCTAACGCTTGTGCCAGTCTAGAAGCCGACGCTTGGTATCCAATACTGAGCCAATTCTCAGCCGATTGTCCACTAACGGTTCAGCCAGCGTTGGCTCTGGCGTTGAGCCAGCGTTGGGCCTGGTCTGTACCATCGACATGCTGACGCTTGGGCCAGTCTAGAATGCCGACGCTTGGTATCCAGTACTGGGCCAAGTCTCAGCCGATTGTCCACAAGCGGTTGAGCCAGCGCTGGCTCTGGCTTTGGCTCTCGCGTTGGGCCTGTTCTGTACCATCGACGTGCTGACGCTTGGAAAAGCCTAGAATGCCGACGCTTGGTATCCAGCACTGGGCCAAGTCTCAGCCGATTGTCCGTTAATGGTTGAGTCAGCGCTGGCTCTGGCCTTGAGCCAGCATTGGGCCTGTTCTGTACCATCGATATGCTGACGCTTCGGCTAGTCTAAAATACCGACGCTTGGTATCCAGTATTGGGCCAAGTCTCAGCCGATTGTCTACAAGCGGTTGAGCCAGCGCTGGCTCTAGCGTTGGCTCTAGCGTTGAGCCAGCGTTGGGCCTGTTCTGTACCATCGACATGCTGACGCTTGGGCCAGCCCACAATGCCGACGCTTGGTATCCAGCACTGGGCCAAGTCTCAGCCGATTGTCCATTAACGGTTGAGCTAGCGTTGGGTCTGTTCTATACCATCGACATGCTGGGCGAGTCTAGAATACCAACGCTTGGCATCCAGTACTGGGCCAAGTCTCAGCTGATTGTCCACTAACGGCTGAGCATTGGCATTTCTACGTGGGTTGTTGACTGCCTCCCATTTCTCCTTCCAGCGTTCCTCTCTCTCCTCCTTCTTGATTTTCTTCAGTGCTCTTCCTGCTTTTTTTAGTTTTTCTTTCTCCCCTTCCCCTGTTTTTCCCAAGTATTCTTTCAGCCTCTTCCATATTATCGCCTTGTGTTTTCAAATTTTCCTACCTAGACACTTCTTCGCCATTCCACTATTCCCTACCCATCTATACATTCCCACGTCTTCCGCCGTTTCCCTTAATGTCTCCACCAGGATGTCCCATCGGTCCCTCCCTTTTCTTTTTCTTTTGTTCTCCACATCCCTCGGAATTTTTCTGCGTATTGTTTTCCTCGCTCTTCTTTCCACACTATTTGTTTTTCCATTCTTACTCCTCACTTCGCCCTTCCTGTTTGCTTCTTTTCTTCTTGTGACCCCTTCCTCCACTCCATAGTTACCACGATTTGGAGGTGATCCGATTCGATTCTCTGTTCTATTCTTACTTCCCTGACCAATCATTCTGCTTGCACGCCTAGCAATACGTAGTCAATCACTGACCCTCCTTCCCCCTGATCTACGTATGTTAAGTTTCCCTCTCTGTCCCCTTTCCATCTTCCGTTCGCAACCTCTAACCCATTCGTTGCACAAAATTTTAACAATTTGGTTCCCTCCGTATTCCTTGTTTTGTCCTTTGATCTTCTCTCGGTTCCTTCTTCCTCTGTGCCTACTGATTCTCCCTGCTCCTCCCCTATTCTTGCATTGAAATCTCCCATTATTGCTATACCTTCTGCAATTCTTGCATTGAAATCTCCCATTATTGCTATACCTATTGCTGCACCTTCCTCTCTATTCTTGTCGTATCCTGACTTATTATAGTTTTCTCTGGTGCCTTGCTTCCGGTTCCTTTCATTATCTTGATTTTATTCTCCATTGTCACCGTTTGTATCAGAATTCCTTCCCTGATCTCCCGCCATTTTTGGATGCAAGGTTTTATTCCACTTCGTTTCTAAACTGCTTTCTCGATGTCCCACGTCGATCTGGCTCTCATCTCTGAACTCCTTGTATCAATATGTTCTTTTTCTTTCCTCTCCTCTCCTGCCCTTCCTTCTTCTATTCTCGCTGGTTCAGGCCTCTCGGTTTTTCTCTTCTTGTTTGTCTTTTTCTTTCGTAGCTCTCCTAGTTTACTCTTCTTTTCGTTCTTCTCGATACATCTCTCCATTTTGCATTTTCCGTTCGCTGTTTTCCCGGGTATTCTTGGGTCTTCCGTCCGTTCCCTTCATATTTTCTTTCCGTCTCTATCTCGTTTTGATTCTCGTCCCATCTCGCTTTTTGATTGCTCCAGTGCCCCTCCTCTGTTCTGTTATCTTCCTGCCTCCTTTTGGAGCGTTCAGAACTCTTTAATTTCTTGCTCATTGCTTCGTTTTCCTGTCCGAGCTTTTCAATCGGTTGTTCTTGTTCTTGAAATCTGTCGTTCCATCATTCCTGTTCACCTATGAGCATCTTTTCCACTTTGCTCCGTGGAATTCTGTCCTCATTCTCCTCTCCGTTTCGGTCCTGCGCCTGCTTCCTGTCCATTTTTCGCATCACCTCTTTAACGGTTTCCTTAATCATTGTTTTTGTCTTTCATTCCTTCTCCCATTTTGATAAATGGGATTTGTACTCTGAAATGCATTTTGATAAATGTGATTTGTACTCTGAAATGCATTTCAACGATACCCATCCTTGAAATGCTGTCTCCATCTTTTCTATTACTCTACCGCTCTCTATCTCTCGTGCACTAACCTCCCGCCAGTTGCTCATCTCTTCTGTCGCCGCGCTGTGGGCTCCCTCCTCTGACCTTCCTCTTCTATTTAAAATGTTAAATAAATATGTGTATAGATATAGATCTATATGTGTATAGATATATTCGCTAAAGGAAATGGAATAAACCTTTAGGTTTCTATGCTTCTCACTCTCTCTCTACGTCTTATCTTTTACCACTCGTACGACACACACGTCTTGTAACTCGCGATGCCAACGCCATTCTCCTCCCCACAATCGAGAGTACTATTGTAATAAAAAAAACCGTATGTTATTGGAGAAAAAAAAATTACACTTATTTTTGCGGAAAGATTAAGTGATCGTTTCTAAAAATGCACTAACGCTCTTTATAATATTTAATTTGCCTTATTAATTTCTCAAAGTAGATGTATCACTGTGGTTTAACATTAATAGAAGAATATAATAATTGCTTAACGAGGAACGAGAAACAAATGCAATATCTCTTACAAGGAGTACAAACACATCGTCGATGTTTTCCGGATTGTACCAAAAAGAAATGTTAAATAAATATCAATTTTTTTCATAAATGTTATATTTAAAATTGAAAAATGTATTATTTTAGAAAAAAATATAAATAAAACGAAAGAAATACTCATGTGTTTTACAATTTTCATCAACAGTAAATATCAAAAAGTAACTTTGTAAAAAAGGCGTCTTTTTATTAATATTTTTGGTTAACATAACCATTTTACCGATATAGCAAATTTTCTCAAAAAAAAATTGATTTGTAAAGCCATTGACTATTTAATTATTTATTTTTTAAATTATTTAATGACATGATTTTATAGAAAATTAAACGATCTACAAAAAAGATCCTATCGTATTTTGAGATAAGTCTGATACTTTCACTGGAAAAGAGAAAAAATCTTGAAATTTATTATAAATTCAACTTTGACTTTGATAATTTTTTGAAAGAGTAGATTTATCATAAAACGATAGAAGACCTCTTTCATAAAGCGTTAAATTTCCTACAAACATATGTCTTGGGCATTGGTGTACGTTTACCCGTTGGTGAATTATAAAATGCAACAGTAGCAAGCAAAGTTTGCTACATGATGTTATTAGCATGGGAAATAGAAAATATCCATGGGCAACCTCTAAATATAACAAGCAATACAGTGAGTGTACTTAAAATAAAATAAAAATAGTTTACAATTTTCTCTCACGTAGATCGGACAGAGTAAAATAAAATAAATAAGAGTTTCGGAAGAAATCGGACCAACAGTAATTAATAAGACAAGATTGACGATACGATAAGGACTGAGTTCGACAAACACTAGGAACCTCTCACGGCAGTTCAAAATTAATCCATCCAACAACAGCTTTGCGAGAGGTGAAATTCGCGGAAGGCGTTACTGTTGAATCTTCCCAAGCAAGGGCCAACTGACGCGACAATATCGCTCTCTTCGAAATACTTTATGATCCAATTTACCCCTTACCAAGGCTTAGGCCAAAGAAAAATGCGCACTATGCAACAAATTATTTTAGAGCGAAACGACAGTTCACCGTCACGGTTTCCTTTAGATCGGGATCAGGTGAAACGTGGGAATCGATCCTTGCGAAATTGTGGAAGTGTCGGTTTCTTGAGTGACGGTACGGCGGCTGGGCTCGGGAAAACACGCCCTATCTCATCGGACATCAAAACTCAAGTCCCTTCAAATTACCGCGAAGGACGTCTCAGCGACTGCGAGCTCTTTCTCCCCCCACTCTTTGCCTACTCAAAGTAACCGGTCAGCCTTCAAAAATCGATGTATCGATAAACTCTCGGATCTTCGCTTCGGATCGAAATTACAGACGCAGATCTCGGTGAAAATCGGGATCCTTAGACTCTGGTCGCTTCCGAGGAAAGTGCAGATCGGTGACCTTCGGTCCAAAGAGGGTGTGGAGTGACGATGAGCTCGACGCTTAGAGTGGGAGCGTGACATGAGTGTTTCGCGGCTGGAGGCTGAAAATTTCGCGCTCCCGCTTCGATGATGACTGGAGCGACTAAGATGACGACGAGTGTGGTGCTGCGATAGCCCCAACGTTAACGTCGCGCTGCTGGACACTAGAATTTCCACGCTCTCGCCTTGATAATAAGAAGCAACGGCAATCCCGATGAGTATAGCGCTGTTGTGGCCGTTACCCCTTTCTCCGCGACTTTTTCGACGGTGGCGTTGTCGATCGGGAGCTTGCCGTTTGCTCGTGCGAAATACCAATTAAAATATACAAATAAAATTACTTAATATCTATTGGATTATCTGGATTAGCTCTGTTGGATTGCTCGTGAGAGGCTCCTCGACGAAACAAGGTGCATTCTCCCGCGCCACGCCAAGTCTCGACACTATTTGTGACGTGCCACTACGGAGGCACAGCTCGCGGGCACACGCAATTCGGGCACACGCATTGAAGATGCGTGTGCCCGAAGTAGTGAATGCATACCGCCACACACGCACACACGCGTTGCGTGAAACAAACATTGTAAGTGCTTTGTTGCGTTACGAGACGTGTCAAGGCATTTACAATGTGCCGTCAGGATGGACAACGCGTATTCATACGTGTGGCGTGCCGATCGCACCGCCATTTTCCCAATCTTCACGGCATCCAATAAGGACGTTTTATTGTGATCCAATCAGGGAGCTCTCTTACTTGTCAGTGTTTCTCCTGGTTCCCTAGAACCAAACCGGAAATCACTCTACCGGGAGCTCTGCTACGCGCACGTGCCGTGTGAAAAAGGCTGATCGCGATACGTGGACTTATACTCCATTTCGGAGATTGAAATATAAGTTTTATATTTGTGTTGACCTTATATTTAATACGAATTGTCTTTCTTATTATCATAAAACTTTCCTGTGTTTGGCTAAACCCCCGCGTTCTGGTGACCCCGCGTTGATATAAAATTGCCGCTGGGCATCGTGCTCCAAAACGCCGGTACACCGCGTGCTCTGAAAAACGCCGGTATATCGCATTAAGAAAAGCACATTCGTACACCAAGATTTTTACAAGTGTACGCACGTTTTTCTCCGCGAAGATTCGGTATGCAAATCGTTGCAGCCGCCATATACCGGATCTTACGAAGTGTTGCTCGCCTCACAGACAAACTATTCACGATTAGAATAGACGATAGAGAGAAAAATGTGACGAGTGAAAGACTGAAACCAGCTTACGAGACATTATCAACGAGGAGCACATTTCTGACTGTCGTCAAACTACTGTGGAATCATTTGACCCTTTCGAACTCACGAAACAGACTGTCAAAATATATCCCCCTAAAAAGAGAAGCAAGACTGTACATTTCGCAACTTAGAGGTTAAATTACTCGGGGGAATACTGTGGCGTACCGATCGCACCGCCATTTTCCCAACTTTTACGTTATCCAATGAGGACGCTTTATTTTGAACTAATCAGCGAGCTCTCTTACTTTCTGGCGTTTCTCCTGGTTCCCTAGTACCAAGCCAGAAATCAGTCTACCTGGAGCTCCGCTACGCACACGTGCTGTGTGAAAAAGACTGATCGCGATACGCCGGCTTGTACTCCATTTCGGAGATAGAAATAAAGGTTTTATATTTTTGTGGACCGTATATTTAACACCCCTTAAACTAAACCCCCGCAAACAGACGCACGTTGTGACATCTACCGGTAGGTAGCAGAAGCTTGAATGCGTTCTGCTGTATCGGCGCAAGCCGTGGCTGCATCGAAGTTTTGCTTTGGGTGTCATACCATCTTAATTAAGACTGTGTTAAAGAAAGTATACGCACATGTGGCTTTCTTATGTAGGTTCCCTGTGAATTACTAATATCGTTCATTATCTATATCAGCATCAACCTACAATATTTATACTTGAAATAAGCTATTGAATGAAATAACCTGCGAAAATATACGATTTTCTCGAAGTTATTTTAATAAAACGGGGTGAGAACATACTTCTTTTTAACCCACTGTATATGTCTATATGTATATGACGAATCTGTCTATTTTACACAGGTATATCGTATTACCGGACACCTTCATTATTCATCGACCTCACGCTCCGAGTCTCGATATTGGAAAGTTTCGAACCAATTCACTTTATCGAAGGTACTGTGCGCTTTCACTGTTTGTATTTTACTGGTACTTTGAAAAGCCGGCAAAAAAGGCGCATTCCACCAGGCGATTGTTCTCTCTGCTTCCATATAGAGATTGAAACCTTCGACATATTTATGCACGTGTGTTGTAGGTGCCTCAAGATATTGAAGGACACGTTCGTGCAGGAGCTAGTATTAAAATATGGAAAAGAAGCTTTGTCCAAGCTGGGGAAAATTGCCAAAGATCAAAAAGTACCAAACACACTGCGATTGCATTAATACGGATTTTAGGTGCCTTGTCATTTCGGGCACTGGACTTTCTATATAAAATGTGTCTATTTTCCTGCGCAGTACTGTTACCTTTTCAAGCTGTTCGTTTCAGGCGATTTTATTTATCGTGAAAACGCCGACTGCGAGTGAACTGCAGGCATTTTTTGTGTATCTTCCTGACCCTTTTCACTCTGCCTACATTCGTTTTGTTTTTGGTAGATCCTTTCATTTTGAACGGATTTTCATGGCTTCCTTTTATTACTCGGGCCCAGCTATCGTGGTCGTTTTTCTACATTCATTATACCAATGGCCCGGTTTTTTACAATACAGTAAACCTTCGATTACCAGGCAGGGTTGAACCGAAGAGACCACAGATAATCGATTTTTTTTCGAGAATATTATGAAAAAACATATATACGAGCTTTTATAAAGACTAATACGTCTTTGGTATACAGTTGAAACCGCGTATAACTACATTGCTTACAAGGACGAATCGGCTATAACGTTGGCACTGCAGGGCCCCTTCAATGTCGTTATAACCGGTTTTGACTGTGCATTTATATAGTTATCAATCGCATCTTTAGTTTTATTTTTGGAAAAAAGTGTTACTTTCATCTGCTTCCGATTTCTAGTTTGGTTTGTTGCTACAGTGAGACGTCGATTCCCTACCACCTCAATTTTTTCCATTCCCCTTCATTTTCTCCTCACTTTGTCTATTTCACCGACGGGACTACTTGGTGTCGGCGTCTGCAGTCCCTACTACGCGCGTCTTACACGCTGGCACAACGGTACGTATCAGCTACCGCAGCAACGGCGTTTCAAGCCAAAAACATAACGTCAAACGTAAAAGTGACGGTAAACGTCGACCCGACCAACAATTGTCCTACGAAAAACGCACGAGTATCCTTAGAACAAAAGTTGGATATTTTTCACAAGATCGACGATGGTGGAAAAGTTACTGCAATAGTAAAAGATTTTGATGTAACTAGGGCAGCTCATACTTTTCCGTTACTTCATCCCTTGTTAAACTGTTAACCAAATTATTCATAGACTTTAGAATGCCCATGCTTCCACTATTTGTTACCCCTCAACGACGCTCAAGCCACACCTTTCGGCTCGAAGTCGATCTTTTACCAGTGCTCCCCCAAGTGGTAGAAAATCGCGGTCTCGCTGTATGACTTGTCTAATTCCCCTGAGATTCAAGATATCGGTAGTAGTGGCATCCGCCTGTTTGGAATAGTCCAGAACGATGTGAATCGCCTCTCCAGCTTGTCTGTGTGTGACTGGTTTAATCGATAGCAAACTCAACACTGTCGGATTCATCTTCTACATCTGAACCCATAGGCAATACGTTCGAGTGTTTTAGCGCGTGCCGTATCAACTCTTCGTCCGCGAGAACACCATGTCCCGAATCACTTCTATCGCGTTGCAACCACGGCTCGACTAGCCGTGGGCCTTTAAGGGCGGGATGAGGTTAATTCGGTGAAAAAAAGCATATTTTCAAGAATTTTTTTAGACGATACAGGTAGTGCTGGTTTGTTTAATTAATTTCCATATAATAAAACAACATCTGAACTATATTTTCCTAAATTTTCATTGCAAAATATTGATAAATAAGCCGTTGGCAGCAAATCTCCGCAGGCGCTTCGAAAAAAAGTTGTTTTGCGGTGTATGCTATAACTCGTCACTGGCTCATCTGAAACAAAAAAAATAAAAATACGTTTATTAGGTGAGATGTTTCTCGAGGTAATGCTGCCAAGTTTTTTTTTAATCGATTTTTTCATTTTCGTTAGCACTTGGAAGTCAAAAACGCGATTTTCGCTAAAAAAAATCGGCAAACTTGTTATTGTAAGATAAAAAATAATTATAAGAAAACACTCGGCAGCGTTACCTGGTGATTTATGTGTAGAAATAGTGTACAAAATTTCAAAAGAATCGTTGCATTAGATTCTGAGTTACAGCGTACACCGACTTAAAAAATGACAAGTTTCAGAAAAACGCTTCAAAGTTTTGCACACTAAAAAATACAAAATAAAACTCGATAATTCTATTATACTCACACAAAGTCGCCGATGCCAGGTCCATAAAGTACAGAGCTTTCATCTAGATGTCTAAAGCATCTTTCTGTACTTGCCTACGTAAAATTCTTTCTTCTTTACTGTCATGCGTAGGTTGCCCTCCGCTCTGCTAATTCGCAAATCGTCAACTGTGCGCGCCCATTCATGAGAACTCGGCCCTGTACCGATCTGCATATCTTGCATAAAGGCCAACAAAGCAAAACAGCCTTCATTAAATGTACATACTTCTATATGACCTGCAATTTCCACGATGGTTAAGGACCACTCATTGATTTTGGAGAAATTTTCCAAATAATATGGTTGAGACTCTCATTGTTGTTATGAGTAAATCCTCCAAGCATCGTTGAAACATCTCTATAATTGCTGCTACTTCCATGTTTCCAGATGGTCCAATGTGATTGGCTTTGCATTTTCCGCCATTCGAATGATCTTCATGCGACGCTTCATACTCTGCAGTATCTAATTTGCTCTCCCAAGTTTTGCAACCGTGGTTATAAGAACCTTTTACAAGAATATCGACTACTTTTCCAATATAATATCCCATCAGACAAGCAACGCCAAATAACGAAGAGAATCCTCCTTTTTTCCACGTTCTGTCGCCTGATAAGGTCAATTCTGATATATCTTGTAAATTATTTGCTTTACATGTTGCTTCTTTCTTGAAGATCTTCTTCTACTTTCATAGAGGTACTTAGTTTTATTTCTTTCGACGACGCACTATTCGCTTCCACTTTGTCATACGTACGTTTATTGGGAGGTATTATTTTTTTTTCAGTCGGCAGAAAATTTTGTTATTGTTCTTCCGATCTTCTCTGCTAATTTTTTTTTTGCATTTTACTATTAATAATAATTATAAAGTCACAGCAAAAATCAACACCATAAAATGCACGAAAAAACAGCAAACATAAACGTAAACTGAGACGAAATTTTAGCGTCACATACGACTGCTCGGCACGGCGTACATCTCTAAAGTGATCTGTATACTACGTCTCGAATATATACAAGGTTATTTTGCATACCGATGGAAACCCTTCTACGAAAAAATAAATTTAGGGAATATAATAGAGCAAAAAGCGCTTTAGGTAATCTCGCCTCGGCAGCTGCCGGGTAGGTAGAGAAAACCGGTCTGGAGCAACGGACGCTCAAATGATCATAACTTCGTTAATTTTGCTCCGATCGACTTGAAATTTCGACACAATATTCTTGAGATGTTATACATTCATTTAAAAAAATAAAAAAAATGCAAAAAAAAAGTTTAAACCTTACCCCGCCCTTAATGGGGGAAAAACGGTTACAATGTAAAAAAATCTTTTTTTTTTTACATATTTCGAAAGTATAATATATTGAGAGTGTACTGGAAAATCGAAATATGAAATATTTACGAAGTTATAGCGTATATTTGAGAGCGCGCCGGGACCGCATGCTGTGGTATAGGAAAACTTTAAACGCGATTATCTCGACACTGCATTTTCAAAAACTGCTCATGTTATAGCTCAAAAAGTTATTGATCGATCAGGCTGAAATTTTGGGAGTTTTCTTACTATAACATTATCGGAAGGATATGCCTAAAGTTTTAAGGTTATCGTGTAAATAAATTACTTTTTTGGGGTCAAAATTGTCAAAATATTTTCCATTTCTATTTCAGATCAATAGAAAAAAGCAGAGAAATAGAGCACTTTTTGATATCACGCAAAATACGTCTGACGGAATACATTATAATGCATTTTGTTTTCTTAAAAAAAAAATTAATACTTGAAAGTTGTAATGAGATAATGTCAAAATTTTAAAATGAGGCGCTTGTTTTATGATCTTTAAAAAAATTGATGAACAATGACTCATTTTCGGGCGTATAAAGGGTTTTCCCCCCTTAACTACACGACCCTCATTAGGTCCCAGATTGGGATACGCCCAATCAGCGCGGAACCGCATACTCGTTCCCTCTAAGTTTACACCCAAGATTTGAGGCCTGGAATGCAACTGCTGATAAAGCCAGGCATTTTCTCAAAGCCCTAACAGCAGGTTGCTACCCGAGCTGATATCATTCAGCCGGGATCCTGCAGGATCCCTCACCAGCATACGGCTATAACCACTGCCACCGCGAATCCAACACCAATAGTTGGTCTCGACGTCGACGCGTCGGTGGGACACCAAGCCCCGCGGTACCATTCTTGATCAATGTCGGATCTTCGTGGATACGGTGGTACCCCCACCACTTCCGAACAACGGGCCTCGTCCCATCGGCATTAGTCGGCCAGCTGAGGCCGCAGTGTCGCTAACCACCGGTGTGCCACCAGCATCTTCCCGAAGGTGTCCACCCGCGGTGCCCCCTTGCGGGCCATAACGCTGTACAGTCTCGTCGTGTTTTTATCTGCAGGAATTAAACTCGATTTGTGACGTGGGTACTGTTCTTTTCGTCTCGTATAATGATTTTAGTAGCGTCAGCGAAGTGTCCAATGTTTTAATGTCCCGGTACCGTACGTCCGCCGCGGCCTTGGCTTGTAATTTGAGATGCAGTATTACCTGTAGTAAATTCTTGACGTTTTCGAGACGCACTTGGGTAGCCGCGTATTTTGCTGCCTGAACGAAATTTGTTACAGTCTTTGTTTTGGATGCATCAAATACAGTGATGCTCACTCTGGCTGCTTTTGTTAACATGTACTCGTTTTATTCGACTATTGTGCTCGATTAAGGATTTGAGAGATTAAAAACTTGGTGATTTAATTCACGATTTCCTGCAATTTCTACTGCGTTAAAGATTTCGTCTATACCAGTCGAGCAGCTATTTTCCGAGAGCTGATTGCGTTGACGCTTTGGATTAAAATTTTTTTCGTACGTAACACTAGATCAATTTATGGGAGTGTTGTTGCCTAGAGCACTGTTTTGAAGGTAATTTTTAGGATGGAATAACGTTTAAATGGTTCTTGTTTTCGTTCTGAATTTCTTTACACATGTTTATTGATCCTTCGAGAATATGTACAAATAAAAAATAAATAAACATTATTATCATGTACTTTTGTACGTTTATTTACAACAGTGCGCGTAAAACACCCCAATTGGCCACCAGTGTTAGGGACGTTGTAGGAATATAACAAAAAACCCAACATATTCTTAATTTGTATGTGTTGTGATGTTTAGTACCAGAGTCAGAAAGAAAATTTAATGGCGGCATGGTACGCTTTGATGATGAATTGTCATATTTTTCCGATCATTGCACGAGTTATGTAAAGAAAAAACCCCAATTTCGACTCATTTATGCTGCCAACGCTGGAAAACAGTTTACCGAAGCTATACGCAAAATTTCAGCTCAATCGGCCAATTGACTAACGAGATATAGTTGCCGATTTGAAAAACAAAGTTTCGAGTCAAACGCGGTTGAAGTTTTTATACCCTTCGATGTGGTTTAACGCGTCTTCTCACTTTACAATTGAAAAAAAATCGATTTTTTTATAACATTGTTCGAAAGTGTACATATCCAAAAGTATCATACTAACATTTTATGAAGATCGGGGGCGGGGTTGAAATTCCGAACTTTGAATGACCAGAAGGCTCAAAATTCCGAATTTATTAGCTACTACTCAATACTTCTAAAAATTTATAATTCCAAAAATGTTTATACAGAATTATAATATAACCGAAAAAAATAGTAGGAGCGGGGTTGAAATTCCGAACTTTGAATGACCAGAAGGCTCAAAATTCCGAATTTATTAGCTACTACTCAATACTTCTAAAAATTTATAATTCCAAAAATTTGTATACAGAATTATAATATAACCGAAAAAAATAGTACAGTAATAAATTCAATGAAAATGATCATGGCACCGACTGGTAAAGTGTCAACATGAAAATACAGCGCATCAAACAAGTATCAACTTCTCATGTTTAGAAAGTTCATAGTTCCGAAAAACTGCATTATTAGAAATTCGGGTTCCTGAACGGTCACGGTTTGTACCGGAAAAAGTTCCGAAAATAAGAATACCGATGAGAATCATGAATAGCTAAACATCCTTATAGTATATATTCACAATAAAACGTAAAGGACGATAAAAACTCTGAAAACATTCTACTACGAAAGATCAGAACTCCGAAAGAATACTACCCCGAAAGATCAAAGCTCCGAAAGAGTATTACCCGAAGGATCAAAGTTCCGAAAATCCGAACACCGTCACCATGCGTTACGGTAGTTGTGCTGCCATCTAACCGCGCTCGGCTTTACTATGGTATCTGCTGTATGCAAGTTTTGAACCGTTGAGTTCTGTTTCGGACTTTCAACATTCGGAGTTTTAAACCGTCGCAGCATTTTTTTATGTTTCTACCCAAATTTATAATTTTTATAATTTATAATTTTATTTACAATTTTTCCCTTCATCACCAAATTACCCACTTCTTGCACAAACTCCTTTACTTTTTTTTCTTGATTTCTCAGTTACTCATACCCAACCATTTTTGCATACTAGCAGGTGCTTCAGGGCCTCATTCTCTTTTCCTGCACCACCATTCCTTTTCCCCCTTCTTTACCGCCCTTCTACATTTCCACATCTTAAACTCGCTCACATTTCTTTAATGCCTATTCTTTGCTTCCTCTTCCGGCCAATACTTCCATGATCTTTTTTCATTTTCCTCAAAATGTTTGTATTTTTCATTGCATTATAATTTTCGCTTCCTTTTCTGAAATTCACTTTTTCAAGTGTTTCCATCCATCTTTTATCCTTTCATATACACCCTTGGCCAAAAGTTTGGGGCACCCGGAAATTTTTCTTTCTGGACAAAAACTGAATACCTCGGCCAAAAAAATCGGAAACCAATTTACCAAACGGGGTTTTAAAGAGGACAAAACCAACTTCACTTTTGTTTTTTATTTTTATTTTTGTGATTTTTTTTACCCGTTACGTCATTTTGAAAATGCCATTTTTTGCATATATTTTAATCGCATGCAGATCTTTGAAGATAAATAACCTCGCCATTTGGTTATAAGATCTTTGAAAAGGACACCGTTAACTTTGGTTTTGTTTTTGAACAACAATGTTGCGATTTTTTTCGCAGAGTTATTTAGATTTTCTTGAAAAACGAAAGGTTTCTGCAAATCGGGATCGTGTGGCGTAACTTGAAAACTATGAAGTTTAGAGTATTTAGTCTAAGGAGTAAAAGTTTTATTTTATTATTTTGGAATCCCAAAATATTTCTTTTTCGATTTTTCCAAAATTGATATTTTGGAAAAACTGAACATTTAGATTGAAAATTTATATTTCGGAAAAAAAATTCAACGATTCAAAAATAACAAAATGAAACTTGTTACTTCTCTGATGAAATACTCCAAACCTCATAGTTTTCAAGTTACGCCACACAATCCAGTTTTTCGGAAACCTGCCATTTTTCAAGAAAAACTAAATAACTCTGCCGAAAAAAATCGCAAAATTCTTGTTAAAAAACGAAATTAAAGCTAACGATATCATTTTCAAAGATCTCTCCACTAAATGACCTGGTAATTTTTTTTCAAAGTTTTGAATGCGATAAAAAAAGTGCGAAAATCGTGAAAAACCGCTATTTTCAAAATAACATACCGGGCACAAAAAAAAATCGCAACAATAAAGTTAACAATGAAAATTGAAGCTAACTTTGTTTTCTTCAAAAGCCCGTTCGGTAAATAGACTTCCGATTTTTTTTGGCCGAGATATTTAATTTTTTGACCGGAAAGAAAAATTGCAGGGTGCCTCAAACTTCTGGCCAATGCTGTATTATATCCGCTTATTTTCCTTATAATTGTTATTATCTCTTCTTATCCTAAATCTTTTAAAACTTTCCCTACTTTTTTCCTCATTCTGACAGGAAATTCTGTTTGAAATCGCCCTTATTTCTTTCCATAATGCAGATTTTTGGCAATCTCGACATCTCCATCCTTAGCACCTCTCTTATATATCTTACCGCTCTTACCCTTATCATGTATTCCATAGTAGGCATTCCCAGCTCTCTTTTCTATATACAGTTTGGCGTTGTCCTATATACTCCTAACGTCATCTTGCAGTACGTACGCGGTATTTTTTAGAAAATTGTTATTTCTCCCATTCCTCATATCTTCACAACTTTAAAGCATCATTTTCAACAAATTTCTAGTTCTTTTTTATAATTAGGTATCTTTTTGACAGCAAAGTATGAAACAGGGCTGCTAAACGTATCACAGAAGAATTATTGATTTTACTGTAGACAAAGTGCCGCACGATACAAATTTGCGAATTTTGCGGTGCAGCACTTCGGAGCAATGCAATAAAAAATCTTTTTTACATTTCTCTTTCCATTGCCATGTAAGAAAAGTTACGAATTTGGAAAGTTCATTTTCGATATATTTAATTTTTTTGTATAATTAACTTCTTTATACCAAAGTGTTGTGCTGAAAAGCGAATAATATTATATGCACATATGAGAAAACATACCAAGGATAATACTACATGCACATACATAAACATAAGAATTAATAGTCACGTAAATTCAATATTTTTATTAAGGTTTTTATTGATACAGTTAAGGAAAATCACCTATAAACAAATTATCTCGAGACGCTACCGAGTTTCCGGATATAACCTAATAAATACTATTCAAAATTGAAAGGAAAGGTTTAGAAATAATCAGGATCACGAATTTTGTAAACATCAATTTATTATTTTAAAAAATCTCCACTCCACCCTACGCGGGTTCATTGTAGATGGCAATGAATTCGGTAAATTCCGCCCTACATTTGGGACATCTCCTAATCTCCTCTTCTCCGAGGGTCGTTGCACACCTTAAGCAACTGCAGTTGTGACCACACGGAATGAATCCGTGGGTCACAACGTTATCCCAACACATTACACAATTTGGTGCAGAAAAGAAAAAAAAATCATTAGCGTATGATAAAAACAGTTTGCAAACATAACATTAACAAACAACATAACTGTGATGTGAAAAAACTAAGAATATTAACACTAGAATATTAACACAAGAATATTACTATTTTGCCTCTTAATAGGGGACATAATAAATGATGTCAGTCGGCTAATCTTGTAAAACAATGTGCCGTTGTTTGCAGTTCTTTTGAGTATTACAATTTATATTCCCGCGGTTGAGCCAACTATTGCTCTATCAAAACCTGAAATAGGCACGGGCAGAAACGAAGTTTGCAACTAAAGATTATTAACCTTCATTTGAATAATGTCGTCCGCATCCACACCTCGAAAAGCGTGGGCAAAATCATACAATTCACTAAGCTAAAAGCTTGGCGAACACGTGCTCTCGGCTGCGTAACGCATGCATACGACACACTCTAAATTGGGTTGGCCAATAAAAACTTACTGTATTTTTACTTATAGTTTTATGCCGCTGCCAAATATTTTTCATGCAGTTTTAGCCTACTATCAGGTCATGTACAAAGCATATACGTGACACAGATAGAAAACCCATCTGTCGAACTATGTCGTCCGCATCCACACCTCGAAAAGTGTGGGCAAAAGCACACAATTCACTGAGTTAAAAGCTTGGCGAACACGTGCTCTCAGCTGCGTAATGCATGCATACGACACACTCGATATCAGGTTGGCTAATCAAGATTGCTATATTTTTTAATCTTTACAACGAAATTTTGTACACAAGTAGAGCAATCGGCTTTCTATGTTTGATACGATTTTCATTCGTTAATAGGACAATTATTGCAATACTTTTGCAAATTTTACGAAGACGTGGCAATTTACATAATGGTTAATAGTTTTTCATTTGCTTAATCGTGGAAAATGATTTTATAATTGCAGTTACAGAACAACAGGCTGTCGGCTCAAAAGAACAACAAACGTTCGAAACGAATATTCCAATACAATATTACCCAATACGAACGTGTCAAATTTTAGTCTTTTTTGTTGACAGCTTAACGATTTCCTTTCGTTTTCTACAAATATAAGCAAGTTTTTTTTATAATATTGCACCGTTATGTTTTGTTTATTTTTGTTTGCTGCGAAAATATTAATGGTATTTTATTTATTTATTCTATTTATTTTTCATACTATATTCGTATTTTAAGTAAGACCAAAAAATTAATTATGGTCAACATTTTTAATTTACAACATACGCCTGTAGTAACAATACGGAAGATACAAAATAGATTCACACAGTATCCAATATAAATGTAATATTTTAGATGATGGAGTTTGGCCAAGTTCAATTATCGCCAACAAAAAGTGATATAAATTAAAGTTTGCCAGCTACATATATTTTATAAACTGTTAGTTATTAATCAAACTCACCAAATGGAATGTTAAGGAAATGCATAGAAAGAAAAAAATACCCTTTTAGCGTTGGATAAACAGTCGATAAAAGGATTGACAAGAAAAAATCTAACGAAGCAACTTATTATGGGAATCTATTTTGTACCTTCGACAAACATGTATTGTTACCTTGTGTATCCGCCTTCCTCTTTTTCACGCGTCTCTTGTGCCCGCGCGATGGTGCTCCGCCGTTACCAGTCTGCGCCTTCATTAATCTCCTTCGTTTTTTACGAAGGTTTTTTTTCGACTTTTTGAGGCTGTAAAAAATTAATGTGGTGAAAATTATACTCAGCAGTCT
Organism: Ophion ventricosus; assembly: GCA_963932345.1. Lineage (NCBI taxonomy): Eukaryota > Metazoa > Arthropoda > Insecta > Hymenoptera > Ichneumonidae > Ophion > Ophion ventricosus. Next base: position 7,884,453 of record OZ010720.1, read on the forward strand.
TATCCTGTTAAATTTTGTTATAATACGTAGTATAAGAGTCAGTGAGAGTCTTCAATATTCAAACTGTAAGAATATTCTACTTCTTGAAGACGAAGTTAATATTGTAATTATTGCCGTTATTGGTTACCACTGAAGCCTCCGGTAAGCTGGTGGGAGGTGAAGGTGGCGAGGTATTGCTTCATATCGCCTTACAAAAACTCTCGAATAGGTCATTAAAATACTTTTGAACTGTTAGCTGTACCTGGTCGAAAAACAACCTGTATAAAAAACAGCAAAATGTATCGCCTATTTGATCAAAACATACTTCAAGAAAATATGCTACGATAAAAGAAACACAAAAAAATCAAACATTCAGTTTAAGATCTAAACATAGTCTGAGAAAAAATTAAACTTCTTTTCTTCATTTGATTCCAAATTCATGCGTTCTTTCCCAGCATACAGAGGGAGTGCTTGGTAAATAAAGTTCAAATGAAATTGATAAAATTCCGAAAAACAGGACGAAAGGATGAATAAAGCCAACTGAGATACGTTATGAATTAACAATGTAGTTTAATCTGTGTATTTACAATGAAAGTTTAGCGATTTGTACTTAATAAAATTATTCTGCAAGCATCGTTAAATTCCAATTACGGAATATATACATTAAATCTAGATTAAACGTCATTGTTAACTTATTTAGCAAGTACTCTCTCTGTACGTTAGGAAAAAATGCACAACGATATAGTCAATATGGCGAGTCGTTACAAGAAAAATCACATCACGCCAGCCATTTTTCGCTTTTTTTTAAATAAATGATTGTCTCTGAAATTTCAGCTTTGGAATCAAATTAAAAAAAGTTTTATTTGCTCAAGATTTTCTCAAACCAAGTTTAGCTCACAAACTACATGTTTGATTTTTTTTTGTTTCTTTCTTGGTAACCAATGTTCTTGACGTACGTTTAAAATTTTTTTTTGGAAAAACACTTTAAGTTTTTATTTTTAAATACGTTTTCATTAAATTAACGCTAACCTTTGCTATTTATTATATAGGTTCATTAGCTATTTATTATATAGGTTCATTAGCTATTTATTATATAAGTTCAATAACTATTTAAGGGTTCAGCTGAAATATTTGCCTGTAGAACTTTTTATAGAGGATTGCATTCCTTTCAAATGTATGTTAATAGCGTATTCGTGAGAGTTTTCTCAGGTGATATGAAGCAGTATCGATCGAGACATTTAATTTCGTATGTTTATTTTTTCTAAAATGGTAACATGCGGCTGAATGACCGAAATTACTCAATTTTGAGCTCTCCTTATGGATGACTTCCATTTTTCACGTAATAGAACGATTTTACCCTTTGGAACTTGCAAAAAAATGTTATTTTTTTCAATAGAGCTTCAGTAGCTTTCAATAGAGATTTTTTTTTCAATGTTCAATCATATTATTGTTTGCTATGAATGCCGGATTTATTTATTTCTATTTACCATTAAATGCCGGATCAGCTTCATCGTTGATCTCCCTAACATCATTATCCGGATCCGCATCTTGAAAAAATCGATATAAATATGTAGGTATATAGTTTTTAGATGTGGGATGAATTCCTGAGCCTAATTGTTCCTATGTTGATGTTATAGAAAATGGTAACATGCGACAGAATAACCGAAATAATTTAATTTTGAGCTGTCGGTGTTTGCATTGTAAAAAGAAATGTAATTTTTTGCAAAGATAAAAATAAAATGATTACTTTTTCTATACTCACATTGAGGCTACCGTTTCATAGACTTGGTTAAGTCTCCAAAAATTTCGTTGCAATGCACTTTTCAAAGCTTCTTTGAAGTCAGCCTTGAGTTGGGCATTTTCGTCACCGAAACAATTTTCGGAATGGTTCCGCAGCGATATTATATCTCCGTTGCGCAATTTTTTCGCCGTTCCGAAGCAAAAGTTTGTAGAACATCGGAGATAACTGTGAACAAATATCAAAAATATAGCATGTAACGATTTTCGGGTATCCCAAACAGGCTGGATAGAACGATTGAAGGACATAAAAAAAATCCAAAACGTTTAGATGATTTTCAAAAGACTGCACCTTTGCGAAAAATGGTCGAAGCATAATAAAATTTAAAAAAAACAAAAATTTTAATGCAGCTTCACGGGTATAGTTTTGAGATTCTGAGCTCAAACATTTTCAGCATTTACCGATTTTGACTAATAATAGAAAAATCAACGCCAACAAATGGTCAAATTTTTTTTTCAAACGGACTTGAATAAATTTGTTTGAATAATGTCACGGGAACATTTTTTTAGCATGAATCTTCCCCCTTTATTATTTCAGTTTGAGTTTGCGTTTCAAAGCTCCGTAACATAATTTTTCGCTGTGTCATCAGCGTTCAAAGCAAAAATGAGATTTTTGACTTTCATGATGTATTTCTCGGGAACTGATCATTGTTCAGAAAATGGAAGGATATAGTGTTCGAAACTTTAAAGTATTTTCTGTGAGATGCTTGTATTGTTTTCCAATCACAATACTTTTTCGTTGCAAGGAAATTGATTCAAGAAAGGGTAACAATGGCGTATTTTGGATTTTTTACTTATTTGCCAAGTAACCCCAAGTCCAGTGGAAAATAAAAATACACCAATTTTTACCCGTTATAGAATCAATTTTATTGCAACGAAAATATATTGTGATTGGAAAATAATACAAGCATCTCACAGAAAATACTTCAAAGTTTCGAATACAATCCTTGCATTTTCTGAACGATTATCAGTTCCCGATAATCGTTAAAATTCATTATCAATGTCAAAAGTTTCATTTTTACTTTGAACGCCGATTACAGCTAAGAATCATCTCCAGAGCTTTCAAACCACTCAAATGAAAAAGGAAGCTCGAAGGTAAAAAAAATTTCCCGTGAAATTATTCAAACAGATATTTCAAAGCCCGCTCGAAAAAAAAATTGTTGCCTTTAATTTTTCTATCATTAGTCAAAGTCGGTCAATATTGAAAGTATTCGAGTAGATGATCCCAAAACTAGGGACTTGAAGCTTCATTAAAAAAAAACATGCTAAGAGCATTTTTCGCAGTTACAGCTTTTTGAAAATCATCTAAAAATTGCGGAATTCGTTGATTCCGTTTAATTGTTGTCCCTAGTGTATTATTTCTTTATTATAAATCGGATGAAGTAGACATAAAAGATGCCCGAATCTAGAAATTTCTGCAGTCTGACAAATGTAGGCTAAATGTAGTACGATGTAGTTGGAATACATACAGGGTGGACCACGCAACGTGTGCACCTCTTTTACGACCAAAATATGCGTTGCACAAAAAAATGTTTGATACAAAAGTTACATGGTTTATAAGGCTACACTATGTGGTGCATTTATTTTTTTTATAGGTGGAGGCACTTCGAAGATTTGAAGGTCAACTTTATTTTTTCAAATGGAATGCTACATTTTTTATAGCGTAATATGATAGAGTATCGAATTCTGAGTAAAAAAGTATAGACCTTTATTAGCCCTAGAGTTAATAGCTAACGAGTAATTTCACTTTATTACTTTAAAATTTTCTTCACGTAATATCAAGTTGGAAATTCAAATTTACTACAAATTAAAAAAAATAAAGTTGAACTTCAAATCTTCGAAGTGCCTCCACCTATAAAAAAAATAAATGCACCACATAGTGTAGCCTTATAAACCATGTAATTTTTGTATAAAATATTTTTTTGTGCAACGCATATTTTGGTCGTAAAAGAGGTGCACACGTTGCGTGGTCCACCCTGTATAATACAATGCGCAGAGTAGAAAAAATATAGTTGTATAGCAAAAAATTATAATTTTGCTGAGAAAAAGATTGCTTGCAACGATGCAATTTACAATGTGACCGTGAATTTTTCACATGAGCACAGTAAGCATTTCAATTTGGTCGTTTTTAATTTGTTGCTAAATAAAAATTCATAGCCAAGGTGAAATTATGACAAAGGCGAACAGAAAAATGTAATCGTACTGTCTATAAATATTTCTCGAGTTAAGATAATCTGCATTCGGCCGCTGGTGGTGATTGCAATATTGACATTCATTTTTTTCAACTAATTTTATTTTCATGACGTTTGATTAATTTTTATTAATTCAATGTACTTCAAAAGTAGAAGCATCCTCGATATTTACAAGTGCGCGTCCTCACCGAAAGGTAGAATAAAAACAAAAACCTCCTTAAAATTGTTTTTTTTTCACCCCAATTAAAATAAAATAAAATAGAGGAAAAGATCTTTAGACAATATTAAAGGCTCTTTTCTAAATGCAGTTTTTGAGTTTCTTTCCCCGCAATTATTAGGTGATCCAATACCAAAATTTGACAACATGAAATTTTCAATACTATTAGAAAAAAACGAAAGAAAAGGGGTGACAGGCAACTATCTCGGGCTAGTGGCGAGAGAACGCCGCGCGTCACCCGCTGCTTCTCCCCTCTCCGAAGGGGGTGAAGTCTCCCTCTCACTCACATTTCGTCGTACGGGTATGAGTGAGAGGGAACCATTCTTCTACGGGTGTGACTGAGAAGCGAGCATTTTCGATTGTCACGCGGATTAGCGTGGCACCATGGCCAGAAAATGAGAGCTAAATTTTTTGTCTATCTGAACCAAGCTCTCCACCAAGTCACCGTACTCCCGTCTACCACTTCACAAGAATTTTTGCGTTCGCTTCGATTCGATAATAATTACAAAGCGGTCAAGTTCAAATCTGTATGAAAAAATTTATTGTTAATCATTGAGAGATCTACAAAGACGATTTGTTTTTTTTCATGTGAATATTATTAGCAGCAATAATTCATGGCGAATTAATAAAAGAAGTGTATACCCGTTTCTTGTAAAATTAAAGAACTTTGTTCGCTTGCTGCAAAAAAGAAAATGACTATATCAAAAAATGATTTCATTGAGTTGATCATTTTAGTCGTGTTTTGTATTTGTTAGCTGAAACATTAAAAAAAAATCTTTTGTTGAACTTTTTGCTCGAATTTATGTAGGCAAAACGAAAAACTTTACGAAAACCCTTATAGAATATTATTATTTTCGAACTTAGTAGTCGGAATTAATATTATAATCCCGACCAGCGGTCGAAAAAAGATTATCTCAACAGGAAAAATATTCATAGACAATACGGTAAAATTTCTCTGTCCGTCTTTATCAGAATTCCCCGGAGGTTATGCGTAATTATTTGGCAGAAATAAATTTTCATTCTGACCATTACAAAGAGCATATAAAAAATATAATCAATTTTTTTTCTTTCGCTAATAATTGCAATTGCTATCAATTTTACGTAAAATAAATATGGATGAAAAAGTCACTTACATTTCGCCGGATTTAGCTCTTTTGCTGACGTCAAAGAGTCTCCCATCTTTGATGCGCTGGTTGCGTGGAAGATTAATTCTTCCTTCACCAACAGCTGACATTATATATTAATTGGTAATTCACTAGCTTTACACTCTATATTATACACTATATATTAAATATATATATATATAAAATATATATATATATAAAATAATATATATAATATATATAAATATATATATATATATAAATAAAGGAATGCATTAACTAGAAAATACACTATAATAATTGGTCTGAAGAAGAGTTTTTATAAAGGCTGTTTGTTTTTGGATTTCACGATGCACAATCCGAACAATCAAAGCGCACGACGAAAATGACACGACTGCTAAGAAAACACCGGTACAAACAATTGAAGCTCGTGAAAACAAACGGACCATCGCGACGTGCACTTTCTTTTTGCATCATTTTTACGCCAACCAATCATATTCTCGCGCTATTCGACAGCTCGGCTCTCCCATCGCGTAGATGGTCATTTTCAGCCCGATTGGCTATCGGAAAACGCGCGAGTTTTCAAACAAGATTATACCTCTGAAGGATAGTCCCGCATTACGGTGGCTCGCAGCGGTGTACCGCGCGCTACGCCTATCCGCTACCGACAATGCTGCACGAGTGCGAATGAGTGCGAGCATCTTCTCTGTCGTTCCTCGCACTCAACTCAACTTTTGAGATCCGGACGAAATTGACCAAAAAGATGCTCCAACATCAAAATTGTTATAACCTGACATGTTTTTAAAAATCATAGAATACGATTCTAAATTTCGGCACATGCAGGAAATCCAGAACATGTTTTTTTGCTATCTAACAAATAGAAACCAATCTTCTTGTCCTTTCTTTCGAATATGCCGCAAAATATACGTCCAATCAAATTGAAGTATGCTCATCGATTTTGTTCTCCAGGGTATTTCCAACACAATTAGCAATGAAAAAAGAGAAGTCAATTTTTTCCAATCGAAATAAAACATGCAATTTGCAGCGCAACTCAATGAAATTATCAAGAAAGGTAGCTGTCGGAGTGCTTGAGGTGTGTGCCTAAATTAGATCACCGATTTCAAAATAGGGTTTGTTGGAAAATTCAAAAGATGAAAATGCGCTCACATAGACATCCCGCTGAGGTCTGGATATCGTTAGCGGAGAAAAATCAGACGCCAGGCATTCTTACTCTAAAAAATAAGCGTGTTGTCCGTGTGTTGAAACAACACTGAATACTCCTACTACATGTGTAAGAACCAGTTAATGTGTTGAAACAATATATTTTACTTCTTGTACCGTGTTGCGACAATAGACGATAGTTCATTGTCAGCAACGACGCACTTTTAACACGGTTTATACAACACACAAAAAATGAATGCATTTTGTTCAGATTAGCCCACTTAGCGTTGATATACGCGACGCAAGTAACACATTGCATTGCGTAAAGGGTCGTAAAACAATTCACTCGCATGTGTGTACCACGAACAACAGGATTGTAAGTGCACTGATATGACAATATGGTGATCATTGACCTCAGTATCGTGATAGATGAACGATGCGACTGACGTTTCCAGGTATGAGGTATGCTACTTAAAAATAAAGCACGCGAGTTTTTAATCCGCCATGTTATTTTTCCGGTGGTACCCCTCTTCAGCACAAGTTGTCTTTTGTATACAAATTTTTTCTTTCGTTCAATTTTCTACTCAATACAAATTTTCTATTTCGAACAAATATTTTCTTCTAAACAAATGGTCTCTTCGGTACGAATTCTCTCTGCGGTACATATTTTTTCTTCACTACAAATTTGGTTCTTGGTACAAATTTTCTCTTCGCTACAATTTTGGTCTTTGGTACAAATTTTTTCTTCGCTACAAATCTGGTTCTTGGTACAAATTTTCTCTTCGCTACAAATTTGGTCCTTGGAACAAATTTTCCCTTCGCTACAAATCTGGTCCTTGATACAAATTTTCTCTTGGCTACAAATTTGGTCCTTGGAACAAATCTTCCCTTCGCTACAAATTTGGTCCTTGATACAAATTTTCTCTTCGCTACAAATTTGGTCCTTGGTACAAATTTTCTCTTCGCTACAAATCTGGTCCTTGGTACACATTTTCTCTTCGCTACAAATTTGATCCTTGGAACAAATTTTCCCTTTGCCACACATTTGATCCTTGGTAAAATCTTCTCTTTACTACAAATTTGGTCCTTGGTACAAATTTTCTCTTCGCTACAAATTTGGTTCTTGGTACAAAATTTTGCCTTCGATACAAATTTTGTATTCTGTACAAATATTATACCGAACAGAAAATTGGTCTGGAAAGAAAATTCGTATTGACATGAAAATTTTTACTGTGAAAGAATTTGTACTGAAGATAAAATTTGTATGGAAGTGAAAACCAAAGGAAAAAATTTCACAGCAGAGAATTTGATTCGCAGAAAGAATCTGTACCGAAGGGAAAAGCAAAGGGAACATTTATACCGAAGAGAAAATTTGTACCGCAGAGAGAATTTGTATCGTAGAGAAAATCTGTACCTAAGAGAAAATTTGCACCACAGAAAAATTTGTGCCAGAGAGAAAATTTGCAGCGAAGAGAAAATTTGTACCGAAGAGCAAATTTGTTCCGAAGAAATAATTTGTACTGAAGCGAAAATTTGTACCGAATAGAAAATATGTACAGAAGATAATTTCTGCTGAAGAGGAGTAACGCTATACAAATAACATGGCACAATAAAAGCTTGTGAGGTTCACTTTCAGAGTAGCATAATTCACACATGAAAACTTCTGTCGCACATTCAACCATCATGTGCTGAGGCCAATGATCGATATATTGTTTTACGAAGCTTTTGTGCAATGAAAATGTGTTGCTTGCGTTGCGTGAACTTACGCTAAAGGCGTTGATCTGGAAAAAAATGCCCGAATGTAACGTCCACACGAGCGAGGGCGATAATTATGTGCGTTTTAAACTATACATAATTTTTTTAACACTTTGCCCAGGGCTGCTTTCCAAAATGCTTACGCATATAGATTAAAAGTGCGAAAAATCATGATGAACACAATTCATCAACTGTATCCGACCCATGTATTATCTTCGGTCTTGGCATTGAATCAATTCTCAGTCACTCAAACTTTGACTCTCCTTTTTAATGTTATTTTTGCGTTTTAGCGAAAATTCTATACTTACCTTCTATACCTACCTTCGAAAAAAGTTTCACCTGGAAAAACTCCATTTTCAGTACGGAGTGAAAATCGCATTTCCACACTTTTTTAGTCGTCAATGCAATAGCACATGATTTAGTATATCTTTTTGTTGGTATTCTAATATTTGATAAACTATAATATCCTGAATGCGACGAATCTTTAATTACTATCCCTTCACGTTTCTTTTTCTTACTGGACTAAAAGTGATATTGTAGCAGTAGACAGAAAAGAAACATTAATATGTATTGTCCGAAATCGGGACATACTATGAGCTTTATGTGCTTTTCATTTTAGAATTGTTTTCGCGTTTTAGCGAACATTCTATACTTACCTTCTATATATTCCGCTAAAAGGAGGTTCACATAAAAAAACCGATATTGACAACCGAGTGAGCATTACAAACTTTTTTAGTAGCCAATGAAATTTTATATGATCCAGTATATCTATTTGTTAATATTCAATAATAGTAACAAACTATAATATCCTGAATGTGATACATTTTTCATTATATTTCCGTCGTATTTCTTTTTCTTATAGAATTAAAAATAATGTCGTGGTTGTAAACATATACAAGAATTATCAATATATTGTTCGAAATCATCACATATTTCGTGATCCTCATAAATCACAGTAACGTCATCGCAAAAATCAACTTTTTATTACAAATTATTAGTCAATATTCGCCAACAAACCAATAAATGACGAGAAACAATATTTGTTATCAAAAAATGAATTCATCCTGACTACCATTAATAAGGGTGTTTCTGTAATTCGTTTTATTATAAATCAAAATAACTTTAGACATTCGGGCCACAGGGAAGAAAGATCGAAGCCACTTGAAGCTTTGCATATTTTAAATAGATGCGATGAACACTACGGAAAAAACCTAAAAAAAATTGTTGTGATGTATATTTCCGAAGAAAACGTAAGATTTGTAATGTAAGGAACAAACAGGATTTTATGACGTTTTTATACATTGATATTTGACACTACATAAATTGACAAAGACTTGACAGAGATAATTTGGTAATTATTATTGAAATGATCAACATATAATACATATTTCATAATTTGAAAAAAGATGTGCAGTGGAAACACGAGATTCTTGACAATTTCTTGACCCAAATTATTTTACAAAATTATATACTGTAATGTAATAATGAAATAATGTCAATTGGTAACACAAATTGCTTCACGTATTATTTGTCGTAGATTACAATTTTCAAATTTATTATTTGTTGTTGGAATTTATATAAAGAAATTAATCTTGCAAAATAAATGTCGAATTCTTGACCTGAAGCGGCGTAAATGGTGCATTGTGTACCATACATATGATTACATTGACTTACATTCACTGTTGAAACAATTTGTTTAATCCAATTAACTTTTCCATAATAATGTCACATTCATATCCAGCGAGGCAAAAAATTTCGGAAACGATGTACAACTTATATATTCCCTGTAAAAACACGATCGAATCACAAAAGTTGAATACTCGGACAGCTACCACAATTTCTTAGTCTTGTTGCCGTTACTTTGCGGACATAACGCTAGAGAAAAAAAATACACATTTTGAACGTACAACTATCGAGGATACCTTTAGTGCACTTTATAGTCTGGAAATAGTACGATAAGACACTCGAAACATACATTGAGAAAAAAACAACTTACACGAAAGTTTGTGTTTTTTCACTTTATTTCGCAAAAATATAATAAAAGGAAGTTTTTTTAGCGAAATTAAAGTTGCACCATTTGAAAGAGCAACCTTGAAATTAGCAGAGAAGATACTTCCCGATTTTTTTTCACCATTTTCAAAATGAATAATCGCGTAGAAAGGTGTTTACAAAACTTGTCCTTGTAACGTTGAAGAGTTAAAGGGAGAGTAAACAGAAAAAAAAGTTTGATCATGGAATGAATAAAAGCAAATGCTTCCGTCAATTCCATGATCAAACTTGGAATGGGGAAAAATTTCACCCATTTGAAACTTTGGAAATCAGACAAAATTTCGAAAGTTTCGGTTTTTCGTTAATTTATCGGTTAAAAAAATTAAAGACCAAACTTCAAAGGCGAACTAAAGAGTTTGAAAAAAAAAAGAATTTCTACGATCATTTTTGACAAATATGCAGCCCTCTGAAAATGATCGAATAATTTCACAAATTTTTCGTTCTCTTTACTTTTTGTTTAATAGGGTAATTCGGTATTTGCGTGTTTTGTTAAAATAAGTTATTGCATTGCATAATGTTATTAGCATAGTAATGTAGTATTATATCATTAGCATATTGTTATATTTGCAAACGTTAATCAGCATGTTCAGGTAGATCGTGGATATAATGAAGCGCTTGGCTCATGTCGATCGTAAGTAAGAACCGATTTATCTCGCTTCGTAACCTGGTAGGAACCTCCATCACTTGATGCGTGGAGACATGGTTCACATCGTTACGGTAGTGGTGCGGCCATCTAACGGCGTTAGGCCTCACTTACTATCTCCTTTACGCGTGAATTTTCGGGATTTTGACCATTCTGAACGATCTGAATCGGAATCTTATACTATCTAAACTTTAGTTTTCGCAGACTGGATGATCGAAGCTATAATTTCCGGAATCAAAATCTTTCGTACACCTGACGAATCTCTTATTAGCTTTTATTATATTTAAACTTTCTGGTATAGTTCGTTTTCTGTAATAAAAATTTCGCAATTTTGTGGAATGTTTAGTATTACATGTTCGGAGCTTTGTACATCGTATTACTGGTCATTCTAATAAAGCGTTGATCTTCTTCATACTATTTCTGAAAATTATGTCGTATAAAAAATGATATTTGTATTCTTTTTCCATCGCTACTCGTACCCTTCTACATCATTTACAGTCAATTGTGTAACCTTTCCCTGGCATGAGCTTTTCGAAAATTGTAGTTTCGGAATATTAAAATTCGGAATTTTGAGCCTTCTGGTCATTCAAAGTTCGGAATTTCAACCCCGCCCCGCATCGAGCAGTTGCCAGAATCCCTTGTAGAGGTGCTGCCGCGCCACCTCTATGGTGTGCGCGTCCGTTCTTTTCGTTACGTTGGTACGCTTCGCTCTTCGCGACACAACGGAAGAGAAAAGGATTCCCGAATACGCTGACGCAATAGCGTCGTTACTACGGGGTCTCGTTTTATTCATTATCCAGTTATATATCCTAACCATCTTCTTCTCGCTAATAAAGTTCAGTCTACTACAAAAGGTGTTGGTGGTTCTCTGAGTTCGCACTCAGCCCCGCTACTTTGACAGTTCCGAACATGCGATTTTTTTTCAAATTTTTCCCGGATGGATTTCGTTATCACTGGTAGATGTAAAAAAGAAAAAAATCGTTATAACGTTATCGCAAGTTACAACGTTTAGCGCAATGAGAATTATTCAAAAATTTCACCAGCCTGCACGGGTGGGTTCCGAACATGCGATTTTCTTTCAAATTTTTCCTGCATGGATTTCGTTATCACTGGTAGATATAAAAATAAAAAAAGTGGTTATAACGTTATTTAGCGCAATGAAAATTATTTAAATATTCCATCCGCCTATAAGTGTAGGTTCCGAACATGCGATTTTTTTCATTTTTTTCCCGGATGGTTTCCGTCATCACTGATAGATGTAAAAAAGGAAAAAATTGGTTATAACGTTATTTAGCGGAATGAGAATTATTCAAAAATTCCACCCGCCTGTAAGGGTGGGTTTCGAATATGCGATGTTTTTTCAATTTTTTCCCGGATGGTTTCCATCATCACTGATAGATGTAAAAAAGAAAAAATGGTTATAACGTTATTTAGCGGAATGAGAATTATTAAAAAATTCCACCGGCCTGCAAGGGTGGGTTCTGAGCATACGACTTTTTTAAATAATTTTTTCCCGGATGGTTTTCCTAATCACTGATAGATGTAAAAAAGAAAAAATTGGTTATAACGTTATTTAGCTCAATGAGAATTATTGAAAAATGTCACCCGTCTGTAAGGGTGGGTTCCGAACATGCGATTTTTTTTTCAATTTTTTCCCGGATGGTTTTCGTCATCACTGATAAACATAAAAAAGAAAAAATTGGTTACAAGGTCATTTAGCGCAATGAGAATGATCGAAAAATTTTACCCCCTGTGACGGTGGTTCCAAACATTCAATTGAAAAAAAAAATTCCGGAAAATTTTCGTAATTAATGATAGATATAAAAACGAAAAAGCTGGTGACAACGTTATTTAGCGCAATAAGGATTACTAAAAAATTTCAGCTCCCTCTAAGGGTGGGTGCCGAACATGCGATTTTTTCACAATTTTTTTCCCGGATGGATTTCGTCATCACTGATAGATTTAAAAAAGAAAAAATTGGTTACATGTTTATTTAGCGCAATGAGCATTATTGAAAAATTTCCCCCCCCTGTAAGGGGGGGTTCCGAACATACGATTTTTTTTCCCAGATGAATTTAGCCATCACTGAAAGATATAAAAAATAAAAAATTGGTTATGCTAATTATTATGAACAACAGAATTTTTTCCATTTTCATTACACATTTTTAGGGGTAGATTGGGGGTTAATAATTTGTTTGAATGATTTTTTCGTAATTTCCATCCATCTGTATTCTAAATATACCCGAAAATACAGTCCAATATTTTTTTTTAATCCATTTTTTCGTTGCGTTCCAACGGTGCAAACTTCAGACTCATTATTTGTTTAAATTAATTAATAAAGATTGGAAAAATGTCACTACCCTGCCTCAAGACGAGTCTCTACCAAACTCAGTTTACTAGAAAGTTCAACAGTAATGAAATTTCCACCGATGACCGTCGCCGAAAAAACAATTGTTTAAACAATTCACGACCGCAAAATTTCACCGCTGTTTCGTAGAGCGAGACTCTAACGATCTTCATTGCTAGAAGCTTCGATTCGGGGACATCTGCCAAGAATAAATCCCGGCAGTAAGAAAAAATGTTAATCATATTTATTTACAATAGGTATTAGTTGTTAAATTTTACCACTCTCTCACAAAGAGAGTGTCTAGCGATCTCCATTGCCCGAAAATTCTGGCCTCGGAATACCTGCCGAAGGTAAACCTCGGCAGAGATAGCGAATGTTGAACGTATTTGTTTAAACAATAGGCATTGCCTGTAAAATTTTACCACTCGTTAGTTGAGTGAGTCTCGGACGATTTCGTTCGTTCAAGAATTTGGCCGAAGTCGAATTCATCGACAATAAGCTTAAAAAATCTTATTAATTAATAAAGGACGAAAAAATGTCGATACCCTTCTACAAGACGACTGTCTACCATACCCCGTTTGCTATAAAGTTGAATCCCAATCAAATTTCCAACGATGACCGTCGTCAAGAAAAGAAATCGATTCGAGGCCATTTGTTTAAACAATTCACGATGGCAAAATTTCACCGCTCTTCCGTAGAGCGAGACGCTAGTGATCTTCATTGCTAGAGACTTCGATCCGCAGTCAACCTGCCAAAAATAAATCCCGGTAGAGAGAAAAAATGTTGAACATATTTGTTTAAACAATAAGCATTAGTTGTCAAATTGAAAGAAAATTCTTGCTTTGGAAAACCTGCCGAACGTAAACCTCGGTAGAAAGAATGAATGCCGAACGTATTTGTTTAAACAATAGGCATGGCCTGTACAATTTTACCACTCTTCTGTTGAGTGAGTCTCGGACGATTTTGTTCATTCGAGAATTTGGCCGAAGTCAAATTCATCGACGATGAGCTGCATCGAGAATATAAATCGGGCTCGAGCTTAATTATTAATTAAAAGCTTATTAATTAAAAAAGGATGGAAAAATGTCACCATCCTTCCACAAGACGAGTCTCTAGCAAACCCTGTTTACTAGAAAGTTCAATTATGAAACTTCCACCGATGGCCGTTGTCGAAAAAAAATATCGGTTCGAGCCCATTTGTCTGTACAATGTAACAAAGTTTCACCGCTCTCTGCAGAGCGAGCGCATATCATGAGGCGTTACATCGTTGCTAAGCCTAGTGTGTGTGTACATCGCTCGATACACACACACTTATATATAAGGTGTTTTCGTTACGACCGAACAGCGTGCGAAAACGTTACATTGTTTCTGCACGCGGTCGGCGTAGCGAATACACACAAATACACGGGCGCACAGCGATCGTTGTATATTCGATCTCGACTCATCGACGTAGCGCGAAGAATCGAGACCCCGTAGAAATCAAGCGTGGCGCCTTCTGCGGTGGTGATGGTATCTCACAAAACTGCGAGCTCTGTACTACCGCCGTGACGGGACCTCGTGTCGAAATTTCCTGACGTGTGATACATGCCCTTAAGATAAAGTATTCAAAATCTGTGTTTCTATCTATGTATACTGTCTGGTTTTTGAAGTTGAAGAGAATTTCTAGTATTATATCTGATACCGGCTTTATGTTGAAATTATTGTTGGCAGTGCAATTTCATGACTAAAAAATATATACAATGAATACACCGCAGCGTAAGTATGCTATTGCATTTTTAACGATAACAAAAACAGTAGAAAAGTGAACGAGAAAATATAATACATAATCATAGAAGGAGATGTGAATAATGAAAGAATAATGAAATATGTTATTTAGTTACAAAGAAATCGAGGGGCTCACGGGTTACGGAGGCGCAAATTAATGTCATGCTCGATTATATGGAATTAAACTGTAGTCTGACCACGGGGAAATTTCCTGGTCTAAATGGGAGAGATGAGTTGAGAAAAAAGTGGATAGATTTAGCGGATCATCTCAACATGTTTATGGGTGCAAAGAAAAGTAGTGCACAATGGCAAGTGGTATGTATCCCATGCATAAATTCTGCATCTGTGTCTTAATTTTTTGGAAAACCTTTATGAATTTACTTGTTATCATTTTATGTTTTTTTATGTAGACATGGAGAGATTTGAAGAGCCGCACATCAATCAAAATTCGCAATTTTAGAAACGGCAGAGCTGCGACAGGGAATAAACCAATAACTGAGACAGAAATCACAATAATCGACAAACGAGTTGTTGGTTTAATTGGAAACACCTACGTCGAGGGAAGTGAAGACTGTCCCAACAGCATACCGGAAGAACAAGTAAGTTGAATAATTATATGATTTTATATTTGTACACTAGCCGAAATAACCATTTAAACAAACCCCCCATGCACTATACAGAACGAGATATCAATTTGTCAATATAAAGAAAAATAAATAAATGTCTACAGGGATTACTTGATCGCCTTGCTGCTGGTGACGAGACAGCATTACTCGAGCCACCAGCAACACTCACAATGTTTTCAAACAGCAGAAGCAACGAGGGCAATGGTTTTAGATGAGATCAATAGCTCAGGTAGATATTATATTTAAATCAAGACAACGTATTCTATTCACCGAATGTCTCTTATAACAATTTTTAAGATATACAGGATATATAGGCTGATAAGGAGTCAAGTGTATTGAACAATGAACTTTGGCTCAGAATAATGTCCGTCGAGGTTCCTCGCTGTCAAAAACAACCAGCAAAAGTGCAGACAACGCGGACAAAACGATTGCGTATGTTGAAACGATTCGAGTATTTCTGAATTGTTGAAATTCTGCTCCTTTTGTGTTAGGGAGTTGCGTTGTTCTTCCTCTCGATTTAAGCTGAGGTTCTGGACCCGAAGGTAGGATGCCTGGAAGAATGCTGGCTGGTCTGCGTTGATCTTCTCGCGATTATAGGGCCGGTTGTCATCGTCAGCTGGGTAGGCTTGATTTATTGACGTAGGCGAAATTTAAAGGCTTGGTATATCATTTTATTTCCAATATTGACATTTGCGGTCGTTCGCCTTTTCGAGCTTGTTGTCGCTCGTGTATATGCGAGCGGGTGTTCGTGTGTGTACGTGTGTGTGTGTGTGTGTGTATTTTGATGGTTCCTGTGAGGAGGCCGAGTGCCTCCTGACAGGAGGATTGTTTTCTTTTTGTCTCTGTCGCTCTCGTGATGTGTATGTTTGGTGTGTATGCTCGGATTATCGCAGTGTCGGAGTTTCTGACGGAGTTTTAGTTTGATTATATTTTATTTCTAAACGGCTCGATTATCTGGCGTACCTGAGAGCAGGCGGACGCAATGCCGTGTGCCAACTGGCCCTGCCAGGATAGTCGAAGCCTTTTTCCTCCCGCTCACTCCCCTTATCTGGGAGATGACAGTCTCCGGGATAGTGGGTTTTTCGCGATGGCTTCTGTTTATTTGCTCGCATCTATTGCGCTTTGCTGTTCCGCCGTGCCCTAACTCGCTGGACCGTATTTACGTGCTCCGTTCAAGACTGCCCCTCGATTCCTCCCAGCTCTACACGGGGTGACAGACGCAATGCTGTGATCGTTGTGTCGTTCTTTGCGGATCGCTGGAATCTCCTGCGAGATGCTGGACTCCAGAGTGTCGAGAGGATCGGGGCGACAGTCTTTCCCTGGAACTTCTCAACGTTGTGAGGTCTTATTCTACTACTAAGTTTTTTCCGCGGAGTCTACCCTACCTATCGCGTCGTGAATACGAAGGATCGTGCTCTAAACTCGTCGGTGAGAAAAGAGACCTGCTCGGCGATTTCGTGCTCTTTTATACTCGTTTTTGGGAGTCACGTGATCGTATCGGCTTAAGAGAAGGGGTGAGGTTTTTGACCTTTTCCATCGGTGTTCGTGTCCGCGGAATGGTAGTGGTCTGCCGTTGGGTCCTCCGAGGACCTTTGCGCGGACTCGCGTTCGCGGTGACTCGTGGATCGTTACAATGTATATACATCAGTTAGATAAATTGTTAATGATTACACTTTTCATGCAATTGAAAATTGAACTTTAGATACAAGTGACTAATATCAGTGATTGGACTACAATATGTAATCGAACGAGACTCAGTACTGAGTTTCGTGATTCTCAGCAAGAGTTTGTGCAGATTGCCCACAAACAGGCGAACGCAATGGAGGTACGGTAGTTTATAAATATAAATATCAATATAAATTCATCAATAGAATAGTAAACGTATTTTTTAACTTTTATTCTTTCTCGATCCATTATTGCAAATAACACGTGGGGCAAGCACACGTAAAAATATACTTTGCATCGCATCACCAAACAATTTTCAAATGTGTCACTTGAAATAAGTAGCGGATACCGCAAAATGGTTACCCCACTAGCAGGTCATAAAAATCCATATAACATAGCTCCCTTCCAGAAGGAAGCTTCGAGGTTTCTTTATGGAACAAGACGGCCTCAAAAATTTAAGGATGCCTCCACGGAGACCTCCTCAATTCTTAAGTTAAGGCTGGACTAAGGGTGATATTCATAGTCGTGTCTTATTTGCAAATAAGACCGTCTTAGCGAAGACCGTCTTATTTGAGTGTCTTAAGACGCCGGCTAGTTTCATAGTCGTGTCTTATGTGTATAAATTGGCGAAAATAAGAACTCGTGAATAAGATGGTCTTTGCGAAGACCGTTTTATTTAAAACACCGTTTTCTTGTTTCATAGTCGAGTCTTATCGGAAATAAGCAGCATCTTATTCGTGCAACGTTTCATAGTCGAATAAGACGTGCCTATTTGGCAAATAAGGCCACAATTGAGACGGTCTTTGCGAAGACAGGCTCGGAGGAGACTTAAGCATCGTCTTATTTGGAAAACAGTGGGCCCGTATTCGAGGTGACTCTTCAAAAGACGGTTGAGGTTAGAATTTGAACTTGTCAAAAATAATGTATGTGCAAGCGGGAGCGGTAAAGTACGAGAATTGAGGTTACAATAGCAGTGAAAGAGTGAAGTTGATTTTTGAGATTAGAATTTGCAACGTACTTGTACAAGCGGGTGCAGTCAGGTGCGAGGATTGCGGTTAGAATAACAGTAAAAAAGTGAAATTGATTTGTTGACTATTAAAACTAATCATTATTTTAGAATGACACATGTGCAAAATATACTGAACTTTTACAACGTCGACAACATGAATGACGTTGACGCTGACGATTGGTCCGACGAGGAAAACGAACAAATCGAACGTGGTCCGAAACGATACATCCACGATGGTCAAAATCCCTTCGAGTTTTATAATGAGATCGAATTTAAACGGCGATACAGATTTTCGGAGCACAGTGTTATGGATGGGATATTACCTAGAATCGAAAATTGATTGGTGAACAATCGTGGGCTACCCATTTCTCCGGAATTTCAATTATTGGTTTGCCTAGGATTCTACACCACCGTTAGTTTTCAAGTACGTTTTATTTCGGCGAGAAAATTTTTGTACACGATGAAAGAATTTTCATGTACAAGGACTTGTTGTGCCGCTAATTTTGCGCCAACATGATTGTGCTCTTGAAGTTACGTCCTCGAAGAGACTGGTGGCGGGAATCGGGCGACCGAGGACGGGTAGCTGGATGTTTCCAATTATGAGTAAATCTCCAACTCGAGATGCGAACTTACAAATATTCAACTTTATTATAACTAGGCAACATTTGTTGTACAAGATGTTCAGTTGCCTTGAGATCGACCTCCTCGGTTACCACCCGAAGACTGACTTTTACCTTTCGGTTCCTCTAATTGTTAGCTCGGTTATTGGCAATCATTCGTTCTAGAACGTTCGAATCGTACGATGTCGATTCAGCGATTCGCGTCGCCAAAGTCACCTCTGTAGGTGCTTCACTCGCCAAAACTGCTGTCGTTGCACAGGGGCCTATAGCCTCTCGACTTCGCAAGTCGAATATGCTCGTTTCTATGTGCCTTAAGTTATGCGCTGCATTTCCGGGCACAACATTCCTCCCCCTTAGGAAGAAGAAATCCATTATTTCGGCTCCGATACATAAATATCATTAATTATTTTTTTTTTGTGTCAGGTCGTCTCTCGGCTTACAAATAATTTTACAAATGCGTGATACATGTGACATATTCTATACGTACTTACGTATTTCAATTGAACCCTTTAATTGACATTTATTTTCCCATTTTTTAATATACCTTTATTCCCTTAGTTCATCTTTGTTGACGTTGTACGGCTTCGTGGCGTATTACGCATGAACGTGACTAAGGTTCTTGGAGTCAGCTGTTGATTTACGTTTCACGTCTCGCGGCTGCTCGGATGCTGCGTCAGCAAAGTCGCGTCCTTGTGACGTAAGTCGCGTGTGGTGATTTCGTACGTACTTGTATATTATGTACATGATAACAATTACAACAGGAATGAATATGCTTATAGAATAATTCCCAATCATATGTTTATACGTTGATACAGAATCGTAATCGTTACTTAATTTTGTTAAATTTTCGATCCTTTCTCCTATTTTGTTGATTTCTGTTGGATCGTTTATTATTTCATGAGGCATATTACTTTCTAATAATGGAATTTGTATATCCATTTCTGGAAACAAGAATGTTAAATTATATGGTGGTAGGAAAGTTATGGTTTTTTCTTGTTTCGTTTCTTTTAACGTTTCGATTTTTAAATCGTTGGAGGTGGCGGAATATTTCCCGCCCAAAGCCAATATGCCGATGCCTATTATTGTTGTATGTTCTATTGCTGATTGTTTACAATTTATCGTAAGCGCTTTGGTCTCGGGCGCTACGTACAACCATCGTCCTTCTTTCTCTAAGGCTATATCTATTGCATTTTTTAAGGGGTCAGTCCACTTTGAAAATTTCAAAAAATCGATTTTTTTTACTGTTTTCGAAAGTACATACATTCATAAATATTGTGTTAAAATTTTATGAAAATCCGAGCGCTCTAAGTATTTTTTTTACCTGAACGTCAGGACCTCATTTCGTCTACCTGAGCGTATAGCGCGCTCGGCCGACCCATCGGCCTTTTAATCCTCTTTCCCTGCTATTGTTCATTAAACAGCTGCTCCTCATTATAAATCGTATAATCCAGCTATATTTTAGCCCTTCTTGAAATATAACCGCAGTTATAAGTAAGTTTTAGGAGCAAAAACGAACATTGAAACACCTCTACCGTTATTTCAACATCAGTATTCGCTTAGACTGCGTAGGGGTAACATCGGGTTGTGCATCATGGGTAAAAAGAACGAAGCTCATCCAGGGAGAACCAGGAAGCGGAAGTTTTCAGGGAATCAACACTTGGATAAAAACTGCAGATTTTGCAAGCAAATCAGCTGAAAAACTGGCAACTTTGAAGTATCAGAGTTTCGACGTACACACGGATCCAGCTGCCGGTTACAGTATCATAAGCTTTCTTCTCGTGTTTTCAACGTTGTCAAACTACTTGAATTGTAAAGTTTGCAATGGAGAAATTTCATTTTCTAAATATGGAGAGCGAGGCTTGGGTTTTAAAGTGTGTTTGAATTGTGCGTTCGGCGAAAAGTACATTAACTCGTGCTCGATGATCAGAAGTGGTTACGAAGTGAATCGTCGCCTCGTGTTTGTGATGCGTTTAATGGGCATTGGATAAGCTGGAATCAACTTATTTTGTGGTCTAATGGACTTAGGCTATGGATTACACAATAATTTTTACTATCAAATCGTTGACGGCATTGCCATAGCAGTAAAAACCGTTTTCGATTTAGTGACGCGCAAAGCTGTTAAAGTAGAAAAAAAAGTGCAAAAGGAGAAAGGACTTCCCGAGGACGTTTTGACAGTTTCTGGTGACGGATCGTGGGGAAAAAGAGGCTTCTCTTCTCGTATTGGTACAGTTTCACTTATTCTTCGATTTACTGGAAAAATTGCTGACGTTGAAATACGTTCAAGTCTCTGTAAAGGATGTGAAAAATGGAAAGGTAAAGAAAACACATTAGACTTTATCACCTGGTCTGAGAAGCATAAACCTCATTGTACAGCAAATCACCCAGGAAGTGCTGGCAAAATGGAGGTAGATGGCATAGTAGAAATGTTTTTACGATCGGTAGAAAGATTTGCTGTGCGATATGGATTCTACATCGGTGATAGCGACTCAAAGACTTTCAGAATGCTGCTTAATTGTTTCCCCTATGGTGAAGAGTTCGTTGTCAAAAAATTGGAGTGTGTTTTACATGTGCCCAAACGCGTTTTCAAACGTGCAAATGAAGCAAGAAAATCTTTGATCCAGAAGAAAAAAGCTCTAAAGGAAGCAGAAGAGGAAAAAATCGCATCGAAAAACGTTACACCGAAAAAAGCCGCATCGAAAAAAACCGCACCGAAAAAAACTGTAGTTGTGAAGAAAAAAACGGCTACCGTAAAAAAAGTGTCAAAAGCAAAAACACAAATTTTGACGATCAAGTTGATGAAACAGTTATCTGAAAATTACGGCTTAGCTATTCGAAGGAATTTGAATTCTATTGAAGGTATGCGCAAAGAAATATGGGCAGGGTATTACCACAAAATTTCGACCGACGTCAAGCCGCAACATCACAACTGCTCGATAGAATAGCGCAAGTACCTCAAAGCTAAGGCACTTCAGCAACATTACAAACATCCTCCCGCTCTTTCTGAGGAAGTACAGGAAGTTTTAAAACCTATTTACGAGGATCTCACCAAAACAGAACTGCTCGAAAAGTGTTTAGGTGGCCATACGCAAAACAATAATGAAAGTTTTAACAACTGCGTATGGAATATGGCACCTAAACACATGTTCAACGGCAAAAAAATCGTAGACATTGCCTGCAAAGTTTCCGCGTGTGTCTTTAATGAAGGATTCCGTCCAGTGCGTAAAATAATGGAAATAATGGGCGTCAAACTCGGCCCGATCGCTATCGGATTCGCTGACAATCGCGATGACGATCGTGTTCGCTCTGCAAACCGCCGCAGTTCTGAGTGCTCAAAAGAGACCAGAACCAAACGAAAGCAAGCAAGACTTGAAGAAATCGACGATGATGAGCAATCAGAAGGGATTTTGTACGGTGCAGGAATTGCCGATTGAGTTTAGGTAAGAGTTTTTCATAGTATAAACTTCAAACGTTTTTCAAAAACTTCAAATCAAATTTGAACCACATATTGGTAACATGATTCGCAACAAGATGACCCTCGATGGTTTTAAAATTTTGATTTTTACTCTTTTTTTGCGAAAAACTGCGAAAAAAAACGCGTTTTTTTTACTTTTTTGTTTTCCATCTGCCATTTTTTTCTTTTTTGATAAAACTTTATATCCGAGGGTCATTTTGTAGCTGGTGTCATACTGAATCGAATGGACTTTGATTTTTTGTTTCACAAGGGGACCTTACAGGCTGTCAGTCACGGATTTTGATAAGTCTCAGATATGTTGTAGAGGGACCTACCTTGAGTACCTGAGTAAAGGGATTTTATACAACGCTCTTTAGTTTTCGAGAAAAAACGTTCGAAAGTTTAGCTCGTAGCTATCATACCGGTACGGTTGCACCTTTGTCGAACCAGCGGGCGTGGCCCTGTGTGCAAGGTTCCCGGCTCTGACGCTCGAGGTCCAGGGTTCGAGTCCCGTGATGGCGTTTTTTTTTCACAAAATATAAATAAATTCGATGGATGATGCAAAACCGTCTAATTATTTATTATTATTTTATTTATTTATTTATTTTTTTAATTTTTTTATTCATTTTTTAAATTTTTTACTTTCCATTTTTTTAAAATTATTTATTATTATTTTATTTTTCACGCAGAAAAAAAGAGGAAGAAATTATAACATCTTTCACAAGAAACTGCAGTTTATTATTTTTCATTACAATATACAGGTTTTTCTTACTCGCTATCACTGTGGTCGCTTGTTACATCAGAACAATATTGCGGGTGGTATTTGTCGTAAAAGCAAGCAACACACAAGACCAAAAAGCAACGCGCACATTGTATAAAAGCTATGGCCTTGCAGGCGCACGGAGTTTTGAGCAGCGTTATTGGAAAGCATATTGATTGACATTTAAAAACAGCGGTCTTTCCTCAATTAACTTCGATGCAAACCACGCATATTTAATCATCGGCGCAAAAGCAGGTGCGCTTAATTGATGAAGAATCAAAGAATGAATTTGTATGGAATCTTCCCTTGACGCAATTTCTCTGTTATTTTTTAACAAATCGGGAGCATTTTGTATTTTTTTTGTGAAAATTTTCACTTGCCGGTAAAAATATACATCGCACGGTTGGCAAATCGGTGTGCACTTGGGCGGTATATATTAAAACTGCATGTACATGCCTTCTTCTCGTCTACAAAGATGTGATCGTAAAGCGTTTGATCAGTTTGCTCTCCCCACGAATCGATAATGCATAGAATTTTTTTTTGTTTCACGTAGGGAAGAATGAAAGATTTCAAGAACTCTTCATACAATTGTTTTGTAAACTTTCCTGATTTTGTGCAGGTCACAATAACATTTTTGAATTTATCAGTCAACGCGTCGACCTTTTTTTTCACAATCGGACCAAATCTTCCTGATGGCTCCTGCATGCATAAAAATACGAAAGGAAGTATCTTTCCTGACGCAGTTAATGCGTACTGTGCCGTGAAGGAATGACTAATTTTGTTTAAATCTTTTTTCTTAACAAGAACGGTTTTTGCTCCTTGTTCCGCGAGCGACCTGTTGTAAGTTGACTTATATTGGCAGCCGGTTTGATCGGTATTAATGACATAATCAAGGTCAAGCCGGGGATTACTATTCTTGTCTGGATTTGAAATTCTTCGGCAGCAGCCAACACTTCCTCCATCGTGGCGAATTCCTTGGAGCTGACAAACTTCGTGATTTTACGCTGTCTGATCCTGTGATTTCTTTTGAATTTTTCGACCCATGACAGGCTGGCGTTGAAATGGAAATCTTCCGATAAAAAAGGAATAGCAGCATTCATCGCCCACTGCTGCAGCGTTCTCGTCGTAATCTGAACACGGACAAAATTGATCAATTGTTATATATTCGACTCATTCAATTTTGTTTTCTCTAATTCTATAATATATTTTATATTTATGTTTAAATTTTTAAGGGGGGATTATTTTTTTATCGCTAAATTTATTGCTTTTTTCTAATTTTCTGGCGAAGAAACTATACAACGCATCAATGCAAAATTTGGCATGTGGATTTATTTATTTCTTATTTATTCACAAAAAAATTGAAAATCGTTTTGAATTTTTTTGTGAATAAATAAGAAATAAATAAATCCACATGCCAAATTTTGCATTGATGCGTTGTATAGTTTATTCGCCAGAATTTATTCACAAAAAAATTCAAAACGATTTTCAATTTTTTTGTGAATAGATAAGAGATAAATTAATATATATTTTGATATGTTTTACCTGCTCCAAATTCTGCCGAGCTTCCAGGAATCGTTCATGTGTTTCATGGTTGATTGCGTACCATTTGTCAAACGTATTTCCACCTTCTTTGACGTCTTGTCTCCATCGATAGAGATTTCGTTTGTTTTTCAACCGAGAGAGTCCGCGCGCTTGTAAGGTCTTCAAACTCCATTTCGGATAAGCTGCTGCTATAGCGACTCCTTTTTGTTTGTATGATAAAGGCACATAATCCGTAGGTGCAGGTTTGAATTCCTCGGCCACAAAGTCCTCATCATCTTCTGGTACGGCTTCACACTACATAGAAGATCATTATTAACCTTTCTCCATGTTATACAAGAAACCAAAATAATTCCCTGAACAGAAATAAAACTTACCATTACATATCTCTGCAGTTCATCCACCTCGTCGGCGCCGATAAACTCATCCACATGAATTATATGCCTATCTGCCAGCATTTCAAGTATTTCGCTTGCAAAAACCTCTCCCATCGCCATAGATTCCTCGAAAATTGCAATCGGAGGTGCGTCTGTGAGCAGATTCAAATCCTGAAGTAAGCTTCGAGTATATGTGATGGCGTTTGTGAGAACAGCCTTCGTTTGCTCACCATCCTCTTCTCTTTCCGATAGATTTTCTTCTGATCCAACACTTGTTTCTGCCATTTCATAATCCTTCTTTTCCGACTGACGTTCTGCCGTAGCAGCACTTATTTCTTCCATTTGACGGTTTTTCACTTTCGATAAACTTTATTTCGGAGCGACGTTATACCCAACGTATGTATCTGCACAACTGACGTCTGCGAAACACTGCGAAAGACTGGCGTCATCTAGTCAGACGACGCCAGTCCTCCAACGTCACCTCAACGTCCGAAAAACCGTTAGGCTTTGTATAACAAAGGGATAGGGTACAAGTGGAGATGAGGAACGCAGGTAGCGAACCCGGCTGGAGTATTTGAAATAACGGTCCGACCATTTTAAAATTCATGTTGTAATAAAAAATAATAAACTGCAGTTTCTTGTGAAAGATGTTATAATTTCTTCCACGCTTTTTTTCTGCGTGAAAAATAAAATAATAATAAATAATTAAAAAAAAAATGGAAAGTAAAAAATTTAAAAAATGAATAAAAAAATTAAAAAAATAAATAAATAAATAATTAGACGGTTTTGCATCATCCATCGAATTTATTTATATTTTGTGAAAAAAAAAACGCCATCAGAGGACTCGAACCCTGGACCTCGAGCGTCAGAGACGGGAACCTTGCCCACTGGGCCACGCCCGCTGGTTCGCCAAAGGTGCAACCGTACCGGTATGATAGCTACGAGCTAAACTTTCGAACGTTTTTTCTCGAACACTAAATAGCGTTGTATAAAATCTCTTTACTCAGGTACTCAGGGTAGGTCCCTCTACAACATATCTGAGACTTATCAAAATCCGTGAGTGACAGCCTGTAAGGTCCCCTTGTCAGACAAGCCGTTGCCGAGTTGTGATGGAGCTACCTAGCCCACCTATTTTTGAGGCGTTACGTTAAACTATAGTTTTTGTACTTAAAAATTAATAAAAATGAATTAAATTTTTTTAAAATGTATTTCAAGACTGTATTTATTAAGCCCAATAACGTTTATATTCATATCTTTTATAAAATCCCAAAAAAAAAATCGCGAAAATAGCCTTTTTTCGTGGCTCCAAAGTGGACTGGCCCTTTAATTTCGCCAGCCGACGAGTACAATTTAATATGCCTGGGGTTTTTCCTACAAATGTTGTTATTTCGCATGGTGCCTCTGATTGTATTACTTGTCTCGTGTGTTTCAGATGACAGTAATATTGATTATTCTTTCTTCTACATGGCGTTAATTCGTTTTCAGTTAGGGTGGAATAATCTCTCTGTTCTCGATTTATTATTACAAATTTCATAGACGTTTCTATGAATTGAAAATTATTTCGTTCTACTCGTACGGAAAAAGGATAGCCTTTGTTAATGCCAAATTCGATTAAAGGTATTCTCAGAACTAATACCAAGGTGCTTTTGCTACAATAACAGCCTATTTCCGTGACCTTTAATAGGTCATTCATATTTTCGCGTTCGACTGACGCTGGAAAACCAAGTCCCTGAGGCAGGTGTAGTAATGCCTCTTTCAGGTACGCTGCTAATTGTCTCGGTGACAATATGGTAGGGTTAACTATTCCATTTGATAATCCTATTAGGAAACTCTCTAGTAGACGTATATCGTTTAACAATGATTCTATCATTACACTTATTGCAGTTAATTTTTCGTCGAGTTTTTGTCTTGTTAGAATATCCATTACTAAATTAGTTACACCGTGTTGTTATTCTGCAACTATTTGTTTCAGGGAATTTTCGTTAGCTGTGTAACGGCTCGTAGTTCGATTGAACATTTCGATCGCAGATTTTTGAATGTGTAAATTTTTCTTTAGCACCTCGTCTGTCGTTTTTTTGTTTTCTTGTTATTTTGTCAATTTGATCATTTATTTTCTGAGCGTCACCTGCGTCTGAATTACCCGTTATTGATTTTATTATTGAGCCTAATCCATTGATTAATCCTCTCTTAACAATCTTTCTTTTTGTTCCTGTAATATCGTAGTTCGCTTCTACTTCGCTTTCTATTTTATTTTCCATATTTTCGAGAGAACCCGCTAATGCGGTGCATAGATCGTATTCCGGTGTCCGGTGACAACTTTCCAATAAAGGTTTTAATGCAAATCTTATTTGATGATCCCTATCCATAATGGGCTGGAGATCCATACGTATGGCTAATTGCCATACTTCCTTTGTGACGAATCGCGTTCCAATTTCCTCGTAGTAAATTCCTGGTGACGTGGAAAATTTTTCCACGTCGAAGTTTTTATTTTCCTTTTCATTGCTGTTCCCTTAAGCAACCTCAGGAAGGGCAAATAGGAACCTGCAAAGAGGATTATAGGTTTTATCCCTTATTCTTCTTTAAATGTGTAAATGATGTTTTCGCTGTTTCGCTATAGGCATTTGTATACAGGGTGAATTTTATAAGGTGGCCATGTGTTTTTTAAGGGTCTTGCGCGATGAATTTGCGACTGAGAAAAATATAATTTTTAGTGGTTTTTTAAGCCCTCTTTGAAAAACAATATAACGCATTTTTGTCATGAATAATATTTGTCGGAGAAAATAGCGCATTCTGGAAAAAAAGAAAATTCCATTTCGAGTGCAGGAGAATGAAGTTTTTGAAATTCCGAACACAGAACACTCCCGAAAAACTTTATTTGTGCCATCATGCGGAAAAAATTATCAAACATACGATTTAAAGTTGATATCTCGGAATTTAATGAGTGGAACAAATGAATAAAATCAGACACCGCCGCGCTATAGGAAGTGCTAGTCTGACGTCACAGCTGCAACTTCTGAATGTTTGGCTGTCACAGGAAGTTAGTTGAGACTCCTATGGCACGCGGTTGAACCAAGGGACCTGAATGTGTCCCTATGCGAGAACTTTACTGCGAATAATATCAATTTCGACAATGTTCGAAGACTTTATGCTCCGCAAATAATATTTTCAATGATTTGCGATTCGCTAACAACTCTCGGAATAAATAATTCTAAAAATACATTTTAAAGTAATGTGTCGTGAAATTATTACTTTTTACCAAATTCTACGAGTATTTTTTTAAATGTTTTATACATTATCTTAACATTCTGTAACTCAATCAAGTATCTTAAAATTCTCTACTCAATAGATTAGATTGCGTCGAGAAGTCTGACGCTGCGGCGAGAATGGTGACAGGAGCATTGTTTACCTAACAAAGATAAAATCGGTGCTCGGAATGATTCTCTGGGCCTCAATCGGACATTCCTGATATTACTGCCCCGAATTCGTCTCCGATTTTATCTTACTTCCGGTCGGACTGCATCGAGAAGTCAAAAGATGCTGCGAGAACGGTGACAGGAGCATTTTTTACTTAACAACGATAAAATCGGTACTCGGAATCATTCTCTGTACCTCAATCGGACATTCCTGATATTACTGGCCCGAATTCGTCTCCGATTTTATCTTACTTCCGGTCGCACAGCGTAGAGAAGTCAAAAGATGCTATGAGAATGGTGATAGGAGCATTGTTTACCGAACAAAGATAAAATCGGTGCTCGGAATGATTCTCGGGGTGTCAATCGGACATTCTTGATATTACTACCCCGAATCCGTCTCCGATTTTATCTTAATTCCGGTCGGACAGCGTCGATAAGTCAAAAGATGCTGCGAGAACGGTGACAGGAGCATTGTTCACGTAAAAAAAATAAAATCGGTGCTCGGAATGATTATCGGGGTCTCAATCGGACATTCCTGATATTACTGCCCCGAATTCGTCTCCGATTTTATCTTACTTCCGGTCAGAATGAGTCGAGAAGTCTGACGATGCTGCGAGAACGGTGACAGGAGCATTTTTTACTTAACAACGATAACGTCGAAGCTCGGCATGGTTCTCTGGGCCTCAATCGGAAATTCCTGATATTACTCGGATGAAAGGGGTGCGTACTCCCCGTAATCAGAAAATACAGGGGGGAAATGTAAAGTGGAAAAAAGAAAATACAGGCGGGGAAGGGTAGGAAACGCAAAGACAGCGTGTACTATGAGGAATAAACTAATTAAAAAAAAGAAAATGTTTTATTCTTGAGAAATCGCATTTTAAAAATTTCGACTGTCTCTCTTGCACTCATATGTCATGTGGTACAGCTTCTACTTCGCCTTAACAATTGTGTCTTCCATTTTCCTTATATAGATATGCATCGAGAAACTGTGCGAAGAATTGTCAGAAGTATCAATTATCTGTACAAGCCACAAAAAGTCCAACATCTAACGGTATTGGACCATGAACGACGTCTAGAATTTTGCGTCTGGGCTCTTGAACAACTTCAAGATGACCCCAATTTTTTTAGAGACGTGTTATTTACAGACGAATCTGGCTTCACTAAGCGGGGAATAATCAATCGGCAAAATGTTCGACAGTGGACACCTGAAAATCCCGGATGGACCGTTCAAGTGACGAGACAAGAACAGTGGAGAGTGAATGTATGGGCGGGCATCCTGAATGACAGAATTATCGGCCCATGGTTTTATGACGGGAATATGAATAGCAAATTATCTGCAGAATTTTTAGAACATATTCTACCGGTACTTTTGGAAGATGTACCTTTAGATCTACGAGTTAGGATGTGGTGGCAGCAGGATGGTCACCCTGCTCATACGGCAAGAATCTCGCTAACGATTCTCCACGAACGATTCCCGAATCGTATCATCGGAATACGTGGAACGGTTCCGTGGCCGGCGAGATCTCCTGATCTGACCCCACTTGAGTTTTGCCTGTGGGGAAAGATCAAGAAGATGGTCTATAAGACAGAGCCGACGACACGGGAAGATATGCGGGACCGCATCAGGGCTGCGTTTGCCATGATTTGCCATGCGATGCGAATGCGATTGCCATGCGAATGTTGCAGCGTATCAGGGCCAACATTACGAAAAGATTAGACCTCTGCATTGACCAGGAAGGGGGCCACGTCGAGCATTTATTAAAAAGGCAGAACCTCGTCTAAACGCTGGCCTTGGCGTTATACGGTACGTTGCATTTGTCGTATGGAATAAATAGTGTGTTCTCCAAATGTATTAGTATAAAAAAAATCGACTTTTTTTCTACCGCTGTAGAATATACCCGTTTCCTCTTTGATTAAACACTTTATTATTTTCAATATGTTACAGAATATGTTGGTTTTGGCACGCTGCAGCATTTGTACAAGTTCTACGTGGTTCTCGCGAGATATCTCGAGTCGTCGGTTTCTTCGATGCCGAACTCCCTAACACATACATTCGTGTACAAAAGTTTAATTCCATCAGTAGATCTGTACTTTGTGATTCTAGAAAATTGCCATGTATTCAAAACGTTACGAAATTTAATGTTCATAACGTCTTGAATATATGGAAATTTTTACCATGTTTGTCGAATGATAAAGCACTAATATACCGATGAGATGAAACTCTTGTACGCGAATGTATGTGCCATGCTTATTCTGATGGTTCGATTCAGTCATCGTTTGTGAAGTTCTTTCCGTTTTCTTGCTGTGTAAGAGGTAACCATCCTGAAGTCTCTACATCCTTCACCGATTATCTGTAGGTACCCTTTTAATATTACAGCACAATATTACCTAAAAATCCTTTTATGTATCGCTACCATTCTCCGATCAGAAAACTTTGAATGCTCAGATTTATCATTCGGAATTCGGGCCTATACATTAATTCTAATTTTTCTTCTGTTATGTCAGCACTTTGAAGTTCACTGCGGATTTTCTGGGATCCATACGTTTTAGCGCTTGATGAGTCACTGCATTGTGAATAGGGCTTCGTTCGTATATATTACATTTCAAATTAAATTGGAATAATCTAGAAATGTTTGATAGCCAAACGTAATAATCTTTTCTGCATTTATGATGCCTTAAAATCCGGTCATTGTATTTTTTGTTACTTGTACTCATTGTATGTTACTGCTCTCATTGTATAGTTTTACTCGATTTTATAATGTAATTCCAATTGTACATAGAAAATTGTATATCTAAAATTGTACATAGAAAATTGTAAATAGAAAATTGTACATAGAAAATTGTTATCTCAAGACGCAGATTGTTCTAAAAAATGTCAACAATAAAATTGTTATTTTTGTTATCTAATTCTCGTGACGATTGTGACGTTTACATCGTTGTAAATATGTATAAAACACATTCAGGTAGTACTTTAAATGATTTTTTCGTAGATCAAATTCCCAATAATCTCAATTCCTGATATGACTACCACAAATTCATCTCCGATTTCAACTTATTTTCTGGCAGATGAAGTATGACGATGCTGCTAGAACTATGACAGGATCATTGTTTACGTAAAAAAGATAAAATCGCCATTGAGCTTGTTGGTTCTGCGTAAACGTTAACCCCGTTCGGTTTTCCTTGTCGTAGCGGTTATCGATTTCACCTTAAATCAAGCCAGCAAATCGCGAGGAGTGCACGGCGGGCCGTTGAAGCGAAGCTTGAGCGAATATAACAGCTGGCACCAAGCTGACAAAGATAAAATCGGTGCTCGAAAATGGTTCTTGGAGCCTCAATCGCACATTCTTGATATGAATACCCCAAATTCGTCTCCGATTTCTTTTTCCTTTCGGTCAGATTTATTGGAGAGAAGACATTGTTTTCCATCATTTCCAAGATGGCTTCAGCATGGTAATACAATTTGTTGGTATTCATGAAATTTGACGAGAAGACAGCCGTTCGTCTATTAATTTGACATTGTCTGGTAAAATTTAATGAACTTTCGAAGAGCCGTTTAGGAAATCCGTTGGTATCTACTATCTCGATCTGCTATACCGACCAAGCCGGGATGCTGCTCCTTCTTAAACAAACTTTTTAGTTGGAAAGCATTTAGCAACACATTGGATTCATTCCTTCTTATAGTCTACTGCAGTGGTAGTCGTTCTGAAACACTCATGCTTTCTGTATTTTTTATCATATTTCATGATTCGGAGTTTCAAAAGTAAAGAGGACGAAAGGAACAAAAAGTTCCCTGAAAACATCGTGGATTATTATTCTACATTCATAGGGCAAGATAATTACATTATTTTGATCATTCATTAAGAGACGCGGCAGTGTTTCGACGCCAAGTAATAAAAATGAAATGTAAAAAATCTCGATGGCATCTCGATGTCCCTGACGAACACGCCGCGTGTTCTTTGCACACGAAGTTGGCGTTCTATCTGTCATTTTGTAACTTGAAATCCATGACACGCAAAAACGCGTCGACGAATCGAAAATCTGACGGTACTTGACAAGAATAATATGATTTTTTCCTATCGTTTGGTCTAGGTTACTTCTCGATCCGTCCACTCAATCCCCATATCTCATAACTAGCGGTCAAATTTCGGAGCGATTTGGACATCGAAAAAATTATTCCACACTACGTATTCTTAGTGGAATAATGTAAATCCATCATATCGTTAATATAGTACATACGTCCTTATGAGTATTCACTAACACATTTGTTACCAGGCGCAAAGCGTGGAGAATTTCGAATCATTCCAGCTTCGATTCCCAAATATGGTTAAAGCTTCACGGGAGGAAGGAACGTAAAAGAGTTAATATATCACGAGAAGATTGTAAGAGAACAGACATTTTCCTCGGCACGATAACTCCCTCCAACCTCGCAGTCAAAAGTCCCTCCTGCCGTCTTGACCACCGCCGTATAGTTAGCAGACAAAATTCATGAATCTTAAATTTTTTTTCACCAACAATTTGAGAATTGTTTGGGCAAGTTTAGGAAATAATTATTGAAGTTTAGGAATCAATAATTTGTTCGCAATAAACAAATTAAATTTAACGTATAGTTAGCAGATGACCTGATTGAATAAAGGTTTACCGTGCACCATTCGATTGCAAATACTTTGGGCAAGACTGCTGTAATGATTTCTTAGTTTGGGAAATTAATTTTCATAATTAAAATCGATAATTAACTTTCGACGATCTGCCTTATGCGTAAACGGACGCAACCTTCAGATCTACCGTACCTGCATATATATTGACGGAAATAATGCGAAAAAATGATTGGATCCAACATCTATCTATGCCAACAATTCGGGAATGGTTTGGGCAAGTTTAGGAAATAATTATTAAAGTTTAGGAATCAATAATTTATTCGCAATAAACAAATTAAATTTAACGTATAGTTAGCAGATGGCATGATCAAAAGGTTTTTCGTACACCATTCGATTGCAAATAGTTTAGGCAAGACTTACGTAACGATTTCCTAGTTTGGGAAATTAATTTTCATAATTAAAATCGGTAATTACCTTTCGACGATCTGCCTTATGCGTAAACGCACGCAACCGTCAGATCTACCTTACCTGCATATATATACATGGAAATAATGCGAAAAAATGATTGGATCCCACACCTTTCTATGCCAACAATTCGGGAATGGTTGGCGCAACTTTAGGAAATAATTATTAAAGTTTAAGAATCAATTATTTATGCGCAATAAACAAACTAAATTTAACGTATAATTAGCAGATGGCATGATCGAAAGGTTTTTCGTACATCATTCGATTGCAAATTGTTCGGGCAAGATTGCTGTAACGATTTTCTAGTTTAGGAAATTAATTTTCATAATTAAAATCGATAATTACCTTTCGACGATCTGCCTTATGCGTAAACGGACGCAACCTTCAGATCTACCTTACCTGCATATCTATTGATGGAAATAATGCGAAAAAATGATTGGATCGAACATCTATCTATGCCAACAATTCGGGAATGGTTTGGGAAAGTTTAGGAAATAATCATTGAAGTTTAGGAATCAATAATTTATCCGCAGTAAACAAATTAATTTTAACGTATAGTTAGCAGATGACATCATCGCAAGAAGGTTTTTCGTACACCATTCGATTGCAAATAGTTTAGGCAAGACTCACGTAACGATTTCCTAGTTTGGGAAATTCATTTTCATAATTAAAATCGATAATTACCTTTCGACGATCTGCCTTATGCGTAAACGGACGCAACCTTCAGATCTACCTTACCTGCATATCTATTGATGGAAATAATGCGAAAAAATGATTGGATCGAACATCTATCTATGCCAACAATTCGGGAATGGTTTGGGAAAGTTTAGGAAATAATCATTGAAGTTTAGGAATCAATAATTTATCCGCAGTAAACAAATTAATTTTAACGTATAGTTAGCAGATGACATGATCGCAAGAAGGTTTTTCGTACACCATTCGATTGCAAATAGTTTAGGCAAGACTCACGTAACGATTTCCTAGTTTGGGAAATTAATTTTCATAATTAAAATCGATAATTACCTTTCGACGATCTCCTTTATGCATAAACGGACGCAACCTTCAGATCTACCTTACCTGCATATATATTGACGGAAATAATGCGAAAAAATGATTGGATCCAACATCTATCTATGCCAACAATTCGGGAATGGTTTGGGAAAGTTTAGGAAATAATCATTAAAGTTTAGAAATCAATAATTTATCCGCAATAAACAAATTAAATTTAACGTATAGTTAGCAGATGACATGATCGAAAGAAGGTTTTTCGTACACCATTCGATTGCAAATAGTTTAGGCAAGACTCACGTAACGATTTCCTAATTTGGGAAATTAATTTTCATAATTAAATTCGATAATTACCTTTCGACGATCTGCCTTATGCGTAAACGCATGCAACCGTCAGATTTACCTTACCTGCATATATATTCACGGAAATAATGCGAAAAAATGATTGGATCCAAGATTTATCTATGCCAACAATTCGGGAATGGTTTGGGCTAGTTTAGGAAATAATTATTAAAGTTTAGGAATCAATAATTTATTCACAATAAACGAATTAAATTTAACATATAGTCAGCAGATGGAATGATCAAAAGAAGGTTTTTCGTAAACCATTCGATTGCAAATAGTTTGGGCAAGACTGCTGTAACGATTTCCTACTTTGGAAAATTAAGTTTCATAATTAAAATTGATAATTACCTTTCGACGATCTGCCTTATCGCGTAAACGCAAGCAACCGTCGGATCTACCTTACCTGCATATATATTCACGGAAATAATGCGAAAAAATGATTGGATCCCACATCTTTCTATGCCAACAATTCGGGAATGGTTTGGGCAACTTTAGGAAATAATTATTAAAGTTTAAGAATCAATAATTTATGCGCAATAAACAAATTAAATTTAACGTATAATTAGCAGATGGCATGATCGAAAGGTTTTTCTTACATCATTCGATTGCAAATAGTTTGGGCAAGATTGCTGTAACGATTTTCTAGTTTGGGAAATTAATTTTCATAATTAAAATCGATAATTACCTTTCGACGATCTGCCTTATGCGTAAACGGACGCAACCTTTAGATCTACCTTACCTGCACATA
This sequence comes from Ophion ventricosus, assembly GCA_963932345.1. Taxonomy (NCBI): domain Eukaryota; kingdom Metazoa; phylum Arthropoda; class Insecta; order Hymenoptera; family Ichneumonidae; genus Ophion; species Ophion ventricosus. Next base: position 7,920,081 of record OZ010720.1, read on the forward strand.
TATTGACGGAAATAATGCGAAAAAATGATTGGATCGAACATCTATCTATGCCAACAATTCGGGAATGGTTTGGGCAAGTTGAGGAAATAATTATTAAAGTTTAGGAATCAATAATGTATTCGCAATAAGCAAATTAAATTTAACGTATAATTAGCAGATGGCATGATCGAAAGAAGGTTTTTCGTACACCATTCGATTGCAAATAGTTTGGGCAAGACTGCTATAACAATTTCCTACTTTGGCAAATTAATTTTCATAATTAAAATCGATAATTACCTTTCGACGATCTGACTTATCGCGTAAACAGACGCAACCGTCGGATCTACCTTACCTGCATATATATCCACGGAAATAATGCGAAAAAATGATTGGATCCCACATCTTTCTATGCCAACAATTTGGGAATGATTTGTGCAAGTTTCGGAAATAATTATTAAAGTTTGGAATCAATCATTTATTCGCAATAAACAAATAAAATTTAACGTATAGTTAGCAGATGACATGACCGAAAGGTTTTTCGTACACCATTCGATTGCAAATAGTTTAGGCAAGCCTCACGTAACGATTTCCTAGTTTGGGAAATTAATTTTCATAATTAAAATCGATAATTACCTTTCGACGATCTGCCTTATGCGTAAACGCACGCAACCGTCAGATCTACCTTACCTGCATATATATACACGGAAATAATGCGAAAAAATCATTGGATCCCACATCTTTGTATGCCAACAATTCGGGAATGGTTTGGGAAACTTTAGGAAATAATTATTAAAGTTTAAGAATCAATAATTTATTCGCAATAGACAAATTAAATTTAACGTATAGTTAGCAGATGACATGATCGCAAGAAGGTTTTTCGTACACCATTCGATTGCAAATAGTTTAGGCAAGCCTCACGTAACGATTTCCTAGTTTGGGAAATTAATTTTCATAATTAAAATCGATAATTACCTTTCGACGATCTCCCTTATGCGTAAACGCACGCAACCGTCAGATCTACCTTACCTGCATATATATACATGGAAATAATGCGAAAAAATGATTGGATCCCACACCTTTCTATGCCAACAATTCGGGAATGGTTTGGGCAAGTTTCGGAAATAATTATTAAAGTTTAGGAAGCAATGATTTATTCGCAATAAACAAATTAAATTTAACGTATAGGTAGCGAATGACATGGTCGAAAGGTTTTTCGTACACGATTCGATTGCAAATAGTTTGGGACATTAATTTTCATAATTGAAATCGATAATAATCTTTCGACGATCTGCCTTATCGCGTAAACGCACGCAACCATCAGATTTTCCTTACCTGTATATATATTCACGGAAATAATGCGAAAAAATAATTGGACCCAACATCTTTCTTTGCCTACAATTTAGGAATGGTTTAGGAACGTTTCTAAAATTATAAAAGTTTGGGAATCAATTAATTCCCTGCAATAGCTTGGGCAAGGCTGATCAAACGAATTACATGTTTGGGAAATAAATTTCTATAATCAAAATCGATAATTACCTTTCGACAATCTCCCTTATAAACTAAACGAACGCAACTATGCGACCTACCTTAAGGCCGGATCCTGAATTAGAAGGTCCAAAAAATCGATTTTTTTTTTATTGTTTAAATCTATTCCTGATGTATCTAAGAATGTCTAGACAAAGTTTTATAGCCCAATTCGAAATATTTCCAAAGATACAGCACTGAACGTAGTGGAGTGTCGAGCAGGTATACGGGCGCTCGGGCAGTTAGGGCGCCCGTTTTCTCGAGTTTTCGTTTTTACGATTTTTCTAATTTGGCGTATCTGATTACAAAAAAACTAGAAGTCCAATCGAAACAAACCAAAGCTTGTTCGCTTCAGTATCGTTTTCTTTTCCATTTGAACTAAAAACATTGTCGAAAAAAAAATTCTTAACAATTTTTTTAGCAAGTTGAAATAATTTTTTTTTTCACAAAAAGCACATTTTCTACTTCAAACCCGAAAAAACATTCAAATTTCAAAATTTTTTCGTTTTTTTTAGTTCATATAGAAGAAAAATATGTCGCAATTAAAATGGTTTTTGGTTTTTTTGTTTCAGATGAAAATTACGAGCTCCATTTGTTACGCCGTATGGAAACAGCAGTGGCACGAATGTGCATAAAAATCGGATGCTTGTTGATATTTTTCTTTAAAAAAAATTGTTTTCTTATGTTCAGACATGTAATAAAATAATCTGAAAATTTCGCTAAACTTGCTTTTTTTTTACCCGAAAAAAATTCCTCAAAATATCGATTTTTCGAACCGGCTAATTCAGGATCCCGCCTTAAAGAGATGTATATTCACGGAAATAATGTGAAAAATTGGTTTGATCTTATATCTTTCTATGTCAACAGTTTGGGCAAGTTTAGGAAATAATAATCAAAGTTTGGACATCAATACTTTGTTTGCGATAAATAAATTTAATTGCGAATATAGATAGTAGGTGAAATGTTCAAAACAAAGTTTTCTTTTACACTATTCGATTGCGAATCGTTCTGGGCATGACGGAAATCGCAATTTCGTAATTTGAGAAAGAAATTTTCATATTTACAATCGATAATTACCTTTCGACAATCTGCCTTATCGCGTAAATGCACGCAACTATGAGATGCATCTTACTCAGTTCACGGAAATAATGTGAAAAATTAATTGGATCCCACATCACTCTATACCAATAATTAGAGAATGGTTTGCCCAAATTATAGATGGGAGCATATCAACGATTTGTGTCATAATTTGTTTAGTACATATTTTAACTTTATCATTGTTACTCCATTTTCCAATTCTTATAGCCGTCGGTGCTTCAAAAACGCCGATCACAAGTTGACAAGGAGCTACTTGAAAAATTGTTTATTATACTTCATTATTTATACAGTCTTACCCCTCAGTTTTATAACCGTTATATCTTGTGGTGATAACAATTAGACTTTCAGTCTTTAATTTCATGTATTAGCATTACTATCACAAGTTTTTAATACTTTTCTTACATATAATACATTTTTATAATATTAAGCAACATTTAAATTAAAGTCTCAAGGATGTACGGTATCCATTTTCTTCAGTCGTTAATTTCATGTATTAGCATTACTAAACCATTCCTAAATTGTAGGCAAAGAAAGATGTTGGGTCCAATTATTTTTTCGCATTATTTCCGTGAATATATATACAGGTAAGGAAAATCTGATGGTTGCGTGCGTTTACGCGATAAGGCGAAAGATTATTATCGATTTCAATTATGAAAATTAATTTCCCAAACTATTTGCAATCGAATCGTGTACGAAAAACCTTTCGACCATGTCATCCGCTAACTATACGTTAAATTTAATTTGTTTATTGCGAATAAATTATTGATTCCTAAACTTTAATAATTATTTCCGAAGCTTGCCCAAACCATTCCCAAATTGTTGGCATAGAAAGATGTGGGATCCAAACATTTTTTCGCATTATTTCCGTGAATATATATACAGTTAAGGTAGATCTGACGGTTGTGTGTGTTTACGTGATAAGGGAGATTGTCGAAAGGTAATTATCGATTTTAATTATGAAAATTAGAGTTCGGTTCGAGTAGCTGTCGGAGACGGACGTGTTTACAGAGCGTACCGTTACTGCGATAACGCTGAGGGTGTAACGCGTGAACCAATAGTGCCGGCATACAGCCAAAAGCTTAATGCCAACCTCGTTTTTCTTTATATCAACTATCCAAAAGTGTATAATCAACTAGCATTTATCTAAACAATAGCGCCGAACTCGCGGGTCAGCCGATGGCTGACCCAAGTGCAAGCCCACCTCTCAATAGTAAATCGTATCTCTATGTATTCGAACGGCCTGAAAAGTATACGAAAGCAGTTGAAGACGAAGAAACCTATTATACGAGTAACGACGACGTAAACAAAGAAATTGAGGACTCTCAAAATGAACAACAATCCGTAAAATCAGTAATGGTAAGAGAACGCACCCTAAGCCAACTAGCCAATACTCAACATCAATAATAACTGGGAAAAGAAAATCTACAAACAACATAGACGTATATTCGAGTGAGGAATCTCAACCCACCGGAGCCCAAAACAAGGAAATGAGTGGAAAAAACGAAAAAAGGCCAACAGAAAGAGGAAAAACATCGCACCTGATCAAATGGAAGTCGTCGTGTCACCAAATAATGAAAAAAACCAAGTACAACGCGAATCGCACAACGCCAGCCCAGCAACACGTGATCAGCGTACCGAAGCCACGCAGTCGGCAAGTACGTCCGTCGCAGAAAGGGATAAGGATCAAGGAAAGAGACAAAACAAAAACCAAAACAATAACACCGATCGGAAAGCAACACCGATTGTAATCCAATCGACCCTGCTTCTGAGGAACAGCTCCCTACAAACACAGCTGTATCAACTTTGCCGCCAGCAAAAAGTAGAACTTAAACACGACGGCGGCGCTAACTGGAGAATCAGATGCCACAACATGCAATCCAGAACCCAAATTCAGAACTTCCTGAAAGTCAACAAAATAGAACATCACACGTTTAATGATTCCTTTGAAAAAAATAAACGAGTCATAATTAAAGGCATCAAGGCACAGCTCTATGAGCCAGAAGAGCTAGAACTTATCATCGAAAAATAATGGGGAATTAAACCCCTGCGACTCATCTCCTTCTCAAACATAAGAATCTTTATGGTGGTCATATTTCCGCCAGAAGCTAAACTCCTCGATTTATACAAGAAAACAAGACTTGATGTGTGTTCTATCAAATGCGAGAAATATCAAACAAAGGAGAGCCAAGCACCGCAGTGCATGAAATGCCTCGACTTTGGGCATATTGCCAAAATCTGTAAACACAACGAAACACCTACAAAAATAACCATCGATCAAATCGAAAAATGCACTTTATGCAAAAATTCTGAACACGACGCCAAAAGCAAGTTATGCCCAATCAGAGAAGCTAATATGAAAAAAGCAATGGAAAAACGGAAAAAATCAAACCCGGTTCAAAAGCCAGCTCAACTCGCAATGCTCGCACCACCAATAACCAATTACGATAAGGACTTTCCAGTGATGAGAAGGCGAACTGAAGAACGAACCAACATTGACAAAAAAATCAACTCGACCAAACAAATTGAACAAACGGAGACCCGCCAAATCAGGCCAAACCCAATTCTAATACCAATAGACCCAACTGAACGAATCGAGCACTTCAGAAACAACGAACTTATGAATCACACTTACAGACCAAATCTAAACCAAAAAAGAATACCGACTAAAATACTTATCAGCAAAGCAATAAGTGAAATATGCCATGATTGTGTTGATGCGAGTTTCCTCCTATCAATATATAGAATAATTGACGAGCTGGACAATGAATCCAAGATAAAATAAACAATCGGAGGGGTGACAGAAGCAGCAATTGCTGTGCTAGATCGCTAGGCATCTAGGCATTCATAAAAGAATTAATGAAATCAGAAACCTCGTCGCGAAACACAACCCACACATAATAATATAAAATGAAGTAAAAGTTAAGCCCAGTGGGATCTACAAATATAACATTCAAGGTCTTTCGAAAATATCAGAAATCGAACAGGGCTTGTGCAGCAACCCCCGATGCAATCAATTGAAGAGGTAGAAAGCGCCATAGCGAGTTATTAAGAAAGCGAGTGAATTATTGCCGGACGAAATCCAACAAACAATCCGCGAAAGAAATCGAGTGTTGTACGCTATGCGACGTAACGGACGCGTCCATGAGCCGTGTGGACCGTGCGCTCACACTGACTCAAGACGTGCGTGATTGAGCAAATCCGCGAGCACAAACCAGAACAATGGTTACGCATTATCCAAGAAGAAACCGACAATCGTAAAGCAATGTGAAGAATTCAAAAATCTCTAAAAAGGCCGGAAAACGGAGTCCCATTTTTCGAAGGTGCAACCACACAAAAAGAAGTAGCTTCAATGCTAACCGACGCTGCAATTATTCGTGAAAGCACAGTAAGCGACGACCTGAAATCAACCGTTCTCAACGCGCCATCTAAACCTCTACGATTAACCAACAATCGGGAAATTAGAAGAGCTCTAAAAAATCTAAAAACAATAAAGCACCCGGACTAGATGAACTTGGAACAAAACATCTAAAATGCATGCATGTAAGTTGCTTTGCAAGAATTGAAGAAATCTTTAATTTCTGGCTAACCAACAATTACTATCCAAGCATTTGGAAACGTGGTACGTGTATCTTTTTACACAAATCAGGTAAGCCTGTAAATGACCCATCATCATACAGACCAATAACCTTGCTCAACACAATGGGCAAAGGGTTCGAACGAATAATTCAACATAGAATATACACTTGTCTCAGGATATTACCAGATTCTCAACACGGATTCCGACCAGGTCTTGGAACAAGCATTCAATTAACCAGAACGATACATCATATCCAAAAATCAATAAACGAAGGCAAAACATGTCACGCTGTATCACTAGATCTTTCTAAAGCATTTGAATCTATCAGCCATAAAGCCCTAGTACACAAATTAATAGAAAAAGATATAGATTCGGGCATAATAAAAATGCTAGAATCATATCTATCTGACCGAAAATTACAAGGCAAATTTTTAATCGAAATCTGTGACGCAGTACACCAACCGCACGGAGTTCCACAAGGCTCCGTGCTCGGACCAATAATATTCAATCTTTACATTTCTGACATTCCACATACGGCAGATCTCAGCTCTCAGTATGCTGATGATATTATGATAATAAATAATGGACATACTCCACGCCGAGCACAATACTTGGCGAAAATAAACACGCAAGAATTATTTGACTACTACCACAAATGGGGACTGAAATGTAACGCCAGGAAAACACAAGCAATTATTTTCGGAAGACAACATCGACGTGCGGAACTACGCAGCATCAACATCGTAGACCCACCCACCAGAAATATTGAGACAATTAACCACTTAAGAGAACTTACCTATCTTGGAGTTACCGTCACAAGAACCCTCAAAATCACCTCGCACTCTGACAAAAGACTCGGAATTACCAAATTCGTAGTAAACTGTCTTCGAGGAATCATGGGGCGTTATAGCGAAGTAGACGCACACATAAAATGGAAAATAATCAGAGCATGTGTTCTGCCATCGCTGGACTATGGCACTGGCTGTTTACTCCCACTGTACAATAAAACATCTCTACGCAAAATGGAGATTTGCTACATAAAAAAACATTAAAACAAGCCGCCAGTGTACCGGTATCTTTTCCAACCACTGACCTGTGGCTGATGACGGGCGAGAAACCCTTTCTTGAAAGACTCTGCCAAATACACCAAAATATGCTCGACAAACTCCACAATCTCGCCTGTCCTTATTTACGAGCACTTACACCAGAAGATCGAAGACCGTACGACGTCGCATGCGCAAAAACGAATATTTTATGCCCAGTCCTACCCCCTCAATCAAGAATCATCCATTAATACCCATTTTCATTCAACTAGAGAACAATTTTCTTCTCATTTTTTTCTTTTTCCGATACGCTGGCAGGTAATTTACTTAACGAATTTTCTATACGTAGAAGATATTTCATATATAATTCGTGGTTATTCTTAAGAACATAAAGTAATGTTTCCCAATCGAAGATGCCTTCCTTCGCTGTAAGAAATCTTTGGATTCGTATATTTACTTCTTCACCATCGACGTTGATCCAATCATTGGATTCTTCGTCCTTTCGTTGTCCTCGTTCGTCACACGAAACTGCTATCTCAGTGTGGTTAAAATTACAAATAATAGCGAAGATGTAGGCATCTTTCATTTTGTTGTAAACATAAGTTTATAGCCTAAGAATATTTACAAATAACTACCTTGGTCGTATAATATTCGGATCCGTTTCGTCTAAAATGTGATTTCTCATTGCCCGTCCGACTTCGCCGAAACTGTGACTGTAAAAAAATTGTTCTCAATCAATACAGTCCATTTTAATACTGGAGTAAAAGTATACATAACATCTTAGAATTACTTACAATTTGAATCTTTCTGACACTTCTTTCCGAATCTCATGGATTTCAATAAATTTGGCAATGGAGCGACGATGTCGGTTAATAAAATTTCTCAAATAATCCAGTCGTTTTTGGTTTGGTGATGCCACAAATGCATAACAAGAAATTTTCTTTAATGACTTTACCGAAATTCCTTTATCAACCGGATCCTGATCATCGCACAAACCGATCACAAGTCGTCCTAAAATTTCGTCGTTCCAAAGAAGATTTTTGTGGAATTTTTTCGGTTTTTCAGAGATGTAGTACGTCAGAGCGCTGGAAGCCATCATGGGGACAGTGACAGATGTATCAGAGATTAGTAGGGAGATGTACAACGCTCCCGTTTTCGGCGTGCCTTGGGAATGGCGCTAAATCGCGGCGGCGAGTTCGGGAATATAATTTTGTGATCATCGCCTCTGTCGAGGTTGCAGATTCCCTTGTAAATGCGCGAGTCGTGATCACCGCTCAAGTCGGTATCGCAGTCAGCGTGAACACGAATGGGTAACTCGGTGGGGGAAAAGTCTCCGCCCCTCGCAAATCGTGCTTACTCGACAGGCGAACGGAGCGAGGTTTTCCGTTCGATCGAGCTCGATATATTCGTGTGGCCGTACTGCGGATTAGAATATGCATTAAATGAATTTCAAAGTGAAAAACATGTATCGAGGTCATTGTTTTCTCTCGGTTGCCTGTTTACGCCGAGAATGCGGGTTAAAAAAATTAACGATGAAACACGTTGAAAAAGAAAACGCCGAAACGACCGTGGAAGGTTCAAAGAGAAATCTTGAGCCTTTGCCGCGATCGTTTCGGCGGTTTTTTTTTCAACACTAAACATTATAGATAAGCGTGTATCATAAGTGTTTCTCTATCCTCAGTGAGCGTCGTGACTGAGTCGGCAGCCGGACGGATTAGCAATTCTTGCGGTCCGGGTTCGATCCCCGGTAAATCGATTTTTGATCTATTTTTTTTTCTTCATTTTATATTCAAAAAATTTCGAACTTCCTCTCGCTTTAGCTACTCTCGCCTGTCCAGGAATTATTTATGATATTTAATTCATATATGTTAAAAAAAAAAGAAATTGGCCACCCGGGAATTGAACCTGCGTCCTCCATACTCAGAGCCCGCCCGCTGATATCTTAACCGCGAGGCTCTTGTGACTGCAAAGGTGCCTTAGGTATACACACTTATCCAATGTGAAATGTGTTGAAAAAAAAATGGCGAAACGATCGAGAAAGGGAAACTTTCAGAAAGAGAACTTTCAGTCTGTTGTATATGGGCGATGGGTCGATTCGAGAAAGTAGACACTGATGAAACTTTTATTTATCACAAACTTTCTTTATTTTGTGATACTTGTTGAGCGTCGTGAGCGCGTGTCTCATGCCTTACGCGGAAACTATGTAAACTACGCTCTATGTATATGGCTACGCGGAAACTATGTAATGTCTATATGGCGGAAACTATGTAAACTACGCTCTAGGGAATATACACTGAACATCCCGCCGTCCTTGGGAACTCATGGTTTCCAATGATAAAACAATATAAATGATACATGTTATAAGAACTGTTCGTACAAAATATCTTAATAGTACGAATAACTGATAGATTGATATGCGAATAAATGATAGATTGATATACAATGTGAGAGGTTTTTTTTTCCTTTTACATGAAATGTTCAACTTCTTACGTTTCAATCGGCAAAATACAAATCTTTGGCAAACTGCGTTGAACAATTCCATTGCTCGTTTTTATACTGACGACGCGTACATGGCCATCTTTACCTGCGTGAGTCTCAGTTATACGACCTAGTTTCCATTGCAATGGCGGTAACTCATCGTCTTTTAGAAATTACAAGTGTGTCGGGTTTGAGTAATTCGTTCACATTTTCATCCCTCCACTTCGTTCGTGCTTGAAGTTGTGTACTCGCGAATCCAACGAGACCAAAAATTTTATTGAATTTGAGTCAGTAATTGATACCGAGTGAGGCGATTAGTCGCGAGATCTTGTAGATCTGGATGCGGAATAGCTGTCAAAGGGGCTCCAATTAACAAATGTCCTGGAGACAACGCGGTTAGATCAGAAGGATCGCTTGAAATTGGCGTGAGTGGTCTCGAGTTCAAGCAAGCTTCGATTTCAGAGATTATCGTATAAAATTCTTCGAACGTCAGTAGTGCATTTCCGAGAACACGTTTCAAATGCGCTTTGGCCGATTTTATACCTGCCTCCCACATTCCTCCCATATGGGGCGAGTATGGGGGTATGAAATGCCATTGAATTTGAAGTTCCGCGGAGAAATTTATGATTTTTTGTTGATAGGCCTTATCTTGAAGTATCGTGGCGAGTGCTTTTAATTCATTGTGTGCTCCCGTAAAGTTCGTGCCATTATCAGAGTAAATATTGGACGGTTTTCCTCTACGAGCAATAAATCTCTTTAATGCGTTTAAAAAAGCGTTTGTTGTCAAATCTGAAGCTCACTCGAGATGGATCGCGCGAGTCACGAGACAAACGAAGAGGCATAAATGTGCTTTCGTAGATTTCTTCCGTGAAAGTTTGATATTGAAAGGCCCCCGTAATCAACGCCGACGTTGAGAAAGGCTCGACCGAGGTTTACGCGGACAGAGGGTAAATTCCCCATAATTTGATGCAAATTTTTCGGACGTAGTCGAAAACAAGTCGTACATTTATGTAGGACACTGCGTACGGTAGATCTCGCTGAAAGAATCCAATATGTTTCATTGAGCGAGCTCAAAAGAGCTTGCGTACCGGCATGCAAATTTTTTAAATGCATATCTCGAATGATAAGGCTCGTGAGGACGCTGCCGGGTGCGAGAACGACCGGAAACCTCGGTGCGTAGGGAAGACGCCTCCTACTCTGATCAAGCCGTCTTCGTCGATGAACGGGTTGAGCGACGCGAATTTACTGTCGTGATGAACCGGTGATTTTTTGCTCAGTGTTTGAAGTTCTTGAGCGAAAGTTTGAGCTTGACTGATTTTCAACAGTGTTTTCGTGGCTTCGCGTAGTTCTTGAACCGATAATGGACCGTTTTTTCGATCGGCACTGTGCGTTGCGTTATATACGAAGCGTCTGCAATACGCGACGACTCTTGTGACTTTCCGCAGTGACGAGTATCGCTCGATGATTTTAAAGTCTTCAATAACGGTGGCTAAACTCGTTGTCGTTGGTTTCGATTCTTTCTCGATCGTCTCGATGATTTTGTCGTCTAAATCTTCTTCATTGTCGTTTACATGAGTATCTGTCGGCTGAGATAGCCATTGAGGACCATTTCACCAAATGTTACAGTCTTGCAATTGCTCGGGATTTATCCCTCGAGAGATTACGTCAGCAGGATTATCCTCTGAACGTACGTAGTACCAATGACCTTTGTCGGAACGTTCCTGAATTTCGGCCACTCTGTTGGCGACGAACGTTTTCCAATTGCACGCTTCACGCGCAATCCAACTTAGCGTGACTTGTAAATCGCACCAATAGTATTTGTTGATGATTGGAAGTGTAAGTGCTTCGGTGACCTTCTGTACAAGCCGAACGAGCAATACTGCGCCGCAAAGCTCGAGTTTTGGAAGAGTTACTGTTTTGAGAGGAGCTACTCTTGATTTTGCGCAGAGTAACTTAACCACGTATTCATTACCGCTTGTTGACGATCTGACGTATACACATGCTCCATATGCGCTCTCTGATGCATCGCAGAATCCATGTAATTGGACTTTCACAGGATTCGCGCAGACGACGACGCGAGGAATGGAGATATCGTTGATTCGTGAGAGGTGATCGTAATACGACCTCCAAATAGCGTGCAAATCACTCGGTAACGACTCGTCCCAGTCAATTTTCAATCTCCCCAGTTGTTGTAAAACGATTTTTTTCTTGATGCACGCAGGACCAACGAGACCAAGCGGATTGTAGATCTGAGAGATCAGCGATAGTACGCCTCGCTTTGTGACTTTCATTTTCGTATCCATCGTGTTGACCTTGTATCGTAATGTGTCGTTCGTATGATTCCAAAATAATCCGAGAGTCTTGACTTCATCGCCGATGGGACGGTCGACGCGCTGACATCCTTCGTCTATCGTGTCGATTATGTTTGGTGTGTTGAACGTCCACTGTCGCAGCGAGAATCCTCCCGAGAGTAATAATTGATTCACTCCGTCCTTTATTGCCTTGACCTTGTCGACATCGTCACCTCCGGTGAGCAAATCGTCTACATAGAAATCGCGTAAAATAATTTCGCTGAATTCGGGATACTCCTGTTCGTTGTCGTACGCTAATTGTTGCAAACTTCTTATCGCGAGAAACGGAGCTGTTGCGGTGCCGTACGTCACAGTATTGAGTCTGTATTCTTTGACGGGTTCCTCGACGTTGGGTATCCACAGAATCCGTTGCAAATCTTGATGATCGTCACGCACGTTCGCCTGCCTATACATTTTGGTTATATCGGCGGTCACGACATGCTGATGCTGCCGAAAACGTGTAACGATGGCATAGAGTTCTTATTGAATTGTCGGACCGACTCTGAGGATATCATTTAACGATTTTCCAGAAGAGGTCTTGCATGAGGCGTCGAAGACGACACGTAGTTTCGTCGTGAGGCTCGATTCTTTCAGTACGGCATGATGCGGAATGTAGTATCGAGGCGATTTATTTTCTTTGGCGCTGCTGCAGATCTCGGACATGTGGCCGAGCGTTAAATATTCATTCATAAATTCCTGATATTGGGTTTTCAATTGTGGCTGTTTCTCCAATTTTCGATTGATCGCTTGTAAACAGCTGGGCGAAATCCCGAGATTCGCCCAGCTGATCAGTGCTGCCACGAAACGAGAGAGCTACTGTAAATCGTCCGTTTTCATCTCGTCGATAGTTCGCTTGAAAATCCTCTTCGCAACATTTTTCTTCGTCGGAGAATTTTCTCGACGGACTGTACTCCTCTATTTTCCAAAATCTTTCGACCTGATCTTGTAGATGTGTGTCCGTCGTGACAAAACACAGTGCAATTTGCGTGTGTTCGTTTTGCGATGTTCGCGCGATATTCCCGCTGACGATCTATCCTAATTTTGTCTTGTGCAGAAGCGGTTGATTGCGGCTGACGACGTGTTGACCTACGCACAGAAGCTGCCAGAATACTCCAGCACCCAGCAATACGTCAATTCTACCTGAGCAATTGAAAGTTGGATCGGCGAGATTAATGTTCTCGGGAATTTTGAAATTTTGCAAATCAATTTTCGCGCTCGGTAAATGCTGTGTAATCTCGTTGATAACGAGGAAGGGAAGTTTTACTTTTTACTCGTTTATCCGCGATTTGATCGTTGCGTTAATAGATCCGTTCACTCGAGATTGACTCAAATTTATGCCTGTAAGCGAGACGTGCTCATCGCATTTTTTCAACTGCAATTTCTCGTAGAACGCTTCGGTTAGCAAGTTAGATTGTGACCCGGAGTCAAGAACTGCTCTGCACACGTGTGCGTTTCCGAATTTGTCGTAAATCGTAATTAACGCGGTGGACAACATCACGTGAGCTTGTTCCGCTGTACGTTCGACAGAACACTCGGTAATTGTTCGGCAGACCCGTGAGCTCGATTTTGACTCGACGTGTTCTCGGAATTGCTTTTTGGATAAAACTCGTCTACGTGTAGCAGCGTGTTGTGTTTTTCTTGTTACATTTCTTACAACTACTTGACCTACACTTGTCCGACGTGTGATCAGAGCGTAAGCAATTGAAGCAGACTTTTATGCGCTATACTTCGTTCCATTTTTCTTGTGTCGTGTATCCTTTGAACGTGGAGCACTGATAAATTGAATGATTAGCCTGACACGTAGGACAAGTTTTGGTTTCACTGGTTTTTGTGTCGCTTTCGTTTTTGCTACTTATGCACGAGATCAATTCTTCCGCTTTCTTAACGTTAGAATTTGAAATTTTCGTGTTCTTGCTCGCCGATTGTTTCGACGGGTTCAAGGTTTCTAGCATCGCGCAATGTTGAGTCAAGAGTTCGGTCAGTTCGTCGAACGTTGGAATGTTTTGAGCCGTGTTGTTTGTTTCCCACTTCCGTCTCGTGACAGGATCGAACTTTGACGCCATCATATGAATTATCAAACTATCCCACTGTTCTGTGGGTTGACCGAGTGTCTTGAGTGCTCTCAAATATTTTAAGGGCGGGGTAAAGTTAATTCGGCGAAAAAAAGCATGTTTTTAAGATTTTTTTTTGGCGTAACGGATAGTGTTCGTTTATTGAAAAATTTACATATAATAAAGTAACACTTGAACAACATTCTCCTAAATTTGCATTGCAAAATATTCAAAATTGAGCGAGTGAAAATTAAATCCCGGAGGCGCCTCGAAAAAAAGTTGGTTTGCGGTGTGCACCATAACTCGCAACAGAATCATCTGAAACAAAAAAATCAAAATGCATTTGTTAAAGGAGATGTTTCTCGAGGTAATGACGGGAGGATTTTTTTTTTTCGATTTTTCGATTTTTCGTAGCACTTGGGAGCCGAAAACCCGATTTTCGCTAAAAAAAATCGGCTAATTTGTTGTTGAAAAATTAGTAATTATTTAAAAAAACAAAAAAGCTCTCGACAATACCTGGTGAATTATGTGAAGAAGTACTGTGCAAAATTTCAAAGCGATTGGTCCAGTAGATTTTGAGTTATCGTGCACACGGACTTCAAATATGACAAGTCTCAGAAAAACGGTTTGAAAAACGCAGAAGAGTTTGGTCGCTTAGCGCTCATTGCACATAAGTTTGAGAACACTTCTCGATTGCATAAAAATCTGAGAAAATTCATGTATATTAAAGGTACTCAAAAGATTAATTTTGCATAATAATAATTCCAAAATGTTATTAACAAAATGATGAAAAAAAAAATTAGTCAACAAATTTCCCCGCAACCCAATTTTTTTTCGTGATTCGTTCATTTTTCTGAATACGTATGAATTTTTTCAGATTTTTCAATTATCTTTGAATTTTTAGAAATTCAAAATAAAACTCGATAATTTTCTTATACTCACTCAAAGTCGTCGATGCCAGGTCCGTAGAGCAAAAGGCTTCCATCAAGATGATCGAGAGCATCTTTTTGCGTTTGTCTACGCAAAACTCTTTCTTCTTTACTGTCGTGCGCCGCTTGCTCCTCTGCTCTACTAATTCGCAAATCGTCAACTTGTCGGGCCCATTCGTGAGAACTTGGCCCTGTACTGATTTGCATCTCTTCCATAAAGGCCAACAAAGCGAAAGAACCTTCATTGTAAGTACATGCAGCTACATAAGCTGCAATTTCCACAATTGTAGAGGTGCCACTGACTGACTTTGGAGAGATTTTCCAAATAAGTTGATTGAGACTCTCATTATTATTTTTCGTGAAACCTCCAAGACATCGCTGCAAAAGTGCGTCATTGCTCAAGTCACTATAAATGGGCTCAATGGCTTCCAGAACGTCAGTAGGAAGGGCTGTGTAGCTGTGTTTGAATGATTCTAGAGCATCTGCAGCTGCAGCTTGCTGCCATTCGCACCAGGAGTCTTCGCCGCTTGGGCATTTCTCGTGCTGTGGGTTCTCGCCGGTTGAACTGTAGTGATGATAAGTTGCCCATATGGCATTTTTCATCTTCTCAACTGAATCATAATTACGTCGAATAGCTAGTCCATAGTAAACAGTCAATTTATCAATCATTTTAGCAGTGAGCTTTCCTTTGCCAGAAAGGCTTTTTCTTTTTACGATCTTTCCGGCCTTGGTTTTTGTGTCAACTACGCTTGTTTTTACTAGTCCACGCAGACGTGTTCCCATTCTCTTTTGGACATGCCCTATGCATTCTTTTTTGTTTATCACAAAATCTTCACCATAAGGTTTTGCATTGACAACGCCGCTGTACGTCTTTGAGTCACCGTCTCCGATGTAGTTACGATATTTCACCCCAAGATTTTCCACCGATCGTTCGAACATTTCTATAATTGCTGATACCTCCATGTTTCCAGAGGGTCCCTCTTGGTTGGCTTTGCAATCACCGCTATCCACATGCTCTTCGTACCACGCTTCGTATTCGGCAGAATCCAATTTGTTTTTCCAAGTCTTACAACCGTGGCAGTAACTGCTTTTTACAAAAATGTCAAGTACCTTTCCAGTACAATATCCAATTAGAGAAGCAACGCCAAATAACGAAGAGAATCCTCTTTTTTTCCAACTGCCGTCGCCTGATACAGTCAATTCTGACGTTTCTTCTACAGTATTTGCTTCAGACATTGCTTTTTTCTCTTCTTGTGCAGCTGATGCGAAGAACTTCTTGGCCACATTTTGTATCGCTTCACAATGTTTTTTCATATATAAATTATAGGCTGGTTTCGATAAGAAAGCACTCGCCAAATCCATTAGTCCGCAGAACTTATTGCATCCGGCTAAACCTAAGCCTAACACTCGCATTACGAAAGCAAATCGATAATTGACATCGTATACACCACTGTCTATTCTTTCACTTGATGGAATGTAGTGAGGCTGTTTACACTTTTCACATGTAACCTTGATCTTGAAACCAAGACCTTCTTTTTTGCATGTTTGGAATGTAACTTTTCCATCACACTTCACACATTTGACTACAGTAGCAATAGTCGAAAAAACAAGAACGAAATCTATCATTCGATAATGTTTTTGGATGTCTTCTACCACCCCAGCGTTATTATTTTTAATTTTTTTCGCTGACGCGCTATTAGCTAACGTTTCGTCGTTTTTACGCTTTTGAGGAGGCACTTTTTTTTCGGTCGGCACAATTGCCCAATACCGTTCTCACGATCTTGTCTGCTTATTTTTGAGGCATTTTTCGAGGTACGAACACGAACGAAAACGGACTCAAACTGTTAGTGTGACTTGGTACTGCTCAGCACGGCATACAGCGGTCAACTGATGTACAGACTAATGTGTATACTAATATACACCATGCCTCGAATATACATAACGGGACCGGAACAGGCCCGTTTATCAGGAAATTTATTCGGGGTCGAAAAATACAATAGCGCGCCGCGCAGCTGCCGCCCAGGTATAAAACCCGGCATGGAGCAATAGACGCTCAAATACTCATAACTTCGTCAATTTTACTCCGATCGACTTGAAATCTTAACACAATATTCTTGAGATATTATGCATTCATTTAAAAAGTTTAAAAAAATGAAAAAAAAAAATTTAAATACTTTACCCCGCCCTTAACGTATCGTCGAGTAATTTTCGTAGTTGTGAGGCTGATTCCTTTGGAATCGTAGCCATTTCAAAGAGCCCTTGAACGTGATGATGAATCAATAGTCGTTTGTTCTAGAAACGTGCTTTCAAGAGATTCCATGCTTCTATGTAATTTGCTGCACTGGTCTCTAGCGAGTGAATTACTTGACCTGCGACTCCTTGAAGAGAAGATCGCAAGTAGTAGAATTTTTGAATATCTGATAGACTTTCGTTTTTGTCGATCAACGCTTTGAACGCGTCACGAAACGGTAGCCATTGCGCATAATGACCGTCGAATTTGGGAAGATTGAGTGTTGGCAATTTGATGCTTGAACCAGCAACTAACTCTTGACCGTCTTGTACTAACTACGTTTTATTGATACGAGCTTGACCACTGGCTTGCGAAGCTGGAAGCGGAGCTAGTACTTGTTTTGCCAATGCTGCAGTTCTGTAATACACAGCTTCAAAGTTAGCAACTCCTCAGCTTGAGCGTCAGTGTCCTCAACTAGTTCAATCCCCGTCTGAGCTTTATCCCATAAATCGTGGAGTTTTTGTACCCTCGCTTCCACCTCTGCAAGGCTGTCGGCCTCTGTAAATTCTGTAATTGCCCTCGTGATACGCGTTAACTGACCTTTTATGACCTTTCTGTCGGTTTTAAACTGAGCTAGATCATCCATATTTATTCTACAACCTTGTATCTCCGGTCATGATACGCGTGACGGTTCTCGAGACCCTGGTCGAGACGTAGGACGAGACGTAGGACGAGACTCTGGCTGCGGCGGAGGACGAGACGTAGACTGCGATAATTCGGACGTATCTTTTTTCAGAGGCGAGTGTGATACAGGCATATATGCACCGTTGAACTATCCGGTTCGATGATGCTGGCGTCAATGTTGGATTGTACCAGCCCTCCTCGAAGACGATGTCGATTGACGTGATCCACGAATATTCGTGTGTGTGTCACCTCGAAAATTTTATTGAATGAATCGTATTTTGTTGAACGAATCGTAACTTTGTTGAACAAATCGTGTTTTGTTGAACGAATCGTAATTTTGTTGAACGAATCGTGTTTTGTTGAACGAATCGTAATTTTGCTCGTTTTTCGACTCGAACAACTCTTTTTCGTCGAATTTGTATACCGAGAATCGTTCTGAGTGCGAACGTTTCTTGGAATCGTATTGTTGTAGTGGCGCTCTCTTGCACGAAACCCAACGCGTCCATCGGCGGTTGATCGTGGACCCGTTGTTTCCAATGAATTAACGATCCACTCTTGAATGCGAAAAATATTTCGAATCGTGGATGACGTCGATGTTGTAAGGAGATCGAGAGAATAATTTTCTTATGTGGCACTTGAAATCCTGAACTGATTTTCTCGAAGCACGTGATGAAGCTGAGATTTCTGTGGTTGTATTATCCGCTTGCGTGTCGTTACTTTCTCGAAACTTCTACTGGACTTTTTTTTCTTTTTTCAATCCAGCGCTGATGCTCGGGATACTCGAAGGACCAAAATATGTTGTATATGGGCGATGGGTCAATTCGAAGAAAGTAGACACTGATGAAACTTTTATTTATCACAAACTTTCTTTATTCTTTGATAATTGTTGAGCGTCGTGAGCGCGTGTCTCATGCCTTGGCGGCCATCTTGTTTAATCTAATGCGCAGTGGCGTCGGTCAGCCAGCAGTCTCCCTGGCGGAGTACAGGTATAGAGGCTACGCGGAAACTATGTAAACTACGCTCTAGGGAATATACACTGAACAAGTCTCTTTCTCGATCATTTCAGCATTTTTTTCAACACATTTCACATTTGATAAGTGTGTATACCTAAGGCAGCTTTGCAGTCACAAGAGCCTCGCGGCTGAGATATCAGCGTGCGAGCTCTGAGTACTGGTGACGCGGGTTCGATCCCCGGTAGCCAATGTCTTTTTTTTAACATATATGAATTAAATATCATAAATAATGCCTGGACAGGCAAGAGTAGCTCAAGCGAGAGGAGTTCGAAATTTTTTGAATAGAAAATGAAGAAAAAAAAAATTGATAAAAAATCGATTCACCGGGGATCGAACCCGGACCGCAAGCATTTTTAATCCGTCAGGCTGCTGACTCAGCCACGACGCTCATTGAGGGTAGAGAAACACGTATGATACACGCTTATCTATAATGTTTAGTGTTGAAAAAAAACCGCTGAAACGATCGCGGCAAAGGCTCAAGATTTCTCTTTGAACCTTCCACGGTCGTTTCGGCGTTTTATTTTTCGACGCGTTTCGTCGTTAATTTTTTTAACCCGCATTCTCGGCATAAACAGGCAACCGAGAGAAAACGATGATCTCGTTACCTGCTTTTCACTTTGAAATTCATTTAATGCATTTTCTAATCCGCAGTACGGCCACACAAATATATTGAGCTCGATCGGACGGAAAACTTCGCTCCGTTCGCCTGTCGAGTAAGCACGATTTGCGAGGGGCGGAGACTTTTCCCCCACCGAGCTACCTGAGCTATTCGTGTTCACGCTGACTGCGATACCGACTTGAGCGATGATTACGACTCGCGTGGCTACAAGGGAATCTGCAACCTCGACAGAGGCGATGATCACAACATTACATTCCCGAACTCACCACCGCGATTTAGCGCCATTCCCGAGGCACGCCGAAAACGGGGGCGTTGTACATCTCCCTACTAATCTCTGGATGTATTGATACAAACTCCTTCTACTGTCATCGTCTCCAACATGAAATGAGCTCATTTCATGTTTGAGACGGTGATAAATGTGACGTTGGTGATGGAGTTTGTAAATGGTGACGGTAGAAGGAGGTTTTAAATGAGCTCATTTCATGATATGAGCGCAATCTGATCGGAAGAAAGATAAAATCGGAGACGAATTCGGGGCAGTAATATCACGAATGTCCGATTGAGGCTGCGAGAATCATTCCGAGCACCGATTTTATCGTTGTTAAGTAAACAATGCTCCGGTCACCGTTCTCGCAGCATCGTCAGACTTCTCGACGCTTTCTGACCGGAAGTAAGATAAAATCGAAGACGAATTCGGGGCAGTAATATCAGGAATGTCCGATTGAGACCCCGAGAATCATTCAGCTCCATTATTCCAGGGGAGCATCATTAATCGTTCTACTTTCACCGAGTGCAGAAAAAAAACCTTAAGTGAGTGAGAATTATTTTTATTCTTATTAAAAATATTTTTTTTTGGTCGCGTTCCTTTTTTTTATATTAATGTTTTGTGTTTTTTTTTTTAGGATGTCTTTTTACACCCGATGCGACGAAGGCGTCTTCGAGACGGAGGGGGTTGACCTTATTTCGATAAGCGTCGTTTTTTCTTCATTCCTCTTTTTTTTCTTTTCTCTCTCTTTTCCTTTCGATTAATTTTCTCCTTGTTGTTCGTTTTTTTTCTTTCTAGACCGTGCGTCGCGAAGCGCACGGGAGGTCGCCCTGGAAGGGGCTGTGGCTGCGGTGTTTTGTGGCCCATGTGAAGGGCGTACGGGCCCGTAGGCGCCGCGCCCGAGAAGTCATTTCCCATCTGTGGGCGGACACCGGTTTCGCCGCGGACTGTTGGGAATGGGACCCCGAGGGAACCCCAGGAGACATTTTGTGCCTGCGGCGACTGTTCGGCCTGGAGCCGATTGAGTGGGCCCCAGCCGGAGACCCGATCTGGGACGCCTACGTGGCGTCCCTCGGATGAGAATTTTTTTTTTAACTTGTAACAATACATTTGAAAATTTGTTTTAAATTTGTTTTCGATTTATTTTTCCTTTTTCCCATATCCCTTTTCCTTTTATTTATTATACACGATATATATATATTCCTTTCTTTTTTTCTTGACATTTTATTATATTATTATTTTTCTTGACACTTTCTCTTTCTTTTGATTATTATTATTATATTATCCTCTTTTTTTTGTTAAACGGATGACTTCGCACCACCCGTACACAAATCTGTCGCGCAATCATGGCCGCTCACGCCGGCTGCTACGGCGACGGCGTGAAACGGGGAGGCGTCGAGCTGCGCCTCGTGGGCCGCTCGCGGGCCAGGCGAGTCGCCCCCTACTCTGTCGGTCAGTGGGCAACTTAGGGCTTGATCCGTCTACATGTACCCGGGCTACCTTGCGTCCACGGTCGATAGAGTAGTTAACTTCCGAATCTCGGCTTTTTATTATGTATGGCCCCGGCCATTTGGGGGTCAGTTTCGCCTATCTCCCTCGGCGTATCGTCGTATCGTGTAGGAGTACCTTGTCGCCGGGCCGGTATTCTACATTGCCGGCCGTCCTATCGCGTTCTTCCTTTGTTTTAACCTTTCCTTGTGTGAGTCGTTCTCTTGCTACTTGCCATGTGGCTCGGAGTCGCTCACGGAACTCCCCGACATCATCGTCGTACGTATACGTTTTTCTTGGGGCTTCCTTTAATGCTGTCGGTAATTCAGCTAGCTTTCCATAAATTAATTCATGCGGGGTATAACCTGTTGCCGTATGAGGAATCGTATTGTACGTGAACACTGCGTACGGCAACCACTCATCCCAATCCCTTTGATCCTCTTGTATGAAATTTTTTAGGTATTCCGCTAGAGTCCTGTGGGATCGCTCTAGGGCTCCATTTGAGGATGGTATGCGGTTGTTTATATCTTTTTTATTTGAAATAAAGTGCGCATTTCCTTGAAAAGTTCACTTAAAAAATTCGTGTTTAAGTGAAAACCGCTTGGGCATACTTAATTCATATTTTCTCTCTCTGTTACACTATCACTTGCTGTCTCATTCGCGCTCGCATCTTGCGCTTGCTCTGTCTCTTTTTCGCTCGGGCCTGTGGCTCGGTTCTCCTTTGCCGGGAGAAGTTTCTTTTCACCCGTATGGGCTTCCGTCGTCCCGTGTGGGCGTTCCCTTCCAGCGTCGGCAGAGCCTTTCATTGTTTTTCTCGGCCTACCACGCTTTCGCGGGCCCGGTTGATCGTGGCCAGCCTTGTTCGGAGCGTTGCAATGGGGCCCACCCAGAGGGGCACCGCGGTGTTCTGGTATTATTTTCGCTCGGTCTCCCTTGCCTGGAGTGGATCCGCCAATGTTGCAATTTTCGTCGTTACTCTCGCTCTTATTCGAGCGTCGCGACTCTTCTAACTGACGGGGAGATTCCCCCTTTGCCACGCTTTCGAAAGTGACTCTTTTGCGACGTGGGGCCTCGTAGCCCGATAAGCCGTATTCTCGGCCTCTCCTCTTTATGCGGCTATTCGTAACGCTGTCCTTCTTTTTGCGCTCTCTCACGACGTACCGCGGTCTCAGCTGCTCGACATGTCGTCACTAACACATACATTCTACTTAGCACGTCTGCGTTTGTGTTGTTCTTTCCAGCTTTGTAGTCGATGGTATAACTTGATGCGCTATCGCATCAATTGGGAGCCTGGGCCTTTTACATTAAAGAGCCAGGTGAGTGGCTTATGATCTGTGACCACTGTAAATTTTGTTCCATAAATGTATGGTCGGAACTGAGTTACTGCCCAAATTATTGCCAGCATTTTCTTTTCCGTTGTTGAATAATTTGTTTCGGCCTTGTTCAGGGTACGACTAGTGTAACATATTGGTAAATCTTCTCCAATTTTTCCCTGAGACAAGATTGCTCCAATTGCCTTATCCGAAGCGTCTATTGTGACGATGAAAGGTTTTTTGAAATCCGGATACTGCAAATTGGTGCTGTACCGAGAGTCTCCTTTGATTTTTCGAACGATTGCTCACAGAGTTTGCTCTAGATGAATTTGGTTTCTTTTTTTATTAATTCCGTTAAGGGCTTGGCTATTTTTGAAAAGTCCTGTATAAATTTTCGATGATATCCTGCGAGTCCCTTTTACGTTTTTTGGAACGGGAAATCGTTGAACTGCTTCGATTTTCCCTGGGTCGGGATTGACTCCAACCTCTGTTATGACATGACAGATAGTGGGTTTCCTTTCGTAAAAATTGAAATTTTTTCGGTCGAATACTTCTCTCAACCTTTTGTTATGTTCTTCGAATGATGTTCCGTATGCTCAAATGCTATGTCGTCTAGGTAGACATAGCATTTTAAATCTTAGACACCAGCGAGTACGGCGTCCATTAGCCTTTGGAAAGTCGGTGGGGCGTTTTTCAACCCAAATAGTATTCGATTGTATTCATAGTGTCCAAGAGGTGTGGAAAAAGCTGTTTTTGGTTTGTCCTCTTCGGCCATCGGTATTTGATGAAATCCTGATGCCAAATCGAGGGTCGTAAAATATTTGGTCCGACACAACTCTGGTCCAATATTTCGGTGATATTGGGTAATGGGTACGAGTCACCTTCTGTTGCTTCGTTTAGCTACCTGAAATCCACTACCACTCTTTTTCGGACGTTGCCTTCCGCGTCGGCGTTCTTTGGAACGACGAGTAGAGGAGCATTCCATGGGCTCTTGCTCGATCGGATTTTTTCGTCTGTTAACATTTCTTTGGCCTGCCGCATGACTTCCTGTTTATGTAATTCTGGCAATCGGTACGGACGAATTTTCACAGGTGTTGTTCCTGCTGGGACATTTATGCGATGTTCGACTATGTTCGTATATCCGAGTTTTTCGCCTTCCAAATGGAACACGTCGGCGAATTCCTCGCTGAATTCCCGTAAAAAATTTTCTTCTTTATTCAAGTTTGAGGTTCCTTTGACCTCTTTCTTCCTTGCTTTCCACCGTTGACCTGTCGATCTCAATTTCGTGGTCGCAAGAATTTCGTACAATTAGGAGACAGGAGTTTCCGGTCGGAATTGCAAAACTTTGTCCTATTTTGACTCCTGGTCGTATGTCCTTTGCTGCGACGCATCCTACGTTCGCTGTTAATGTTTTTGCGTATAATAGTTTCTCTGTGCGAGGGGGTAATTTAATTCCCTTTGTACCGTTGACCATAGGTACCATGTGCCCGTATATTTTCATGTATTTACCGTTCAATATGTCGACGTTGTGTTCGCCTAGGAAAATCCATGCCTAGGATTCTGTCTACTTCCGAGGCTACTGTGTCATGTATTACAAAAAATCTATGTTTTACGTTTACTGCGGGAGTTTGGATATTTAGCATTATCTTGCAAAGGGCGTGAAATATTTATTCCGCTTATTTCGTTTAATTTGATTGTTTCGTCTATTATCTCAGTTTCTTTTTTCAATACATTCTTTTTTATGAGACAACACTGAGCTCCTGTGTCTCCTTTTAATGTGAGAATTTTTTAACGAGCTTGGTGATGGGGCGAGCTGGGGTGATGCGATATGGAAATCGCTCGCCGTTTCTTCGGGGTTGATTGTTTTAACTTCGTATATCTTTATTCTTTAAGTGGACAATCTTTTTTGAATGAACTTGTAACTAATGTTCGGGCAGTTCCGCTGATGTTTCTCTTTTTTTATTTCGGTCGTTACCGTGACTATGCTAAGTGTGAATGATCCTATAATTTTTTTATTTACGCTGAGATTTCGATTTTCTTCTTTTGGTCTTTCTTCACGCGGTTTGTTTCTGTATGCTGTCCAATGATACTGGTTCGGGCGCCCTTGCGTCCCGTTTATATATATATATATATACATATATATAATTTATTGGTTTGTTCCAGCCGTACAGGGTCTTCCCCTTTTTACGAGCCCCCACCGCAAATTCGTTCTGTCACCCATTCCACATTACCTCTCTATATCTCCCTGATTCCACAATTCCCCCGCCTACCTCCCATCCCCCACCTTGCGGCCGCAGCCGACTTCCCCCTCTGTACCGTATTCACCATGACATGTCTGCCATGGGCATAGGGAAACTGCGGAAAACCTATACCGATACAGCCGGTCCCAAGTGCGCCTCCCAGTCACGAAAATAGTCGTCTTTCGCCGAGAAATATAGAAGAAAAATATTTCACGACGAAATTGACACGACTGGGATTCGAACCTGCGACCTCCCGATCCGCTGACCAGCACGCTAACCACTAGACCAACGCACCGGGTTTGGGTCCCGTTTTTATAATAGTTATTGGTTCCCTGACCATGCGAATAAGTCCCTTGACTCCGTTGATAATTATTCCCTTGGTTAGGGTGACTGTTGGTCCCTAGACCTTGCTTCCAATTTCTCTTTCGACAATCTTTATACGCGCGTCCCGGTTTCTTGCAGTAGTTGCAAGTTGTGTTTAGTTGGTGCATGCTTTTCGTTGGTGCCGGTAGACTATAGCGTCCATACGCGGGTACGCTAGTACGACAATCTTTCGCTACGTGGCCTATCTTATGACACTTGTGATACATCACGGGCGTGCGTTTGTTTGTTGTTCGATTCACCTCCCTGAACTGATTTTTCTTCTTCCATGGCTCCTTTTAGGGCCGATCCGAGATCTTCAGATCCTCGGGCTTTTATTGGAACTTGATACTCTCGTCGGAGTCCTCTTTCAAAATTATGAAGTGCTAACTGGCGGACATAAGCTTCTATTATTTTCTTTCCTGCTGTTGTTTCTTCTTTTTCTGTGCTAGCATCTACCAGTTCCATCATAATTGGTTCGAGTCGCTGACCGTAAGCTAACACGCTCTCTTCTTTTCTTCTTTGTCTACATGTACTAAAATCTACCTGTAGTGGGGCTATGGTAAGTCGCGTCCCGTACAATGCCGTCATCTCTTCTTTAAATCAACTTCGCAAAATTTACTCAAGTGTACCGTTGTAAATATTTGGCTGATGAGGAAAAGTTATGAAGATATTTAACAGAACTCTTGCGGACGCAACCAGAACTCCAAAAAAAGATTCATTTTTACAACAACAACAAAAATTGGTTTCACTCGAAGCATTCCATCGTGTCACCGATCTACTGCTCAGTCGAAGGAAAAAAAATCGGTTCTGGTTGCTTCTCACGTAGTTCTGGAGTTCTATGTACTTTTTATCGATAGTTTAGTTGTTAGTAACGAATTTTTTTTTTTCGTTAGGGGGGTCAACTTCACAAAATTTACTCGAGTGTAACGTTGTAAATATTTGGCTGATGAGGAAAAGTTCTAAAGATATTTAACAGAACTCTTGCGGGAGCAACCAGAACTCCAAAGAAAAATTCATTTTTCCAAAAAAAAAAATTTGGTTTCACTCGAAGCATCCCATCGTGCCACCAATCTGCTGCTCAGTCGAAGGAAACAAAAATCGGTTCTGGTTGCCTCTCACATACTTCTGGTGTTCTATGTACTTTTTATCGCTAGTTCTCTTGTTAATAACGAATGTTTTTTTTCGTTAGGGGGGTCAACTTCACAAAATTTACTCGAGTGTACCGTTGTAAATATTTGTCTGATGAGAAAAAGTTGTGAAGATATTTAAAAGAACTCTTGCGGGGGCAAACAAAACTCCGAAGAAAAATTTATTTTTCCAAAAAAACAATCGGTTTCACTCAAAGCATTCTATCGCGCCACCAATCCACTGCGTAGTCGAAGGAAAAAAAAACAAAATCTGTTCTGGTTGAATCCCACATAGTTCTGAAGTTCCGTGTACTTTTTATCCATAGTTCTGTGGTTAGTAACGAATTTTTTTTTTCGTTAGGGAGGCCAGCTTCACAAAATTGACTCAAGTGTACCGCTGTGAATATTCAGCTGTTGAGGCAAAGTAGTGAAGATAATTAACAGAACTCTTGCGGGAGCAATCAGAACGCCAAAGAAAAATGCATTTTTCAAAAAAAAAGTTGGCTTCACTCGAAGCATTCCATCCTGCCACCAATCTACAGCTCATTGTCAGTCGGAAAAAAAAATCGGTTCTGGTTGCCTCCCACATAGTCCTGGAGTTCTATGTACTTTTTAACGATAGTTCTGTTGTTAATAACAATTTTTTATTTCGTTTGGGGGGTCTACTTCACAAAACTTTCTCGAGTGCACCGTTGCAAATATCTGTCTGATGAGAAAAAGTTGTAAAGATATTTAACAGAACTCTTGCGGGGGCAACCAGAACTCCAAAGAAAATTTCATTTTTCCAAAAAAAAAAAATTTGGTTTCACTCAAAGCATTTAATCGCGCCACCAATCCACTGCGTAGTCGAAGGAAAAAAAATCGGTTCTGGTTGCATCCTACATAGTTCTGAAGTTCCATGTACTTTTTATCCATAGTTCTGTTGTTAGTAACGATTTTTTTCTTTCGTTAGGGGTGCCAGCTTCACAAAATTTACTCGAGTGTACCGTTGTAAATATTTATCTGATGAGAAAAAGTTGTAAATATATCTAACAGAACTCTTGCGAGGGCAACCAGAACTCCAAAGAAAAATTCATTTTTCCAAAAAAAAAAATTTATTTTCACTCAAAGCATTTAATCGCGCCACCAATCCACTGCGTAGTCGAAGGAAAAAAAAATCGCTTCTGGTTGCATCCCACATAGTTCTGAAGTTCCATGTACTTTTTATCTATAGTTCTATTGTTAGAAACGAATTTTTTTTTTCGTTAGGGAGGTCCAGCTTCACAAAATTTACTCGAGTGTACCGTTGTAAATATTTGTCTGATGAGAAAAAGTTGTGAAGATATTTAAAAGAACTCTTACGGGGGCAACCAGAACTCCAAAGCAAAATTCATTTTTCAAAAAAAAAGTTGGCTTTACTCGAAGCATTCCATCGTGCCACCAATCTACGACTCAGTCGAAGGAAAAAAAAATCGGTTCTGGTTGTCTCCCACATAGTTCTGGAGTTCTATGTACTTATTATCGATAGTTCTGTTGTTAGTAACGATTTTTTTTTTCGATTGAGGGGGCCAACTTCACCAAATTCACTCAAGTGTACCATTTTAAATATTTGCCTGATGAGGAAAAGTTGTAAAGATATTTAACAGAACTCTTGCGGGGGCAACCAGAACCGATTTTTTTTCCTTCGACTGAGCAGTAGATTGGTGGCACGGTGGAATGCTTCGAGTGAAACCAATTTTTTTTTTTTGGAAATTGAATTTTTCTTTGGAGTTCTGGCTGCTCCCGCAAGAGTTCTGTTAAATATCTATACAACTTTTCCTCATCAGCCAAATATTTACAACGGTACACTCGAGTACATTTTGTGAAGTTGACCCCCCTAACGAAAAAAAAAATTCGTTCCTAACAACAGAACTATAGAAAAAGTACATAAACTCCAGAACTATGTGGGAGCCAACCAGAACCGATTTTTTTTTCCTTCGACTGAGCAGTAGATTGGTGGCACGATGGAATGCTTCGAGTGAAACCAATTTTTTTTTTTTTGAAAAATGAATTTTTTTTGGAGTTCTGGTTGCTCCCGTAAAAGTTCTGTCAAATACCGTCACAAATTTTCCTTACCAGACAAATATTTACAACGGTACACTCGAGTAAATTTTGTGAAGTTGGCCCCCCTAACGAAAAACAAATCGTTACTAACAGCAGAACTATGGATAAAAAGTACATAAAACTCCAGAACTATGTGGGAGGCAACCGGAACTGATTTTTTTTCCTTCGACTACGCAATGGATTGGTGGCGCGATGGAATGCTTTGAGTGAAACCAATTGTTTTTTTTAGAAAAAAATAATTTTTTTAGAGTTCTGGTTGCCCCCGTAAAAGTTCTGTTAAATACCTTCACAACTTTTCCTTATCAGACAAATATTTACAACGGTACACTCGAGTAAATTTTGTGAAGTTGGCCCCCCAAACGAAAAAAAAATCGTTACTAACAGCAGAACTATGGATAAAAAAGTACATAAAACTCCAGAACTATGTGGGAGGCAACCAGAACCGATTTTTTTTTCCTTCGAGTATGCAATGGATTGGTGGCGCGATGGAATGCTTTGAGTGAAATCAATTGTTTTTTTTTTAGAAAAAATTAATTTTTTTAGAGTTCTGGTTGCCCCCGTAAGAGTTCTGTTAAACATCTTTACAACTTTTCATCAGATAAATATTTACAACGGTACACTCGAGTGAATTTTTGAATTGTGAAGTTGCTCCCCCCCCAACCCTAAGGAACAAAAAATTCCGCCACCAACAACAGAACTATCGATAATAACCACCTAGAACTCCAGAACTATGTGGGGTGCAACCAGAACCGATTTTATTTTTTTTCCCTTCGACTACGTAATGGATGTGGCGCGATGAAATGCTTTGAGTGAAACCAAATTTTGTTTTGGAAAAATGAATTTTTCTTTGGAGTTCTGGTTGCCCCCGCAAGAGTTCTGTTAAATAACTTTACAACTTTTTCTCATCAGACAAATATTTACAACGGTAAACTCGAGTAAATTTTGTGAAGCTGGCCCCCCTAACGAAAAAAAAAATTCGTTACTAACAACAGAACTATGGATAAACAGTACATGGAACTTCAGTACTATGTGGGATGCAACCAGAACCGAGTTTTTTTTTTTCCTTCGACTACGCAATGGATTGGTGGCACGATGGAATGATTCGAGTGAAACCAAATTTTTTATTTTTTTTAATTTTTTCTTTGGAGTTCTGGTTGCCCCCACAAGAGTTCTGTTAAATATCTTAACACCTTTTTCTCATCAGATAAATATTTACAACGGTACACTCAAGTAAATTTTGTGAATTGTGAAGTTGCCCCCCCCCCCCCGAACGAAAAAAAAAATTCGTTTCTATCAACAAAACTATTGATAAAAAGTTCATAGAACTCCAGAACTATGTGGGGGGCAATTAGAACTCATTTTGTTATTTTTTTCCTTCGACTTTGTGGGGCCAACTTCGCGCACCCTCGTTACAGCGCGTCTAGTAATAGATTTTTGTGAATTCGGGGTATCGTCGGAACTAATGTGTATTCTAGGACGTTTTTCACTAGGTTTTTCTTCTACTTTGTCTTTTAATTCATCTTCACGACGCTTGTTGAAAATTGATTCTAATGATCGCGATAGTACATGTCTACCAGATAATCGATATAATTTTTTACGCTCTTCTTCGTTCGACATTAATCCCTATTTGGCTTTGGAGGGTTTTCATATATAGATGTTCCGTCACTTACAGTAAGATGATCCGATGCATGATGACCGATGCCTCGTAGTCGAATCGCTGTTGAAGGCCTTGAAAGATGTGGAACGGCGTTGCGCCTCTGTTGTCGTGTTGCTTCGATTGTTGAACTCGTACTCGTTCTTGATCTTTTTGTAGTTGATGGCGATGTTGAGTCTTCGGTCTCGTGGTCGGGCTGGTTTCAATGATTCTCGGGATCCGGTTTATTTTGAACGGCTCTGTACGTACGGCTCGGCCGTCTGCTTACGCTTCAATTTTTTGTTTTTAGATGCTTCACCCGCCAAAACTGCTGTCGTTGCATAGGGGCCTATAGCCTCTCGACTTCGCAAGCCGAATATGCTCGTTTCTATGCTCTTTAAGTTATGCACTGAATTTCGGGGCACAACAGACTCATACCCATTAATTGAATAATTATCCCTTTTTCTTTGCAGCTCGTTGTGGGCGATTTGATATCCTTATCGCAGTCTACAGTTTCGACAGTGATTGTTATAATATCGACGCTACTTGTCGCTGAAATGTACCCTGTCATTAAAATGCCTATAACCGAAGAAGCTCGAAGAGGCAACGCAAAACTATTTCGGCAACTTGGGGCCGGGGAGGACGGCATTAGCCTTCCAGGGATCGATGGCGATATCGATTGTACGCACATACGATTGTCTCACACGAAATTCCAAAACATTCCGGAAGTGCACAGAAATTGTAAAGGGTACTTTTCCTTAAATGTTCAGGTGAGGTTGAAAAGTTAGCCGGAGCATGCAAAGAGTAAAATATATGTCAGATAAATCATTTCATTATTTTCAAACACTGTTTATTTTGATTATCAACCACAAAATTTTTCCCAAAACAGGCGGTGGTTGGACCACAATGGAGTTTCTCGACATTGTTCCAGAATGGCCTGGAAGTCAACACAACAGTCGAATTTTTCAAAATTCGAGAATTTACATGCGGTATTCCGAAAGACAACTAACTGGAGCACTCGTTGGAGATCCCAGCTATCCGTGTCTTCCGTTCTTACTTACCCCACTGGTGACCCCTGACACAGATGCGCAACGAATGTATATAAAACGCAATCTATTCTAGACGTAAGTAACCATGTACTCATAATTTTCTTCCAACTTTTGTTCTTCCCCAACAGCTACAGTGCGGTACAACGAAAAACAAGACAAATCGTTGAGAGGACTTTCGGAATATGGAAACGTAGATTTCCTTGCCTATCGAGAGGGCTCGGAACAAAATTAATCTGCACCACCA
Source organism: Ophion ventricosus (assembly GCA_963932345.1). Classification (NCBI taxonomy): domain Eukaryota; kingdom Metazoa; phylum Arthropoda; class Insecta; order Hymenoptera; family Ichneumonidae; genus Ophion; species Ophion ventricosus. The sequence goes on from OZ010720.1 coordinate 7,951,461, forward strand.
CGATTGTTGTAGCATGTGCTGTTCTGCACAATCTATCTCTTGCTTTCGATAATATTCTTCCGGAGAAAGAGCCCATTGAAGAGGAAGAAATATCAGCTCAACCCCCGCACTGGCAGCCCGGAGAAAGTTTCGCCGTACGAACGCCTTGATCGAACGGCTCTTTCGATAACCGACAGCTTCGATACTGAACGACGAGAAATACAAGATCTTGACTTCCTACCACAGACACGGCCTTGTGACAAGTCGCTGAATGGAAAAAAGAAATAACAGATGACCAACATTAGCGTGCCATCTAATTGTAGACTCTCGAAATGTATTCAATTTATCCTGAAATCTCTCCTTCACGTTCAACCGTCCTGCGTGTCCGGGAAAGTCAATATTAGCGCCACTCATACATTCGTATAATCATACATTTTTGTTACGAAAGCTCGAGCGAGAGAATAATTCTCAGATGCAAAGCAAACGGTCAAGAATTGCAATTGTTAATGTGCCAGAGAATAAAATCGAATGAAAATCTTAACCGTGATTTATTGTTTTCTATAAGATGTCATACGCGTGTGTTTCTGGAAAGATTTTTTCTCTCTGTGAACAATTACAGGCTCGCCGTAATTACAGCCACGACAAACGATTCACAACATGATCTCCGACATTGCGGTTCCCTAAACGGGGGTCTCAAAGCCGACGATGAGTCTCTATGCCCAAATGTCGCGCGTCTAGCGTATTCTTCGGGAATTCAACACGCCAAAACGAGATCCATTAACGATTCCTATGATCGGAAGAGTGTTGAATGAATAGCACAATACGCAAATAACGATTTTAACGCCCTCGCCATGCGCTAACCCGGCAATATGTTCCATTTAACATCGTATACAATTTACATTAATAGTAACACTTTAACATATTCGATGAAGTAAAAAGTTCTGAACGTTTTTTCGCTATATTTCGACGATACAATTAACTTAGTTAGGATTATCTGATTTAGATCAAATATGCGCCGTTTTGTTCGATAACTTTTGTCCATTTTGAAGACAATTTCATAATTCCGCGATTGAAGAAGTCCTCCCCCCTATTGGTAAAAAACTTGACCAGCTCATTTTCAGAAGCCTCTCTTGAGGCGAGTTTTGTATCATCAAGAAAATTTTGCAAATGCTTGAAAAGATGATAATCGCTTGGTGCCAGGTCTGGACTATACGGCGGGTGCGATAGAACCTCCCATCCAAGCTCTTGGAGCTTCTGGCGTGTCGTTAAAGATGTGTGCGGCCTGGCGTTGTCTTGAAGAAACACAACACCCTTCCTATTGCCCAATTCTGGCCCTTTCTGGTCGATCGCCTGCTTCAATCTGGTCAGTTGTTGAAAGTAGAGGTCCGAATTGAGTGTTTGGCCCGATGGGAGTAGCTCATAGTGGATGATTCCCTTTCAATCCCACCAAACACATAGCAAAACCGTCTTGGCAGTTAATCCGAGCTTGGCGATCGTTTGGGCCGGCTCACCGCGATTGGACCACGATCTTTTTCGGCTGTTGTTCTCGTAGGTGACCCATTTTTCATCGCCAGTCACCACCAGCTTAAAAAATTGGTCGTTTTCGTTACGTTTCAGCAAAGAATCGCAGGCATCAATTCGGCCCAAAAGGTTCTCTTGCGTCAATTCGTGTGACACCCATACATCGAGCTTCTTTTTGAGATCAGACTTATGTTAATGGTTCCAAATGGTTTTCTGGCTAATCTTCAGTTCCTGGGTAATGGAATAAGTGCTCACATGCCGGTCCGACTCGACGATTTCCATGATTTTATCGACATTTTCAACGATTGGCCTACCTGAGCGTGCCTCATCTTCGACGTCCATATTACTAGAACGGAATCGTTGGAACCACCGCTTTGCTGTTGCATTCAATACTGTATTGGGTCCATAAACAGCACAAATTTTTTTAGCCGCCTGCTCCGCCTGTTCACCTTGGTCATAGTGGTACTGAAGAATGTATCGAATTTTCTATTTTTTTACCTCCATTTTGGAACGCTGTAACACACAACTGGCTTCACCAAACACAAAACTGTCAAAGAACTTTTTTTAAAGCGTAATGTCACCTTTAAATCGCCGTATAGTATGACTCGATGCGATGTATACATCGTGAGATATGGCTCACTAAAGACATCTAACGGAAAACGCTCAGAACTTTTTACTTCACCCAATATACAGGGTGACTTTTATAAGGTGGCCATGTGTTTTTTAAGGGTCTTGCGCGATGAATTTGCGACTGAGAAAAATTTAATTTTTAATGGTTTTTCAAGCCCTCTTTGAAAAAAAATATAACGCATTTTTGTCACGAATAATATTTGCCGGAGAAAATAGCGTATTCTGGAAAAAAATGAAAATTCCATTTTGAGTGCAGGAGAATGAAGTATTTTGAATTCCGAACTCAGAACACTCCCGAAAAACTTTATTTGTGACTCCCGTAATGCGGAAAAATGATCAAATATACGATTTATAGTTGATAGCTCGGAATTTAATGAGTGGAACAAATGAATAAAATCAGGCACCGCCGCGCTATAGGAAGTGCTTGTCCGACGTCACAGCTGCAACTTCCGAATGTTTGGCTATCACAGGAAGTTAGTTGAGACTCCTATCATACGCGGTTGAATCAAGGGATCTGAATGTGTCCCTATGCGAGAACTTTACTGCGAATAATATCAATTTCGACAATGTTCAAAGATTTTATGCTCCGCAAATAATATTTTCAATGATTTGCGATTCGCTAACAACCTTCGGAATAAATAATTCTAACAATACATTTTAAAGTAATGTGCCCTGAAATTATTACTTTTTACCATATCCTACGAGTATTTTTTTATATGTTTCATAAATTATCTTAACATTCTGTAACTCAATCAATTATCTTAAAATTCTCTACTCAATCGGTCAGATTGCGTGGAAAAGTCTGACGCTGCGGCGAGAATGGTGGCAGGAGCATTGTTTACCTAACAAAGATAAAATCAGTGCTCGGAATGATTCTCTGTGTCTTAATCGGACATTCCTGATATTACTGGCTCGAATTCGTCTCCGATTTTATCTTACTTCCGGTCCGACGGCATCGAGAAGTCAAAAGATGCTGCGAGAACGGTGACAGGAGCATTGTTTACCCAACAAAGATAAAATCGGTGCTCGGAATGATTCTCTGTGCCTCAATCGGACATTCCTGATATTACTGGCCCGATTTCGTCTCCGATTTTATCTTACTTCCGGTCGGACAACGTCGAGAAGTCAAAAGAATTCGTCTCCGATCATATCTTACTTCCGGTCGGACGGTATCGAGAAGTCAAAAGATGCTGCGAGAACGGTGACAGGAGCATCGTTTACCTAACGAAGATAAAATCGGTGCTCGGAATGATTCTCGGTGTCTCAATCGGACATTCCTGATATTACTGCCCCGAATTCGTCTCCGATTTTATCTTACTTCCGGTCAGAATGCGTCGAGAAGTCTGACGATGCTGCGAGAACGGTGACAGGAGCATTGATTACTTAACAACGATAAAATCGGAGCTCGGCATGGTTCTCTGGGCCTCAATCGGATATTCCTGATATTACTGCCCCGAATTCGTCTCCGATTTTATCTTACTTCCGGTCGGACTGCATCGAGAAGTCAAAAAATGCTGCGAGAACGGTGACAGGAGCATTGTTTACCTAACAAAGATAAAATCGGTGCTCGGAATGATTCTCTGTGCCTCAATCAGACATTCCTGATATTACTGGCCCAAATTCGTCTCCGATTTTATCTTACTTCCGGTCGGACTGCATCGAGAAGTCAAAAGATGCTGCAAGAACGGTGACAGGAGCATCGTTTACCTAACAACGATAAAATCGGTGCTCGGAATGATTCTCGGGGTGTCAATCGGACATTCCTGATATTACTGCCCCGAATTCGTCTCCGATTTTATCTTACTTCCGGTCGGACTGCATCGAGAAGTCAAAAAATGCTGCGAGAACGGTGACAGGAGCATCGTTTACCTAACAACGATAAAATCGGTGCTCGGAATGATTCTCGGGGTGTCAATCGGACATTCCTGATATTATTGCCCCGAATTCGTCTCCGATTTTATCTTACCTCCGGTCAGAATGAGTCGAGAAGTCTGACGATGCTGCGAGAAGGGTGACAGGAGTATTGTTTACTTAACAACGATAAAATCCGTGCTCGGAATGATTCTCTGGGCCTCAATCGGATATTCCTGATATTACTGCCCTGAATTCGTCTCCGATTTTATCTTACTTCCGGTCGGACAGCGTCGAGAAGTCAAAAGATGTTACGAGAACGGTGACAGGAGCATTGTTCACGTAAAAAAAAAAAATCGGTGCTCGGAATGATTCTCGGGCCTCAATCGGACATTTCTGATATTACTGCCCCGAATTCATCTCCGATTTTATCTTACTTCCGGTCGGACTGCGTCGAGAAGTCTGACGACGCTGCGAGAACTGTGACAGGAACATTGTTTACGGAAAAAAGATGAAATCGGTGCTCGGAATAATTCTCTAGTTCTCAATCGGACATTCCTGATATTACTGCCCCGAAATTGTCTCCGATTTTATCTTACTTCCGGTCGGACTACGTCGAGAAGTCAGAAGATGCTGCGAGAAGGGTGACAGGAGCATTGTTCAGGTAAAAAAAAAAAATCGGTGCTCGGAATGATTCTCGGGGTCTCAATCGAACATTTCTGATATTACTGCCCCGAATTCATCTTCGATTTTATCTTACTTCCGCTCAGAATGCGTCGAGAAGTCTGACGATGCTGCGAGAACGGTGACAGGAGCATTGTTTACTTAACAACGATAAAATCGGTGCTCGGAATGATTCTCTGGGCCTCAATCGGACATTCCTGATATTACTGCCTCGAATTCGTCTCCGATTTTATCTTACTTCCGGTCGAACAGCGTCAAGAAGTCAAAAGATGCTGTGAGAACGGTGACAGGATAAAATCGGAGGCGAATTCGGGCCAGTAATATCAGGAATGTCCGAATGACACCCCGAGAATCATTCCGAGCACCGATTTTATCTTTGTTAGGTAAACAATGCTCGTCACCGTTCTCGCAGCATCTTTTGACTTCTCGATGCAGTCCGACCGGAAGTAAGATAAAATCGGAGACGAATTCGAGGCAGTTATATCAGGAATGTCCGATTGAGACACCGAGAATCATTCCGAGCACCGATTTTATCTTTTTTACGTGAACAATGCTCCTGTCACCGTTCTCGCAGCGTCATTAGACTTCTCGACGCAATCTGACCGGAAGTAAGATAAAATCGGAGATGACTTCGAGGCAGTAATTTCAGGAATGTCCGATTGAAAACCCGAGAATCATTTCGAGCACCGATTTTATCTTTGTTAGGTAAACAATGCTCCTGTTACCGTTCTCGCAGCATCTTTTGACTTCTCGACGCAGTCCGACCGGAAGTAAGATAAAATCGGAGACGAATTCGGGGCAGTAATATCAGGAATGTCCCATTGAGAATCCGAGAATCGTTCCGAGCATCGATCTTATCTTTTTTACGTAAACAATGCTCCTGTCACGGTTCTCGCAGCGTCGTCAGACTTCTCGACGCATTCTGACCGGAAGTAATATAAAATCGGAGATTACTTCGAGGCAGTAATATCAGGAATGTCCGATTTAGAACCCGAGAATCATTCCGAGCACCGATTTAATTTTTTTACGTGAACAATGCTCCTGTCACCGTTCTCGCAGCATCTTTAGACTTCTCGACGCTGTCCGACCAGAAGTAAGATAAAATCAGAGACGAATTCGGGGCAGTAATATCAGGAATGTCCGATTGAGAAGATTTTATCTTTGTTGGGTAAACAATGCTCCTGTTATCGTTCTCGCAACATCTTTTGATTTCTCGACGCAGTCCGACCGGAAGTAAGATAAAATTGGAGACGAATTCGGGGCAGTAATATCAGGAATGTCGAGACCCCGAGAATCATTCCGAGCCGGAAGTAAGATAAAATCGGAAACGAATTCGGGCTAGTAATATCAGGAATGTCCCATTGAGGCACAGAGAATCATTCCGAGCACCGATTTTATGTTTGTTTGGTAAACAATGCTCCTGTCACCGTTCTCGCAGCATCTTTTGACTTCTCGATGCGGTCCGACCGGAAGTAAGATAAATCGGAGAAGAATTCGGTGCAGTAATATCAGGAATTACCGATTGAGAACCCGAGAATCATTCCGACCACCGATTTGATCTTTTTTACGTAAACAATGCTCCTGTCACCGTTCTCGCAGCGTCGTCAGACTTCTCGACGCATTCTCACCGGACGTAAGATAAAATCGGGGATGACTTCGAGTCAGTAATATCAGGAATGTCCGATTAAGAAGCCGAGAATCATTCCGAGTTCCGATTTTATCGTTGTTAAGTAAACAATGCTCCTGTCACCGTTTCTCGCAGCATCGTCTGACTTCTCGACGCATTCTGACCGGAAGTAAGACAAAATCGGAGACGAATTCGGGGCTGTAATATCAGGAATGTCCGATTGAGACCCCGAGAATCATTCTGAGCACCGATTTTATCTTTGTTAGGTAAACATTGTTCCTGTCACCGTTCTCGCAGCATCTTTTGACTTCACATTGGAGTCCGACAGGAAGTAAGATAAAATCGGAGACGAATTCGGGGCAGTAATATCAGGAATGTCCGATTGAGGCACAGAGGATGATTCCGAGTACCGATTTTATCGTTGTTAAGTAAAAAATGCTCCTGTCACCGTTCTCGCAGCATCTTTTGACTTCTCGATGCAGTCCGACCGGAAGTAAGATAAAATCGGAGACGAATTCGGGGCAGTAATATCAGGAATGTCCGATTGAGGCCCAGAGAATCATTCCGAGCACCGATTTTATCGTTGTTAGGTAAACAATGCTCCTGTCACCATTCTCGCCGCAGCGTCAGACTTCTCGACGCAATCTGACCGATTGAGTAGAGAATTTTAAGATAATTGATTGAGTTACAGAATGTTAAGGTAATTTATGAAACATTAAAAAAATACTCGTAGGATTTGGTAAAAAGTAATAATTTCACGACACATCACTTTAAAATGTATTGTTAGAATTATTTATTCCGAAAGTTGTTAGCGAGTCGCAAATCATTGAAAATATTATTTGCGGAGCATAAAGTCTTCGAACATTGTCGAAATTGATATAATTCGCAGTGAAGTTCTCGCATAGGGACACATTCTGATCCCATGGTTCAACCGCGTATCATAGGAGTCTCAACTAACTTCCTGTGACAGCCAAAAATTCGGAAGTTGCAGCGGTGCCTGATTTTATTCATTTGTTCCACTCATTAAATTCCGAGTTATCAACTTTAAATCGTATGTTTGATAATGTTTTCCGCATGACGGGGGGCACAAATAAAGTTTTTCGGGAGTGTTCTGTGTTCGGAATTAAAAAACTTCGTTCTCCTGCACTCAAAATGGAATTTCCATTTTTTTCCAGAATGCACTATTTTCTCCGGCAAATATTATTCATGATAAAAATGCATTATATTTTTTTTCAAAGTGGCCTTGAAAAACCATCAAAAATTATATTTTTCTCAGTCGCAAATTCATCGCGGAAGACCCTTAAAAAACACATGGCCACCTTATAAAAGTCACCCATATTTTATACAACAATGTGTAGTATTTATTAAGAACGTGAAATATAAAATATATTACTTGACACTCCTTCAAATATTTTTCCGGCACAACGCGAATGAGACCAGGCAAATTTCGATGGCAGAAAGGGGACGTCAATTAATAACGTCCCTCGGGGGGGGGTCTGGCAAAATCTCGCCACATCTCATCTAGGGGGAGGGGGGAGGAGCCAATGAAAATCTTACGTTAACTTTGTAATTCAGAAAATATATTGTACAATAAGAACATTTTGTAAGTTACAGAGTGCAAATATGGACACCATATGGCTTGCCTCATTCTAGAAGAGGAAATATTTGAAGAAAACAAGAATAATAACACTGTTGTAAATGCTTTATTATATTTGGTAACAATCAGACTTATTAATGTATTACTAGATGGACCATCGGGCAAAAAGTTAGTCTAAAATGGACGAAATGTCCTCTAAATAAATAAAAAGTTTTTTTTTCTAAAGGATACTAGCTTCTCGCGCAAGCTTCAATTCCGCCAGTTTCCCTTCTGCTTCGGCCTTTCGAAGTTTCAGCTTGTTAATTTCGCGTATGTGCTGTTGCTGCATGTTCTGCACGATATCGAGATCGCATTCCGTCAATCGTGCCACTTTGAGCTCGTGTTGTCGTTTGATTTCAAAGATGACCTTATCTTGCTGACAAAGCCCTGCCATTTTTTGGCCTTTTTGATCTTCAGTAATCTTTCGACGTCGTTTGGCACTCGTATGTGAGTTCTTGTGAGCTCGAACATGGTTTTCTATCGCAACAAAAATCAAAAGTATACGTTTTATAGTTCAACAAATAAAAACCTACTTGCAATATTTATAAGTTTCAGATCCCTTAGATGCATGTGAAAGAACTGATTTAACCTTTAACGGACCATTCCAGTGTAACATTTTTTTTTGTATTATCCAAAAATATGGACTTTCATAAGCATGCTGTTGAATTTTGGTCACGTAATTCGAAATATTCCGGTCGCTACAGCCTTTCTTAGAAGGGATTCGACCTGCTGCGTGAGACCTTGCGCGGACAGACGCGTTTTTCTCGAAACGTCATTTTTCAAAACAGTGGAAGATTTTAAACGAAGAATTTTCAAGCTACCCGTCCCAAGTTTTGCTACATAATTCTTCATGCCATTGCTTAATGTCATACGAAAGGTTTTTTTTATTTGAACATTTCACATTTTTTTCAAAGAAAAACTGTCGAAAAAAGCTCAATTTGACACTTAATTTTGAAATGGCCACCATTTTATTAATTTTCATGAAAAAAAAAATCCTATAGATTTTCATAGTGATTAATAATCTTTTTGTTTTCTATTTCTTTGAGACACTTTTTGGAGGAGTAGGACTTTCCACCGTCAGGCGCATTTTTTGCATCATTTCGCAGTGGCCTCAAAAATTATATAAAAAAGAAACTAAACATAAAAAATATTTTTATGTACAACATAAATCATTTGAATAAACGAAAGAAAAAATCGAACTGATTATCAAATATGATTACAAAAAATTTTAATCATGAAAATAACCAATTTTCAAGCCAGTCACACTGAAATGATCCCTTAAGACGGAACGATACCCCGGCTCCATCGGTATGGCAGATCGGGATCGTAGATACCCACGGATTTCCTAAACGACTCTTCAGAATTTCACGAAATATGACCAGACAATGTCAAATTGATAGACAAACGGCTGTCTTCTCATGAAATTTGTTGAATCAAAAAAAAAAGTAGATTTTATTGCCATGCTGAAGCCGTGATAGAAATGATGTGAAATAAAAAGTTTGGCTCATGTCACAACTTGGAGGGGAGAAGAACCGCGTAGCCATATTCAAAACACACATTTTGACACCTGAATCATTTGATTCCCTCACATATTTCAGGAAATCTGTGGTAATCTATAATTACTTGGTATTTGTTGACGATTTCGAGCATATGTTGCACCAACTTCGTAGACTTTAGTTCCCGCGAATTCCGGCGCTCAGAAGTGACGCTCATGCAGTGCAGCCAGATCGCGCGTAAAAGGTACCCCCTCTCTAGTCTCTTACGCGCCCATCACACAATCATAGTAGCACTTGTCCGTGAGCGAGCGACGCTCGGAAATCTTCGGAAAGAGCCGAGCGCGGTCGAAGTTTCCCGACCGCGCCTTCGGCAGCTACACCAATACATGAACGCTGAGCACGTTAATGTGCGGCCAAGTCGAAACGAAGGCTTCGAGGGAAAGAGGAATCTGAGCACGACTCGCGCGTGACGTCACCCGACGGCACGCGCGAGGCTTTTAGATGATTTCAATGCTTATTTAGCTCTTGATTCTCTGCGTTATTAATGTATACAAAAAAATGTATCGCGCACTCTGATCGCTTATTTTTTTAGTTTATACGTTAATTTAAATATAATAATAAATCTAAATTACAACTTATTTATCTTCTAAAAAATTGTTTGCGCTTTACTCACACCCGTCCCTATTCCAAATAAAATGTAATTCATAAAAGTAAGCGGAAATATATTTATATTCGTATTATTATATTCATTCTCATAGACTTTCATCAAGCGATAAAACATTATCCCCAAAAACAAGCCAATCATCCATCCGGCCGCGAATCGTAAGTACCAGAAAGTGCACATATACTACCAGCGATGAGATGGTCCCGTTGGTAGCGTTCCTGACTTCGGTCCGCAGGGGCGCGGGATCGTTCCCCGCGCTCAGTACTTTTCTGTTTTTTTTTTTAATTAATTTCTTTTTGTATGGGGTGAATTGTTTATTCGTGAAACACGCTCATTGAAAGAACATTATTCTGAAAATAGGAAAACTCCTCATGATGTTTTACGATTAAAAATTTTTGTTCTGTCAATGGTGAGTGTTCACAAATAAACAATTCACCCCATTACAGTGAAAATTACCTGTAAATGTAAAAACATACAAAAATGCCATCTTTGTACTTCTTTCCACGTCACCCATGAGGTAATGTACAATTACGCATGAGTAAAGTACGCATTTTTTTTAACGTCGTGTCCCCAGGAGGTATAATCCACGACAAAAAAAAACCCTAAAGAAACCTCCAAGTCCAAGTTTTTCATCGATTGCACAAAAATTATTGAAATAAACACTTTATTAACATTTTTCGCGAATATTGCACTAAGATCTCTTCTTATTTTCCTGTGAGAAAAAATTCATTTACCCCGGAAAGTTGTAAACGTCCCAGTCATCGTCCTGGTCGTATCCTTGGACTTGGAGCTTTTCTTTTGATTTCTTGCCTGCCTGACTGTACAAATTTTCCGCGTTCATTAGAGACAGATGGTCTCGAGTTATAGTCATTGTGGTCGCACTGTCCCCCCTGCCCCTCAAAACCAACTTTACGACGCAGATTGAATTGAGCGTACTCGAACTGAGGCAGTTCCTTTTCTTTGTTTTTGTGTCTGGGAAGAGAGAGAACGCTCTTTCAGCCGCAGCATTCGAATGAGGCAATGTCCTCACCATACCCAACAACAAACGCAAAGTTTCGTACCGGAGAATACCGTCAGAATTGGTAACAGTGCAAATTGCCATCCACATCACGTCGAATGACAATTTACACCATTCTTCCTTCTGATGACTGTTCTCTTCGTACAAGGAGTGCCATTCGTTGCGAATTTTTATTTCGTCGGAAACGTGAAGTCGACGACAAACGAACAATACGCGCGCAACGGTCGACTCGCGATCCGCATCTAATAACGCGGGGCCCTTTTCGAATATCGTTAAATTCTTAAAAAATTCGTTGTCGAAGGGGAGTCTATCGCGAATTTGACTCGAAGCCGTGACGTAAAACTAACGGCAGTTTTGGCGGAACGTGTCGACTTCGGCTTGTGGAGTCCCTCTGCTCTGTACATCCGCCAAATATTCTTTGCAATCATCCCCAATATCAATATTAATCACTGCGCGCTGATTCGCGCAATTTTCGAAGTTGATATTGCGAGCGTGAACGTCAAATATTGCCGGCTATAACAGAGCGGGTTTGAGAAACCTCTGGAGGATCTCTACAAGCATCGTCTTTGAAGAAGGTTGCTGACGATGCATTAAAGTTTCTTCGCTTTGAAAGTACGCGTTGATTTTGTTGGAAGATTCGAGTGCGAATCCCAAAAAAAGAAGATAAGCTTTAGTTACCGGATTTTTTGCAACCTCGAGAAGTTATTCTGCTTGTTTGGCCTTCTCCAATGACTGATCAGCCAAAAATGCTATCAGCGTCGGCCAATTTTCGATAATTTTGAGGAAGGCGGAATAGCGTGAGAGCCATCTCGTTTCTGCTTATCTCGTGACTTTAGCCGGACGATCCTGGAAGCTATCTTGGAAATCGCGAAAAACTGCTGTTCGTTTCGGACTGTTGTTCAAAAAGGTCGCGATACCTCTGATAAAACGATCAATTTCTTTTGAAATAGCGGAGAATGCGGCGCTAGCAATCAACGCGAGAGAATGGCAAATACACGGCTGCGTTATGAGATCGGGGTTATTTTCCGACAGAAATGTACGGAACGACGAATGTTTGCCGACCATTACGGATGCGTTATCGCACGCGAGACCGAGAATGCTGCGCAAGAGAATTTGTTTCCGGAAAAGCTCATTTTTGAACGCTTTGAACAGTTCAATGGCCGAACAGTTCGCCGCGTTCAAATGAAGCATCGTCAACAATTCTGTCCTTACCGTCAGCGTACTTGGCTCTACGTAACGGACCATTAACGACATCCATTTATCGTTTGTACAGTCTGATGTTTCGTCCACGTGAATTGAAAATTTGTTTTCGCGTAGTACTCGCGTTATTCGGTCGGCTTCTATTACGCTAACAACCCTGTCGACTAGCTTTGTTGCTTTTGTTTTATCGATTGTCATAGCCTGCAACACAGCAGGATCTTGACCGATGAGTTTAAATAGACTGAGCATATCCGGTGCGACCGTCATCGCAATATTATGCTCAGCCAAAAAAGTCGCAAAACGAATTTCAGAAACTTGTACTCGTTCATTAAAGTCAAATTCAGCACCAGCGGCAGCTGAAAAACTCTCTTGAGTACAAGTTGCTTCCGGAACACACGCAGAGGGCGTAGTGTTCCCCGAATCGAGCGATCCTACACCTAATACACTCATGTTTTTCACATGCACTTCTGACTTGAAATGCCTCTCTATCTCACAGTGGCCACATGACAGCGTTGTTCCGCACGCAAGGGAATAAAATTAATCAGGTTGCGATGCAACAGCCTGAACCCATTTTTTCCACTCTGGATGCTGATCGTACCATTGATGTTGAAAATGTTTCTTTTTAGCCGGTTTCAGCTTTTTTATCGCGGGCTCATCCATGAGGAAAAAAATCAAGAGTTCAAAAAACACAACCCAAATGTCGAATAAATGAGAAAATAATAATTTAAAAAACACCAATGTTACGAGGCACAGAGTAAAAAAATCGCGTTTCACAAAAATCCCGAATCGCGTTGCAAAAAAATCGCGGATCGCGGTTCACAAAAATCCCAAATCGCGTTGCACAAAAATCCCGAATCGCGTTGCACAAAAATCCCGAATCGCGTATCACGAAAATCACGAATCGCGTTGCAACAAAAATCCCGGATCGCGGTTCACAAAAATCCCGAAACGCGTATCACGAAAATCACGAATCGCAAATTACGTACGTTTAAATTTTTTAATTATTCCGATCGGTACGAAGACAATACGAAATACGAGACTGTCGAAACAATCCAGTCGAATAACGACGAAGCAGCATGCTTTCCCTTATGAAGCGTTGAAATTGATATATAAAAACAAAAACGAGCGAGCGACGTTTCTTGGAAAAAAGGAGCAGGTTCAGATTTTTTTACATTTGGATACATTGTATGATTTCACGAATAAACAATTCGCCCCATACAAAAAAAAAGACAGAAATGTACTGAGAGCGGGGAACGATCCCGCGCCCCTGCGAACCGAAGCCAGGAACGCTACCAACGGGACCATCTTATCGCTTGTGTTAAAAATGCACTTTCTGGCACTTACGATTCGCGGCCGGATAGATGATTGACTTGTTTTTGGGGATAATGCTTTATCGCTTGATGAAAGTATGAGAATTAATATAATAATACGAATATAAATATATTTCCGCTCACTTTTATGAATTATAATTGATTTGGCATAAGGACGGGTGTGAGTAAAGCGTAAATAATTTTTTAGAAGATGAATAAGTTGTAATTTAGATTTATTATTATATTTAAATTAACGTATAAACTAAAAAAATAAGCGATCAGAGTGCGCGATACATTTTTTTGTATACATTAATAACGCAGAGAATCAAGAGCTAAATAAGCATTGAAATCATCTAAAAGCGTCGCGCGTGCCGTCGGGTGACGTCACGCGCTAGTCGTGCTCAGATTGCTTTTTCCCTCGAAGCCTTCGTTTCGGCTTGGCCGCACATGAACCTGCTCAGCGTCCATGTATTGGTGTAGCTGCCGAATGCGCGGTCGGGAAACTTCGACCGCGCTCGGCTCTTTCCGAAGATTTCCGAGCGTCGCTCGCTCACGGACACGCGCTACTATGATTGTGCGATGGGCGCGTAAGAGACTAGAGAGGGGGTAACTTGTAATTATTATTTCAAAATTTTCTTGTTTTTTGTTCTCGAAAATTTTCTTTCTTGAATTATTTCGAAATTTTCCACTAAATAATTTAGCAGTTATAAATATAAGAATTTAACACGATCGCTTATGGAAAACGGCTTCTGTAGTCGTTTATGCTAGCAAAACAAATGGAACTAAATCACCGTTAATTCTGACAATATTACATCATCAAGATTTAGGATCAAGCAATTAATTATGCTACGTTTCAAATAAAACGACTGAGTAATTTTCGAGAAATTAATATTAGTAATAAAGAATATCGCCTTTTTTAACAATTAATTAATAGCAATCATTGGAAAATTCATATATTGAGGTTTTGGGCAATTTTTGATAATAATAAGATTATCTTAACGTATTAATTGAATTTACAAATTGAGAAATTTTTTTGTCGTCCAGTGGAAACAGATGTACAGTCACTGACGAAACCTTAATCAAGCACACGCCAATATCGTCGAATTTGACTTCAGTTGGTATTGAAAGTGGAAAATTAATATTTCTCAGTGTTCATTTATTATTAAATTAGCTGCTTGTAAGGCTAAACTTGTACGATATGATCTAGACTTGTAAATTTACGATTCGCCCATTTTGGACTAACTTTTTGTCCGACGGTCCAACCAGTAATACCGTAAAATTAAAAAATGTATTGTTTTGAATAAATTATAAATAAGGGGAAATAAATATAAATGTGTTTTACAATATTCATCAACAGTAAGCCCTGAAAAGTAAATTTATAAATTTTATTTTTCAAACCACCCAAACATATTTTTTCCATTTCTTTATTTTTATTATTATAGAGAGTAATCTGTGTGCAAATTTAGCTTGTGTAAGACTGTGTGAAAATATTGTAACGATCTGTTCAGCATGGAAATAAAAAATAAATTGGGCTATTAAAATGAATAAGTTTTTGTTGCATCTTACAATACAAACTTCAACGTTGTTAAGCCAATTGCATAAATTGCCTTAGTTAGAGCAAATTCTTTATTTTCATATCCGTAGAATAAAAACGAATACAAACAGAAATCTTATATTTTTTTTTATCGTTACGCCACATGGCTCGCATATATAACCGAGTGACCAACGCACAAAGAAATGTTGCCTAATATTATGTATCACATAAATATCGTCTAGGGTTAAGTTTTATGGTGGCGCGCCGTCGACGTGAGTCCGTCGCCTAAGCATCTTGAAACGATGCATGTAGGGTTAGATTTCCGAGAGTGAAGAAAAACAGACGCATCGTTTGTTTCTACGAATGCACTCATAAAATCGGAGCCATGCGGCCCCCTACCCCACCAACGCTAGCTGATATGTATCGACCCTACGTAAAAAGGGACTGACGATCTATAAGACAGAATCGTGAAATCACTGTTACCAAGAGGTTCTCTCCCGAGGATCTCTACTGTTAGCTGCTACGCTGGCGATACTCCGTACAGTACACGGGATAACACGCGCAAGTTTCGATAAGAACTCGGTATAGTGCACTAAAGTTTTTGCTGCAACGTTTAAATAATCGGGCTAATAAACCGAAAGACTGTTATCCGCATCCGAGTGAAATTAATATCAATGTAATTAATAATTATACATGTAATTAAATAATTTATATAATACACTCGTGATCTTCTCCTTTGTGTAAACCTGAAGACACCTTGCCCCAACAAATCCTGACAAGCTCTGATTCTTCACCCGTTTCGCATCGTACTCATCAAGGTTCGTCCTCTTTCTCCGAATACATCGACTGTTTGTTACAACAGAAGTTCCAAGGAAAGAGACCTTTGATCTACATTTCGGCAAGTATCCCTATACACGTGAAACTCATCCCACTTCTCATATTGGTCCTGATTCTGACATCGAAGAAAGACTGCGTCGTCGATAAAGACACCGTTGGGCTACAGACCTATTGTTACGCGTATTACCATCTTGACACGTAATATAGCCCTGGAAAGGCTTAACCAAAAAACTTAACCTGGCGATTCGAAAACCATAAGTTCTTTATAAAAACGAGTTGCCTTGTGATATGTATCTTGCACAAGGACAGAGTTTATAACGAACGCTAGTTGGATTTGAGTCATCGAGCCATTTTGCGTAACATAAAATTGGCGATCCTGCCAGGATAACTCAATGAAAAATCGTACTACCCAAAATTAAATAAAAATTGGTTACCGAAACTCCACGAAGGAGGGTGTAAAACTACGAACATTAAACCTGTGCACGAGTCAACGTTAAACAGACATTTAACCTAGTTAATTTTGTGTTAACGGAAAAGACACGGAACTTTCCGTAAGTGAGTGACGAACAATTGCGTATTAAGGAACTTGCACGTACCGCGCATCGATAAGACTTCACTGTAGGAGCACGAGGATGGGAAGGATTGAATTAAAATTGGGGGAGACACGCCTTCAGAAAATAACCTCAACTCCGACGGTATGCTGGATCATCAATCGACGCGAAAAGTGTACAACCGATCGTTGTAACAGCGTTCGCCGCTTCAAAAACATCGAGAACATCATTCGACCAGTATTGTATGCACTGAGTAAGAGTAAGTTTAAAATCCCGTTCTTTATGTAAGGGAATTAGAGACTCTTACGACAAAACTTTTCCGCAGTTAATATTCTGCGCACGAGAAATTAAAAATAGGAAGTTGTAACTACCTTATTCCCAAACAACGTAGTTAAGTAATTTTGTGTGTTTGACTTTGAAAGAACCACTAGCATTGGAAGCTATATCCAGTCCAAAAATAACGAAAAGAGATACGGTAAAAATAATAGCGTCTCATTATAGATGAAAGACCCAGTGGTACTGAAAACAAGTAAATTCATAAATCTAGTGGTGCTAGTAGAATTTGACGCCTTATGACAAATACTACCTATTCTGGGACTATTTTAAGTAACAAAAAAAAATATAATAATAAAACAAAATATCATCTAATTACTCAAGCACATAAGATCTCGGATGACAAGAATCTTTGAGACACACAATATCGCCTGACATTTATTATAATTAATATATATATATAGACATAGAATAAGAAAATATAATTATATATAGGATAAACAAAAAAAAGAGATTGATAATAAACTACGAGAATGCACAAACGTAGACGCGACTAAAACCAAAGGTAATGTCCATAGCAGGAAATAGTATATCAGGAAGAAGCATCGTAATTGAAGAAATCCCCAGTCACTTAAAGAAACTCAAAAAGGACATTTTGCGAATCGTGTTCAGTTATTTTTTATACTACAAAAATCACCCCGAATTGGAACCCAAAGAAGATTTATACGCCCTGAAAAAATCTGAGCAGATAGAAAAAATAACTTGGAAATTTCACAAAGACCCCAAGAATCACCCTCAGCTATTAGCATATCACGACGTACCTCATTCATTAGACTATGTCTTAGTAACCATAGGAAAAAAGAAGATTAAGGAAATTCAAGAACAAAATCTTGCCATAGCATTACGCCCAGAAAATTCGATCGCTATCCCTAAGACGAGAGAATTAGAATCAGAAACCTCCAGCCTTAGCGAACTTAGACCACCACGAAAAAGGCAATCAACAGAAAATCCTATACTTGCAAGAAATCTTGAAGAAGCTGCAGTAACCAACTCTAAACTCGCTCTATTAGTGAACAAATACTTTGACGAAGGACTTACTTTAAAGGACAAAGCAGTACAAGAAGTGAAATTACGTGACACAGAAATAGAACAATTACAGCACGCACTTCAGGAATCAGAAAACAAAATCAGACTATTGACAGAAAAAATCAGACTGCAAGGTCAACAAATCTCCCAATTCGATATTGAGAAACTAGAATTCGAAAAAACCCGACTCAAATTACGAACAGAACTAGTCCACGTACAGAAAAATAACGATAATAATCTTTCCCTCATAGAGCGCATAGGTCAAGCAAACCTTGAACAAAACGATCTCATTAAAACTCTCGAAACTCGAAACCTTGACCTCGAGAACCAATTCGAAAAAACCTTACAAAAAAACAAATAGAATTCTCAGCAAAATACGACGAAATAAACGAGCTCAGGCATAATTTACAAGAGATACAAACAGAAAAACAGCAATTAGAAAAGGAAAAATCAAACCACGTAATTAAACAAAAATACTTACAAGATCAGGTAGAAATCATTAAGCAGGAAGCCCAAACTTATCAGAAACAAATCAATCCTCTTGAGAGTACGAATCTCACGTTACAATCGCAGATTATAGCACAGACACAATACCTTGAAAAAGAAACCAGTGAAACCCAAGATCAATTCAAAGCCCTACAAGAACAAAACGCTCACAGACAAGAGCAAGTAATTAAAGAAATAAAAAAGAATTACGACGTTCAGTTTGATCGGCAACTAAACGAAAAAATACGGGAATTCCAGAAAACTGAAGACAAACTTATAAAAGAGAAACCGCAATTCGAAGAACAAACAAGGCTAGAATTCGAACAAAATATCGAGAGTGTTTTACGAGCTTATAACGTAGAAAAAGAAAGATTAGAAAACACTATTTCAGAACTACGAGTTACTATTGAACAGAAAGAAGTTCATATTAAAAAATTAAATTCTGCGTTCGACGATTTGAAACGAATACACCGACAGGAAACGAATACTCTGACTATTACTAAAGGCCAACAAGACCTGACGAACGAATACGAAATGGAAATGTTGAAAACAGAAAATACTCAGCTC
Organism: Ophion ventricosus; assembly: GCA_963932345.1. Lineage (NCBI taxonomy): Eukaryota > Metazoa > Arthropoda > Insecta > Hymenoptera > Ichneumonidae > Ophion > Ophion ventricosus. The sequence continues at coordinate 7,970,411 of OZ010720.1, forward strand.
CAACAAGACTTGCGGACTGTAAAAGACCAAATGAGAAATCTCGAAACCATGATGAAACAACTCATACAGAGACAGGAGTCGCAATCGAGCTCCTCACAACCAGACAGAGGGCCATCTCAGGATAATAGACGACCACCAAATAGGTCTAATCGAAATCGACCCAACGCACCTGGGAATCCAGATGATGATGACCCCGACGATGATGATGAAGACGCCGAAAGTCAACTTAACATCAGAGGAAATTATTCCTACAGACCACAGCGAATGCTTTACGACCTACTGCCGAATCAAACCGCGCCAGCAAAGGAGACCATCGATATAGTACCTATCTTCACCGGAGATGTGGGAGAAGGGGCAGTCAACATCTCAGAATGGACAACAAAAGTTGACAGAACGAGACATTCAACAACGCCAGGGCAGCACGGCTTACTATTGGAAAAAATATTAACAATGAAAATCAAAGGAAGAGCACAAAGTTGCATCTTGAACGTCGATATTTTTACATACGACCAGTTGAAAGACGTTTTGATAAAACGAGTTAACCTAGTGAAATCATCATTGTTACTCATGAACGAATTGACAGCATGTATCCACACTCAAGGAACGATCCAAGAACATAACACCAGATTCCGAAGAATCTATATATCTTGGCTAAACGCTAAACGACTTGAATTTAAATTTACTTACAGATATCTGACAAAGACATCATCCAGACTTATCTGCAAAGCCTCAAGGAAGACACACGAGCTTACCTGAGAACAAAGGACATATATTCCCTCGCTCAAGCTGAAGCAACTGCTTGAGAACACGAAGATTTCAAAAGGAGCATCCAAAGACAACGGGGAATGTTTCACGAAACTCAACACCTAAGAAAACCGGAAAAATCCAGATTCAACCACGAAAAGTCAAGATTCAGTAGTAAACCACAAGAAAATAAGAAGTTCTTCTCCATGAATAAATCTAGCATTCATCACACTGAATCCAACGAATACGAGTCGTACGAAGAAGACGAAGAGCAAGAAGGCATGACGGAAGAAGAAAGACAATATCGGAACGATATCCAACAATTCGACCTCGACTCAATAAACACAACCAGTCAAATGAAAAAAGCACTTGAATATATTATGGTAATGAACCATCCGCACAGAAAATGCGCCTATTCTAAAAAGCCCGGACATACAGAGCTGTATTGCAATCAAAAGAAGAGAGACCAAGGAATACCGAGCCCTTTCAACAAAGGTACCAATCAGAAAAAGAAACCTACCCAAAAAGGAAACCAACATTTTCGGGAGACTTCGCATCGGAAGAGACCTCCTCAACAGGAAGTAAACACGACAAACGAAGAGGAAGAAAACACAAGCGACGACGAGAGCGTTTACGACGAGAGTACATCTCCGCAATAGATAGAGGACACCTTTTCACTGCGAAGTTCGATTTCGAACGGACGACATTCGAAACCCTAACGACATTAATCGACACAGGAGCATCCATCAACATAATCAAAGAACACCTTGTGAAAGAAAAGCACATTGTTAAAAAACCCATCCTCTTTAACACTGGAAAAAAGACAAATAAAACAATCGGATACACGTTAGTAAAATGCAAAGGAAACATTAACGACCGACGCGACAAATTTCACATAGTTCCATCAGACTATCCAATTAGGGAAGACGCTTTAATAGGAACTCCTTTCATATTAAACAACGACGTAATAGTTGACCTACCCCGAAGAAAAATAAGAGTTAACAAAAAATATCAAGAAATAGAATCATCAGAATTCACTGTACCCGCCGGACAGTTTATAACTACCCCTGTAGAAGTAGAAAAACGGAAAGGAACAGTGTTAGTAAGAACTCCTCAAGGAGAAAGCATCCATCACATAAAGGACGGCATCGTAAACATCCCACTAGCAAACGAAGAAAAAAAGAACATCACTTTTCAAACAAAAAACATTGAAATCTTTTAAGTAAAGCCGAGATTAACAAGCAACAAAACTAACCAAAGTAGTAAAAGAATTCAGGAACTGAAAACCAAGACCAGGCTAGAACACATAAAGAGTACTAAAGAAAAAGATGAAATTTGGAGAATCAAACAGAACTACTCGGATTTATTTCAATTAGATGATGACAAGCCACCAAGTACCGACTTAGCAGAACACGTAATCGTGATTGATGAACCAATAAAACCCATCAATATCAAATCTTACAGACCACCTAAAATTCATCAAGAAGAAGTGGACAAACAAGTACAAGAGTTTTTAGAAAAGAAAATAATCCAACATTCTCAATCACCATTTAACGCACCCGTTTGGATAGTACCAAAGAAAAAACATGCTTCAGGAAAGACAAAATGGAGAATGGTGATTGACATTAGAATATTGAACGAAAAAACAGCTCAGGATTCATACCCCTTGCCTGTTATAGAAGATATCCTCGACGACTTAGGAAAAGCTGCAGTTTTTTCTGCATTCGATCTAAGTGCATGATTCCACCAGATACCAATGGAGAAAAATCGAGAAAGTACACCGCTTTTAGTACTAACCAAGGACATTTTGAATACCTACAAATGCCCTTTGGACTAAAAAATGCACCCGCGACCTTCCAAAGAATGATTAACACTGCATTAAGAGGATTAATAGGAAAAATTTGTTTTGAATATCTGGACGATATAATAGTTTTTGGAAAAACAATGGAGGAATATAATCGAAACTTAGTAATACTTTTCAATCGATTAAGCGATACTAATTTGAAATTGCAACCAGATAAATGTGAATACGTGAAACCCGAACTTGAATACCTGGGACATGTTATTACACGTGACGGAGTAAAACCCAACGTAGAAAAATGCAAAGGTGTAAAGGAATACCCGATACCTAAAACACCCAAGCAAATCAAATCATTTTTAGGACTCGCTGGGTACTATAGAAAGTTTATCCCGAAGTTTTCAGCCATAGCTAAACCCTTGACGGATTTAACAAAAAATGATCAGGAAAATAAAAGTGCACCGATAACATGGACGGATAAATGCCAAATAGCATTTGACACGTTAAAAAATATCCTCACCAATGACCCTGTATTGAAGTATTCGGATTATACAAAAAAAAATTGTATTAACAACTGATGCATCAAATCAAGGACTAGGAGCCGTATTATCACAAGAAGGACACCCATGTGTTTACATTTCGAAAACGTTGAATAAAGCCGAAACCAACTATAAGACAACAGAAAAAGAATTACTCGCTATAGTTTGGGCAATTAAACGATTTAGACAATATCTTTTAGGGAGAAAGTTTACAATAAAAACCGACCATCAGGCATTAAAATGGTTAGCTAACAAACCAGACCCCGCATTCAGGCTATTGCGATGGAGACTTAAACTCGAAGAATACCAATTCGATATCGAATACGTAAAAGGAAAGCATAATGCAGTAGCTGACGCATTGGCTAGAGAAGCACATATGGAATTACCTGAAAACTATAACGCGGACAAGACATTTAACGACGAACTTATTTATCACATCGAAACAGATTCGTACGGCAACAACGAATATGTAATTACCAGTAATATTAATCAAACAGAATTTAAGATCAAACGCATAGCTAAGAGAAATACCTACGAACACACTAAGACAGCCTCTAATAAACTTAAATCAATGATGGAGAGTGCTCAGGACGAATTAAAAACTATTAACACCACAAATGATAAATCAAGCGGTCCGAAGAGAAGATAGGAAAACTTCTGAAAATCGCAACCAAATTAATTACAACTTGAGACGAAGAGACTCAAACGCTGTAAAAGATTTAGAGACTTTCGATGAAAAAGAGGAAACAAATCAAGACGGGGCTTCAGACCAACCCGAAATTGAGTCAGACATAGAACTGCCATTTGACTATTATCAGTATTCGACATACAAGTTGTTTAACCCCAACAACTTGGGACACCTTTTGAAAGAGAAACCGAATGTAAAAGGAAAACACTGGATAAAGATCAACCAACCAGCAGATAATAAACCTCAAAGTCTATACTACCAGATTCTTAATAAAGTAAGATCCAAGCTTACCATCAATAAGATCAAAGGAACTAAACATGTTAGGATATTTACAGACGATGTAATGACCAAAGCAGAGAAGGAAGAGATTTTATCGATATTAAGATTCTTTAGTATCAAAGACCACGAAACACAGTATGAATATTGCTTTTCCACTTTCAAGGAACCCGACTACACAGACAAAAAGAAAATAATAGCAGGAAGCCACGGAACTAACCTAAGTTCAGACTTTGGAGAGTATAAAACCATACCAAGGGTAAAAGAACACAGGGAATGGGAACATCTCGAAGAAGACGTAAAACATTATATTAAGAACTGTAAAATATGTCAAAAGTTCAAAGCTGCGAGAAATCGTAACGTAGCCCCTGCCATTGTACCCGAACTACCAGACAAACCCTTTGAAAAAATTGCGTTAGACATATTCGGTCCACTACAAAGATCGCGTTCACGTCATGAATACATACTCAGTATACAAGATTGTCTAACTAAGTATATTGTATTATGCCCACTCGAGACAAAATCTAGCTCGGAGATAATTCAAACACTAAACGACGATTTTATAATGATTCATGGTTCCCCTGAAATCATTCTCACACATCAAGGACAAGAGTTTAACTCAAATTTAATGAAGGATTTCGAACAATTACATGGTATATCACATATCAGAACTACCGCGTTCCATCCTCAGAGTAATGGGAGCATTGAAAGAATGCACTCCCTACTCAAAGAGTCAATAAAGACTATGTGTGAGGGACAACTAGATAATTGGAGGGATGTATTAACATTAATATCCTTCGCTTACAACAGTTCAGTACACAGTGCAACCGGATATCGGCCTGATGAATTGGCATTTAATAGCAAACTTAGAAAACCATCCAGCCTACCTCGATTTATTAAAGACGATTTATTAAAGAGATGGACACAAACACACGACACTATACTCTCAGAAGCACGAAACCGTTTACAATTGAGACAAGAGCAAACGGCCAAACGACTAAACGGAAATAAAAGTAAAATGGACATTGACAAGATCAAGACGGGACGAAAAGTTTACCTTCACAACGAAAGTAAAAAACATAAGTTAGACCTCGAATGGTTAGGACCATACGAAGTAGTAGAACTCTATAACGATAAGTCCAACGTTAAAATAAATATGGACGATAGAGAAAAAATAGTTCACCTCAATAGAATAAAATTATTCATTCCAGATGACAAGCATAATGAAGACATTGCTGATGACAACGATCACGTTCATCGCAATTAACGGCGCTTTTACAATCGAACAGGTAACCTTTGCAAACACTTCATTCTTAGAGGAATATCAAGCATATGTATTGACCTGTAGTGAAGAAATGAGGTTCTCAATAATTATCGAGCTTAGAAGTATTTATAGAGCTTATAAAGAAATCGATGAACTAGCTGACCAATATGTAGAACTGTCAGATCATGGCCAAGAAATAATAAACCCCATCAATCTGAAGGTCCATAAATTGAGAAAACAGGTTCAACTATTAACAACCTTAAGCCCTGGAATTAAAAACGATGATCACGTTTTTAGTAAAGAATTGACAACGAAGGGAATAAAAAAGCTAAAAGAAAGATTTGAAGATGCAATACCATACAGAACCTGGGGAACGATAACACCAACGCTCAGTGGATACACGTGTTTACACAGAGACGACATTATATACGACCTGCAGACAAACTTCTTACAACTTAATAATATCAAAGATACTCCAGAAAATCGTAATGAAGTAATACCTACGCTCAAAAGTTTAAAGGAAATAACTGACTATATCACAAAAGCAGGAAATCAAGACCTAGTTGTTGCGTGCGAAATATTAGCTTATAGAAGACGCAAAAGAGGAGTTTGTAACTTTTGCGGAAATATCCAAAAATTCCTATACGGAACTGCTACTAGAGATGACATAGAATGGATTGACGATAATATTCAAAATGTAACGGATTCAGTGAATCTCATTAAAACCTCAGTTCAGAAACAATCAGCGGTTATTCGTAAATTAGCTACGGAAACAGGAGAACACATCAAAATGTTAAAACAAGCGCAATTCCGAAGCATGTACCTAATATCTCTCATGTCGTGCATAGATACATTGCTATTCGATATAAATAATGTAATACTAGCTATTGAAACCAAGATTCTACCTCAACTAGTAGAACCGGACATCATTTTAAATATGATCGATAAGCTATTAAAAGAATCAAACTCTGACCATGTATTCAACTATTATAACGAAACTCGAGCGCAACACTTCATAGATATCGCAGACAAATTAATACTGCTCCGAGGCAGCAATCTTGTTTTCGAATTAACGATTCCTAAATTAGAAAGTAAGCAGTGGAAATTGTACAACGTCATACCTATCCCAAAGATTTATAATAATACATATGTCGTAGCTGCACCAAAATACACCCACTTGTTAAGACAAGGTAGCAGCTATATGATAACCAACGAAATTGAGATTATGCAAATGAAAAGGATTGATAATTACTATATTACATACTACACACACCCAATTTATGATAGAATCAATAAACCAATATGTCAAAGCGACATCAAACAATGTGATCTAAGTAAAATCAATGTCACCAAAATGAGCTATATCTCCTTATACGATAATCACGGAGTGTTGTTGATACCGGAATTTGGAAAACCTGCCTTGGTACTTGTAGAATGTAAAAACTATAGTAGCGAAATTTACATTAAAGAAGTGACACTGTTAAAAACAACGGATAAATGTACGCTAATGCAAGGTAATACCAAAACAATCCTAAATGGAATGCCAAAAGAATATCGATTAATAAATCCGAGTCTAACGTACTTGGCAACGAAATTTTCAGAATTGATCATGCGCATAAAAGATGTGCCAAACCAGATAGATACTACCTACCTCAAAGATATTGGTCAAGACCTAGATGACATACTGAAACACGACGAATTTTGGAATACCATGAACGGACTACTCGATAAGTTAATTAAAATAGGTTTGCCATCATTAGCAATAACTGGTACATTGTTTATACTATTGCGATGCGGAGCAGTAACGCCCGTCCTTGAATTTATCAGAAATGGGCTATTCAAATGTTATTGCCCTAGACCCAATAAGAAAATTGAAAAATATGAAAATAAAGTAAAAATAGAGCTACAAAAACGGCAAAAACAATTAGAGTACATAACAGAACAGTAAGAGGAACAACCCAACCTTTTAGAAATTCCAAAGAATACTGTAACGGAACCAAAAGAAGTAAGACCTTCGACATCAAAAGTCATTACCGCCGAAGTTCAATCTAACGTGGGGGGTGTTAAGCCAATTGCATAAATTGCCTTAGTTAGAGCAAATTCTTTATTTTCATATCCGTAGAATAAGAACGAATACAAACAGAAATCTTATATTTTTTTTATCGTTACGCCACATGGCTCGCATATGTAACCGAGTGACCAACGCACAAAGAAATGTTGTCTAATATTATGTATCACATAAATATCGTCTAGGGTTAAGTTTTATGGTGGCGCGCCGTCGACGTGAGTCCGTCGCCTAAGCATCTTGAAACGATGCATATAGGGTTAGATTTCCGAGAGTGAAGAAAAACAGACGCATCGTTTGTTTCTACGAATGCACTCATAAAATCGGAGCCATGCGGCCCCCTACCCCACCAACGCTAGCTGATATGTATCGATCCTACGTAAAAAGGGACTGACGATCTATAAGACAGAATCGTGAAATCAATGTTACCAAGAGGTTCTCTCCCGAGGATCTCTACTGTTAGCTGCTACGCTAGCGATGCTCCGTACAGTACACGGGATAACACGCGCAAGTTTCGATAAGAACTCGGTATAGTGCACTAAAGTGTTTGCTGCAACGTTTAAATAATCGTGCTAATAAACCGAAAGACTGTTATCCGCATCCGAGTGAAATTAATATCAATGTAATTAATAATTATACATGTAATTAAATCATTTATATAATACACTCGTGATCTTCTCCTTTGTGTAAACCTGAAGACACCTTGTCCCAACAAATCCTGACAAGCTCTGATTCTTCACCCGTTTCGCATCGTACTCATCAAGGTTCGTCCTCTTTCTCCGAACACATCGACTGTTTGTTACAACAGAAGTTCCAAGGAAAGAGACCTTTGATCTACATTTCGGCAAGTATCCCTATACACGTGAAACTCGTCCCACTTCTCATATTGGTCCTGATTCTGACATCGAAAAAAGACTGCGTCGTCGATCAAGACACCGTTGGGCTACAGACCTATTGTTACGCGTATTACCATCCTGACACGTAATACAGCCCTGGAAAGGCTTAACCAAAAAACTTAACCTGGCGATTCGAAAACCATAGGTTCTTTATAAAAACGAGTTGCCTTGTGATGTGTATCTTGCACAAGGACAGAGTTTATATCGAACGCTAGTTGGATTTGAGTCATCGAGCCATTTTGCGTAACAACGTCATAAAATTGTACACTATAGAAAGTACCGCACCTACCGATCACAATCGTGGTCGAGAAAAAAAGCACAAATACTTGTTTAAACAATTATTTTTGCATTACTTTTACCGTTGATTTTTGCAACGCGTACGCAACAATCATATTTGCTGAGAGGTACAGAAAGTACCGCGCCGACCGATCACAATCGTGGTCGAGAAGAAATGCTTTAATTGTTTACACAATTATTGTCGCATTATTTTTACCGGTCAGTTTTGCAACGCGTAAATAGCAATCATATTTACTGAGAGGTATAGGAAGTACTGTATCTACCGATCACAAACGTGGCCAAGAAAAAACGAATTAATAATTGTTGAAACAATTATTTTTTACTTATTTTTTACCGTTATACTTTGCAGCGTGCAAACAGCAATCATATATGCTGAGAGGCAATCATATATACTCAAAGTACCGTATCTACCGATCACAATCGTGGTCGAGAATAAACGCATTTATAATTGTTTAAACAATTATGTTTGCATTATTTTTATTGTTAGGTTTGGCGGCTCGCAATCAGCAATCTATTTGCTGAGAGGTACTAAAAGTACCGTATCTACCGATCACAATCGTGGTCGAGAATAAACGCATTCATAATTGTTTAAACAACTATACCCTTGGCCAAAAGTTTGGGGTACCCAGCAATTTTTCTTTGCGGATAAAAAATTGAATATCTCTGCAAAAAAAAATCGGAAACCAATTTACCAAACGGGGTTTTAAAGAGAATAAAGTTAGCTTCAATTTTCTTTTTTCATTTTATTTTTTCGATTTTTTTTGTGCCCGGTACGTCATTTTGAAAATGGCGGTTTTTCACGATTTTCGCACCTTGCAAATACGTTCGGTGGACTTCGGAAAAATAAAAATCTCGCTATTTAGTGAAATGATCTTCGAAAAGGGAAGTGTTAGCTTTAGTTTCGTTTTTTTTTAATTTTGCAATTTTTTTTCGCAGAGAAATATAGTTTTTCTTGAAAAAAAAACGGCAGGTTTCCGTAAAGCCGGCATCGTGCAGCGGATCGTGAAAACTATGAGGTTGAGAATATTTGTCCTAAGGACTAAAAAGTTTTGTTTTGTTATTTTGGAGTTATTAAATTTTTCAGATTTTTTTAGCAACATTTTTTTCATCGCTAGTTTTGGTTGATCGTCGACGATTAATCTAATAAATTTATTGCTATTACATTGAAACGAAGATGTTTTACTGAAAATATCTTTGTTTCAAAGTAACGTTTCAAGAAAACGGACATAATTGAATTTGTACGTCGTACGAATCAAATGACGTTCTGAGCTTATACAGAGTCAAACGAATGAGTACTGGCTGTCATTCAAATCAAAGGTGATCGGGAAAAATAAAGTAATTACACTTCGGCAGATTCGAAAATTAGTGACAAGTGCTCTTAAAAATCAAAAGCAAATGTCGTCTGATCAGTACGACGTACAAATTCAATTACGCCTTGACCAAAAGCATTAAGCAGCCTGTGTTTTCCTTCTTTTTCTAGTTTAGGGTATACGATTGAACTCTTTTTGTTTTTTAAATGTATTTATTAGTCAATTTAAACAATATTATTAATAGTGCCCAATATTTGTGGCCAAAGATGTCAATAGCTTTTCTCTTCTAGATATTTCCCTTAAAACATCTTCGTTTCAAAGTAACGGCAATAAATTATTTAGATTAATCGTCGACGATCAACCAAAACTAGCGATAAAAAAGAATGTTGCCAAAAAAATCTGAAAAAATTTAACAACTCCAAAATAACAAAACAAAACTTTTTAGTCCTTAGGATAAATATTCTCAACCTCATAGTTTTCACGATACGCTGCACGATGCCAGCTTTACGGAAACCTGCCGTTTTTTCAAGAAAAACTATATTTCTCTGCGAAAAAAAATTGCAAATTTTTTTTTCAAAAACGAAACTAAAGCTAACACTTCCCTTTTCGAAGATCATTTCACTAAATAGCGAGATTTTTATTTTTCCGAAGTCCAGCGAACGTATTTGCAAGGTGCGAAAATCGTGAAGAACCGCCATTTTCAAAATGACGTACCGGGCACAAAAAAAATCGAAAAAATAAAATTAAAAAAGCAAATTGAAGCTGACTTTATTCTCTTCAGAACCCCGTTTGGTAAATTGGTTTCCGATTTTTTTTGGCCGAGATATTCAATTTTTTGTCCGGAAAGAAAAATTGTAGGGTGCCCCAAACTTTTGGCCAAGGGTGTATGTTTGCATTATTTTTATTGTTACGTTTTGCGGCTCGCAAGCAGCAATCGATTTGCTGAGAGCTACGGAAAGTGCCGTATCTACGGATCACAATCGTGGTCGAGATAAACGCATTCGTAATTGTTAAAACAATTATGGCTGCATTATTTTTACCGTTGGATTTTACATAGCGTAAGCAGCAATCATAATTGTTAAGAGATTTGAAAGTACCGTATCTCCCGATCACAATCGTGATCGCGGAAAAATGCAAAAATAATTTTTTAAACAATTATTTTTGCATTATTTGTATCGTTACGTTTTGCGGCTCGCAAGTAGCAATTTATTTTCTGAGAGCTACTGAGTGTACCGTATCTACCGTTCACAATCGCGGTCGAGAATAAACGCATTCATAATTGTTTAAATAATTATGTCTGCATTATTTATACCATAGATGTTTACTGAGCCAATCGCTACACTCAACAAGGACTCTTGCTGCGAAATTCGTGTTTTTGAATTTCTTGCGCAGTCGGCGTTGAGAAAAGAAAATAAAGTTCTTTCTCGGCGCTGACTGTGTTTATGTATGTGCATGTATATACGCTCAAATTTTCCATGTATGCTGTGGGGCATTCACTAGAAAATGTACCTACTGATGAAATCTATCGGTCTTAACATATTTTTCTACCTGACTGACTCGCGTGCGAAATTGAACACTTATTCGCAACTGGAATGTCCGAAGGATCTTCTATTTCCATCACGTTCTCGTTTATGAATTCTTCTGCTTCATCTAAATATTCCTCCAAGATGGTTTCGTTGTCGTTGCCTTGCTCCAAAATGTTACCTACAAATCCTGAAAATTGAAAAAATGTCATGCACTTGAGTTTAAAAAAATCCACGATTCCGTTTCAGACATGTTATAACTCACCATGTTCCATTAATGGTGAGTAGAAATAGGACGTCGTTTTCTTCTGCAATGTTCGATGAGAAATTTGTTGGAGCGGTCTCCAATAAATGTGGTACGATCGCAGAAATTTCAGAATCTATTGAAGCCTGCGGAACTGGCGGCCCCTCCCCGGTCGCTAAGTAGGCCTGCCTCTCACGAGTTAACGCATTTCGATGACCGTGCTTTAAATTTCTGCACATTTTTTTTTAACTGTTGCATTGTTCTCTAAAAGGCGGGAAAAAAAAACTTTATCAAAGTTTGCATCGTGTTACGATGATGAGGATGTCGGAATGCGAGGAAAAACTAAATTCTAATATAGAACCACATTTATTTTTATTAAAAAATAATGAAAATTACTTACAGTATGGAAAACCCGGTGTGTTGGTCTTGTAGTTAGCGTGCTGGCCAGTGGATCGGGAGGTCGTAGGTTCGAATCCCAGTCGCGTTACTTTCGTCGTGAAATATTCTTCGATATTTCTCGGCGAAAGCCGACTAGTTCCGTGATTGGGAGGCGAAATTGGGACTGGCTGTATCGGTATAGGTTTTCCGCAGTTTCCCTATGCCCATGGCAGACATGTCATGATGAATACGATACAGAGGGGGAAGTCGGCTGCGGCCGCAAGGTGGGGAGTGGGAGGTAGACGGGGGAATTGATGTGGAATGGGTGAAAGAACGAAGTTGAGGTGGGTTGGGGCTCGTAAAAAGGGGAAGACCCTGTACGGCTAGAACAAACCATTAAAAAAAAATACTTGCAGTATGAACTATTTCAATTGAACTGCTGTAATTCTCCACCACACTATCCCCAGTGATGGTTTTCTTTTTCAAAGTTGAAGAGTCACTTTGCTTCGCTTTAATCGCATCTTTATACATGCTTATCAAATTTATTAACACTCTTCTCTCGACTGATGTAAAATGTTTACTTTTCGAATTCATTTTATACCAAAAAAATACCTGAATTATAATTGAATTACTAAATTTACTGAATAATTGAATTACTGAAATTACTGAATAACTGAAGATATTATAATGACAGAAAAAATAATTAGAATTTAATAATTGAACGATAATAATAGTAATGATGGAATAATTGAAAATATAATGATAACTGAATAACTAAAATAATATCTGCATATTTTTCTAATCATCTGACATTCACGGGTTGCAACAGCTCACTAACCTCAAAACAGTAATTAAAATTGTACGTTTCAACGACGTTGGACGCTTGTCACCGGGCACTCAGGGCTACGATCGGTCGATACAACCGAATGTTGCCGACATTACCCGAACGCCAAATAAGGCACGATCTTAAGACGATACTTCGCCAAGACCATCTCATTGCAAATAAGACGGGCTTCGCTAAGACGGTCTTATTTTGCAAATAAGACACGACTATGAATACGGGTGTCATTTCGTCATTATGATAATATTCAACATGGGTACTATTTCGTCATTATGATAATATTCAACCGGAAGTTGAAACCGTTTTATAATGTAGTGCTTGAAATCCACGATGAAATTCGAATTTTCGATTTTTTAACAATATCTATTATGTCTAATTTATTAAATTTCAGTTTGCCAACGACCTTAGTTGGGTACGTGAGCAGCAAAACCGTGATTATCGCACTTCCGGTCGACCGTCTCCATCAGATGACGTGCTTCACTAGCTCAAAGTGCTCGACTTTGCAGTTTTATTGCGAAAAAAAATTGAACGGTCAATATTGCTCAAATTTTTCCAAAGGGTGCATTACGCGTATTCGTCAACATTATATAAAAATTTCAGGCCCGAAAGTTGGATTCGTCCCCATGATCGTACCTCCAATTCAACATCATTTATGTAGGCATCTCAGCCTTTAAGATGCATAAACACACGCGTGTTTTCTACAGCTCTTTCCGATTTCTCGGGTTTTCAGATTATGTTCATCTGCGAACCCGATGACAGCGACTATGAAGCCTAAAACAGGGGGTCGATTCCACGGTCTTACATACATGTCTGGAAACTCCCATGGTGGCGGTAGGTCGCGTATTGTAGACGGTTTACCCGCTTAGGCGAGGGACGGCGGTTGCGGGGAGGGATCTCTGTCTCAGTCCTACCCGCGGACTTTCGCTACGGTACCATCTCCGTACTTGTACATACTTATTTATTATAATGGCGAATTTATAGCAAGTAGCAAAAGGCGTTCCGGAATGAATATACTCGGAAAAATATGTCATGAAGCACAATCGCAACTATAACCTTCGAAATCTAAGGAGTTCGACAAACATAAACGATTTCAAAAGATTTCAAAATCCAAACAAACAAAAAGAAAACTCATTTGATTACATATTTAAGGTATTACTGGATAGATATTAAATAATTTATATCTGAAAAAAAATTTAAACAAGCTTTTATTTAATGTACTAAAACGTAGAAAATAATTTTTTTAACAAGTCACGTATATGTGACTATAAACAAAAGCTTGGGGCGCTCAACTTTTTAAATGTTTAATAAATTTGATTAAAATTTGAAATTTGAAATTGAATTTGGCACAATTGTAATTAGAGAAATTATTATCAGTTTATACTCAGTTTCCCGATTTTTATTTAAGAAATCTAAGGTTGTTTTACAATAATTTAAATACAGTTGATATGTTAACTGATTTATGTAAATGAAAAATTATATGTCTAAATTTTGATCCGCCCAAGCTTTTATTTATAGTCACATATAGGTAACTTGTTAAAAGAAATTATTTTCAACGTTTTAGTAGATTAAATAAAAGCTTGTTTAAAAATATTTTTTTAGATATAATTTTTTTTCTACTTTTTAGTCTTTAATTGATTTTACTACAGCTCTGAAATTTTTGCAGAGGCATTAGTTCTTCTAAACGAACTGGTGTTGTTATTGGTTGATTGTCAGGAAAAATCCTGGAGAACTGTGATTAGGTGGCATCTATCATGGGTATTGGCTCACTACCTATTGTACCTTACCTTTTAACCTATTTTATCTATTGAACCCTTTTTTGCATGCACCTCTTAGATGCATGTGTTACGTCCTAACCGGCGGATATCCATCTCGGCCAAGAAGAGCGATTTCCCCTTTTACTCGTTATTTGGACAATCCGCGTTATATTAGGACAAGTTGCCCTGTTTCGAGCCTAACCTTACGGAAAATTGCTCAGGATGGGCTGGAGAGTGCGAATCGCGATTATAAACCATGACACGTTATTAAGAAAACAAAAGAAATATGATACAAACATGAAATATTTAGTTAAAATAAAGAAAAATAATTGCAAGTTGAAAAAGAGGGTGAATTCCATTAGGAACTATTTGAAGAGCAAAATTCTCGGGTTTCCAAACATTATCAGCAATTATAAGATCAGAATGTTGTCAGGGTGAAAAGAGCGATGTCGTATAAATTCCAAGCTATCGGGCGCCTAATTGGGGAGACGTCCGACATCGCTGAAATAGGAGAACATCCCCATCCTTTCCCTCACATGTGTGAAAAATATTCATCATTGCTTACCTCGTTTGGGTCCAATGAGACGGAATAGGTGAAACCCAATTGTTCCTGCTGCGTGAATCGGTGTAGGAATTCGTGATGGCCAGGTAGTTAAGATGTCAAAATGCAGTTTTAGACTCTTGATCCTTTTTCTTTTATTTTACCCCTCTTTTCCACAGTTTTCACATCTCCAAACTCTTATTATAAAACCGACTTTTACTACGACTGCGATTACACTAATTATAGAAAGATTAACGACGGCTAATTTCTTGTTTCAAAGAAAGAAAAAAAAGAAAATTGACGGAGACTCCTTAGATAGCGAACTCGACTTGATAGAAAAAATGTTGAGAGACTTTCCTCCAATTACGATTATGGAAGTCTCAAAAAGAAGTGACTACTCGGGATTCGGTCGGCAGACTGACTTAAAAATTGTCCTCTTTCACGACGTAAGAATTAAGCGATACAAATTCCGAGAGGGTAGGGGCACGCATCGTTGGTGATGCGTCTCTTGGGGATTGGAGAATAGTGCATAAAACATAGGTCATCTCACATGATTGGTTAAATTAGAGTGGGGGAGTAATTTGGGAAATTTTTGATTGGTTAAGGGCTACGATCGATGATGCCTTTCTAAGAATTGGGTCTACGTTTTTTTATCCCGAAAATACTGCGAAGTGAGAATAAAGGAGGTCATGTGCGCGGCGAAGTGCCTATGGTTCGGGCGATTCGGATATTTTGTTTATCAAACGCCGGAATTTTCGTGCTATCGTTTCGAGTCGCCATGTAGGCTCATTTTGATGATTTAATAAATAATCTTACGGTAAGGAAAATACATGAACGCTTTTCGGTGAGAAACTACGCGTGGTCTTTCTACATAATAAGGCGATAGTCCGACTCACAACCGTGGTTCTCAAAAACCTTAATTCATCACTCTGAGTATTGTTCACAAATTTTCGTCACATTATTTTTAAGTATTCGTACTACAATAGTATGCATAAAAATAGTTCTGTTCGGGAAATTTTATATAAATATAATTGAATGCATACGAAAAGAAAAAAAGGAAGAGAAAAAAAAATTTGATCGTTACGATCAAACAATCACGAGTGACCTGACCCCTGCGGATATTCGTCTCAAATTTCTTTGCTTTCAACGCACTTGGTAATAGGTTTGATTAACCAGACTTCCGAGATCTACAACATCTTTCCATCTCCTTCCAATAAAAATAGGGAACCACTGACCACGAGGAAATTTTTAACGCCGTCACTTGGATCGCATTTCTCCCTTGCACGCTCTGTCCTTTCTTTCGGCTGGCGTATGACATTAGATCCCGCTCTAAATTTTGTTGAGGGGCCATACACTTGATGACAGACGCCGGTCGTATCGACTCGGGCATCCCCGTACGCCGGCCAAACAGAGAGTTTTCAGCAAAGGTTTATTTTTCAAGATTAGCGACAAAGATCGTATTGTCTGGCGACGATTACATCTGCTTCGACATATCGCCTCCCCGACGGGAATCCAATAACGAACAACGCAGTGTGATGGGCTGTCCTCAAACTGGTCTCCTTTCCATTTATTTGTCGGGAAATTTGTAAAATATTGCGAATTCGAAAGTCAATCTGAATCCCAAAAATCGCGGGACATTACACATGTTTGCAAAATTTTTGGGCTCTAAGTAGTCGGGAAGTTTGTGAAATATCGATTTTTCATTTTACCTCTCACAAAAAGTCGTTATTTTTTATTTACTTATTTATTTATTATAGTTGAATCATGCTGTAGTATCTTTAGGGAATTTTTTGGGATTAATATTAAATATCCGTGCAAAATCACTCTACGTATTTATTCACAATTGCCTTATCACAGAGTTTACTATGCCGATAAGTCGTGGCTGACGTCCCGACGAGAACCCCGTTCTTTCTAGCACACGTTGAACAGCCACAGACTAGAGAGCGTTCCGAACGCTACGCGAGGCGCTTGAGTCCTTTCCGCTATTTAAACGGTTACAATCTCTTACAAATATTCCCGAGCCTCTTTACAACACAACACATGCATTGTCACCACTTAGTTGCATTTTCGCAAAATTTCAGAGCTGTAAGTAGTTGTGAAATGTCGATTTTCGATTTTGCAGCTCACAGGAAGTCGTTATTATTATTTATTTATTCACTTATTTTTTAAGTTGAATTATGCATTGTCACCTCTCAGATGCACGTTTACAAAATTTCAGCGCTCGAAGTAGTCGGGAAGTGGGTGAAATATCGATTTTCAGTTTTGCATCTCACAGAAAGTTGTTATTGTTATTTATTTATTTTCCTTTTGTGGTGAATCATGCATTGTCACCTCTTAGATGCATGTTTTCAAAATTTCAGCGCTCGAAGTAGTCGGGAAGTGGGCGAAATGTTGGGTTTTCAGGTTATGTGCATCGATCGCGATGACAACGGGTGGAGATCCCCCCTCCGGCGTAACCACCGTCCCTAGCCGAAGCGGGTAAACCGATCGCAGCAACTCTAGCGGCCACCATAATATTTAAAAACATCTACAAGACGCGACCTATCCCCACTACGAAAAAACGGCGGAGTTTCCAACCTGTATGCATGGACGTATAACCTGTATGTAAGACCATGGTCGATTCTGTACCAAAAATGTGGTGAAATTACTAAATGTGAGCAGCTTTCTCGATTCCGTAACTTTCATCATAGTGAAAATGTGAGCCATCTCACAGGAGTTCGTTCGACAAAAAATTTCTTGACGGATGGGTGAGATCCGAGAGAGAAAGGAAGAGAATCGAGCGAGAGAGTAATAATAACAAGGAGACTATTCATAGTCCAGCTTTAACTTAAGAATTGAGGAAGCCTCCGTGGAGGCTTCCTTAAATTTTCGAGGCCGCCTTATTTCATAAAGAAACCTCGAAGCTAGCTTGGTGAAGTTAGCGCTACGACTATCGAATGCCAAATTTTTTTTCTTTCTAATCCTTTGTAAGTCGTTTGTAAGTGATTGTTAGAACAATTCGAACGTTTGTTAGATCAGCGTTTCGTTAAAAAATAGAAACAAAAAATGACCGTTAAGTTAGCGCCACCATTTTTATTGATCTCGCCATTGACATTCTTTGGGGGCTCATTCGATCCGAAATCGTTTGTAAGTGACGAATATTCATATTAGTACGTTTATTAGATCATCGTTTCTGAAAAAAAGATTAATAGCATATGTGGTAACTTCTCCACGCATGGTCATATTACCCGATAAAGTTGGCGCCACGACTTTCCAATTTCCATTTTTTTTTGTTCTAATCGTTTGTAAGCCGTTTGTAAGTGGATGTTAGAACAATTCGAACGTTTGTTAGATCAACGTTTCATCAAAAAACAGAAAAAAATTATCGTTAAGTTAGCACCACCATTTTTATTTATATCGCCATTGACATTCTTTGGGACCTCTTTCGAACCGAAATCGTTTGTAAGTGCGAATATTCAAATTAGAACGTTTGTTAGATTATCGTTTCTGAAAAAACGATAAATACTATACGTGGTAACTTCTCTGCGCATCGTCATATTACCCGATGAAGTTAGCGCTGAAAAATTCATTACTATGGTATTTCTACGTAGCAAATGACTCAATCGACGTGTACGGCTACGCGTCTATTTTAAATAAATATTTAATATATTTCAACGTAATTCTATTTCAATAAGACTAATAAAGATCATTTTGTGCATATTTAAGGGACCATTCCAGTGTGACTGGCTTGAAATTTTTTTTTTTTCGTTCATTCAAATAACTTATGTTCTAGACGAAAATATTTTTTAATGTTTTATTTTGATTTTTTATATGCATTTTTTATATACATTTTATACTTATTTTTTATATACATACAGAGACAAGTCGCGAGAAAGAACTCTCTCTCTCAGTGGTGAGCGAGCGAGAGAGAGAGAAGTAGCTGTGCCGTATGGTCGTTTTTAGGTAACGATTATTCTAATTAGAACGTTTGTTAGATCAACGTTACTGAAAAAAAAGGTAAATACCATACGTCGTAACTTCTCTACGCATCGTCATATTATCCGATGAAGTTAGCGCCGAAAAATGCATTATTACGATATAATAACAGACTTAATCGACATAAAATCGTCCGCGGGTGACGATATGTTGAAGGTTTTACACTAATAATAAATTGCCATTTAAAGTTCCACTAAATGGCTAATTTCATGGTTATATAATATTTCGGAGGGTTTAAGCGCGGCAGTAAGTGTGACAGCGTCGGCACACGACTTGCGACGAGTAATCCGCGATATCCAATGGAAACATCACTCTCGTAGCGGTTTTCTGAAATACCATAGCTCCTATTGGATATCGCCCATCGGTCGTCGTAATTCGCGTGCTGTAGCGGGATTTTGTACACGACTATCGTTCGTTATCGTCGTCGTTATCTATTAACAGCCAATGAGAGGCAGCCCTTCTGTTGTAATTCTCCATGCGATTGGCTGTCGCTAACTAACGATAAGGAAAACTGTCGCTAAAACTGTTCGAGAATCCCGGCACAGTGTGCGAACGCTATTAGAGGGAGAGATCCCCTTGCCCAATGATAAATAAAGAGGTAGAACTGCACACTGCATGCAATTTGAGACGAGCGATATCCAATAGTAACTCTGGTATTCCAGAAAGCCCCTCGGAGAGTGCAGTTCCCATTTGATGGGCCCCTCGTTTTTTCGCAAACCGCGTGCAGTGCGCGGACGCTATTAGGATCGCGAGCGATCTACTATTTCTATTGCCCTCAAATATCTACTATTTTATATCGCTCCTGTACGAACGCTCGCGATCTTCGCAGCCGTTAAAGCGCAGGGTCACGCCAACCGAATGGCCATGAGTGCAAGAGAGATACCTAATTGCTAGTTTCCCGGTGTTCTGATACGACTGATGTTTCTTTATTAAAAAATGAAACACCTTACGCTGTGTTGAACGACGAACAACGTATTTTTCTTCGTTTGCCCGAAATTTGCCCGTCCGACAGAAAACTTGGCGTGCCGGGTAGCCCGCATACAATATGGGTGCGTTCTACATGACGGCTGTAAGAGCATCCGTACACTGCATGCAATTTGCGACGAGCGATATCCAATAGGAACTCTGGTATTCCAGAAAGCCCCTAGGAGAGTGAAGCTCCCATTTGATCGCCTCTCGTTTGTCGCAAACCGCGTACAGTGCGCGGACGCTATTAGGATCGCGTGCGATCTACTATTTCTATTGCCCTCAAATATCTACTATTTTATATCGCTCCCGTACGAACGCTCGCGATCTTCGCAGCCGTTAAAGCGCAGGGTGACACCAACCGAATAGCCATGCGTGCCAGAGAGATGGTTAATTGCTAGTTTCCCGGTGTTCTGATACGACTGATGTTTCACTATTAAAAAATGAAACACCTTCCGCTGTGTTGAACAACGAACAACGTATTTCTATTCGTTTGCCCGAAATTTGCCCATCCGAGAGAAAACTTGGCCGTAGGATTTTTATCAACCGGTCGGTAACCGAATTTTTACCGATCAATCGGTCAACACGCTCGCTCGGTAACAATCCTACGGCCAAAGTTACTTCTAGACGCATCACATTTCAGTCGAACGAAGAGAAAGACGTGTGCCGGTGAACAGAACGGAACGTGTTGCTTTTCTTTTTTCCAACATATCTGCCGCCTTAGGGTGCGTTGCTAATTGCGCTGTACGCACATTTGGACCAACATTGGACCAATCAGATTGGTAGTAAGCCTCCTATGTATGCTGTAAGCGCAATTCGGACTGCACCCTTGAAGAACATTGGGAATCTACCTATCAGGGATCTCTGCCGCACTAAGTTAAATAAGGCCACGTAGTAAAATGCCTTCAGAAGAGTTGTCTGCGAGAATCGGATCTAATCCAGAAGCATCGGAGCTCTAACGGGTAAGTAATAATTGTGCTATACAAACAAAAATCAATTTATCAGCGTCGATTGAACGAAGGCTTTCTTTTTTTTTTAATTCACGGAGTACGTGCTCCGAAAATACACGTGTTCAGAGCAACGGACTCCAAAAATGAAAGTGGAACATGGCAGCCATTTTACAGATTTTTTTTACAATAAAACAATTTTATTTATTATCAGTATTTTAATTACTAATAAATGTTGGCGGGATCAGGAAATGCGGTGCTTGAGTGCAATGGTAATTTATAGGGGTGTGCGGGTACTCGATTTACTCGGGTACCCGATGTTCGGGTCGGGTCGGGAACCCGACGGGTTACGTTTTTGTATTACTCGTCACTATCAGGTACCCGAATTAGGTCTTCGGGTACTCGTAAACGTGGAGTGCTCGTGAACTTCGAGTACTTTTAAACTTCGATTCGTAAACGACTCGGAGATCCGTATCTATTATTTATATTTATACTTATTATTTATCTAGGTGTATCGATCGAATAATGGGAGAAAATGAAAACTCGAAGGCGATAAAACGAATAAATGATAATACTGTAAAAATCTTTTTTCGTCTCACTTTTCTATTCTTTATTCTTTCATTCTTTGTCTTGTTTATGTTTCGTGATTCGCTTGTATACAATGTAAACACTTGGAGCTTGGGAGCAAACGGCACAGCTACTTCTCTCTCTCTCGCTCACCAACGAGGGAGAGTTCTCTCTCGCGACTTGTTTCTGCATGTATATAAAAAATAAGTATAACATGTATATAAAAAATGCATATAAAAAATCAAAATAAAACATTACAAAATATTTTTGTCTAGAACATAAGTTATTTGAATGAACGAAAAAAAATGTTTCAAGCCAGCCACACTGGAATGGTCCCTTAAATATGCACGAAATGATCTTTATTAGTCTTATTGAAATCGAATTTCATTGAAATATATTGAAAGGAGGAAAGAAACAGTTCACAGTGGAGGAAAAAATAAGGTAAAAAACGCGAACAGCATGTACCTTAGGAAAAACATTAAAATAAAATAAAAAGACTTATATTAAATATTAAAATATTAAATAAATATGAATATGAATATTAAAATTATTAAATCAATCATTTTTATTTCTTATGATCTCCAACCTATCGGCGAAGGGTAGAGATCATAAAGCTGGAGTATATTTCATACATTTTAATACATTTTCGTGGCGCTATTGACTATGAAACGAAATTAGAAATTTTGTTCCGGCAACACGGCTTATGGAGTACCCTATGTGAGACGAGTAAACCGTTAGGCGACTGTTACCCGAGTATACTCAAGTATCGTCGGGCAGTGCAGCCAGATCGCGCGTAAAAGTTACCCCCTCTATAGTCTCTTACGCGCCCATCACACAATCATAGTAGCGCCTGTCCGTGAGCGAGCGACGCTCGGAGATCTTCGGAAAGAGCCGAGCGCGGTCGAAGTTTCCCGACCGTTTTTTTGGGTGTCGACACCCAAATCAGTGTTGACACCTTTTTTTTGGGGGTTGATACCCAAAACAGCGTAGGTCCAGATCAGTATCAACACCGTTTTTTTTTGGTGCCGACACCCAAATCAGTGTTGACACCTTTTTTTTTTTTGGTGTCGACATCCAAAACAGCGTGGGTCCAGATCAGTGTTAACACCGTTTTTTTTTTTGGATACGACACCCAAATTAGTGTCGACACCGTTTTTTTGGGTGTCAAATGGTCATTTGACATCCATCGCGTGGGTGCTGCGATCTGTCAGGGACGCTGCGCATCTGGGACAAAAATCTAGAGAATAGAAAAAATCTAAAAAAGTAATGCCTATAAACAAACAAACTCACACAAAAAATAAATCAAACAAAAAAAAATCGAACAAGTCGACATCCGTGGTGCCTGTGCCCACATCAGTGTTCGGTGTATCTCGTACAAAAAAGGGTGAGCGACATAGATATACTTGTATGGGTAAGCTCGGCACGCCGCAACCAGTGAAGTTAGCGGAGTGGGGATATCCATGAGACGGGGCAAGCGATATAGATGTACAGGCTTAAAAATTAACTTAAAAATGTTATTTTTCGCAAACTATTCGAGTGCGTAAAAAATCCCTTTAGGGGATATCTTAATATATTCAATGGAACATCTGTGAAAAATTTCAGCCAAATCGGACGTAATAGCTTTTCGGAAGTTTATCGTTTTCGTCTGTGTTCTCGACTCTATGATTGGTCAAACCCAGGGGGCTGACACCGCCTATCCCCTACTGGTTATAAAAATGCTACGCTTTTTGACCACTTTGGCGCTAGTAGTTACCTTAGAATTAATCGTACTCCTGCACTTATGCCGTGTGTTGTGCCCGGTTGTACCGCAGGGTACCCTCGTCATACTGAAAAGGTGCATTTTTTTCATCGTACCAGCTAATCCTAGCTATATTATTAGTGAATACGTTTTTAAAAATGCTTGTGACCGGTATATCGGATATAATGAGAGCTGGAGCTCCTTTTTAAAATTTAGTAATGACCTTTTGAGAATGTTATAATTTGGTACCAAATAGTTCCGTTTTCATATTTATCTTCATGATCGTTTGTTGTCAATGGACAATTGATTAATAATAGACAATTAATAAGACAATAATGATAGCATAATGAATAGCGTGTGTATATATATATATATATATATATATACGAGGTGTGGCTATTAAATAACCGGACTGATGCCGGACTCCCAGCAAACTGCGAGCGTGCCGCGACATGTTTGAACATGACTGTGTCTGATGGTTCTTCCCCCACCCTGAGCTCGCTAGACAAGCCAGCGGGTCGCTCAGTTTGACTGTACCAGGTGTAGAAGTATGAAACCGGAATTTCTCTATAGATGGTGCTAGCCATCAGTTTAGGGACCGTAAGACCGCTTCTGCAGCGCCATCATCTCCCTCTAACAGCTGACGAAGATTTTCAACACACAACAACCCAAGTTCCCTACACCGGTATATTTTTCTATAACCTTAAACATGTCGAGTTTTGTACCTACGAACTATGATTTGCCGACAGCATTGGTTTTCTGTTATCATTTGAAGAAAACTGCTGCAGAATCGCATCGAATGCTTGTCGAAGCTTCGGTGAGCATGCTCTTGGTAAATGACAATGCTTTGAGTGGTTGAAAAAATTCAAAAGTGGCGATTTTGACGTGAGAAACGAAGAACGTGGGTGGCCACCGAAAAAGTTTGAAGACAGCGAATTGCAAGCATTGTTGGATGAGGATGACAATGAAAGTGTTAATACTGAACGCTACCAATAAAAAAAGATCGATTTGAATCAAGCTTTGTGTGAAAAACGATCAGAATATAAAAAAAGGCAACACAAAGTGATTTTGCTTCATGATAATGCATCATCACATACAGCAAAACTGGTCAAGGAAACGTTCGAGGCGTTCAGCTGGGAAATACTAGCGCATGCGGCTTATTTTCCAGACTTGGCTCCGGCCGATTATCATCTATTCGCATCAATGGGACACGCTCTCGCTAAACAACGCTTCAATTCGTATGAAAATGTACGCAAATGGCTCGACAACTGGTTCGCTTCAAAAGAAGAACTGTTTTTTTTGGCGTGGCATTCATAAACTGCCGGAGAGGTGGGAACAATTTATAAATAGCAATGGAGATTATTTTGAATAAAATATTTTTTATCACTTTCAAACAACAGACGTGTAATTTTTACAAAAAAATTCCGGTTTCATACTTCTACACCTGGTAGCAGTCGATTGAATTAGTCTACGCACTAGTGACGCGTCGGAAAAATGCCAAGTGGTCAGATGGAGCAACGGGTTAACCTCAAGTTTCTTGTTAAACTAGAGAAAACTGCCACAGAAGCTTATGCAATGTTGAAAGACGTTACCGGAATGAATGTTTATCCCGTACACCAATTTTTGAGTGGTTTAAACGGTTTAAAGAAGGGCGTGAAACGACCGAAGACGATCGGCGCCACGGACGGCCCTCAACGTCAAAAACGGACGAAAACATTGAAAAAATTGGTAAAATAATCCGCGCTGTTCGTCGTCTGAGTATCCGAGGGCTTTCTGAAATAACAGGAATCGACAAAGAAAGTGTTCGACAGATTTTGCATGAATCATTTAACATGCGGAAGGTTTGCGCAAAAATGGTGCCGAAACCACTCAAAAACTTGTGTGCGGGATAAACATTCATTCCCGTAGACTTCTTTCAACATTGCATAAGCTTCTGTGGCAGTTTTCCCTAGTTTAACAAGAAACTTGAGGTTAACCCGTTGTTCCGTCTGACCACTTGGCATTTTTCCGATGCGTCACTAGTGCGTAGACGAATTCAATCGTCTGCTACAGTCAAACTGAGTGACCCGCTGGCTTGTCTAGCGAGCTCAGGGTGGGGGAAGGACCTTCAGACACAGTCATGTTCAAACATGTCGCGGCACGCTCGCAGTTTGCTGGGAGCAGCATCAGTCCAGTTATTTAATAGCCACACGTATATATATATATATATATATATATATATATATATATATATATATATATATATATATATATATATTGTAACGATGAAATTTGACACCTTCTGGATAAGTCCCTCGGAGACGCGATATATTTTTTCTCCACCAAGTAGTCGATACATATTGCGTTATTCCCAAATCATATATGAGAGCATCCGCGAGCGCTAAGAGGAGGTTGTTATCGTCATTCTCAACCCAGAGTCTTCAACGAGCGTACCATTAAAGTATCGTTGCCGAGCTTGGTGCATTTTATCCAGCGTAGTTGTAATCCGGAATATTCATTTGGTCGTCATAAAGAACTTTCTACAAAATTAACTACGTACTTCGATCGACGTCAACATCTTGCCGCCATCGTGAAAGAAGAGTCATCAGTCGGCGCATCATATTACAATCGTCAAGGAAGAAGACTTCGATAATAACACCGACCAGTAGTTCGTCATACGATTGTAATAATAAATAAAGAAAACTCTTCGATAAGCGGTAACGACGTTTTTTTAAAAACATATATGTTCACCCAACGGTGTAACATATAAATTGGTGGCAGCGGTGGGATACCAAAATAATAAAGGCATCCCAATCAACATATAAATTGGTGAACAGTGAGATGTCAATAAGAAGACCGATGTAAATTGGTGAAAGTCAGGGATCCCAAAAGAAGAAAAACACATACTGTGAAAATTCAACGTGATACCAAAGTTATCATCAAAAAGTTGGTTTCAAGGCATCTTTACTCACATATCCGATTCAACGATTGATCGTTAACGGAACACCTGAGGGACATCCAACGACGTCTCATCGAATCGATGGTCACGTGTGAAACCAACGAGGATCCGAGAGGATCATCCTGAGGGAACATCTCGAAGGAATCATACGCGACAGTCATCGAAGAAGGACATCGGCAACCAATCAAGAAAAGGAGGTCAATACGGAGTGATTGACAGCCCATCTTCGTGAAGAAAAGAAGAATTCCTCGTCAAGGAAGAGGAAAACGCTCGTTATTGTAAGGACGACCAATATTGCACCGAGGTAAGAAATGGAGAAAATAGAGAAACTCCTTTAAGACCTTTTGAAAAGAATGGAAAATATAGAATCGAAAATTAAAATGAAGACTAATGAATATGATTCAGAAATATCTGAAGACGAAGAAGTCATTAACAATACAACATCGCTTAAAGAATTATTAATTACGATATCTGAGTTTGATGGCGAAAATATGCCTATAGAAACGTTTATTTACCAAATAGAAAGTGCAAAAAAGAATACAGATCGAAATAAACAGTCTTTTACTTGCAATGATTTTAGGGTCCAAATTAAAAGGAAGAGCTGAAGTAGAGATTATTAGAGCGGATAATATTGATAATTTTACCGAATTAAAAAATATTTTGCGAATAAACTATGGTAGTCATGATGATTTAACAATTTTTCAACTCCAAAGAATGAATTGTAAACAAAAACCAAAAGAATCAATTAATGAATATTCTCAAAGATTTATGAAAATCCATGATCTGGCGATAAAAGCAATCTTAAATAAAACGTCAATTCCACAAAGTCACAAAACAGTCCTAATAGATGAAGAAAAGAAAAAAAGGTCTCACTGATTTCTTAGAAGGGCTAGAAAAAGAAATTAGTTTAGACGTAAAAACAGAACATCCAAATAATATTAGAGAAGCGATTACTTTTGCAATTAAAGCTGAAATAACTTTGAAAACACGAACAATGAATAATTGGTCAGAAAAAACTTATCAGGGTCCAAGTCGTCATCTCAATTACAAAAACAAAAACGAAAAAATGGTCATAAAAAGTTTTTAAAAGGTATGTTATAATTGTAAAAAGCCAGGACACGTACTTTCAGAATGTAGGAACAGACAATTTGATAATAGACAATTTGATAACAGACCAATTAACAAACGGGATTTTCAAAATGCTTCTCACAATTCCAAAGATCCTCCTCCTCAAACACATCATGTCCAAGAGAACGAACAAACATTACAAGAATCTGTAGTATCAGAAACAAAGAATGTAAACTTGCTCATATTTTTCTAAAAATAGATGATGCTAAAGAAGGAATATTCTTGATTGATCCAGGTTCGACAATATTATTGGTAAAAAGAAAATTGTTGAATGATCCGACAAAAATAATTAAAAAAGGAAAAAAACATTTCAACAATGGCTTGGATTAAAAAATGCACCACCAACATTTCAAAGAATGATGAATAAAGGATTACAAGGATTAATTGGCAACAATTGTTTCGTATACATGGATGACGTCATTGTATTTGGAAAAACTTTAAAAGGACATAACAAAAATCTAGAGACACTTTTTCAAAGATTCAGGGATGTTGAATTAAAATTGCAACCTGATAAACGTGAATACCTGAAACCATAATTGGCTTACTTAGGTCATATTATTTCAAAAGAAGGAATCAAACCTAACCCAGAACGAGTAGAAAAAATTGCAAGTTATCCAAGACCGAAGAATCAAAAAGAAATTAAACAATTTCTAGGACTTGTGGGCTATTATCGAAAATTTATCAGACTTTTCTAAGAAAGCATTACCTTTAACGAATCTATTAAAAGAAAAAACGATCTGGCAATGGACATCCGAAGAAGAAAATTCCTTTAAAACATTAAGAAACGCATTATGTATAGAACCGATCTTAACATATCCTGACTGGAATAAACCGTTCATATTATCAACAGATGCTAGTGGAAAGGTAATAGGTGCAATATTATCACAAGGCGATCTAGGAAAAGACAAACTCATTTCTTATGCTTCAAGAACATTGAATCCAGCGGAACAAAATTATTCTACTACGGAAAAAGAATTATTGGCAATTATCTGGGCTGTAAAACATTATAGACACTTATTATATGGACGAAAATTCAAGATTATTACGGATCATAAACCATTAATTTGGCTAATGAATCTTAAAGATCCTTCTTCACGATTAATGAGATGGAAATGGAAATTAGAAGAATATGATTTCGAAATTATTCATAGAAAAGGAAAATCTCATACAAACGTAGATGCTTTGTCTCGGATAAATATCTTGGAGGATGAAATCACCTACGCTTTGGATGAATTTATGAACGATACATACCCAAGTTATGATAATTATTTGGAAGAAAAAGATTCATTTGAAAAATCCGAAAACATATTTGTCAAATAAGGAAGAACAAATAAAAAAGGTCGAATAATAACAGATAATCATAACGAAAAAGGATTTTTAATTGATTGTGACGGTGGCGAAGTAGCCTGCTATGGAGAAATTAAAACAAGAATGATGAACAAAGAATCAATAGAGGTTAGAATAAAAGATTTGAGAATTCGAAGAATAATTATAGAAATAATTGAGTATATACATTCTAAGTTAAATCCCGAAAGAGAATTAACAATTTATGTAAATCAGGTAAAAGGTCCTACTACTCAGAAAGAAAAAGAAAGAATAATAAAAGAATTTCATGAATCAGTAATTGGAGGACATAACGGACCACAAAATACAATAGAAAAATTGAGACAAAAATATAATTGGACTGGAAGGACTAAAGATGTAGAAAAAATAATTCAACGATGTTAAATATGTCAAAAGGAAAAATTAAACTCACAAGTAACGAGACCTAATCCAGGAAATCCTGATATTCCTATAAATCCTAATGATGTGTCATTAGATGTAATGGGACCATTACCCCCAAATCAAGGCCATAAATACATATTGGTTATACAAGACTACCTAACACGATATTTGGTAATAACTCCGCTCAAGACAAAAAATTCACAAGAAGTATTGAAAAATTTTGGGAGAATTATTGTAAAATATTTGGGATTCCTAAAGAAGTTTTAACGAACAATGGCGTCGAATTTAAAGGGAAATTTTACGAAGTAATGTGTGAAAAATTAAAGGTCAAATATACTGCGACTTCCGTGTATCACTCACAGTCAAATGGTAAAAATGAAAGAAGCACATCGGGAAATCCTCAATTACGTACGGAGCTACATGTTGGGAAGTACCGATTGGATAAAACAATTGTCGAGGGCTATGATCTCTTATAATTTGACAAGGAATGAAAGGACCGGAGTGTCACCTTTCGAATTTTTATTTGGTTGTGCCCCAAACATTCCTCTTAACGCCGAAGAGTTGGAGATGACGATAAGAAAAATATGATTCATTATGAAGATATCGGGAAAAGGTCTGTGAAAAAGCAAAAGAAAAGATATGGAAATCCCAAGAAAAGACTCGTGAAAGATTAAGCTCCCAAAGAATTCCAAGATTCTTAAGAGTCGGACAAGAAGTATTAGTTAAGAGAAAACAACCCGGTTTATCAAAATGACGTAGTCCATGGGAAGGACCCTATATTATAGAAAGAATCTTAAATAAGCAAAGTATAGTAATAAAAAAGGCAATGACCTCGTGACATATATATCAAAATAGATGTAAAACCCTATTTTACAGATGAAAATGAATCCGGTGACACAATTAACAGTACTGATACTGATGACGACGATACTAATCCCAATGACCCGCAGCCAGGTCCAAGTCACGAACATTGGGAATGAAAAATCAGTTTATTTAGAAAGCATAGGAAAAACACATATTTATCATGAAACTTGGAAACTAATCATCGGAATGGAATTTAGCCATTTACCAGAAGAAATATTCTTGTTGAAAAATAAGACTAAGGAATTATATAATATATGTTTACGATATAAACCAGGATTTGTATATCAAAGTATAAAACAGATCGAAGCGCAAATCAAACGAAATGAAATATTAGAAAGTCAAGTAACCCTTTAGCTGCCATCGTACCAAATTTGCTACGTTCACTTTGACTCCGTCGGTAAAAGCGTAAGAACGATATAGCGGACAAGCTACTTCACAGTTCCAACAATCTATGCTAGATAAAGCTACAAATGCCGGGTTAGCTTGAAATTCAAACGTAAACATATGAATTATGTTAATATGGCAACAATAATGTCGTGAAAATTTACGACGCTTGCATCTATTGTCCATTTTTTGTCCAAAAAAGTAAGTAAATGGACATTCTTGAAATATTTTTTTGATAGAATTGTGTAAAGGAAGCTTGACTGGATAAACTAGGCTTTGAAGATTTTTAATTTAATTAGAATAATAGTTCGAACCGAGAGTGTGAAAATGTTAGTAGCAAATTTGCTACACTGGCCATTCGGGTATATAAAATCCCCCTAAAAAACTTTAACAAGTAAAAAAAAACGCCAAGTAATAAAAAATGCCCTCGAAAAAATTATCGGTTGTTTCACTATCTCCAAGATTCTAATTAACCTCGAAATATTTGTGATTTTTTTCAAACAATAGTTTTATTTAGATTTTAATTTTTCAACTCAAACGTACAAAAGAAGTGAAATAACTTTTTATGAAAAAGCCAAGCAAATTTACTAGAAATGTCCAGAAAATTACCAAACTCTAGTAATACCATTTTTCTCAATATTTTGTTTTCAAAAACCATTTTACTATTATAATAAAAGTACGAATCACGATTATATAAAAGTACAACGTATGCATCACACAAGTACTGTATGTATGTATCACTAGAAAAGCTGGGCAACGACTTGGCGTGCATGGTTAAGAAAAAAAGCTCTGGAAGATACACGATTTTCTTACAGAAACGTCCCTACCGCTTGCAAAAGTAACTTTTGCAACAATTTATCTACATAGATTATTTCAAATAGTAACATCGCATCAGGCATACGGGATTATTAGAAATGAGATGTTCGACTGTACTGAGACAGATTATCGGAAATGGAGCGATAGGTGTCGAGAGTAATATCGATATTCCTTTTCGACCAGAAAGTGGTGCGGACCGTAATTCAAACCTTCAGCCTGCCAAAACTATGTCCATTAAACCAAAATTTATACGACGCAATAGATTTCATGAGATGTATGGTGGTTCTGCAATAGAGTAGAAAGTGAATACTTCCACACAACTTTTCAAATTATGCAAATAAAGTGAGATTTCAAGAGCCGTGTGGTCTAGGGGTACATCACTGATTTTTTAATTTATACTTTGCGGAATCAGAAACTTGGTTTGCAGTTACATAATAAATTGCGTCAATTTATGTTTTTCTTAACCTAATGGTCAGGTTGTTGAGAAAACGTCATTCTTCGCCGAGCTTTTTTTCTTAACCATGCACGCCAAGTCGTTGCCCAGCTTTTCTAGTGATACATACATACAGTACTTGTGTGATGCATACGTTGTACTTTTATATAATCGTGATTCGTACTTTTATTATAATAGTAAAATGGTTTTTGAAAACAAAATATTGAGAAAAATGGTATTACTAGAGTTTGGTAATTTTCTGGACGTTTCTAGTAAATTTGCTTGGCTTTTTCATAAAAAGTTATTTCACTTCTTTTGTACGTTTGAGTTGAAAAATAAAAATCTAAATAAAACTATTGTTTGAAAAAAATCACAAATATTTTGAGGTTAATTAGAATCTTGGAGATAGTGAAACAACCGATAATTTTTTCGAGGGCATTTTTTATTACTTGGCGTTTTTTTTTACTTGTTAAAGTTTTTTAGGGGGATTTCATATCTTTTTGAAACGGAAATACTTCATTTTCTATAGTTATAAACTTAATGTGGTTGCAGCGTCATTTGCTCGCTCTAGTTAGTGTGGTATATATTTTTATTTGCATATCCAAACGTTAAATTTATTAGGATGGTGGATTATTTCGCCGACGCTACTTAAGGTAATGTGTCACACGTCCAGTCGGTAAAAATCCTACTGCCAAGTTTTCTCCCAAACGGATCATATTTCGGGCAAAAGAAGAGAAAGCGGTTGTTCGTCGTTCAACAGAGCGGAACGTGTCTCTTTTCTTTTTTCTCAAAAATGAACCGTTTCAGAAATCATTGGGAATCTGCAAATCAGCTATCTCTCTCGCACTCATGGCCGCTCGGTCGGTGTGACACTTGACCTTAAGTCGGAGAGGTACCCCGGTTCCATCGGTATGGCAGGTCGGGATAGTATATACCCACGGATTTCCTAAACGGCTCTTCAGAATTTCACGAAATTTGACCAGACAATGTTAAATTAATAGAGGAACGGCTGTCTTCTCATGAAATTTGTTGAATCAAAAAAAAAGTCGATTGTATTACCATGCTGAAGCCGTGATAGACATGATGTGAAATAAAAAGTTTGGCTCATGTCACAACTTGGAGGGGAGAAGAGCCGCGTAGCCATATTCAAAACACACATTTTGGCACCTGAATCATTTGATTCCATCACATATTTCAGGAAATCCGTGGGAATCTATAATTAGTTGGTATTTGTTGACGATTTCGAGCATATGTCGCACGAACTGCGTAGAGTTTAGTTCCCGCGAATTCCGGGGCTCCGGAGTGGCGCTCATGACGCATTCGACATATATCGGTGTCGGCTTGAACTCGATGAGCCGAGAAAGTGACAGCTGAGGTTCCGTGTGGAGAAAATGTAACAAATTTTCGTGTGTTATATAACAATCGATTTTTTCGTGTTTTTCGTCGAAAAACAAGAAAAAAATCGATTTCTCGCAATCAGCAATCTATTTGCTGAGAGATACTGAAAGTACCGTATGTACCGATCACAATCGTAGTCGAGATAAACGCATTCGTAATTGTTTAAACAATTATGTTTGCATTTTTTATTGTTAGGTTTTGCGGCTCGCAATCAGCAATCTATTTGCTGAGAGGTACTCGAAGTAAGTACCGTATCTACCGATCACAATCGTGGTCGAGATAAACACATTCATAATTGTAAGGAGTCCAAAAGGAAAGTACAAATCAAGTGCCCGAATATTTTGGCCGAATACAACAAAAATATGGGCGCCGTGGACAAAAATAATTGTCTAGTTTCCTTGTACCGATGTCGGTGCAAAAGTAGGAGCTTTTATATACCCATCTTTTATTATCTTATCGATATGTGCATTGTTAATGCATGGCTTTTATACCGAAGAAAAACGGGCAAAAACGCAAGGACCATGTGTCTAAAAGAATTCCGATATTCGATCGCGAACGGATTGATGAAGTGCGGTAAACAGAAACATGATCGTCCTCTAAGTCGTGAAACGCTGATCACAAAAATCAAATTACATTTACAATTACAAATGGTTTTTAGATTTTCCACGGAAACTAGTGGTTCTGTAAGATTATTCTAGACATACTATTGTAATCCAATAAGATAAATAAACGTTCATTTTAGCTTTTTCAAAGATCTGCAATATGTCATAATTTATATCCCCGAACCGCCAATGTAGCAAATTTGCTACAGTCCGAAAATACTACTTTCCAGGCACTTATCGACAAAATTATGGTTGGACAATGGACAGACAAAATTATGGATATTCAACCCTTTTTTAGCTATACTACCAGAGGAAATGATTTTAAGTCATCCAGAAATAGGCGTGGCCGTTAAAGGGTTAAAGACGCTATATCGGTCGAAGAATAAGAAGAGGACTCTTTAACATAGTTCGAGAAGGAATAAAATTACTTTTTGGAACGTTATCATCCTGTGACGCTACTTACTTTAATAATGAGATTGATAAATTAAGAAATGATAATTTGCTGATAGCGCACTCGGTAAAAAATCACACGACCTTAATGATGAATCAACCTAAAAACAATGATGAAACCTTTAAAGATATGATTACGCAATTTAAATTATTGAGTGGAAATATAAAAAATTTATATGAGGAAACAAAAAGAAATACGATGAATATACAAATCAATGAAATATTATCTGGATATGTTACACTATATGAAGATTTAAAAACAAGTATATCAGATTTACTAAATGCTATAATTGATAATAAACATGGAATAGCGCATCCTCAAATTCTTCCTCCACAACTTATATTTGGGAATTTACGGAATCATACAAATTATCCTCATTTCTTCCCAGTTCCACTGAATGAAGGGCATTTTTCGACACTAATTGACGTAAGCCATTTAACAATTGCGGTAGTACAAGAAAAGTTGATATACAGGGTGGACCACGCAACGTGTGCACCTCTTTTACGACCAAAATATGCGTTGCCCAAAAAAATGTTTTATACAAAAGTTACATGGTTTATAAGGCTACACTATGTGGTGCATTTATTTTTTTTATAGGTGGAGGCACTTCGAAGATTTGAAGGTCAACTTTATTTTTTCAAATGCAATGCTATATTTTTTATAGCGTAATATGATAGAGTATCGAATTCTCAGTAAAAATTAGCCCTAGAGTTAATAGCTAACGAGTAATTTCACTTTATTACTTTAAAATTTTCTTCACGTAATATTAAGTTGGAGATTCAAATCACTTTTTGTTACTATGATCACTTTTATCTTTCTGATAATAATCACGCACAATCACCGAAGGATACTTTAATACTGGATTACAATCATTGAGGAGATTGTTAATCATGATAAGTGTGTGTGATGTGGTAAATGTGTTCATATTGATAAACACTGTGATGTAAACACTGCCATTCAGAAATGTGTAGTAGATTTGAATCTCCAACTTGATATTACGTGAAGAAAATTTTTAAGTAATAAAGTGAAATTACCCGTTAGCTATTAACTCTAGGGCTAATAAAGGTCTATACTTTTTTACTCAGAATTCGATACTCTATCATATTACGCTATAAAAAATATAGCATTCCATTTGAAAAAATGAAGTTGACCTTCAAATCTTCGAAGTGCCTCCACCTATAAAAAAAATAAATGCACCACATAGTGTAGCCTTATAAACCATGTAACTTTTGTATAAATCATTTTTTTTGTGCAACGCATATTTTGGTCGTAAAAGAGGTGCACACGTTGCGTGGTCCACCCTGTATATTCTGGAAGTACCAATATTAGAGGAAGAAATTTACGAAATACTGTATCCAATCGCGATTCCATGTTATTCAATGATAAAAGGATATGTATTATATCATATAGATACAGATTATATAGTGATTAATGAAAAGAAAACAAGATTCTTCCCGTTACAAGTGGTAGAATTTGAAAATTTAAGGTAGAGAACACGTATTTAATTCAAAGAAAACATCCAGATTATTCGACACAGTCTTCTACATCATGTGTGTTGTGCCGCTAGTTTTGCGCCAACATGATTGTGCCCTTGAAGTTACGTCCCCGAAGAGACTGGTGGCGGGAATCGGGCGATCGAGGACGGGTAGCTGGGTACTTCCAATAATGAGTAAATCTCCAACTCGAGAATTGTGAACTTACAAATATTCAACTTTATTATAACTAGGCAACATTTGTCGTGCAAGATGTTAAGTTGCCTTGAGACCGACCTCTTCGGTTACCACCCGAAGACTGACTTTTACCTTTCGGTTCCTCTAATTGTCAGCTCGGTTATTGGCGATCGAACGTTCTTGAACGTTCGAATCGTTCGATGTCGATTCAGCGATTCGTGTCGCCAAAGTCACCTCTGGAGGTGCTTCACTTGCCAAAACTGCTGTCGTTGCACTGGGGCCTATGGCCTCTCGATTTCGCGAATCGAATATGCTTGTTTCTATGCGTCTTAAATTATGCGCTGAATTTCGGGGCACAACATGTGTAATAACAATGATTCTCGCAAGGAAAGAAAATATGTGTACACCAAAATTTCATATTTTCGAAGTTAGAAGTTAGAAAGTTCCTTGTTTATTCAATTAAAAACAGGACAAGACTTGATTGTTATACCAGTAAAAGAAGAAACGGTTTGTCCCGATAATGCTCCGAGAAAGTAGATAAGTGGTGCGGGAGCAAAGACAAAATTCCTACTTTACCGGCCGAGTTAGCCAAGACACGAACCATTGGTTCATGTCCGAGCTAAGTCAGGTTAGGATGGTCGAGTAGGATTTTGTCAGAGCCCCCGCACCTTTATCGACTGTCGATACTTACCGGTCGATGGTAAGGCTCCCTTGGTTACCGGCTGATGGTGGCCCCCCCTCACGAATGGGGGGGCACGGAGAAGTCCGACTGCCGGCGAGGCCGCGCAATGACTGACAAAGAGTTGTGGTGCTTTGTAATAAAAGGGAGCCCCCCCCCCCCCCCCGCCAGAAGGAGGGGCGGGAGGAAGAGTGGGGGTCTAATTTCTCAGAAAGATTGTTTAAACATTTGTGGGTGGTGAGTCGTCGGGCGCCGTGTCAAAGGGACCCCCCCTTCCCCCTGCCAGAAGGAGGGTCGGGAGGAAGAGTGGGGGTCTCATTTCTCAGAAAAATTGTTTAAACATTTGTGGGTGGTGAGTCATCGGACGCCGTGCCAAAGGGACCCCCCCCCCCCCCCCCCTCCCGCGCGACAGCTTTGCGACGTGTTGAAACCTGTCAGCGAATGACTTTTCTCAGAATTTGTTTATCTGGGCAGCGGCGGACGAGTGACAGGAGGTCAATATGGCCGCCGAATTTCGTGTCATTTTTTCTACGCATTGTTTTTATCGGACGTTTGAAATTTTGGCGGTGGAAGAAAAGCGACGGGATTTCGTCAGATTTTTTCTATGCATTGTAGAAATCAGACGCTTTTTCGGTGGTCATCAGAGGTGTTGAGTGAGAGGTGTCGACCGTCCGACGATTTGCTCAATGTGTAATTACCCTCTCGTCAGTAAGGCAGAAAATTATCGAGAAATTTGCGTTCAAGATTGAAGAGTCACACACACAACGTCTCGCTGTTTAGAACTCGATCTTGTGTATACAAACTCGACGTTCGGGCGGGCGGGCGCGCGTCCCTGCACACACACACACACACACACACACACACACACGCGCGCGCGCGCGTGCTGTTACATAGAGATTTTTCTCTCAAATATATTCATCAGCCCTTCCACATGCGTATTTGATTTCGATTCATTGAGCAGTCATCATGGACGATTGCGACAAAATTATCGATACGTTGAAGAGCGCGCGGTATTCGCAGGCGGAAAAGTGGCAAAAGTATTGCGATGTGCACGTCAAGCTCTTGGGGAAAACATTGAAAAAACCGGGGCTTAACGTTGGTCAAAAATTGAAAATTCAATCGACATTAGCAAAGTTGTCGTCGTTGAGGGAAAAAATCGCGCGTGGAGCAGGTGTAAGCAGTGCTGGTGTAAGCGGTGCTGGTGTGAGCGATGCTAGTGATAAACTAAAGTGGGTCGATCTTGAGGCGGCATTTCAAAGTCGGATAAAGACGGGCTCCATTGTGAATTTCGAGCACAAAGATGTGCAAAGTTTCCTCGAAGATGCGATGCACGTGGTTATCGCAAAATTGGAAAACATTGTGCGAGAGGAGGGTAACGTGAAGGTGAATGTGACATTAGCGTGCAAATTTCGCCTCATGAAGGTGAATGAAATCATTGAGGAGGAAAAGACATTTCAAACGAAAAACGCAATCATCTTACCGTCGAGCGATATTAGCGAGTGGTTCATCGAGTACGTCCAAACAAAACTCTCGACGAAAATCGAGGACTTTCAGGAGAAAGAGTCTGGTTGGACATTACATGAAATCTCACATCTTCTTGTAAACATTAACAAGTACGAACCACTGCGAGGAAGCTTATCCACGTACACGCGTCTCCCGCGGGATATACAGATGAAACGGGCCGTCATCAATATTGAAAACAATGACCCCTATTGTTTTCTCTGGTCCGTCACAGCAGCTCTCTCCCCACCACCTAGGGGGAATCCTGTACGTAAGAGTTCGTATCCTCATTACAGCGAGGTGCTCAACTATGAAGGCCTGGATTTTCCCATGAGTTTGTTAAATATTAAAAAATTTGAGCAATCGAATGGCTTATCGATCCACGTGTACGGGATTGACGGCGTGACAAAAGACGGCACTAGTAAAATTGTGCCGATATATTTGAGTAAACAAATGTCGGATAAACCAACTATTCATCTACTCATGATCAGAGCGGAAATCGATGAGGAGGAGGAGGAGGAGGAGGAGGAGGAGGACGCAGGTGTTCCCAAGGTGTATCATCATTTTTCGTGGATTAAAAACATTTCGAGGCTCGTGAGTGCGCAGACCTCCAGGGGAAAACGCTACACGTGGATTTGCGACCGATGTTTGTGCTACTTCATCAGAGAAGAAATATTGCAAAGGCACAAAAAGGACTGTAGTAATAATTGCCGGGTTATGTTTCCCAAAGTTACCAACACAATATTGAAATTCAAAAATTACAAGCACAAGGAGATAGTTCCATTTGTAATTTATGCAGATTTGGAATGTTTGCTCGAACCGGTCGCAGCATCGCAGACTAACACTGTAAACTATCAGAAGCATACTCCCCACAGTATTGCCTACTATAAGCATTGTAGTTTTAATGACGCGCTCTCAGAGTACAGAGTGAATCGTGGAAAAGACTGTATTGAATGGTTCATGCGCGACTTGGAAGAACTGGCCCACTCATTGAATGTAATTTTTCAGACAGTCGTACCGATGAAACCTTTGAGCGTTGACGAAAGTCGAAGCTTCAAGTTAGCTGAAAAATGTCACGTTTGTGAAAAATCTTTTGCTCCTAATCAAGTGAGAGTGCGAGATCATTGTCATTTTACGGGGAAATTTCGTGGTGCTGCTCATCAAGGATGCAATTTAAATTACAAAAATAGCCACGTTGTTCCCATAATTTTTCACAATTTGTCGGGATACGATGCACACTTTTTAATAGTCGCATTGGCTCGAACATTCGAGGGATCGATCAGTCTTCTCCCCATTAACAAGGAAAAATATATTTCATTTTCAAAGTGCGTCAAAGGCACACGCGTGCAGTACCGATTCATCGACTCTATGA
This sequence comes from Ophion ventricosus, assembly GCA_963932345.1. Taxonomy (NCBI): domain Eukaryota; kingdom Metazoa; phylum Arthropoda; class Insecta; order Hymenoptera; family Ichneumonidae; genus Ophion; species Ophion ventricosus. The sequence goes on from OZ010720.1 coordinate 8,009,722, forward strand.
GATTTATGGCGGGTAGCATTGAAAAATTAGCGTCTTATCTGAAAGACGATCAAAAAATAGTGACACGTAAGCATTGCGCTAAACCCAGGGAATTTGAATTATTGACGAGGAAAGGTGTGTTTCCCTATGACTACTTGGACTCTTGGCAGCGACTCGATGAGACGGAATTGCCCGCTAAAGATAAATTTTTCTCTCGACTCAATAATGAGGATATCTCGGTGGACGATTACGCACACGCTTGCAAAATTTGGACAGTCTTTGACATTAAAACGTTGGGGGAATATTCCGACTTGTACTTGAAAACCGATGTACTCCTACTGACGGACATATTTGAAAATTTTCGTCAAAATTGCATCAGCACATATGACCTCGATCCATTGCATTATTTCACCGCTCCCGGCCTATCCTTTGATGCAATGTTAAAATGTACCAATGTCGAACTCGAACTTTTGGTCGACGTTGACATGTTGATGTTCATCGAGAGAGGTATTCGCGGTGGAGTAGCGCAGTGCTGCAATAGGTATGCGAAAGCAAATAATCGCTACATGAAAGATGATTTTAATGCAAACGAGCCAGAGTCATACTTAATGTATTACGATGTTAATAATCTGTATGGTGCAGCTATGTGTGAGTCACTGCCCTACGGCGCGTTTGTTTGGGTAGACGATTTCGAGGAACGTATCGAGAGTATTCCAGATGACGGTGAAACGGGATACATTCTTGAAGTTGATTTAGAGTATACACACACACGCGCGCGCGCGCACACATACACACGCGTGCAAACACACACACACACACACACACACACACACACATGTACACCCGCTCGTAAATTTATATACTGTTGTCTCCATTTACCAGTGGGAACGTACACGCGACGGTGTCCCATTTGGGGTTATGGTCAATTTCAACCATCGCATGCAAACGTTTTTACAAAATATAACCCCCCCACCCCCCTCTCAAGATTGAGCGTCTCAGTCAATTAGATTAAATTTGAATTGTAATCGAGGAGTATGTGAAGAAGTTGTGAGTGATTACATTTCGCTTACATTAAGATTTTTTTTAAATTCTAAATGGTGGGGATTCGCCAACTAACGCATGAATTAGTTTTACAAAATATACCCCCCCCCCCCCCCCCCCGTAATATTGAGCGTCTCCTTCAATTAGATTTAATTTGAATTATAATCGAGGAGTATGATGGCACGTTAGTATGAATTAGCGTCGTCATTGGCCGTTTTACAATGTAACTTAGACATACTAGTGAGTAGGTATTATTTATTGAATTCAATAATGCAGAAGTTGCGAGTGATTAGATTTCCCTTAATTTTAGTTTTTTCTCAAATTCTAACTGGTGTATGGATTCGCCAGAGTAAACGGAGAATGAAAAGGTATGTATTCAGTTTTTGATCTTACGCAATGTTAAGTTATGATTTTACGTGATAATTGTGTTTATCTTAATTTGTGAACGTTGAGTACGATGAGGCGTGTTTAAAGTGTTTGAGGAATAGTAGTTGTCTCGGGGGGGGGGGATTTGTTTTGACCAATAGCTAGCGAGTAGTGCGTTTACTATTGGCAGATTTGGCTAGGGAAGGGGTGGTTTCTGTTGGTTCGCTGAGGTGGCTGTTTTCGGGTTTGGTGGGGTATTTTGTATTTAAGGTGGGATCCCGCGTAGGCTTCAAATATTTCAAAACCGTTCAGCTTTCGAGTCAAAGGCTTTATTTTTTCCTGTTTCTTCACCATGGTCATCGAAAAAGTTCAGCGAGTGTGCGTTTACATGGTGGGTATTTGTTTGTGCCGTTTTTTTTCCTCTTATTTGAGGGAGAAAATATAATTGGATTTTATGTACGTGATTGGGTTTTGTTATAGTTGTCGTTCATCGAAGCGGCTCAAGCCCGCCGGAAGGAACGCCGCGAAGTTCGCGAATCACTTATGGCCTTGGACCAGGGGTCCGATTTCGATTTGTATCGCATCCGGTGGATGTTTGAGGGACGCTGGGGTCAAGTTCATCCTGAGGACGATTGGGATCACCCGGCGTGGTCGGCTCCGGAGGGCATCTTGGCAGCTTATGACAATTCGTTTGGGTGATTCGGCCCGGTTTTATTTACGGTCAGCCCGCTGTTTGTCCGTATCTGACACGTATTGCCTGATTTGTATAAGAATAAATTGTATTATTTCATTGAGATTTGATGTCACCCCTTTTTCCCCTTTCTGCGGCGCGAAATTTGTTTTAAACTTTCCTTGGATATGATCGAAGGTTCCAGAGCTGAAGTTCGATCGGTTCTGTTCCTCCCGCTTCCATTGGTGATGGGCCTGTTATATATGGGTTCGTTTGCCCTGGCTCTTGCAGAGATTTCAGCGGTGGTTGTTCTTTGAGAAGATTTCAGCGGTGATCGTTCCTGCGACAGCATACTTATTTCTTCGTTGCTTTCGACGGAAACTGAAAGTGCGCATCAAACGATTTTTGAAAGACATTCGAAAGGAAGCATTATCATTTTATTATAATAAATAACGTAGGCGGGGAATGTTAAAAAAATTAAAGGAATAGGACAGTCCTTCAATTTGTTAGTGTTTCCTGAAGCGTGTGAAAAATTGTCATATCGAGATAAAAAAATAATTTTGAAGCTTCAATATTCTAGTTTGGAGATCTTGTAGCAAAAATCTTTTGTGTGCTACGGTTATTGCGTAGGCATAAGAAATAGCGCGAGATAAAATTTTTCCAAATTATGTTATTTTTTTCTCAAAGGATTTCGGGCTGGGGATTTTATTTCCAGTTAAACCAATGCATAGGTCAGTTAGCTTGTTTATTCAGCTTCAATGTGGATTTTTGTTGATCTCTCTACATCAATTTCTTGCTGGAATATTCGACGTTGAATGATAAAGGATCCTGTTGTCTTTGATATCCCAGCAACCAATGATCACACAGGGAATAGAAATTTCACACAGGGAAATGAAAACTCAAATAAATTTGCTACAAGACATTTTCATTGATTTTGGGGAGGGAACATTTTTTTCACCCTCATCATTAATTTGAAAAAGTACAAGAAAATAATTTTTATGATTTTTTAGTAAATCTACCACTACTTCACAAATATTGATGGAACGACTAATATTGCCAGGTTTTTTTCAGCTTAATGTACCCGCAATAGCCTTGTAAATTTTCATTCGTTTTCGAGCTAAGTCTGGTTCTGATAGTTAAGTAGGGTTTTGGTTAGACCAAACACCATTAGCGACTGTTGGTGAGTGGTAACCGACCGATGGTAGGGGTCCCTCACTTACCGGTCGATGGAGCCCCCCCCCCCCCCCCCCCACGCGACACCTTCGGTGAAGCTGTCGCGTGGGGGGGGGGGGGGGGGGGGGGCTCCATCGACCGGTAAGTGAGGGACCCCTACCATCGGTCGGTTACCACTCACCAACAGTCGCTAATGGTGTTTGGTCTAACCAAAACCCTACTTAACTATCAGAACCAGACTTAGCTCGAAAACGAATGAAAATTTACAAGGCTATTGCGGGTACATTAAGCTGAAAAAAACCTGGCAATATTAGTCGTTCCATCAATATTTGTGAAGTAGTGGTAGATTTACTAAAAAATCATAAAAATTATTTTCTTGTACTTTTTCAAATTAATGATGAGGGTGAAAAAAATGTTCCCTCCCCAAAATCAATGAAAATGTCTTGTAGCAAATTTATTTGAGTTTTCATTTCCCTGTGTGAAATTTCTATTCCCTGTGTGATCATTGGTTGCTGGGATATCAAAGACAACAGGATCCTTTATCATTCAACGTCGAATATTCCAGCAAGAAATTGATGTAGAGAGATCAACAAAAATCCACATTGAAGCTGAATAAACAAGCTAACTGACCTATGCATTGGTTTAACTGGAAATAAAATCCCCAGCCCGAAATCCTTTGAGAAAAAAATAACATAATTTGGAAAAATTTTATCTCGCGCTATTTCTTATGCCTACGCAATAACCGTAGCACACAAAAGATTTTTGCTACAAGATCTCCAAACTAGAATATTGAAGCTTCAAAATTATTTTTTTATCTCGATATGACAATTTTTCACACGCTTCAGGAAACACTAACAAATTGAAGGACTGTCCTATTCCTTTAATTTTTTTAACATTCCCCGCCTACGTTATTTATTATAATAAAATGATAATGCTTCCTTTCGAATGTCTTTCAAAAATCGTTTGATGCGCACTTTCAGTTTCCGTCGAAAGCAACGAAGAAATAAGTATGCTGTCGCAGGAACGATCACCGCTGAAATCTTCTCAAAGAACAACCACCGCTGAAATCTCTGCAAGAGCCAGGGCAAACGAACCCATATATAACAGGCCCATCACCAATGGAAGCGGGAGGAACAGAACCGATCGAACTTCAGCTCTGGAACCTTCGATCATATCCAAGGAAAGTTTAAAACAAATTTCGCGCCGCAGAAAGGGGAAAAAGGGGTGACATCAAATCTCAATGAAATAATACAATTTATTCTTATACAAATCAGGCAATACGTGTCAGATACGGACAAACAGCGGGCTGACCGTAAATAAAACCGGGCCGAATCACCCAAACGAATTGTCATAAGCTGCCAAGATGCCCTCCGGAGCCGACCACGCCGGGTGATCCCAATCGTCCTCAGGATGAACTTGACCCCAGCGTCCCTCAAACATCCACCGGATGCGATACAAATCGAAATCGGACCCCTGGTCCAAGGCCATAAGTGATTCGCGAACTTCGCGGCGTTCCTTCCGGCGGGCTTGAGCCGCTTCGATGAACGACAACTATAACAAAACCCAATCACGTACATAAAATCCAATTATATTTTCTCCCTCAAATAAGAGGAAAAAAAACGGCACAAACAAATACCCACCATGTAAACGCACACTCGCTGAACTTTTTCGATGACCATGGTGAAGAAACAGGAAAAAATAAAGCCTTTGACTCGAAAGCTGAACGGTTTTGAAATATTTGAAGCCTACGCGGGATCCCACCTTAAATACAAAATACCCCACCAAACCCGAAAACAGCCACCTCAGCGAACCAACAGAAACCACCCCTTCCCTAGCCAAATCTGCCAATAGTAAACGCACTACTCGCTAGCTATTGGTCAAAACAAATCCCCCCCCCCCGAGACAACTACTATTCCTCAAACACTTTAAACACGCCTCATCGTACTCAACGTTCACAAATTAAGATAAACACAATTATCACGTAAAATCATAACTTAACATTGCGTAAGATCAAAAACTGAATACATACCTTTTCATTCTCCGTTTACTCTGGCGAATCCATACACCAGTTAGAATTTGAGAAAAAACTAAAATTAAGGGAAATCTAATCACTCGCAACTTCTGCATTATTGAATTCAATAAATAATACCTACTCACTAGTATGTCTAAGTTACATTGTAAAACGGCCAATGACGACGCTAATTCATACTAACGTGCCATCATACTCCTCGATTATAATTCAAATTAAATCTAATTGAAGGAGACGCTCAATATTACGGGGGGGGGGGGGGGGGGTATATTTTGTAAAACTAATTCATGCGTTAGTTGGCGAATCCCCACCATTTAGAATTTAAAAAAAATCTTAATGTAAGCGAAATGTAATCACTCACAACTTCTTCACATACTCCTCGATTACAATTCAAATTTAATCTAATTGACTGAGACGCTCAATCTTGAGAGGGGGGTGGGGGGGTTATATTTTGTAAAAACGTTTGCATGCGATGGTTGAAATTGACCATAACCCCAAATGGGACACCGTCGCGTGTACGTTCCCACTGGTAAATGGAGACAACAGTATATAAATTTACGAGCGGGTGTACATGTGTGTGTGTGTGTGTGTGTGTGTGTGTGTGTGTTTGCACGCGTGTGTATGTGTGCGCGCGCGCGCGTGTGTGTGTATACTCTAAATCAACTTCAAGAATGTATCCCGTTTCACCGTCATCTGGAATACTCTCGATACGTTCCTCGAAATCGTCTACCCAAACAAACGCGCCGTAGGGCAGTGACTCACACATAGCTGCACCATACAGATTATTAACATCGTAATACATTAAGTATGACTCTGGCTCGTTTGCATTAAAATCATCTTTCATGTAGCGATTATTTGCTTTCGCATACCTATTGCAGCACTGCGCTACTCCACCGCGAATACCTCTCTCGATGAACATCAACATGTCAACGTCGACCAAAAGTTCGAGTTCGACATTGGTACATTTTAACATTGCATCAAAGGATAGGCCGGGAGCGGTGAAATAATGCAATGGATCGAGGTCATATGTGCTGATGCAATTTTGACGAAAATTTTCAAATATGTCCGTCAGTAGGAGTACATCGGTTTTCAAGTACAAGTCGGAATATTCCCCCAACGTTTTAATGTCAAAGACTGTCCAAATTTTGCAAGCGTGTGCGTAATCGTCCACCGAGATATCCTCATTATTGAGTCGAGAGAAAAATTTATCTTTAGCGGGCAATTCCGTCTCATCGAGTCGCTGCCAAGAGTCCAAGTAGTCATAGGGAAACACACCTTTCCTCGTCAATAATTCAAATTCCCTGGGTTTAGCGCAATGCTTACGTGTCACTATTTTTTGATCGTCTTTCAGATAAGACGCTAATTTTTCAATGCTACCCGCCATAAATCTCATAGAGTCGATGAATCGGTACTGCACGCGTGTGCCTTTGACGCACTTTGAAAATGAAATATATTTTTCCTTGTTAATGGGGAGAAGACTGATCGATCCCTCGAATGTTCGAGCCAATGCGACTATTAAAAAGTGTGCATCGTATCCCGACAAATTGTGAAAAATTATGGGAACAACGTGGCTATTTTTGTAATTTAAATTGCATCCTTGATGAGCAGCACCACGAAATTTCCCCGTAAAATGACAATGATCTCGCACTCTCACTTGATTAGGAGCAAAAGATTTTTCACAAACGTGACATTTTTCAGCTAACTTGAAGCTTCGACTTTCGTCAACGCTCAAAGGTTTCATCGGTACGACTGTCTGAAAAATTACATTCAATGAGTGGGCCAGTTCTTCCAAGTCGCGCATGAACCATTCAATACAGTCTTTTCCACGATTCACTCTGTACTCTGAGAGCGCGTCATTAAAACTACAATGCTTATAGTAGGCAATACTGTGGGGAGTATGCTTCTGATAGTTTACAGTGTTAGTCTGCGATGCTGCGACCGGTTCGAGCAAACATTCCAAATCTGCATAAATTACAAATGGAACTATCTCCTTGTGCTTGTAATTTTTGAATTTCAATATTGTGTTGGTAACTTTGGGAAACATAACCCGGCAATTATTACTACAGTCCTTTTTGTGCCTTTGCAATATTTCTTCTCTGATGAAGTAGCACAAACATCGGTCGCAAATCCACGTGTAGCGTTTTCCCCTGGAGGTCTGCGCACTCACGAGCCTCGAAATGTTTTTAATCCACGAAAAATGATGATACACCTTGGGAACACCTGCGTCCTCCTCCTCCTCCTCCTCCTCCTCCTCCTCATCGATTTCCGCTCTGATCATGAGTAGATGAATAGTTGGTTTATCCGACATTTGTTTACTCAAATATATCGGCACAATTTTACTAGTGCCGTCTTTTGTCACGCCGTCAATCCCGTACACGTGGATCGATAAGCCATTCGATTGCTCAAATTTTTTAATATTTAACAAACTCATGGGAAAATCCAGGCCTTCATAGTTGAGCACCTCGCTGTAATGAGGATACGAACTCTTACGTACAGGATTCCCCCTAGGTGGTGGGGAGAGAGCTGCTGTGACGGACCAGAGAAAACAATAGGGGTCATTGTTTTCAATATTGATGACGGCCCGTTTCATCTGTATATCCCGCGGGAGACGCGTGTACGTGGATAAGCTTCCTCGCAGTGGTTCGTACTTGTTAATGTTTACAAGAAGATGTGAGATTTCATGTAATGTCCAACCAGACTCTTTCTCCTGAAAGTCCTCGATTTTCGTCGAGAGTTTTGTTTGGACGTACTCGATGAACCACTCGCTAATATCGCTCGACGGTAAGATGATTGCGTTTTTCGTTTGAAATGTCTTTTCCTCCTCAATGATTTCATTCACCTTCATGAGGCGAAATTTGCACGCTAATGTCACATTCACCTTCACGTTACCCTCCTCTCGCACAATGTTTTCCAATTTTGCGATAACCACGTGCATCGCATCTTCGAGGAAACTTTGCACATCTTTGTGCTCGAAATTCACAATGGAGCCCGTCTTTATCCGACTTTGAAATGCCGCCTCAAGATCGACCCACTTTAGTTTATCACTAGCATCGCTCACACCAGCACCGCTTACACCAGCACTGCTTACACCTGCTCCACGCGCGATTTTTTCCCTCAACGACGACAACTTTGCTAATGTCGATTGAATTTTCAATTTTTGACCAACGTTAAGCCCCGGTTTTTTCAATGTTTTCCCCAAGAGCTTGACGTGCACATCGCAATACTTTTGCCACTTTTCCGCCTGCGAATACCGCGCGCTCTTCAACGTATCGATAATTTTGTCGCAATCGTCCATGATGACTGCTCAATGAATCGAAATCAAATACGCATGTGGAAGGGCTGATGAATATATTTGAGAGAAAAATCTCTATGTAACAGCACGCGCGCGCGCGCGTGTGTGTGTGTGTGTGTGTGTGTGTGTGTGTGCAGGGACGCGCGCCCGCCCGCCCGAACGTCGAGTTTGTATACACAAGATCGAGTTCTAAACAGCGAGACGTTGTGTGTGTGACTCTTCAATCTTGAACGCAAATTTCTCGATAATTTTCTGCCTTACTGACGAGAGGGTAATTACACATTGAGCAAATCGTCGGACGGTCGACACCTCTCACTCAACACCTCTGATGACCACCGAAAAAGCGTCTGATTTCTACAATGCATAGAAAAAATCTGACGAAATCCCGTCGCTTTTCTTCCACCGCCAAAATTTCAAACGTCCGATAAAAACAATGCGTAGAAAAAATGACACGAAATTCGGCGGCCATATTGACCTCCTGTCACTCGTCCGCCGCTGCCCAGATAAACAAATTCTGAGAAAAGTCATTCGCTGACAGGTTTCAACACGTCGCAAAGCTGTCGCGCGGGAGGGGGGGGGGGGGGGGGGGGGGTCCCTTTGGCACGGCGTCCGATGACTCACCACCCACAAATGTTTAAACAATTTTTCTGAGAAATGAGACCCCCACTCTTCCTCCCGACCCTCCTTCTGGCAGGGGGAAGGGGGGGTCCCTTTGACACGGCGCCCGACGACTCACCACCCACAAATGTTTAAACAATCTTTCTGAGAAATTAGACCCCCACTCTTCCTCCCGCCCCTCCTTCTGGCGGGGGGGGGGGGGGGGGCTCCCTTTTATTACAAAGCACCACAACTCTTTGTCAGTCATTGCGCGGCCTCGCCGGCAGTCGGACTTCTCCGTGCCCCCCCATTCGTGAGGGGGGGCCACCATCAGCCGGTAACCAAGGGAGCCTTACCATCGACCGGTAAGTATCGACAGTCGATAAAGGTGCGGGGGCTCTGACAAAATCCTACTCGACCATCCTAACCTGACTTAGCTCGGACATGAACCAATGGTTCGTGTCTTGGCTAACTCGGCCGGTAAAGTAGGAATTTTGTCTTTGCTCCCGCACCACTTATCTACTCGAGAACAATAAAACTTGAGTCAAATGTAAAAGTTCATCTTGAAAAAGGATGTATAGCAATGGCAACACATGCGATATTAAGAGCCTCTAATGTAATTTAAACAATTAAATCCGACATAATGTTACAAGGACGTTTTAACGAATCAGAAATAAAAGATCTTCTACGAATTAATAAGATTAAAGAAAAAGAATTAAATATTAGTGTAATCTTTGAAAACTATATTGACTCGAAAAATTTACAAGATTTGGGAACAAATATTGAAGAAATAAATCAACAAATAAATGAATTAGCATTGCGAAGAAAATCAAAGACTATTAAAGAACATATTCAAGATGGACTTCAATATATAGGATATACGGCTATAACCATAATAATTACCGGTATTCTGTATAAAATAGGTCGTTTAAAATGTTTGAAAAGAACAATTTCTTGTTGTTTATAAAACCATGCGTAATATTTGATCATTGCAATTTTGGAAATAATTCACAAACTATAGATAGACCAAAACATATACATCTTAGAGAATCATTAAAAGGAAAACATAACGAAATAACGAGAATTACAGAAATAGAAGAAAGTGAAGAATCGCCAAAGTCAATTCAAAAATTATTTAGAACAAAACAATCAACCAGTCAAATATAAGAAATTTATGGAGACCAAAATTCTTTAAGGGGGGAGGAATGTAATGATGAAATTCGACACCTCTGGATACGTCACTCGGTGACGCGATATATTCTTCCCCCACCAAGTAGTCGATACATATTGCGTTATTCCCAAATCATATACAAGAGCATCCGCGAGCGCTAAGACGAGATTGTTATCGTCATTCTCAATCAGAGTCTTCAACGAGCGTATTATTAAAGTATCGTTGCTGAGCTTGGTGCATTTTGTCCAGCGTAGTTGTAATCCGGAATATTTATTTGGTCGTCATAAAGAACTTTCTACAAAATTAACTACGCACTTCGATCGACAAGAACATCTTGCCGCTATCGTGAAAGAAGAGTCATCAGTCGGCGCATCATATTACAATCGTCAAGGAAGAAGACTTCGATAATAACACCGACGAGTTGTTCGTCATATGATTGTAATAATAAATAAAGAAAACTCTTCGATAAGCGATAACGACGTTTTTTTAAAAACATATGTTCGCCCAACAGTGTAACAATATATATATACAGGGTGACAATTTTAAGGTGGCCACCACGTTTTAAAATTGTTTAGGCGGCAATTTTTGGAAAATTGAGGTGCATTTTTGAAATAGATTTTCGAGCCCTCTTAAAAAAAAATATAGTGCCCAAGTGAAAAAAATAGGTTTAAGAGGAAAAAAAATTTAAAAAACCGGGATAGATGTTGTTGAAAAAAGTTATGATAGAGAAAAAAAATATCAAAAACTCGAAATCGAACGATAATTCAAGCGTTGAGTTTGACTTCCGCAGTACCTCGGGAACGGCGGAAAGCGCGAGAGGATTCGGCGAGCGGAGTAGGCGCCGGAGCTTCCGCTGCTATCTTCACGTCGCGGCTGTCATGGGGCCGTAAGCGTCACCGAGAAATGTCAAGCCGTAGCTGACGTTTCAAAAGATGTCAGCTGCGGCTTGACATTTCTCTGTGACCGCGTTGTGTTCACAAATGCTTCTTGAGGCAAGGTAGCAATTGCCAAAAAGTTGTTTTTAACATTTGGCCGTCTTTTTGAAAATCGTTACTTCGGTTACCAGTTGTTAATGGGAATGTCTGAAAAATGTCTACAATTGCTAGACAAAAAGAGTTTTCAGTTAGTTTGAGGGTCCTACTTCTGATAAAATAACACCTTTATCGTAGCTTTCAAGCCGAGGTAGGGGATTTCTTTTAAAAGACATATCCGGAAATGACGAAAAATATTCCCCATTCATCTCTTTATCGCTATTATTCTCTATTAGAGCGTAATCTTCATCACTATTATTGTTCATTGTTAATTATTTCAAACAACACGTCAATAATTTTAAAAGAACCAAAGTTCTCGCTGCGCCCCCCCCCCATCTTGATAATAATAATGCCGATCCGAAAAGTTCGAATTGTGGAAAGCGTAAGCTCGCTGAAGCGCGCACAGTTTCAAGCCGTAATTCGGAGTCATCGCGCCCGTTCTTGACGCTGCGAGTTTTACAATAGGTTTGAAACCCACGCAACCGACAATGTCGAGTCTCTGCACGAATATCGAGAGTACGCCGCTTTGAGCCGTACTCGCATCAGCCGCTGTCGCCAAAATCCACGAGACACGTCTCAGCGCGATCTCGAATCTCTCGGTTTTCTCAATGCTCGCGTTCTTGCTGACTTTCATCATCGCTTCCCGCCGTTTGCAGATGTACAAAGATGAATAATCGGATATGAAGAGCTACTGACCTGCGAGATGATGAAGTTCCTTGAGGGCGCGCAGTATTCGTTTCTGTTGTAGATAGGATATGAGGAGCGTGATCGAGAAATTGGCGATTCACCGTCCGGGCCTAGGATTTGTCAGACCAACGCTCTAGGCCCACTGCCTTATTGCGAAGACGAGAGGTCTTACTCGGTAATCGATCTCACCGCAAAAACACAATAATTCCGCGACAGCCTTGAAAATACACGAATGTTTTGAGTTTTCTTTCTCCCCTTCCAACTGCCGTAAAGATTGTGTATTTTCGGGGACTCTCACATATTGGCCATTGAAAGTTTGCGGTTGAGTCCCGTCAGTATCCGATCGTACTTGTTTTTCGGAACTCGAGTCAGCAATATTCATCCGATGTTTGAGACACCCGGATCAAAAAATTGCATCGGATCGGCGGGGCTCGCCATGAGCTTTGTCGACTGGGCTTTGCTGTCGTTTGATTGCGACTTGGTGTGAAAAACCAAGCGACTGGATGATCTTTCCTGGACGCGGCAAATATGAAAAGCGTATCAACGAGATGCGGGAAAACGTTTAAAAATCATTCGATTATCGGTTTTTACGAATCATTTTGTCGTTTTCGAGGCTCAGGACGAAATCAAGATCGTAGCTGTGTTTATCAAAACCGTTGATCGATGAGATAAATGGCAGCACCGCAATGTGGGAAAAGTGTCATATGCAACTCCGCTCGAGCTGATGTGCCATCAAGAAGCGTAGACAAATACCATTCTCATCCAACTTCCACTTGTCGCGAAGCAAAATCTATGCTTCGATACCTGTGTTTGTTTGGCAAGAAAGAAAAAACGAGAGTCGAGGATAAAAACGAGGATGAAAATAACTGACGAAGCTGGAGAAGCAACCCTGACGAAGCAATCATTTTTCTTTCTCCAACTGGACATTTAATAGGTCCGCTTGAAATTAAATAAAACGGGTAACCCTTTGAAAGACCGATACAATGAAAGTTTAGGTGTTTTTGAATTTTCGCCGGATCCCAAGCTAGAGGAGGTTCACCACATTTCATATATCGCCAATTTTTTAAGAGCTTTTTGATAGAGCTTGAATTTTTTTAATTTTTTGATTGAATTTTTAAGAGCTTTTTGTAAGAGCTTTTTGATAAATGAATGGTGGTTTTGTAATGACGGGGGGGGGGGGGGGGGGGGAGTACAACGACATGGACTTATAAAAAATATTCGAAATCGAATTTTTTCTCGAAGTTTGGCAGAAAATTAGTGACTTCACTGAAAAGCCGACCATTTGCTCTGTGCTTTTATTTAAAACTTCACTCAAAAGGAAACCGTTTCCGGTGTCCCCCTCCGATTTCGTTCATTTTCGAATATGTTATTCCTCATCGAAATCTAAGAGACATGTATTTTTTTTATCGGCGCAAAAACAGTTTTGAGGGGTGAAACTCACCCTCAACGTTGGGCACCCTCGGAGTGACTCTTGCAGTTTCGCATAGTTCCGATCAAGATATTCGAATGAAACCAATTCGAGAAGCATGCGTCTGCCGAATAATGAAAAATGCGCCTTTTCCAGTTCCGAGGGGGTGAATAGCGGTAAATCTATAGGGGTTGAAAGTCAAAAAATTCCTGTAACTCGAAAACTTTTTTTTTTATCTCGATGAAACCAATTGCATTCGAAAGAGCTTGAAAAAGTAGAAGACACGGGTTTTTGCGTTTAAAAAAAAAACCTTTTGGGGGTGACTACCCCTGTATAATACCATTTCCGGTGTTCCCCTCCGATTTCAATCATTTTTGGATATGTTGTTCTTCATCGAAATCGGAGAGACACGTACTTTTTTATCGGCGGCAAAACAGTTTTAAGGGGTGAAACTCACCCTCAAAGCGTCTGTTGCACTTTTGCACATTTTCATTTAAGATATTTGAATGAAATAAAGTCGAGGATAATGCTTATAGCGAATAATAAAAAATGCGCTTCCATCAATTCCGAGGGGACGAATTGGTAGAAATTTATAGGGGTTGAAAGTCGAAAAGTTTTCGAAATTTTGTTTTTTTCATTCTATCAAAACCATCTAAATTTAATAGAGTTACATAACGTAGGAGATACCTGTTTTTGAATTTTCCGGAAAAACATCGTCCCAAGGCGAACTACCCTTATATGATGTCCGGTGCTCCCTTATCCGATTTTGTTCCGTTTGATCGATGGTGTTTTTCATCGAAATTGACGTGACGCAAATCGTTCAATCTCATTGCGAATGACTCAAAATAGACGTATTCCTATTTCGACGGCATACGTTTTTTCGAAGGAACGTGAAACGACATGATTTCGACAAGATTTTCGATGGAACGTAAAACGGTGTACCACTGTAAGCTTCGTCGTATTTTCGAATGCAAATCAATTCATTATAATAAAACGAATCGTGTTTATGGTTTACAATTGTTAACCTTTTAACCCGCATAGATGTCTAAAAATGTATGCCGTCGAAATAGGAATACGTCTATTTAGAGTAATTCGCAATAAGATTGAACGATTTGCGTTACGTCAATGTCGATGAAAAACACCTTCGATCAAACGGAACAAAATCGGATAAGGCAGCACCGGACATCATATAAGGGTAGTTCGCCCTGGGACGATGTTTTTCCGGAAAATTCAAAAACAGGTATCTCCTACATTATGTAACTCTATTAAATTTAGATGGTTTTGATAGAATGAAAAAAAAAAATCGATTCTTGAAAAAATTTCGACTTTCAACCCCTATAAATTTCTACCAATTCGTCCCCTCGGAATTGATGGAAGCACATTTTTTATTATTCGCCATAAGCATTATCCTCGAATTTGTTTCACACAAATATCTTGAATGAAAATTTGCAAAACTGCAAAAGACACTTTGAGGGTGAGTTTCACCCCTTAAAACTGTTTTAAAACTGATTTCGATGAAGAACAACATATCCAAAAATGATTGAAATCGGAGGGGAACACCGGAAATGGTATTATACAGAGGTAGTCGACCCCAAAAGGTTTTATTTTCGAAAAACGCAAAAATCCGTATCTTTCACTTTTTCAAGCTCTTTCGAATGCAATTAGTTTTATCGAGATAAAAAAGTTTCCGAGTTACACGAATTTTTTTACTTTTAACCCCTATAGATTTACCCCCTATTCACCGCCTCGGTACTGGAAAAGGCGTATTTTTCATTATTCGCCAGAAGCATTCTTCTCGAATTGGTTTCATTTGAATAACTCGATTGGAACTATGCGAAACTGCAAGAGTCATTCGGAGGGTGCCCAACTTTGAGGGTGAGGGTCACCCCGTAAAGTGTTTTTCCGCCGGTAAAAAAAATACGTGTCTCTTAGATTTCGATGAAGAATGACATATCCAAAAATGAATGAAATCGGAAGGGGACAACGGAAACGGTTTCCTTGTTAGCGCTAATTCTTTTCGTAAGCGTCCGTGGTTTGAAATGCCGTTTGAATCATCCTGCTGCCATCATTTATCACAGGCTAATTTTTGGTCGTTTTAACTGCACTTTTCGGGAGAATCAATTGAGCTATCCGAATTTATATAAGTCTGCTAAAGTCATTCTATAAGTCTACTAAAGTCATTTTTGGACAACCCCCAACGAGTCTTCGTGTTCCAAAAACGAACCGCCTACTACGGCTGTTTGAAATGTTAGGACTTTGACGATTATGAACGGAATACGTTCAGATACAATATGACGTTTTTTAAGGATTTGAAAAAAGAAAATGATATATTCAACGCATGAGATAGATACGATTTTCACTTTTCTCGCCGATGGATTTCGGAATTAGCAAAGGGTTACGCCTTCGCGTGTGGTTCCGCTTAAGAATATGAGAATATCAGCGTCGTCTAAGACGTCGAAATTTGCGCGACGTATTAAAAAAACTTTACTTATCTATCATTTTACTTGTGGTGATAGCGAGTAGACAATTCGGGCAGTACAGCGAGCTGCGAGTACAACGCATCATTTACGTGATAAATATAAAATCATTATACCACTTTATGTGTCCGCGCGAGTTTCAACCTCGTTTGTGCACGCTGCGTCGCTGCAACGCGACTCGAGCGCCTACCGACTCGCACCAAGCGATCAAAGATAAAACCGATGCTCAGAATGGTTTTTGGAGCTTAAATCGGGCATTCGTTGGCGACTTAGCATCTTATTTTCGGCCAGAGCGACGGGACAAGTTGTGCGGTGTCGCAAGGCGCCAACAACAATATCGTTATTTACATGATGAAGATGAGATAGGCCGTTCCCCTTGACGTTTCCGCACGACATTGAACGTTGTTCGACCATGCCCGGCATAGCGGACGTCGATTTCATCGTATATCCAGCAAACGAGTGCGAATAATGGTGCGTCGGTGAAACGCAGCTCAAACGGCTACCGACTCGCATCGAATGATCAAAAATGAAATTGATGCTCAGAGCGATATTTGGGGCCGCAATCGGACATCCCTGAAATGATCCACTCAAATGCGTTCTCGAGAAGTAGCCAAAAGATTCAGACAGACGCAATTATTTTTTGATAAATGTTGTGTACAACACAACAGCCGGATGCTGTTCCAGGTCACCCACTGCTGATTTATTGAGTCTGGTGTTTTTTTCAACTACTAGAGACTTCTAGTATACCTAAAAACACGTCTGAGAAGGAGCCGGGAGCTTTGGACGCACGTAATCATTTTTTTTTATCGGAAGTGTAACATACAACGGTCCATCAGTATTACCGCTCATCTTTTGATGACAGATTATTGTTTAATGATTTTTTTGTAGTGCTAGAAAGTTTTAGTACCCATAAGCATACATGGAGGAAGTAGCCAGAAGTCTCAGAAATACAAAATGAATTTTTTTTTTCAGGAAAGTGTAGCATTGAACAGTCCATCAGTGCAATCTTTCATCCCTTAGCGATTTTATGTTGCCCGAGATTTTCTTTAAGACCTCGAGAGTTCGAGTACACATGAAACACGTGTCAAGAGTAGCCAGAAAATTCAGACACCCGCACGATTTTTCTTTTTGATAGAAGGTGTTTGATACAACAATCGAATGTTGTTCTATTCCAGTCTCCGCTGTATTATCAAGATTTTTATTTCAACAAATAATACACATAAATACAGACTTCTAATACACATAAAAACATGTGTGAAAATTAGCCAGAAGCTTCAAAAATTCAACCTATTTTTTTTTCAGAAAAGAGTAGCGTAGAACAGTCAAGTAGTGTCATCTTTTATCCCTGGCCGATTTTCTGTTCCCCGAGATTTTTTTTTAGCACCTGGAGAGTTCGAGTACACATACAAACATGTGTAAAGAATAGCCAGAAGATCCAGACACCCGCACGATTTTTGTTTTTGATAGAAGGTGTTTAATACAACAATCGAGAGTTGTTCTATTTCACTCTCCGCTGATTTATGAAGATTATTTTTCTCCAACTACTAGAGACTTCTATTACACATTAAAACACGTGAAAGAATCGGCCAGAAGCTTCAGAAAATGTAAATGAATTTTTTTCAGAAAAGTGTAGCGTAGAACAGTCAAGATTTTCTGTTTCCCGAGATTTTTTTTTTCAGCATCTGGAGAGATCGAGTACACATACAAACATGTGTAAAGAGTAGCGAGAAGATTCAGACAAGCGCACGATTTTTCTTTTTGATAGAAAGTACAACAATCGAGTGTTCTATTTCACTCTTCGCTGTTTTATCAAGACCATTTTTTCCAACGACTAGAGACTTCTAGTACACATAAAAACATGTGTGACAATCAGCCAGAAGCTTCAGAAATTCAAAATAAATTTTTTCAGAAAAGTGTAACCTAGAACCGTCATGGAGTGTCATCTTTCATCACTGGCCGATTTTCTGTTCCCCGAGATTTTTTTTTGAACACTTGGAGAGTTCGAGTACACATACAAACACGTGTAACGAGTAGCCAGAAGATTCAGACACCCGCACGATTGTCAGTTACGGGGGAGCAAACGTACCGTAAGCTTCGCAGCGTTGTTCAGAATTCCTAGGCACGATGAAAAGGAAGCAGCCTTAAAGAGCCAAACGGGTGCGACACTTTCGAATGAGCCTAACGAGCACGAAGATTTTAGTAGTCAAGGGGATGGCGTTACTAATATGAAAAGAGGCCTAACCACGTGAACATGAATGGTTATGTTTTTGTCTTCTTTTCACCATCGGCGTGGCGTTCGGTGATTTTTTAAATAAATCGATATCTTTGCGATTGGCCGATTGCTATCATTGATTCCTCCCTTTACCCTTTTCTTATGCGAAGCGTCAGCGTGGTATGCAAATTTACTTCCTGATGAATAAGAGAGTTGCTGGTAAATAAGACAGATAACGTATCAAGAGATGCGGCAGCGTCATGACACCAAATAAAAAAACGACGTCACCAATACTGACGCGACTGTCTGCTCAAGTATCGATTGGTCTAAGGGTACATCGATCAATTTGATCCGCGCTTCGCGTGGTGATGAATTTGTTTTCCATTTGAATAATGAACTGCGGCAATTCAAATTTCTGTAATCTGCGAGGTGAGTAATTAAAAAGTTGGAATCTTTTGCTGAGCCTTTTTTTCCTTAACCATGCACGCCAAGTCCTTGTGCACCATTTCTAGTCCACTTGTGTGGAACATCCGTTGTGCCGTTACATAATGGCGATCCCGACTTGTTTGTTATGATAGCAACAGAGAGTAAAATAGAACAAGATTCGATCATTGTATAGTGAAGCTTTCATACATAAATTATTTCGCACTTCTGAAAAATCTAGTTACTACACTCAGGTGTGTACTGAAACTTGCTAGGACTAAAAAATATCATAAGACAACAATGAGTAATCCCGGGATGAGAGGTGAGACTGCTGGACCGTTGTTTGGTACAGATTTGATCGAAAAAATGATTTAGTGACTCCAAAGCTTCTAGCTTCTCCCCACATACGTTTTTATGTATACATGATATCTCCGGAAAAAAAAAATTGGACAACAATGAATCGGCACGTCATGCAAGATGACACTGTTCAACTGTCCTACGCTTCAATTTCCAGAAAAAACAATCATTTTGTATTTCTGAAGCTTCTGGCAACTTCATCCATGTGTTCTTATATGTAGTAGAACGCTCTAGTAATATGAAAAAATCATTAAACAAAAATCAGTCTTCAAGTCATGACAGGTGAAACTGATTGATCGGTGTACGTAAGACTTTCGATAAAACTAATGATTTCGTGCGTCCGAAGTTTCTTGCTCCTTCTAACACGTGTTTTTATGTACACTAGAAGTCTCTAGTGTACATAAAGTTGAAAAAAATAGTCTTGATAAATCAGCGGAGAGTGAAATAGAAAGACACTCGATTTTTGTATTAAACACCTTCTATCAAAAACAAAAATCGTGCGGGTGTCTAAATATTCTGACTACTCTTCACACGTGTTTGTATGTGTGCTCAAACTCTCCAGGTCTTCCAAAAAAAAAAAACGGACGACAAAAAATCGCCAAGGGAAGTAAGAATATACTGCCCGACTGGCCTGTGCTACACTTACCTGAAAAAAATTATTTTCAATTTCTGAAGTTTCTGGCTGATTCTCACACGTGTTTTATGTGTACTAGAAGTATATAGTAGTTTGAAAAAAATAATCTTGATAAATCAGCGGAGAGTGAAATAGAGGAACGCTCGATTGTTGTATTAAACAGCTTCTATCAAAAATAAAAATCTTGAGGGTGTCTGAATCTTATGGCTACTCTTAAGGCCTTATATGCGCGAGAAATTTCAACATTTTTCATTTTTTTTTAAATTTTTGATTCCATTAGCCCGAACGGTTAGGAATATTTTAAGCTTTACAGAATTGAAAAATTCCAAAAATTGTATTAAATGAGGTAAGATTGCATTTATAATAGATACCGCGCGGCGCGCCCGACAGCCAACTTCAAAGCCGTTTTTCCAGGATTCACTTTTTTGAACCTTGTGAAAGTTCTAACTCTTGAACGAAGGTTCAGATCGCTTTGAAATTTTTACAACATATTCTTAGTATCATCACCCATCGTGTGAACCACAGAAACAAAAATTTCAATGACACAAAAAAATATAAAAAATAAAATACCGACAGAAAATTGAGTAAAAAAATTTTAAGTTTCGAATTTTTATTATAATAATTTTTTAAAATAATATTGTTGGTTCACACTGAAGATACATTCATTATGCAATTATAAATATGTTCATTTTTTTTCAGACACCCACATCGATGCCGAGCACTTTCACCATCAACGCGCGCGCAAAAAAAATACGTTGCTTTATTATGTTATATCTGCTCCATTTGTTAATATTTCTGATTTTTTTTTACATATACTTAACCATGTGCATAAATGATCTGTAAAAAAAATCTTGTCAATATATGCGTCATTTTTTTTTAACCGCGTCTAGAAAAGTACCTTCGAAAATCGGCGAAATCGCGTATATAAGGCCTTAACGCGTTTTTGTATGTGTACTCGAATTCGCCAGCTGTTCAAAAAAATCTCGGGCAACAGAAAATCGGCAAGTCACCAAAGATGGCACTGCTCGTCTGTTCTATGCTACAGTTTGGGTGCGCGAAGTTGGCCCCACAAAGTCGAAGGAAAAAAATAACAAAATGAGTTCTAGTTGCCCCCCATATAGTTCTGGACTTCTATGTACTTTTTATCAATAGTTGTGTTGATAGAAACAGCATTTTTTCTGTTCGGGGGGGGGCAACTTCACAATTCAAAAAATTTACTTGAGTGCACCATTGTAAATATTTATCTGATGAGAAAAAGTTGTTAAGATATTTAACAGAACTCTTGTGGGGGCAACCAGAACTCCAAAGAAAAATTGTTTTTTCAAAAAAAAAAAATGTGGTTTCACTCGAAGCATTCCATCGTGCCACCAATCTACTGCTCAGTCGAAGGAAAAAAAAATCGGTTCTGGTTGCCTCCCACATAGTTCCGGCGTTCTATGTACTTTTTATCGATAGTTCTGTTGATAGTAACGAATTTTTTTTTTCGTTAGGGGGGTCAACTTCACAAAATTTACTCGAGTGTACCGTTGTAAATATTTGTCTGATGAAAAAAAGTTGTAAAGATATTTAAAAGAACTCTTGCGGGAGCAACCAGAAATCCAAAGAAAAATTCATTTTTCCAAAATAGTAATTTATGCTACAAGTGCGGGAAGGCGAGTGCTGTAACCACACGAGTACGAGTGAGAAATGCACCATAAGTCGAGGCGAATCCGGCAACTTACGCGCGATGTAATTGGTTTTTTTTCGCACATGTCCCATACATTATTTTTTGCAATGACTGTCTCGAAAGTGGGATTTGAGATTCAACAAAACCAATAACTAATAACCATAACCAATTCTTATTTTTTCACATTTCAAACGTCAACTGTGATAAGTGGACGTTTCATATCACATGAATTTCGCTACATTCAAGTTTGTTCAGTCGATCCAAAATCGTAGAACAAAAAACTATCAACCGTGAAAAAAACCGTTTTTTCGTGAATCAATGCGGTAAAGTGAGCTATAAATAGATTTTTTTCCGCACTAGTGCGGGAAAGTCTCGCATTCCCGCACTAGTGCGAGAAAGTAAGCATCGTTGAGAAATAAGCCACTTTCCGCACGCTAAACAACAATCGAAAATCGCACTTTCGGGGCAGGCATTGCAAAAAAAAATTTGTTTTACTCAAAGCATTCTATCGCACCACCAATCCACTGCGTAGGCGAAGGAAAAAAAAATAAAATCGGTTCCGGTTGCTTCCCACATAGTTCTGGAGTTCTAGGTACTTATTATCGATAGTTCTGTTGTTGATGGCGGAATTTTTTTGTTCATTAGGGTTGGGGGGGGGGGGGGGGGCAGCAACTTCACAATTTAAACATTTACTCGAGTGTACCGTTGTAAATATTTATCTGACGAGGAAAAGTTGTAAAGACATTTAATAGAACTCTTACGGGGGCAACCAGACCTCTAAAAAAATAATTTTTTCAAAAAAAAAACAATTGGTTTCACTCAAAGCATTCCATCGCGCCACCAATCCACTGCGTAGTCGAAGGAAAAAAAATAAAATCGGTTCTGGTTGCCTCCCACATAGTGCTGGAGTTCTATGTACTTTTTATCCATAGTTTTGTTGTTAGTAACGTTTTTTTTTCGTTAGGGGGGCCAACTTCACAAAATTTACTCGAGTGTACCGTTGTAAATATTTGACTGATAAGGAAAAGTTGTGAAGGTATTTAACAGAACTTTTACGGGAGCAAGCAGAACTCCAGAAAAAATTCATTTTTTCAAAAAAAAATGTTGTTTCACTCAAAGCATTCCATCGCGCCATAAATCTACTGCTCAGTCGAAGGGAAAAAAAATGAAATCGGTTCTGGTTGCCTCCTACATAGTTCTGGAGTTCTATGTACTTTTTATCGATAGTTCTGTTGCTAGTAACGATTTTTTTTTTTTTTTGATTGGGGGGCCAACTTCCCAAAATTTACTCAAGTGTACCATTGTAAATATTTGCCTGATGAGGAAAAGTTGTAGAGATATTTAACAGAACTCTTGCGGGGGCAATCAGAACTCCAAAGAAAAATTTATTTTTCCAAAAAAAAAAAATTTGGTTTCACTCAAAGCATTCCATCGTGCCACCAATCTACTGCTCAGTCGAAGGAAAAAAAAATCGGTTCAAATTCCCTTCCACATAGTTTTTTTTTCGTTAGGGGGGGGGGGCAACTTCACAAAATTTACTCGAGTGTGCCGTTGTAAATATTTGTCTGGTGAGGAAAAGTTGTAAAGATATTTAACAGAACTCTGACGGGGGCAACCAGAAATCCAAAAAACAAATTATTTTTCCAAAAAAAAATTTGGTTTTACTCACAGCATTCCATCGCGCCGCCAATCTACTGTTCAGTTGAAGGAAAAAAATCAGTTCTGGTTGCCTCCCACATAGTTCTCGAGTTCCTTGTACTTTTCATCAAAAGTTCTGTTGGTAGTAACGAATTTTTTTTTCGTTAATACGTTATTAATGCTGAAATTTCATAAATAATGATTTTTCACCAAGTTCATGTTCAAAAAACACGAACTAATAATTTACCAGGTGTAATGTCCCGCGATTTTTGGGATTCAGATTGACTTTCGAATTCACAATATTTTACAAATTTCCCGACAAATAAAAGGAAAGGAGACCAGTTTGAGGACAGCCCATCACACTGCGTTGTTCGTTATTGGATTCCCGTCGGGGAGGCGATATGTCGAAGCAGATGTGATCGTCGCCAGACAATACGATCTTTGTCGCTAATCTTGAAAAATAAACCTTTGCTGAAAACTCTCTGTTTGGCTGGCGTACGGGGACACCCGAGTCGATACGACCGGCGTCTGTCATCAAGTGTATGGCCCCTTAACAAAATTTAGAGCGGGATCTAATGTTATACGCCAGCCGAAAGAAAGGACAGAGCGTGCAAGGGGGAAATGCGATCCAAGTGACGGCGTTAAAAATTTCCTCGTGGTCAGTGGTTCCCTATTTTTATTGGAAGGAGATGGAAAGATGTTGTAGATCTCGGAAGTCTGGTTAATCAAACCTATTACCAAGTGCGTTGAAAGCAAAGAAATTTGAGACGAATATCCGCAGGGGTCAGGTCACTCATGATTGTTTGATCGTAACGATCAAAATTTTTTTTCTTTTCCTTTTTTTCTTTTCGTATGCATTCAATTATATTTATATAAAATTTCCCGAACAGAACTATTTTTATGCATACTATTGTAGTACGAATACTTTAAAATAATGTGACGAAAATTTGTGAACAATACTCAGAGTGATGAATTAAGGTTTTTGAAAACCACGGTTGTGAGTCGGACTATCGTCTTATTATGTAGAAAGACCACGCGTAGTTTCTCACCGAAAAGCGTTCATGTATTTTCCTTACCGTAAGATTATTTATTAAATCATAAAAATGAGCCTACATGGCGACTCGAAACGATAGCACGAAAACTCCGGCGTTTGATAAACAAAATATCCGAATCGATCCGGCCGTAAAATCAACAAGGCCCGAACCATGGGCACTTCGCCGCGCACATGACCTCCTTTATTCTCACTTCGCAGTATTTTCGAGATAAAAAAACGTAGACCCAATTCTTAGAAAGGCATCATCGATCGTAGCCCTTAACCAATAAAAAATTTCCCAAATTACTCCCCCACTCTAATTTAACCAATCATGTGAGGCGACCTATGTTTTATGCACTATTCTCCAATCCCCAAGAGACGCATCACCAATGATGCGTGCACCTACCCTCTCGGAATTTGTATCGCTTAATTCTTACGTCGTGAAAGAGGAAAATTTTTAAGTCAGCCTGCCGACCGAATCCCGAGTAGTCACTTCTTTTTGAAACTTCCATAATCGTAATTGGAGGAAAGTCTCTCAATATTTTTTCTATCAAGTCGAGTTCGCTATCTAAGGAGTCTCCGTCAATTTTCTTTTTTTTCTTTCTTTGAAACAAGAAATTAGCCGTCGTTAATCTTTCTATAATTAGTGTAATCGCAGTCGTAGTAAAAGTCGGTTTTATAATAAGAGTTCGGAAATGTGAAAACTGTGAAAAAGAGGGGTAAAATAAAAGAAAAAGGATCAAGAGTCTAAAACTGCATTTTGACATCTTAACTACCTGGCCATCACGAATTCCTACACCGATTCACGCAGCAGGAACAATTGGGTTTCACCTATTCCGTCTCATTGGACCCAAACGAGGTAAGCAATGATGAATATTTTTCACACATGTGAGGGAAAGGATGGGGATGTTCTCCTATTTCAGCGATGTCGGACGTCTCCCCAATTAGGCGCCCGATAGCTTGGAATTTATACGACATCACTCTTTTCACCCTGACAACATTCTGATCTTATAATTGCTGATAATGTTTGGAAACCCGAGAATTTTGCTCTTCAAATAGTTCGTAATGGAATTCACCCTCTTTTTCAACTTGCAATTATTTCTCTTTATTTTAATTAAATATTTCACGGTTGTATCATATTTCTTTTTTTTCTTAATAATGAGTCATCGTTTATAATCGCGATTCGCACTTTCCAGCCCATCCTGAGCAATTTTCCGTAAGGTTAGGCTCGAAACAGGGCAACTTGTCCTAATATAACGCGGATTGTCCGAATAACGAGTAAAGGGGGAAATCGCTCTTCTTGACCGAGATGGATATCCGCCGGTTAGGACGTAACACAGGTGTTTGAATTGAACATAAAACATAGATGGAACATTATTTATAAAGGTCTCTATACTATTTTTAATTAATCTAATTAACACCTTTTCTGCAAGTTTTCTCGATAAAGAATCTATTGACAAATATATTCTAGGCCTTGTATACATATAATGTACTGTGTATGTGTACGAGCATATATGTGTACTGGCTATGTAAGGCAGTATTATAATGACCTGATCAGGCAGCATCATAAACGCGTGGTCAGACAACCTGATAACGGCCTCATCAGGCAACCAGATAAGGCCCATATGTGACAGAATGTTACACTTTTTAGCAGGGCGCTATCGGGCTCCCTTATCAGTGCCCTACCAGGGCAATCAGGGAACCTGAATGCGTCCTGAATCGGATCCTATCGAAATTTCTAGGTGGGTAGCTCTAAAGTTCTATGCACTTTGTATCGATAGTTTTATTGCTCGTAAATTTTTTTTTTTCGCTCGGGGCGGCCTACTTTACAAAATTTGCTCGATCGTATCGTTGTAAATATTTACTTGGAGAGAAAAGGTTATATGGATAATTTGCAGAACTCTTACGAGGGCACCCAGAGCTAAAGAAAAATCACTTTTCAAAAAAAAAAAAGTTCAACTTAAAGCAGTTCATACGCCTACAATCTACAGCTCAGACAATAACCATACGATCAAGCGGATAGTGAAGCTGCTGCCGTCGATAATATAATAGTTCTAGTTGCTCCTTATAAACTTGACGTTCCGTGCACTATTTACCGATAGTCCCGTTGTTTGTATCGTAATTTTTTTTTTTCGTTCGGCCAACTTCACCGTGCACAAAATTTGCTCCAGTGTATCGATGTTAATATTTATCTGATGAGGAAAAGTTGTTCCGATAATTTACATTACTCTTATAGAGGCTCACAGAACTACAAAAAATATGACTTTTCTAAAACATTTTTTTGCTGAACTAAAAGCAGTCCATATGCCACTAATTTATTGCTCAATCAATATCACAGGCCCACGGGACTACTGAAGGTGCTTTCGTCGATAATATGTCAGAGTATCTCTCTCACATAGTACTGAAGTTCTATGAACTTTGTAGCGATAGTTCTAGTATCTACGATGCCATTTTTTTATGGTTCACACTTCGACAATTTTCTTTAAGTCTACCGCTACAAATATAGATCTGAGGAGAAGAGGTATTTAAAATAATTTGCAGAACTCTTAAAGGGGCAGCTGGAACTCTTCCATTTTTTAACGATATACGCATCGGTTATCAATTATTTATATCCCTTTCGACGTAGCAGTTTGGTTTTTTCGGATTGCGATAAGTCATAAGGGTTTCGAGAAATTTCCGGGGTCCAGCTAGAATTCTTGGGCCAAGTTCCGTTTATTGACAACATAATTAACTCATCTATTTTTTTGTCATGGGAGAGGGCTGACTTCACATTCTGAAATTTTGGCTTACGTATACCATTTTAGATATTAATCTGATCGAAATAAGTTATGGGAATGATTGGCAGAACTTTTAAGAGGGCAGCTAGAACTCTTGCGAGAACCTCTGTTTTTCGGCGATAGCAGCATTTATTATATAATTTTCTCATCTAATTATGTTTTTCGTCGAAACCAATCAATTTCGTTTTTTAAAATATTTTTGACTTAGGTATTTCGTTGTACATTAGTCCGATTGAAGAAAGATTGAAGAAGAAATTGCGAAGTTCTTAAGGGAACTTATAGAGCTCGTACAAGAAGTCCCGTTTTACCCAAATATCAGCATTTGTTATTATTTCTTCTCATGTCAATCTATAATCTTGGCACTTGTTTAGGTAATAATAAATCATACGTATGAGTTTGAGAAATATGAGGGAGACATCTAAAGGTCTTTAAAAAACGGCAATTTCCTTGAAATCCGAACATCTGTTATTAAAAATATATTTTCATCTTGGTCGAACGTCTTGACTCGTTCTAAGATCACAATGAATTATGAAAAAAAAATGGAGAAACGTTGGGAGGTCGGTTAAACAGTTTGTGACAGTTTACATTCTGTGTGCAATTCCTAACAAAAATATGTCTTGGGCATTGTTCAACGTTTACCGTTGGCGAGTTATAAAATTGAAAAGTAGCAAGCTAAGTTTTCTCCATGGTATCAGCAGGAGAAATAAAAAAACGCGATGGCAAAACTCCTAAACATTTGTATTAAGGCGTCATGTTTCAACAGGAAAACGATTCATCTGGAAAATGGAAGGAAAATGAATAACAAACAAAAACGATAAAATCGAACAAATTTTGTAAAGTTAGTCGCCCCGAACGAAAAAAAAAATTACGGCAATAAAAATATCGGTACAAAGTGCATAGAATATGACGGGCAACTGGAACGGACACATTATCGATGAT
This sequence comes from Ophion ventricosus, assembly GCA_963932345.1. Classification (NCBI taxonomy): domain Eukaryota; kingdom Metazoa; phylum Arthropoda; class Insecta; order Hymenoptera; family Ichneumonidae; genus Ophion; species Ophion ventricosus. The sequence goes on from OZ010720.1 coordinate 8,037,322, forward strand.
GGCACCTTCACGATCCCCTTGGACGTGTGGTATTGACTAAGCAGTAGATTGGTGGCGTGATAGACTGCTTTGAGTGAAACCGATTGTTTTTTTTTTGAAAAAATTAATGTTTTTAGAGTTCTGGTTGACCCCGTAAGAGTTATGTTAAACATCTTTAAAACTTTTCTTCGTCAGATAAATATTTACAACGTTACACTCGAGTAAATTTTTGAATTGTGAAGTTGCTTCCCCCCCAACCCCAAGGAACAAAAAAATTTCGCCAGCAACAACAGAACTATCGATAATAAGTACCCAGAACTCCAGAACTATGCGGGAGGCAACCGGAACCGATTTAATCTTTTTTTTCCTTCGACTACGCCGTGGATTGGTGGCGCGATGAAATGCTTTGAGTGAAACCAAATTTTTTTTTGGAAAAATGAATTTTTCTTTCGCGTTCTGTTTGCCCCCGCAAGAGTTCTGTTAAATATCATTACAACTTTTTCTCATCAGACAAATATTTACAACGGTACACTCGAGTAAATTTTGTGAAGCTGCCCCCCCCCCCGTCCAACGAAAAAAAAATCGTTACTAACAACAGAACTATGGATAAAAAGTACATAGAACTCCAGAACTCTGTGGGAGGCAACCAGAACCGATTTTATTTTTTTTCCTTCGACTACGCAGTGGATTGATGGCGCGATGAAATGCTTTGAGTGAAACCAATTGTTTTTTTTTTTTGGAAAAATGAATTTTTCTTTGGAGTTCTGGTTGCCCCCGCAAGAGTTCTGTTAAATATCTTTACAACTTTTTCTCATCAGACAAATATTTACAACGGTACACTCGAGTAAATTTTGTGATGCTGCCCCCCCTAACGAAAAAAAAATCGTTACTAACAACAGAACTATGGATAAAAAGTACATAGAACTCCAGAACTATGTGGGAGGCAACCAAAACCGATTTTTTTTCCTTCGACTACGGAATGGATTGGTGGCGCGATAGAATGCTTTGAGTGAAACCAATTTTTTTTTTTGAAAAATGAATTTTTCTTTGGAGTTCTGGGTGCCCCCGCAAGAGTTCTGTTAACCCTTTGAAGCATACATTTTTCCTTACGTGTAATCAGCTCAAAACTTTGTACTCGGAGGTTTTCCGGGTCCCTAATTACAAATCTGCACTCAAAATTTGAAAATTCAAGATGGCGGATCCAATATGGCGGACCACAAATGCAAAAATTGTTTGATGAAAACAAAAGTTGGTACTCGGGGGTTTTCGGGGTCGCTGATTACAAATCTGCACTCAAAATTTGGAAACTCAAGATGGCGGATCCAATATGACCGACCAAAATGCTCAAAGTAGCTTGATGAAGATGAAACTCCATATGCAGGGGTTTTTTGAGTCGTTGAATTCGAATCTCAGTTCAAAATTGAACAATAAAAATGGCAGTTCCAATATAGGATAATGAAACACAAATCTGGCTTGGTCACTGATACTAATCTGAGCTTATAATTAAAAAATTTTGAATTTCTGGATTTTGTGCTCGAATTCGTAATCAGCGACCCAAAAAAACGTCTCTGAATTCATTTTTTGTGTATGGTTTACCTGCTAGATTAGGCACAATTACATTTATTGTCTAAAAAACGTGTTTTTTTGTACTGTAGTGATGATCAACATCCACTAAGTGCAACATAAGCCCTTAATAGTGATATTGTAGTAACAATTGATCTCCTAACATCCTAAATATGCATTTACATTCGTCGTTATGCGCTAAAAAAATTTTTTATTCAAGAAAAACAGAGTGGATGTAGGTGACATACCAGTATGTCACTATGCTTCAAAGGGTTAAATATCTTCACAACGTTTTCTCATCAGACAAATATTTACAACGGGTACACTCGAGTCAATTTTGTGAAGCTGGCCCCCCTAACGAAAAAAAAAATTCGTTACTAACAACAGAACTATGGATAAAAAGTACATGGAACTTCAGAACTATGTGGGATGCAACCAGAACCGATTTTATTTTTTTTCCTTCGACTACGCAATGGATTGGTGGCACGATGGAATGCTTCGAGTGAAACCAAAATTTTTTTTTTTAATTAATTTTTCTTTGGAGTTCTGGTTGCCCCCCAAGAGTTCTGTTAAATATCTTAACAACTTTTTCTCATCAGATAAATATTTACAACGGTACACACAAGTGAATTTTGTGAATTGTGAAGTTGGTCCCCAAAAAAAAAAAAAAATTCGTTCCTATCCACAGAACTATTGATAAAAAGTACATAGAACTCCAGAACTATGTGGGGGGCAACTAGAACTCATTTTGTTATTTTTTTCCTTCGACTTTGTGGGGCCGACTTCGCGTACCCTATTTTCGGACCCCGGAACTGCCGGTGTATTCTTCTAACGTTTGGAAAGAAATCAGTAAAGATTTGAATTCAAAGTGGAATGCTCATCACGTATATAATAGTGTGATCCAAGATCGTCGCAAGATCCTCACCCTTGCACGATCCGAAACGGGTGTCATCGTTCCATTGCCGACAGACCCAGCATCTCCAGAGTCCGACGACTCCATGACCAACAAAACGACAACGTCCGGAGGTTCCGACGAGACGGATTACGAAAATGATGAAGAATTATTCGAGGTGCAGCTTACAAGTGAAGAATACTACGAAATTAAACCCAAGAGTACGTTTACGATACTTTTTATTTCACTTTTTCACGCATTTTTGTAAGAACAATCATCTTCATATAGACAACATTCCTAAAGTATTAAACAGTTATTGAAATACCACCTCCAGAAAAAATCGAAGAAATTCCAAAATATTCTAGAAAATCAAAAAATTCATTTTGTAAGACGAAAAAAAGTTTAATTTTTTAACGAAGAATATTTTTTAAATATTTTGTTAGGATAATGTTCCGCCCCCCCCCCCCCCCCCCCCCACCGATCGGATCTGTTTCGGAATCTTACCCATTATTGGCATGGATATACAGTACTGGACAAAAAAAAGTACGCACTAGTCGAAATATCTTACCGCACTAACATTTACATAGCGGACTCAAAAATAAAGGTAATTGCATTTCCCAAGTGGCGTTTTAAAGAGGACAAGTTTACCTTTATTTTTCTTTTTTAGAAAAATCTCTACGATTTTTTTTTGCTCTGGTGCGCACTTGAACGTGGCCATTTTTCGGCTATTTTTTGGCCGTCGAAAATTAACTGCAGTTCGTAGAACATTTTTTCCTCGGCTTTTTCTATGGTAAACTTAAAAAATAAATCAAAACCTATATTTTTGTTTTTTAGAAAGTCTCGTACGATTGTTTTTCGCCTAAGTATTGCATTTTTAGCTAAAAAAGACATGATTCAGAAAAAAGGCGCCATCGACGAACTATAGGGCTTCAGAGGAAATGTCAAGAGGGTAAAAAGTTGCATGGGTTCACACTGGAGTGGCTAGAATTTTTTCCGAATTTTTTACACATTTTTTTTTACCATTTTTGGTTGAAACTTTGATAAGTGGAGCGCAGTGGCGTAGCATAGATTTTTGCCACCCGGAGCCAACCCTAAATTTGCCCCCCCCCCCTATTTTCGCAACTAAGTAAAATATCGGTAAACGAGTCTGTGATAATCTGTCAATATTTCAAAAAGATTCAAAATAAAACGTCCTTCTTAAATAAAAATTTTATTCTGCGTGTTTTTTGCAACGCAAACTCCTTAATCCAATGGTCAATGTTAATTTGTACCTCTTGTTCGATTGCCAAGATACCTAGATTTGTTAGTCTCAACGTTGACATTGTAGATCTTAAATAATTTTTTATCAATTTCAATTTCGAGAAGCTTCTCTCACAACTAGCATTGCTGATAGCAGCTATGAGGAATATTCGCAGCATTATAGCAATGTTAGATAACCTTTCTTCAAGTTTGAACTCAAAAATAAACTTGAATAAGCCCAGTGGCCCGGAATCCATAAGTTCTTTCTTACAGACTGTTGTAGCTACGAAAGCTCGTAGACGCACACGTTCAAGCTTAAACTCTTCTCTGTCTTGAGGAGCTTGATCGAGGTTGCACTCGTCATCATCGACGCCCAATATTATTGCGGGCCTTAGGAAGGCATATTTTTCCGCAATATTCTGGAGCTGCTGGAACCTTTCTCGAATTTCAGCAATTACTCTATCTAATGAAGAAAACATTTTTCGTTTTAAATCATCTTCATGCGATAAGTCAGCATCCCTACTTCCGTCACCATAATGTGCCTCCTCCTAACTCGTCTTGGAGGTTCAATAGAAATGCCAAGTTCCTCACACAAGCCTTTAACGTAACTTAAAGCCTCATCTACGGATTCATTTCATTTCTTTTCCAATACCGTCTGTAAGGCGCTTATTTTCTGAGCACACTGATGTACGTTAAGTCCCTCCGTTTGCAAATACTTTTGGGCATCATTCACTTCACGTCTCCTGAACCCATAAGTAAAATATTTTGTTTTGATGCAACCTGCGGTTATAGTTTAATACGTTAAAACGAATAAATAACGTTGTACGAGGGTAAAAATGCAAAGTTATTGAAAAGTTTGAAAATAAACAGAAAAAACATGTACCTTAACACTCCTATATATTCGATGAATCGATTCGATGAATTACGTTATTCGATGAATTCGATGAATAACGTAAGTATCAAACAAAGTTACACGTGAAACTTGATCAAAATATAAAATAAACAATCAGCACTGCACCGCGCTTCAAAATAACTAAAAAGTTGAAGAAATTAAATATCAAAAAATCAAAACAACGTACACAGTTGCACTTGGTGCGTAAGCAATGTTAGTGAAGTTCGCTCTCGTTTCATTAAAAAATAGTACATTGTGACACGAGGACGAAAAAGTTTTTTCGTCGAGTCTTGTACGAAATTTTATTTTACGAGTTGTGAAAATGGGTGTTTTACGCAAGTGAAGCGTGCATAAAACATCCATTATCGTACCGAGTAGAATAAATTAAATTTATTTTCTTATTTTGAATTAAGGGGCCAGTCCACTTTGGAGCCACGAAAAAAGGCTATTTTCGCGATTTTTTTTGAGGATTTTATAAAAGATATGAATATAAAAGTTGTTGGGCTTGATAAATAAAGTCTTGAAATACATTAAAAAAAAATTTTAATTCATTTTTATTCATTTTTAAGTACAAAAACTATAGTTTAACGTAATGCCTCAAAAATAGGTGGGCTAGGTAGCTCCATCACAACTCGGAAACGGCTTGTCTGAAACAAAAAAATCAAAGTCCATTAGATTCAGTATGACACCAGCTACAAAATGACCCTCGGATATAAAGTTGTATCAAAAAATAAAAAAATGGTCGATGAAAAACGAAAAAAGTAAAAAAACGCTTTTTTCGCAGTTTTTCGCAAAAAAAAAGAGTAAAAATCAAAATTTTAAAACCATCGAGGGTCATCTTGTTGCGAATCATGTTTACAATATTTGGTTCAAATTTCAAGAGAATCGGTTTCATAGTTTTAGAGATACGATGGAGCTAGATTTTGAAAACGTTGTTTCGAGAAAAACGCTTTTGAAGTTTATATTATGAAAAACTCTTACCTAAACTCAATCGGCAATTCCTGCACCGTACAAAATCTCTTCTGATTGCTCATCATCGTCGATTTCTTCAAGTCTTGCTTGCTTTCGTTTGGTTCTGGTCTCTTTTGAGCACTCAGAACTGCGGCGGTTTGCAGAGCGAACACGGTTGTTATCGCGATTGTCGGCGAATCCGATGGCGATCGGGCCGAGTTTGACGCCCATTATTTCCATTATTTTAAGCATTGGACGAAATCCTTCATTAAAGACACACGCGGAAACTTTGCAGGCAATGTCTACGATTTTTTTGCCGTTGAACATGTGTTTAGGTGCCATATTCCATACGCAGTTGTTAAAACTTTCATGATTGTTTTGCGTATGGCCACCTAAACACCTTTCGAGCAGTTCTGTTTTGGTGAGATCCTCGTAAATAGGTTTTAAAACTTCCTGTACTTCCTCAGAAAGAGCAGGAGGATGTTTGTAATGTTGCTGAAGGCCGATGGGTCAGCCGAGCGCGCTCTACGCTCAGGTAGACGAAATGAGGTCCTGACGTTCAGGTTAAAAAAAAATACTTAGAGAGCTCGGATTTTCATAAAATTTTGACACAATATTTCTGAATGTATGTACTTTCGAAAACAGTAAAAAAAATCGATTTTTTGAAATTTTCAAAGTGGACTGGCCCCTTAAATATTTTACAAGCTTTTATTGAACTTGACATGCTATATATAACGCTAATGTATATTTGTTTACATCAAACCTTGCAAGTCTATTTTGAACAACTTCTACTTGTTCAATTACCTTAAAATTTTTGGATAAGTACCTATGTAGTCCCGGTGACAATACAATTATCTGATCTCATGTCTATGACCTGATGCTGCAGCCGGACGATGGCGAGCGCCGATCGCCGCCGCCCCCCCCCCCCCCCCCCCCACATCTGCGCCGCCCGGGGCCATGGCCCCCTCTGCCCCCCCCCCCCATGTTACGCCACTGGTGGAGCGGCTCCACTTGGGAATTATGGGGTCTAAAAGAATATATTGAGAAAGGAAATTCGTTTACATATTCATTTTTAATTCACAACAATTTGTTTAGACTTTTTTTTTCATTTTTTTTCATTTTCGTTTTGATATTTTAATTTTCAAAAATGAAAAGAAACATCTCGAAAAATTGTAGTTAATTAAAAATGAAAATGTAAACAAATTTCCTTTCTTAATTGTCCTAGACCCCATAATTACCAAGTGGAGCCTCTCCACTCATAAAAGTTCCAACCAAAAATGGTAAAAAAAAAAAAAGTGAAAAAATTCTGAAAAAATTTTAGCCACTCCAGTGTGAACCCATGCAACTTTTTACCCTCTTGATATTTCCTCTGAAACCCTATTCGATAGTTATTCGATGACGCCTTTTTTCTGAAACATGTTTTTTTTAGCTAAAAATGCAATACTGGGGCGAAAAAAAATCGTACGAGATTTTCTAAAAAATAAAAATCTGGGTTTTGATATCTTTTTTAAGTTTACTATGGAAAAAACCCAGGAAAAAAATTTCTGCAAAATGCAGTTAATTTTCGACGGCCAAAAAATAACCGAAAAATGGCCACGTTCAAGTGCGCACCGGGGCAAAATAATCGTAGAAAATTTTCTAAAAAAGCAAAATAAAGGTAAATTTGTTCTTTATTTTTGAGTCTGCTATTGTTGTACGCCATTTTGGCGCACATTTTTATTTTTCCGTCGTATTCGTCCTTGCACCTTTGGAATCTGAAACAAAAGGCGTTATTACACGTACACTAACAATGAACACAAGGAACACTAGCGCACCTTGTCCTTACCTTGCCAAAGTGTGTTCCTCCGTCGGTTTTCCCGACGCCTACCTGCGAAAAGTGCAACGTTAATTAATCATTTAAATGTAAAAAAAAACAATTATTATACTTACCGTTGAGGCTCCAAGCCTACCTGTAAAATAAAGACACTATTTATACCTAGAGAAATACCCACATAAGTGATGCCCGGTACATCCGCGTATGATATCTGAAAGGGAAAAAAAGAAAGAAGTTAAAAACGTAGATAATTATATTTGTTTGATTCCATTTCCGCGTTACGCAAGATCAAACTTGTACTACTTACCGGAAGTACACGCCGAGTACACAGAACACTACCCGCGAACGCGAGTGTACACATGCGCCTCGATAACAACGCCGCGATCGGTGACGCGCGTGACACCAGCGCCGCGATCGTCGGCTCGTGACACTATAGCATTATTTGTCCATCGACGCGACCCGAGCGCCGCGCTCGGCTCTCGCTAGCCCTACGCCGCGCGCGATATCCGCACCGCGGTCTCGTGCTCCGTATACCCGCGCCTGGATTTCGGCGGCGAGTCGCCGCTACGGCCGGGTATATAAGGCAGAGCGTGAGGCCCGTTTGCTCTCAGTTCTCGACCACTGCATGAAGTGGAGAGGACCCCTCCCGGCTGGAACGGCGAAAAACTGTGGAAGCTGGTGACTCTTCCCACCCTCTCTCGACCTAGCCGCTGAAAACTATTGCGAGCTCTGTCATTGCCCCGGTTACCGTTGAAAAAACGGCTCACCGAGCGGCTTCTTTACGCGACGCTCTGTGAGCGACACCTGGGTACCTCGCCCGGACGCCGTCGCCCAGGGTAGCGCTCTTCCCGTACCCATCGCGCTCGTTACCGCGTACTAATTAATTTATTTTTTTATTTTTTTCTCGAGGCCGACGCCCGCTTTTTTGCCTGGACACCGTCGTCCCGGGAATCGTTTTTTTTTTTTTGTTTTTCTCTTTTATATTTTTTCCGTTTGTAAATAAAACCATAGAGGAATTTTTTAGTTTATTAATTTTCTTTATTTATTTATTTATTTTTTTCTGCCTCGGGAGGATTCTCGACGCCGGCGTCGTCGACGGCGATCGCTCGCCCCCAACGCCGAAGGGGCCGTGCGGGTGTTCCGGCGCGCCGAGGATCCCCGCGTCACGCTTCGCACACTGCGGTGGGACGACGTGGAGAACACACCCCCCATTGCTGAAGGGGTCCCTACGAACGACGAATTCAAGGTCCCCCTTCCCCCTCCTCCCCTCCCTCGGACCATCTCTCCTCCCTTACCCCCACCCGTCCTGTCACCCCCCCAACCTCCGATTCCCCACCCCAGGAGTGGGACCAAGCCCGCTTCGATGCCGTCTTCGAGAAAGTGGCAACCGCCCTCTCTCGCGACCCTCCGCCGGTGATCCCTCCTTCAGCCTCGCCTCTCCCGATCTCCTCTCCGTCCTCGCCTACACGGAAGGCCCTTTCGGACCTCTCCACCCACCACCGATCCCAGTAATCCCCCCCTTACCCTCCGACGCTTCCCCGATGACGACCCCAGCAATATATTAACAGCACCCGTCTACTCTCGACCGCGGACCCAAACAGCCCTTTTAAGGGCTAAAGCCCAAACAAAACCAACGTACCGTTGGTCCCCGACCCGGAAGGCTTTTTCCCGCACGCTGACGAGTTCCTTTCCACGGAAGAACCCTTCGCACTTACGCATTGAGCCAACCCTCTTACCTACCTAGCAATTGTTGGAAACACGGCCGGAAACCCCGCGCAGGGAACGCGTTTCGTCAAACAACAATTTCGGTGCCCAACGTGGGGCCTTGAATTTAAGTATCAATTCACCTCACGCCCTATGAAGGTCTCACCGTCTAATTCGATTACTCCGAAACGAGCTGTCGGTCGGCCTCGTAAAACCAATATGAAAAGAACACCCATAAAGACTGGATCCACTCATAACATGAGCACCGATGAAACCACACTTCCGGGAGTGGAAAACCCGGTGGCGCCCAACCCTAACTCTAGTACGGAATCCGCGGAGGATCACCGAACCCACGATGTACCTCCGACGGCACCGTCCATTAGTTATCCTACACACCCTGAAAATGTCCATCCTCATGATCCGCTACTTAATCTCGGACCTCTTCTACAAGCCTTGCAGGCGATTCCGCCACGTCCCCCACTACCTACCTATAGTGGAGCGGACCACGAGGATCCAAAGAAGTTCCTCAAAAATTGCGAGGACTTCTTCATTCAAACGCGCACCCCGGCTACCGCTCGCACCTCTACGGCTGCCGAAGGGCTGCGAGGGGATGCCGAGAAGTGGTGGTCCATGTACGAAGCCCTTGAGTTCGAATGGCCTAAATTCAAAGAACTCCTCTTGAGCCGCTATAACAATCCCGTCATATTCTCGCGGTTAAATGCCCAACTATTTTCCCGAAAACAGGGTGACTGCGAAAGTGCGGGCATCTTTTTACAACAAAAGTTCCTATTATACCAAAGAATCCGTGGTAACGAGACCGAGGAGGTGAGGGTATCCACCCTTCTCGAGCTCTTGAAACCGACGCTCCGGGGGGTCATTCGGCCAGCACAGCCCCGGACACTGACTGATCTACTCACTAAGGCGATTGAAGCCGAATATGACCTAGCGGACACCCAGGTTGTCCCCCGCCCCGAAAGGAGGAACCGGCCAAACCCGGAAGCCTCCCCGGGGCCAAACCTCCTCCAGAACTAAACTTTCCGCCTAAATGCTGGCATTGCCCAGAAAGGCACCTCCATCGGGATTGTCCAGTACTGGCACAAAAATTAAAAGAAACCTCCAAAACGGACAACTCCAAGCGGACGGCGGAAGGGCTCGAACCAGCCGCTCCGACACACAAGTAGGGCTCACTAACATAGATAAGGGACTGGACGAAGTTACCGCACGTACTAGTTACTCTCAATAATCGGGAGATATCAGCTGCTGTTCATAGTTTCGCCAGTCATTGCTTCATCCAGCCCGCATACGTACCACCAGACCTACCAGTTTCCGCGAAAATTTCTAACGCTAGATTGGCAGATCAAAAATCGAAAATGCCACTCACCGGAAAAATTTCAACAACTATCTACATCCACGGTCATCCACTTGAACTAGAGGCTTGGGTCGCACCTGAATCCCGTGAACTCTTGATCCTGGGCTATCCTTGGATCAAGGCTCAACAAACTATCATCAATACGCACAATGTTCGGCTATACCTCGGGGTTAAGGAAAGGTTCTCGGCCCAATTAGTCGATTCTCCAATACCAACAGCATCGGGAACAAGACCCAACATTTCCAACCTTCTAAGCAGTATTCCCACGCCATGGTTACCAAAATTTTCCAAGCTTTTCGGGGAGTTCCACGGCATCGATGTCCCTGGTGTACTGAACAAACGCAGAGCACCAGACACACTATCAAATTAACATCCGACCAACCCTTTCGGCTGCCTGTCTACAAATATTCAGATGCAAAAAAACTGATCATCCAAGACCAAGTACAGACCATGTTGGCGGAGGGGCATTACAGAGCCCTGCACCTCGCCGCACGGTGGTTCAGAACGGCCGATTCCCTGGCCAAAAGTCGAAAAATGAAGGTTGAAAGATCGATGTTTTTTAAATGGATTCTTGTAGAGATGGGTTTGGGGCATTCAGATCGCCTAAGCAGAGGTCACAATATTGTATACCTGCTTTCCTGCGACAGTCGTAAGTTGCCTGTCGTAGGAACACACGCGCGACGCTTCAGTGCCCAGTTATACAGTGCTCCAGAAAATCATACATCATTTTACAACGAGGCGTCCGATTCCAATTTTCCAAAATGGAAAATGTTTATGAAGGTATGTAGAAACATTTTATGTACTTCAATGTTCGAAAAAGTTTGTTGTTATTTATGAAACGTTATGCTAAAGGTAGTTGTGATTTTCATATTGTTTCGCTTCTTTAAAAATACATTTTTGTCGATACAAAAAAATGTTAACACATTTTAACGCTGGCATTGACAGGGACATGTTTGTTGAACTATCTATTAATGAAATTTTCAAGAATTAGCTGCTCGAAAGTTGCCCCTTTTGAATAATAACGATTTTAGTGTTACCGTGCACGCTGTCGTGCACGTTACGCACTGTGACTAATGGCGATACTCTCCGCTCAACTTTCTATACCTGAGGCTTGAAAGGTCCCAGGTATGGAGGGTTTTTCGTAGATGTTTTCTATCTCTTTCTAAAGTATTGTGGAGATAAGTACGGTATATTATTGCAACGGTGTAGCATTGTGAATAAAGATTTAAAATAAAATTCCAACCGTAATGACCATTTTTACAAACATATCGAAATATGTTTACAAATATTATTTCAAACATTGTTCATGAACAATAAACACAATTTGTAAAACATAATAATATAGTTTTTTAATCGATTGTTCATGACTGTAGGATTGCTTATAACATTTTTACGTTGCGTACAATATATATACTATATATATACAATGTATATACAACTTTTTTAATTTTAACAGGACATACATGCAAAGAAATCATTTGTACACGCAGACAAATATTCTTGGCCCTACGTAATGAATGGAGCTCGAAATTTGACAAACAAGTAGAAGTTCTGGAAAAATATTTTACCGAATCGGAAGGATGTCCTTTCGCAATTTCAATTGATAAAAGGAAATGTTTAAGGAGTCTCCTATTTACAATGAAGAAAAATGGCAGGATAGCCGCAGAATTCTGAAGCGCTTTTACGCCAATCATGAAGAATGGCTTGACCAGGACATAGCTATTGCGGTTTGTCTATTTTCCTATTTCTTATATCATTGAAATTTTTTATTTAAACGGTTTTTTCACTTTCGAGCTGACGTTATTGCGATTTGTTGTAGAATGCGGATTTCAAAAACAGGGACATACCTACTCCTAATTCTGATACATCAGGATCGGATAAAAGCCACAAATTTGGAAGACCCTCATTGGACTTTTCATCATCCAGCGAACGGAGTAAGCGCCGAAAAGTCGATGATCTTCGGAGATCAACAAGTCCAGGGGCATTGGCATTCGCAACGGAAATGAATCTTCGTGCTTCTGGGTCCCACGCTGCAGCAAAGGTGCTCAAGGATATTACAACCACTTCTCCTACGCGAGCTTCTCGGTATCAGTTAGCATTGGCACAAAGTTCTAGACCAGTACGTCAAGAAATTAGCGCAGATGTTGCTTTGAACTTGATAATAAGCGGTAAAATGACGAAAGAAACGTACAATATGGTCCGGGAATTAACCAATGAAAACAGCGACGCGTCGGTTTATCCCAGTTATCATAAAATATTAGCTGCTAAATCTCGTTGTTACCCACCAGAGTGTTCAATACGTATAACGGAAACAAGCGCGGAAGTATCATTGCAGGCTTTACTAGACCATACTACAGCTCGATTGATTCAAGTACAATCTGATGTCATAAAAACACTCGACAGTTCCTCCACGAATAACATGAAATTAATTTTGAAGTGGGGATGCGATGGTTCGTCGTCGCAGCAGTGTAAGCAAAAATTTGACGAAAGCGACAGCTCTGACGCTTATGTATTTTTTACGTCCGTGGTTCCGTTACAAATGCTAGCTTCAGACGACAAATCTGAGCGGCAACTTGTCGTTTGGAAGAACCCAAGGCCTTCTTCACCCCGTTACTGCATACCGTTGAGATTGCAATTTTTGAAAGAAACCGTGCAGTCAATTGTTGATGAAAAAAATATCGTTGATAAGCAGATAGCATCTCTCGTCACATTCGCTACAGTAACGGAGGGTACTAACGTTGAAGTAAAATATGTATTATCGTTTACAATGATAGATGGAAAGGTGAGAAATGCTATTACTGACACTAAATCTGCGCAAAGATGTTATTTATGTAATTTGACGTCGAAAAATTTCAACAATTTACAATTGGTTGAACAAACAGAATGTGACAGCTCGAAACTAAATTTTGGAATTTCTTCCTTACACGCGTGGATAAGGTTTATGGAATGGATGCTTCATATTGCATATAAATTAAATAATGGGACGAGTAAATGGCAGGCGCGATCAGTCGATGAAAAGAAAGTAGTTGGTGATCGTAAGGAACAAATCCAAAAGAAATTTAAAGCTGCTTTAGGTTTAAATATTGATATGCCTAAGCAAGGATTTGGCAGTACAAACGACGGCAATACAGCCCGACGTTTTTTTGAGAACGTTGTCTTAACAGCAGAAATTTTGAATTTGGACGAAAAATTCATAGCAAGTTGCAAAGTAATTTTGCAGACAATAGCGAGCGGTTTCGCTGTACATATCGACAAGTTCAGGGTTTATTGCTTAGACGTCGCGAAACGATATGTTGAGCTATATTCCTGGTACCCGATGCCAACATCGGTACATACCGTTTTAATTCATGGCTATGCGATAATAGAAATGAGTGCCTTACCAATCGGACAACTTTCCGAGGACGCTCAAGAAGCGAGGAACAAGGACATTCGTCGGTACCGCGAAAATTTTGCTCGAAAATGTACGCGAGAGAAGACAATGTCTGACGTTTTTCGTCGGCTTCTTGCATCCTCGGACCCACTCATAACAAATTTTCAAAAATTAAAAATGAAGAATAGTGCACCATTACCCTCTGATGTAATAGAACTTCTACTGGCAACACCAGAAGGTAATGTCACAAATAGTAGCTCACCCTCAGCAGAAATCGACACATGTACGACGGATCCATCTGACCTAGATTATGATTTTTAATTAATCCAATGGAATTAATCTAATGGGATGTGTTGTATGGAATTATGTACGTGAGATAAAATAAAAAATTACATATTCTAAAAAATTGTTTTTCATTTTGGAATTTCAAATGTCATGAATCTAATATCAAATTCGTAATCAGCGACCCCGAAAACCCAATGCTGCAAATTTTCGGACCGATAAAGTGATCATTTTTCCAAAATGTCCGCCATTTTTGGTCCGCCATTTTGAATTTCATAATCTTGATATCAAATTCGTAATCAGCGACCCCTTAAACCCAATGGTGCAAATTTTCGGACCGATAAAGTGATAATTTTTCCAAAATGTCCGCCATTTTGAATTTCATAATTTTGATATCAAATTCGTAATCAGCGACCCCGAAAATCCAATGGTGCAAATTTTCGGACCGATAAAATGATAATTTTTCCAAAATGTCCGCCATTTTTGGTCTGCCATTTTGAATTTCATAATTTTGATATCAAATTCGTAATCAGCGACCCCGAAAACCCAATGGTGCAAATTTTCAGACCGATAAAGTGATAATTTTTCAAAAATGTCCGCCATTTTTGGTCCGCCATTTTGAATTTTATAATTTTGATATCAAATTCGTAATCAGCGACACCCGAAAACCTAATGGTGCAAATTTTCGAACCGATAAAGTGATAATTTTTCAAAAATGTCCGTCATTTTTGGTCCGCCATTTTGAATTTCATAATTTTAATATCAAATTCGTAATCAGCGACCCCAAAAACCTAAAATTGGAAATTTTGGAATTATTATTCTCACTTTTCGACTTTCGGCCAGGGATTAGGCCGTTCTGAACCACTGTGCGCCGTACAGTTCACCCATCGTCATCGTTAACAAAAAGGATGGGTCACCTCGTTTTTGCGTCGACTATCGGCGTCTCAATAGCGTCACGGAAGACGTAACTCAACCTATGCCCAAAATCCACGAGGCTCTCAAGGAACTCGGTACTGCCAAAATATTCTCCACCATTGATTTGAAAAGTGGATACTGGCAGATACTTATGGATCCCGAGTCGAAAAGACTAACCGCCTTCACAACACCGGACGGGGCTACGTACCAGTTCCGGGTCATGCCTTTCGGGTTAAAAAATGCTCCCAATACTTTCCAGCGTTTAATAAGCCTAGAAGTTCTAGTCGGTCTCATCAACAAAATCTGTCTCGTCTATTTGGACGATATTATCGTCTTCTCAAGAGATTGGGAAGAACACCTCCACCATCTGACGTTGGTTTTCGAACGACTGGAACTCCACGGCCTCACCTGCTCCAGTGAAAAATGCGTCTTCGGCAGAAACGAACTCAAGTATTTGGGTCACACGGTGAATATCACCGGCAATGAAGCTCAGCCCGAGCACATTGGAGCTATACTTGACTTCGCCACGCCAAAGACCAAACGGGAAGTACAACGATTCATCGGCACCTGTAATTGGCTACGGGAGTATATTCCTCACTTTGCAACGGTAGCGATGCCCATCACGGATCTTTTGGCCGGAAAAGGAAAATTTAAATGGAGCGAACAGGCTCAACACGCTTTGGACCAAATTAAATTGGAAATTCAAAAACCACTCAAACTTAGTCGCCCTGATCCGTCCCTGCAGTTCGTCTTGCAAACGGACGCCAGTGCGGTAGGGATGGGAGCTGTCCTCTACCAACTCACACCTGAAAATTTCAAGATCATCAGTTACGCTAGTGCAAAATTTGATGCCACTCAAAGGCGTTACCATGCCAACGAACAGGAGTGCCTCGCGGTGGATTGGGCCATCAAACGGTACCGTAACTACCTCGAGGATAAACCTTTCATCTTGCGAACTGATACTAGGACACTGGCATGGCTAAAATACGTAAAGGACGAGAAGCCCAAGCTTAGTCGCTGGGCGATCCTTCTTGAAGAATTCAAATTTACCACCGAACACGTGCCCGGAAGAGCCAGTGAGCTTCCTGGAGCACTTTCTCGCAATCCCGGGAACCAACTATCAGATAGGTGTGAGGAAAATGATAACCTCCACCCCCCAGAACGGGCTAATGCGCCAACCAAGATTACCTCACCAGAAATTTTCGGCATCCGCCAAACAAACATTCTGGACGAAGTGATGGAGGATCAACAGAACGACCGTGCACTGTGCAATATCGCGAAGACCCTCCAATCGCAAGATCACATCTACGACTATCAACTACGAAACGGGGTAGTCTTTAAATGAATTCCAGATGACTGGAGAATTCTGGTACCCCAGAATGCCAAAATTAAGGTACTCCAGAGTTATCATAAGTCCTCCGAAGCAGGGTACCCGGGGACGGACGAAACTCTCCGTAAAATACAAGCTCACTGTACCTGGATTCACCTCCGTAAAGATGTATGGAATCATGTGAAAGCTTGTCATGTGTGCTCATACCTCAAATCTACCTGGCCAAAGGAACCAGATCAATTATGGCCGCACCAACCCCGACAACCTTGGGAAAAAATAGCGGTCGATCTCATGGGACCCTATCCACGGTCAGGCCGAGGCAAACGCTTCATCCTGGTCATCACTGACTTATTCTCACGATGGGTGGGAGCCGTTGCTATAGGCTCCTCCGAAGCAACCCGAGTAATAAGCCTCCTAGAAAACGAGGTCTTCAATAGATGGGGATACCCAAAGGCTGTCTGACAATGGGCCACAATTCTCTAGCCTAAAATGGCACAACGCCTGCGAAAAATGGCAGGCCAGCCTCTGGACTACTGCCATATATCACCCACGAGTCAACCCCATTAAGAGACGCAATCAAGAAATCAAAAAAGGTCTACGGTTGCATCTGCGGGATAAACGGCATCGAGATTGGGATCTTCAGCTCTCACACGTTCTGTTCCAACTACGTAATCGATGAAACGCGGCGACGGGTCTTTCTCCGAGTGAAGCCCTACTCGGGAAGGGCCTTCATCTCCCCGGCGAATGGAAGTTTCCAGTCGGCATCAACAACGTAAATCCAGATCGTGAAAAACGCGTCCAGCAGTTCCAAGAGCGCCAACAGATTTATCAGAGGAAATATTCCAACACCACTGAAACAACTCCACGGTTCCAACCCGGAGATCAGGTGTATGCTCGAACTCACGTCCAATCAAATGCTCCAGAGGGAATCCACGTCGGGTTTGTACCCCCCTCGAGTCGGCCATACACGATCCAAGGGAATCTGGGAGGCGCTGTCTACCTGGTGAACCAGGGTCACAAGGTGTCCAAAATACACGGCAGTCTCCTGAAACCAGCCTCCAATCCAACGTCGCTACAGGCGACCCCCGCTTGCTCTGAGTCTACCCCTACGACTCTTGCCACCGCACCCTTGGGTACTTCGAAAAGGATTAACCCTACGGCTCGATCGGACGTTACCCCCGAAGAGCCAAACTCTACGGCTCGATCGAACTCCACCCCGGGAGAGCCAAACCCTACGTCTCGACCGGACGCCACCCCGGACAAGCCAAACTCTACGGCTAGCTCCAGACTGCTAACCAGTATAACGGGTTTTCTGGTCCGCACACTTCCGGGCCCGTGCCGCTCCCGAAATCTACCGGGTGTCCGTAGACCCACCAGGTGGACGTGGGCGCCAAGTACCGCAGTACCGCCGACCCGGGGTCGGCTTATCTTTTGTCCACCTAGCGCGGTCCGGTGGTGATAGGGCACCCGGTGCCGAGCGGCACGACCAAAGCGGTCCAGCTAGCTCTGCTCGCCGGAGGAAATTGGTAGAGGGGCAGGGTCGGAGGACGAGTGTCGAGGATGCGAAAAAGGCCCGGTCTCGATGAGAGACCGCTCCCCAAATAAACGGAACACCTGAGTCCCAAATCGGGTTGACAATTGTTTATTGGGCTCAAGGACCCTTCCATGCTAGGTACAGTTGACGGATCGTTTCACAATATATCAAAGATATCTTATGCTAATTGGGGGCAGGTAATGGGGCAATAGCTCAAAGAGCGTAGGTAATAGTACACTCGCTCAAAGAACGTAGGTAAATGTGCGCTAGCTTAAAGAGCATAGGTAATTGTACACTTGCTCAAAGAGCGTAGGTAAGTGTGTACTAGCTGAGAGAGCGTAGGTAATTGTGTACTAACTCAGAGAGCGTAAGTAATTGTGTACTAACTCAGAGAGCGTAGGTAAGGTACACTTGCTCAGAGAGCGTAGGCAGTAGTTCAAAGAGCGTAGGTAAGGTACACTTGCTCAAAGAGCGTAGGCATTAGCTCAAAGAGCGTAGGTAAGGTACACTTGCTCAAAGAGCGTAGGCATTAGCTCAAAGAGCGTAGGTAAGGTACACTTGCTCAAAGAGCGTAGGTAAGTGTGCACTACCTCAGAGAGCGTAGGTAAGGTACACTTGCTCAAAGAGCGTAGGTAAGTGTGCACTAGCTCAGAGAGCGTAGGTAAGGTACACTTGCTCAAAGAGCGTAGGTAATTGGGTACTACAGATGAACGGTTGATGGTCCGGACACCCGGGGTATTCGTTCGAATTCCCACGCATTCGCAAGAGCGACCGGAAACGCGAATAAAGGCGGTAAACTTCAAGGACACCCTGTATATTCGCTCCAAGTACAATGCTGAAAACCCGGTTGACCGGAAACGGGTATACTACAGTCGGCCTCTTGGACACCCCTTTGTGTTCGCCTGAATTACAAAGATGGTAGTTTGGGTGGCCGGAAACATGAATAATTACAGTCGACTTTTCGGACACCCCTTATGTTCGCTCGAACTACAAAGATGGTAGTTTGGGTAGCCGGAAACCTGAAGGGCTACAATCGACCTTTCGGACACCCTGTATATTCGCTTGAATTACAAAGATGATGTCATGGGTGACCGAAACATGAACAAATATAGTCGACTTCTCGGACACCCTGTATATTCACTTGAGAGCGCAACGAGGACGATAATTTCCGACTAAATATTACGCGAGGAGCCCGATTGAGCCCGAGTATCGAGGGATCCGGATTACAAAATTTACGTCGCGCGTTAGTGACTATTTTTTTTTTAAATAGTCACTAACGCGCGACGAACAAAGGGACAAAGATAGGCGATCGACGGTAAACAAACGCTAGAGACCGAGAGCGCTCGATGGCCCCGAGCGCACGGAGAGACTGGACGAGGCTTACCCGCGAAAAATCATGTCGTACGAAAATATGCTACACATGTCGACATTAAATATTCCACGCATTCTCGCCCTTCGCTTGGACCAAATTTTCATTATCCCCGTACCATATGAATTAAACACCCTTGGCGTAATGATAAAATTACTGAATTGATTTCGAACGTACTAAATTAAGTCGCCATATTAGAAAGAAACGGAACGACCCAAATAAACCCCGGTACGGGCTCCAACTTGCTTGTCTTTACGTTAATTTACCTCCCCGGGGACGGAAAACCGGAAGCCGATGCGACTTTCTCGCCAAAAATATTCTACCGGGCCCGCGGCCCCCCGGGGACGCACCATTCCCTCCGTGGGGTATTCCAACCGCCTTATGGCGAGATTCAATAATAAAATAGTATCATAGAGCTCGTATCCGGTGAAATAGAGAGACAGGAGAGATCGGGCTCACCGCTCCAGAAGTCACAGCCGAAAGACGCTCGCTCGAACCGAAGCCCCTCTCCTCTCGCTGATAATCAGGCGCAGCGACGTGACTGGGCTCGGGAACTCCAAAATCGTGACTGACCTAATTCGCGAAGCTCTTGCGGTGCTCCCGGCTCTCTCGTGCCCCACTCACGCGACCCTCCCCTCCTTTGCACACGCTCACGTGAGATTCATTTATCTCACGTATTTCGGGCGCTTTTCTTTTATTTTCGCCTAAAGCTACGGCCTCGGCCCCGCTCCACCGCTCCACCCCGCGCGCCTGCACCTCTCTTCGCAGCGTTGCCGGAGCTGTATCTCGGGCCTCTTCTTCTGGGAGCCGAGACGGGATTCTCGAACCCGCGGGGAGGCCTCCCTCGACAAGTCCTAGCGTCCCAGGCAAGGCGGTGGGCCCACGCCAAATTACCACCAGGTGACTACACCCCGATTGCCGAATCCACCGTCCCGACCCCCTTCGACGAGGCGCCGGTTTTACGCAGTCCACGAGGCCCGCGATTACAGTAGGGATGGTGCAACTCCAGGTTCCTAAGTCTAGAGGGGCGGGCGACACGTTATCTTGACCTTATTCCGGCGTCTCCTCTGGCATCCGATCCGCGAGCACGGGTATACGACGCTCGCCTGCAGAGAGAGTAGATGCGCAGACGTGTCCACTTGGACCAATACGCGCGGAGCTTAGCGGCGCGCGGAACCGTAAACATGGCCCAGCTCCCATGCACATTCCTTGCATTAACGTGCGGAGCGAATCGCGCGAGCGATGGTCTCTCTTACGTTTATCCGTTCCCTCCGCAGCTTCTCTTATACTATAGAAAAAAAAACATGAGTGAATTAATTTATCGCAAGCCTTGTCAGCCTATCCCTGGCCCTCAGTAAATCCCTAAAATACGACGTGGGATTCGCCGAAATTCTAGATATCATTCCGCCGCGGGTGAGTCGACGATCCTGGAGTCCCCACAGTCGACCCAAGACGCCTCAGGTTCGTGAATCCGACCCACTGTTCGACACCCCTTCGGCAATTGACGTGACCTCCAAATTGTCACGTCACAGACCCCCTTCCCAGAGTTTAGCCCGGATGGAAAGCTTCGTAGCGGCCTTGGTCGACTCTTGCTGTCGGGAGCCTTAGCGTTCGCTGGAGCCGAGTCCCGAGGTCTGCGATATGCGTCGGACTAAATCCGAACAGGGCGCTGACCAGCAGGAGGGCCCGCAGAGCGCTCCGGCTGAAACAAAAAGACGGCGCACCCGACCTCGGGGCTTGATGTTAGCCGCCCCCTCGAACACACTTCGCGTGAGTTCGGTTCCCGACTCTCACTGGTCGTCCCCTTCTTGTCTCTAGTAGTGCGGTAGCTTCTCCTTTGGAAGGAAAGCTAAACAAAACCCACAACCCAAGCGAAATGAAACCGCGAGAAAAAAGAGAATAATGCAGCGGCAGCGGCGAAGCGGCGACATAGCGAAGCAGGTAACAACTACGTTAGGATGATCACCTCACGCCAAGGTTCAAATAAACAGGTACGATGTCGAATGCCCACCCGCTCGATTAAGGACTGTATATCTCGATTGTTAAACTCCGTCCCATTATCGGTCAGCAACACGCGCGGGGCTCCCCAGCGGCAGATAACGAGGTCTTCCAACATTTCGGCTATTTTCTTGCCCGTGGCCTTGCGCAAGGGTACGCACTCCACCCATTTCGAAAAGAGGTCCTGGAAGACTAGGATAAATGCGAAACCGGTTTTGCTCGAAAGTAATGGTCTCATTATGTCGGCGGCGACCGTGTCCCGGGGTTGCTGCAACACTCTCTTCCCCATCAGGCCAACCGGAGGCGCCTGCTCCACTTTGCAATGCTGGCAAACTCCGCACCTTCGGACGTAGTGGGCTACGTCCCGGAACATGTTGGGCCAGAAGTAGCGCAACCCGACGCGGTGGAATGTTTTGTCGACCCCCAGGTATCCGGCTTGCGGTACATCGTGGGACTCGACCAAAACGCGAGAGCGTAGCTCCTGGGGAAGCACTAACTTCCACGCATCCAGATCTTGTACCTCGGTTGCGTGAAACCCTAGGGCCCGGTGATAATACAAATTGGTCCCCTCGACCCGCCAATCAGGATGCTGATCGGGGTTACGTGATACGTCTCGGAATTTTCGGTTGTACCATGGGTCTTTGCTCTCGGTCCCCTCCATCATTACAGCGCATACTTCCTCGGGGATGCGCGAGAGGGCGTCGGGCACGTGGTGTAGGGCCCCTTTACGGTGTAGGACCTCGTAGTCATCTCCTGCATTTCTAGTGCCCAACGGCCCAACCGGCCAGTCGGATTTTTTAAATTATGCAGCCACCGTAAGCTGGAATGGTCTGTAATGGCGGTGAACCGGTACCCTTCCAGATAACAGCGGAACTTCCGTATCGCCCAGATAACGGCTAAACATTCCTGTTCCGTTGTAGTATAGTTTTTCTCTGCTGGGTTCAGGGAACGGCTTGCGTAGACGATTACGTGCTCTACTTCGTCAATAGTCTGGGTCAATACGGCCCCCAGGCCCACACTGCTGGCGTCGGTTTGTAGTACAAAAGGGATTTCGAAATTCGGGCAGATTAGCGTGGGTGGGGCTGAGAGACGCCGACGGATTTCTTCGAAGGCCTCCCTCTGGGCTGGACCTCAAGACCACGGAATATTCTTCTTTAGGAGGTAGGTCAGGGAGCTAGGCTGAGACGCAAAATCGGGAATGAAACGGCGGTACCATGAAGCCATCCCCAGGAAACGTCTCAACTGCTTTACGTTCCGAGGTGCGGGGTAGTTCAGAACTGGAGCGACCTTTTCCGGGTCGACTTGTAATCCATGGCGGTTTACTAGGAATCCCAAGTATCGCACCTCCGCACAGCAGAATTCGCTCTTTTCCGGGTTGATGGTTAACCCGGCCTCTCGGATTTTGCGCAGGACCTTTCGCAACCACACTCGGTGTTCTTCGAAGGTATCGGTGACGATAATTATATCGTCCAGATAGACGTACACGTGCGGTTGCATTTCGGGCCCTAGCTAACGGTCGAGGAGACGCTGAAACGTGGCGGGGGCGTTGGTGAGGCCGAAGGGCATGCGACGGAATTGGAATAACCCCATCCCGGGGACTGTGAAGGCAGTTATCTCCCTACTTTTTTCGTCCAGCGGTACTTGGAAATACGCTTGGCTGAGATCCAGGGTGCTCAAATAATTAGCCTGTCGCAGGCGATCTAAGATGCTATTCATTAAAGGAATGGGATAGGCATCCTTTTTTGTGACGCTGTTAACCTTGCGGAAGTCCAGGCAGAAACGTAGCTTCCCATTGGGCTTCTTAACCATTACGATCGGGTTGGACCAGTCACTCTTAGAGGGGTCAATGATTTGCTCCGAGAGCATTTGCTGTACCGACTCGTGAATGGCCTCCTCAATGGCCGGGGACACGGCGTAGTAACGCTGTTTGATCGCGGGGTGATCCCCTACGTCAATGGCATGCACCGTCAGGGTGGTACAGCCGGGCTTCTCGGGAACCAGCGGCATCTCCTCGACCACCAGCCTCTGGATCGCTAAAGCCTGTTCCGTGGTGAGATCCCGCAACCCGCAGCACAGATAGTTTACGGGCCTCTGACCGGTTTGTATCTCGAACGAGTGTACGACACCGGGGTTGAGTCCGCTGGACCACTGGGCCGCCGCGAAATCGACTACCCAATAAGCTGCGCGTAGGAAATCCAAACCTAGGATACACGGCAGCACCAGAATGGGCAGAAGGTAAGCTGTTAGAAGAAAAGGGTGCCCATCCAGATCAATATCCAGGTGGACCAGCTCTTGGGCCACCGCCTTTTGTCCCCCCGCCATCTCCACGCCCCTAGGTCGGCACGGTTCCCGCTGGACCTTGAGTTCGTCCACCCAGCGGATGGCACTAGGCCCCAGAAAAGTACGACTGGAACCTGAGTCGAACAGTGCGCGTATCGGCCAACCCCGCACCGTAAAGGTCACGAAGAAGGCCGTCGCGCTTTCCTCGGTCTGCAGGTGGCCGCACCAAAGTGGCTCATCCGCGGGCTCCGGCAGCCGGAAGCTCCGGGTCCTCCCAACCACTGGTAGGGATTTAGCGGTAGGTGAGATGGGAGTCGGGGGTCCTTGTGATGGTATGGTGGAAGAGGTAAGGTAATTATGGGGACAGCGGCTGGCGGGACTCTTCCGTCCCGCCCTTAACGGTTTCCCGAACATTGACACTCAGTTACCTTGAGCCCTGCTCGACCGCAGCGGAAGCAAAACAGCCGGCGGGGTTCCGCACACCCGCTAAAACGGTGGCCTGGTTTGTTACAATTCTAGCACCTGGTGGGCTGGCGCGTCCCGTTTGGACTGGTTCTAGGGGGGTTTCGCTTGGTCCCGGGGTTCCCGAGCGACTCGACCTCCCGAAATGGGTTTAACGAGTGGAGAGGCTCGCTGAGCGGGTCCGCGGGTAAAAACGACGGTTTTGGGTCCGGTGTTGTTCGGGCCGGACGAGCCCGTCGCGGGGGCTGATTCCGGCTCTGTACCGCGTTCACTGCGTCCGGAGCGGGTGGAGAATCACGGAACAACTTGCCCAGCGCTCGAACCCCCTCTGAAGAGTCGAACCCCCCAACTCCCTCCTCGACGGCGGCATACACTTTCCGCGGCACTGGAGTTGAGGGAGTTCGCGCTCCCCGGTACGCCAATTCCGGGCATAGGGAACGTTCAGGAGTCGGGGGAGCTCTGCAGGCCCGAGCGGAGTGATAGCTCTTTTCGAGACACACGGCAATGTGTTCGAAGGAATCAAAGTCGAATAGGTCATCCCGATGGATGGCTACCTGGAGTTTAGGCAGTAAATTGCGGTGCGCATACTGAATTTGGTCGGCCTCGCTCCATGGAGGAGTGAGTCGGTTGAATAGACCGTGCAGGCACGTAAGGTAATCCGCCACAGGCTCTTCGATTCCCTGGGTACGTCGCATAATTTCCTCGCGGAGGGTGTATTGGTAATCGGGATCCCCGAAACGCAGACGACAGGCCGACTCAAACTGCGGTCAAGAGGCCCAGCGATTCCGATCGTTCCGGAACCACTGTAGAACTACTCCCGTCAGAAAGAACGGAATACATCGGACCAAATCCTCGTCCGTTACCGGAATTAGGGCACGCCCCTCGGAGATCCGGGTCAGGAAGGTACCAACATCCTCCCCCCGCTCCCCCGCAAAGGAAATATTCCACTTCGTCATCATATGGAGGACCGAGGAAACGGAAGCATTGGGACGCCCGTAGTGGCCAGGGCCAACCGGGGCGATACCCGACTCATCAGGGGGGTGCGAGCCGAAAGCATTCGGCGGAGGCGCCATGTGAGTTCTCTCAGCACCGGCTGGCCCGGAGGAAACGGGTGCGAATCCCGGAGGTGAGAGTGCCGGTTGGGCAGGTATTCCTCTGCTAGTCGGAGGCAGGACCACTCCGGTAGCCCTGATGGGGGCCCCAGCCTAGTGAACCATTCCGGTCCGGGGATGATGGTACGACCGGCGAGGGGCCTCATCCCGGTGGTGGAGGGACGAATGACCCAGACCGGGGTTCGGGCCCAGGGTCGGTAAATTTACGTACTTACCCGTACCCCACAAGGCGGACTCCGACCTTTGAAGAATATTTGGGCTCCCTTCGACTGGAGCAGCGACCGCTCGACCTGGTGCCCGGGAAAATTCCGGGCCCCTTGCGATGGGGATTCCCAACCCCTCGGGTCGGTAGGATCCAGGCCCGAATCCCAAGCCCCCATGCCGGGCGGGGAACAGGGTGCTCTAGTCCGATCCGGGGCAGAGGTAACCCTCGAGAAAGGCTCCCCTCGGGTCGCACTTCCTTCGGGGATCATTCCCTCTTCCGCCTCGTTGACCATCCCGAGGGGTTACTCTGCGTTATTTCTCGACGACACGGGGAAGGGTACAGTGATACTACCAACTGGCACGCGTGGACTCCTTGTCCTGACGGATGATCAACCGTAGGTAGTAGAAGCTGCGGCTGAACAATTTAGCCGAAAGCGGCAAAAGAACAGCAGTTTAACCGCTATGACGGGGACTAGGCGAAGAGGTTACGGAAAACCGAACAATTATCCCGGCTAATATACTGGACTAGGAGGCAACGCTAACTGACTCGCCCCATGCCGGGGCTTCCCTTAAGATCTCTTGATGCAGTCTTCCCCACTCTCGTGGGAGGGACCCCGACTATGCTCCTGCGCTAAGCAAAGTCCCTGATTGGCCTAACGCTCCGCTGTTGTTGCTTGAAGGAAAATAAATAACGAGAAGAAACAAAAGAAATGGGCAAAAATCAAGTTTATTATCTAGGTCTGCCTCGACCAGGCAATCGGCTATGGCTTGAGGTATTAATCCTCGCACAAAGAAGGGATTAACGTCCCGTTTCGAGGTAGGACAATGTAAATACGACGGCTTAGTCTATTCTACTACGGGTCGAGCCTCGTGTTGAGGACTGTTGTCTTCCGCAACAATGCCCGTTAATCCCCTTATTATTCATTTCTTGACTCTTTCTTTTGTAATACGCCAAGGGATTAACGTCTCAGTCCGGTACAAAGCCCGTCTCAAAGCCCGAATAGGCAAAACGGACGTTCCTGCCCTGAACAGCGTAGAAAAGAAACAAACCTTTCGTGATAGGGAGACCGAATGGCAATGATAACGGTTCAAGACAAGAAAAAAAGAAAACAACGGCTTAGCGCCGTTCGATGATTAACAAAGGGATCGAACGTGTTGGGGTAAACAGAGTCTGAGCACAAAAACACATGGCCTCAGTCCGCGTCGGAAACAAAAGGGATTACGTGCTGCCAAGGATCAGAAAGGCGATATTTCGAAAAACAACACATTATTCTAGAATGGTAATTCTATATGATAAACACCGTCGCTTCGCCGCGGCTTCACGCAGCAAAAAAAATACGTCCAAGTCTCTCACGCGCGACCGTCTCTGAGATAACAATAAACACGAATCCAGCAAATTTTACAATTTGTGACCTAACTCTGTTGCCTTTATTCCTAATAAAATCCTGACACTCGTCGTGCCCCACGTTGGGCGCCATTTTGTAACGGGTTTTCTGGTCCGCACACTTCCGGGCCCGTCCCGCTCCCGAAATCTACCGGGTGCCCGTACACCCACCAGGTGGACGTGGGCGCCAGGTACCGCAGTACCGCCGACCCGGGGTCGGCTTATCTTTTGTCCACCTAGCGCGGTCCGGTGATGATAGGGCACCCGGTGCCGAGCGGCACGACCACGGCGGTCCAGCTAGCTCTGCTCGCCGGAGGAAATTGGTAGAGGGGCAGGGTCGGAGGACGAGTGTCGAGGATGCGAAAAAGGGCCGGTCTCGATGAGAGACCGCTCCCCAAATAAACGGAACACCTGAGTCCCAAATCGGGTTGACAATTGTTTATTGGGCTCAAGGACCCTTCCATGCTAGGTACAGTTGACGGATCGTTTTACAATATATCAAAGATATCTTACGCTAATTGGGGGGACGTAATGGGGCACTAGCTCAAAAAGCGTAGGTAATAGTACCCTCGCTCAAAGAACGTAGGTAAATGTGCGCTAGCTTAAAGAGCATAGGTAATTATACACTTGCTCAAAGAGCGTAGGTAAGTGTGTACTAGCTCAGAGAGCGTAGGTAATTGTGTACTAACTCAGAGAGCGTAGGTAATTGTGTACTAACTCAGAGAGCGTAGGTAAGGTACACTTCCTCAGAGAACGTAGGCAGTAGCTCAAAGAGCGTAGGTAAGGTACACTTGCTCAAAGAGCGTAGGCATTAGCTTAAAGAGCGTAGGTAAGGTACACGTGCTCAAAGAGCGTAGGCATTAGCTCAAAGAGCGTAGGTAAGGTACACTTGCTCAAATAGCGTAGGTAAGTGTGCACTAGCTCAGAGAGCGTAGGTAGGGTACACTTGCTCAAAGAGCGTAGGTAAGTGTGCACTAGCTCAGAGAGCGTAGGTAAGTGTGCACTACCTCAAAGAGCGTAGGTAAGTGTGCACTAGCTCAGAGGCGTAGGTAAGGTACACTTGCTCAAAAAGCGTAAGTAAGTGTGCACTAGCTCAGAGAGCGTATGTAAGGTACACTTGCTCAAAGAGCGTAGGTAATTGGGTACTACAGATTAACGGTCGATGATCCGGACACCAGGGGTATTCGTTCGAATTCCCACGCATTCGCAAGAGCGACCGGAAACGCGAATAAAGGCGGTAAACTTCAAGGACACCCTGTATATTCGCTCCAAGTACAATGCTGAAAACCCGGTTGACCGGAAACGGGTATACTACAATCGGCCTCTCGGACACCCCTTTGTGTTCGCCTGAATTACAAAGATGGTAGTTTAGGTGGCCGGAAACATGAATAATTACAGCCGACTTTTCGGACACCCCTTAGGTTCGCTCGAACTACAAAGATGATAGTTTGGGTGGCCGGAAACGTGAAGGGCTACAATTGACCTTTCGGACACCCTGTATATTCGCTTGAATTACAAAGATGATGTCATGGGTGACCGAAACATGAACAAATATAGTCGACTTCTCGGACACCCTGTATATTCACTTCAGAGCGCAACGAGAACGATAATTTCCGACTAAATATTACGCGAGGAGTCCGATTGAGCCCGAGTATCGAGGGATCCGGATTACAAAAATAAAATAGTCACTAACGCGCGACGAACAAAGGGACAAAGATAGGAGATCGACGGTAAACAAACGCTAGAGACCGAGAGCGCTCGATGGCCCTGAGCGCACGGAGAGACTGGACGAGGCTTACACGCGAAAAATCATGTCGTACGAATATATGCTACACATGTCGACGTTAAATATTCCACGCATTCTCGCCCTTCGCTTGGACCAAATTTTCGTTATCCCCGTACCATATGAATTAAACACCCTTGGCGTAATGATAAAATTACTGAATTGATTTCGAACGTACTAAATTAATTCGCTATATTAGAAAGAAACGGAACGACCCAAATAAACCCCGGTACGAGCTCCAACTTGCTTGTCTTCACGTTAATTTACCTCCCCGGGGACGGATAACCGGAAGCCGATGCGACTTTCTCGCCAAAAATATTCTACCGGTCCCGCGGCCCCCCGGGGACGCACCATTCCCTCCGTGGGATATTCAAACCGCCTGATGGCGAGATTCAATAATAAAATAGTATCATAGAGCTCGTATCCGGTAAAATAGAGAGACAGGAGAGATCGGGCTCACCGCTTCAGAAGTCACAGCCGAAAGACGCTCGCTCGAACCGAAGCCCCTCTCCTCTCGCTGATAATCAGGCGCGGCGACGTGACTGGGCTCGGGAACTCCAAAATCGTGACTGACCTAATTCGCGAAGCTCTTGCGGTGCTCCCGGCTCTCTCGTGCCCCACTCACCCGACCCTCCCCTCCTTTTCACACGCTCACGTGAGATTCCTTTATCTCACGCATTTCGGGTGCTTTTCTTTTATTTTCGCCTAAAGCTACGGCCTCGGCCCCGCTCCACCGCTCTACCCCGCGCGCCTGCACCTCTCCTCGCAGCGTTGGCGGATCTGTATCTCGGGCCTCTTCCTCTGGGAGCCGAGACGGGATTCTCGAACCCGCGGGGAGGCCTCCCTCGCCAAGTCGTAGCGTCCCAGGCAAGGCGGTGTGCCCACGCCAAATTACCACCAGGTGACTACACCCCGATCGCCGAATCCACCGCGCCGACCCCCTTCGACGAGGCGCCGGTTTTACGCGGTTCACGAGGCCCGCGATTACAGTAGGGATGGTGCCACTCCAGGTTGCTAACAAGGGGACCGCCTAAACCCTGACAAGAGGATTTCGATCCTTCTCAAGTATATTGTAGAGTGACCCAACCCTAGTGCCAGGCTACCGGCATTTTATTCAACACCGCTTGGTTTCTGAGAAAATTGACTTTAAAGTTTCGCGCGTACTTAATATAGCCCTAACGTTCATATGTTCTCAAGCCAGCGAGCGTAGCCTAGTTGGTTAGGGTTGCGACTCGCAAGCGGGAGTCTCGGGGTTCAAGTCCGGTCGTGTCTTTTTTTTTTATTTTATCTTTTACTTGTACATATTTTTTTTCACATAGTATATAATACATAGTACGTACACTTTAGTAATTTAGAGACATCGCTTCAAGGGAAGATTCGATAAAAATTCATGCATTGCTTCTACATCAATTTAGCGCCCCTGTATTTACGCCCATGATCAAATATGCGTGGTACGCATCAAAGTTGATTGACGAAAAGACAAATTTTATAAATTTAAATCAACAATGCTTTCCGGTTTCGCTTTTGAAAAATTCGTGTGCATGCAAAGCCGTCGGTTTTATAAAATGTGCGTGGTGTTCCGAAGTCCTTTGCTTTGGCTGCTTTCATAATAAATATCACCCGGAATTTTGTACAGCAAGCAATGCCAATGACTCGGACGGTGAATAATTTAATAAGCATGGATATCTAATCGTAATCAATAAAAATAAATTTTTCGATATCAAATACGGCATTGTAATTTATTTCCCGATAAAAACGATTCGTAGGACAAAGGTAATTTAGTATTATAAAATAATTTTGCATCGTAGAATTACTAAAGTGTACGTACTATGTATTATACACTATGTGAAAAAAAATATGTACAAAATAACGAAAAAAAAAACTGGACACGGTCGGACTTGAACCCCGGCCTCCCGCTTGCGAGTCACAACCCTAACCAACTAGGCTACGCTCGCTGGCTTGAGAACATACGAACGTTAGGGCTATATTAAGTACGCGTGAAACTTCAAAGTCAATTTTCTCAGAGACCAGGCGGTGTTGAATAAAATGCCGGTAGCCTGGCACTAGGGTTGGGTCACTCTACAATATACTTGAGAAGGATCGAAATCCGTTTGTCAGGGTTTAGGCGGTCCCCTTGTAAGTCTAGAGGGGCGGGCGACACGTTATCTTGGCCTTATTCCGGCGTCCCCTCTGGCATCCGATCCGCGAGCACGGGTATACGACGCTTGCCTGCAGAGAGAGTAGAGGCGCAGACGTGTCCACTTGGACCAACACGCGCGGAGCTTAGCGGCGCGCGGAACCGGAAACATGGCCCAGCTCCCATGCACATTCCTTGCATTAACGTGGGGAGCGAATCGCGCGAGCGATGGTCTCTCTTACGTTTATCCGTTCCCTCCGCAGCTTCTCTTATACTATAGAAAAAAAAACATGGGTGAATTAATTTATCGCAAGCCTCGTCAGCCTATCCCAGGCCCTCAGTATATTCCTAAAATACGACGTGGGATTCGTGGAAATTCTAGATATAATTCCGCCGTGGGTGACTCGACGATCCTGGAGTCCCCACAGTCGAACCAAGACGCCTCAGGGTCGTGAATCTGACCCACGGGTCGACACCCCTTCGGCAATTAACGTGACCTCCAAATTGTCACGTCACACCAGGGAACCATTGCTGGTTCCCACCAATCGCTCGGACCAGGAGGTCCCTTCATCACCCGCGGTGAACGCGGGCAACGAGCCAACTACCGGGCCAATACCAAGGCGGAAATCGGGCCGAACGCTGAAGTCATCAGCTACACGAGCTCCAAGAAAGGTCGCTGGAATCGCCGAGTCACGCCGTCCATCACCGTATAATCTGCGCTCCCGCCCTCCAAAAACACATCCTACATAACTCTAAAGACCAAAGGTGCACGGACGAACCGACTCCCCGGACGCTTGTTGTACGCCATTTTGGCGCACATTTTTATTTTTCCGTCGTATTCGTCCATGCACCTTTGCAATCTGAAACAAAAGGCGATATTACACGTACACTAACAATGAACACAAGGAACACTAGCGCACCTTGTCCTTACCTTGCCAAAGTGTGTTCCTCCGTCGGTTTTCCCGACGCCTACCTGCGAAAAGTGCAACGTTAATTAATCATTTAAATGTTTAAAAAAACAATTATTATGCTTACCGTTAAGGCTCCAAGCCTACCTGTAAAAAGAAGACACTATTTATACCTAGAGAAATACCCACCTAAGTGATACCCGGTACATCCGTGTATGATACCTCAAAGGGAAAAAAAGAAAGAAGTTAAAAACGTAGATAATTATATTTGTTTGATTCCATTTCCGCGTTACGCAAGATCAAACTTGTATTACTTACCGGAAGTACACGCCGAGTACACAAAACACTACCATGTACCCGCGAACGCGAGTGTACACATGTACCTCGATAACAACGCCGCGATCGGCGACGAGCGTGACACCAGCGCCGCGATCGGCGACTGGCGACACTATAGTATTATTTGTCCATCGACGCGACCCGAGCGCCGCGCTCGGCTCTCGCTAGCACTACGCCGCACGCGATATCAGCTCCGCGGTCTCGTGCTCCGTATACCCGCGCCTGGAGTTCGGCGGCGAGTCGCCGCTACGGCCGGGTATATAAGGCAGAGCGTGAGGCCCGTTTGCTCTCAGTTCTCGATCACTGCATGAAGTGGAGAGGACCCCTCCCGGCTGGAACGGCGAAAAACTGTGGAAGCTGGTGACTCTTCCCACCCTCGCTCGACCTAGCCGCTGAAAACTACTGCGAGCTTCGTCACTGCTCCGGTGACCGTTGAAAAAACGGCTCACCGAGCGGCTCCTTTACGCGACGCTCTGTGAGCGACGCCTGGGTACCTCGCCCGGACGCCGTCGCCCAGGGTAGCGCTCTCCCCGTACCCATCGCGCTCGTTACCGCGTACTAATTAATTTATTTTTTTATTTTTTTCTCGAGGCCGACGCCCGCTTTTTTGCCTGGACACCGTCGTCCCGGGAATCGTTTTTTTTTGTTTGTTTTTCTCTTTTATATTTTTTCCGTTTGTAAATAAAACCATAGAGGAATTTTTTAGTTTATTAATTTTCTTTATTTATTTATTTATTTTTTTATGCCTCGGAAGGATTCTCGACGCCGGCGTCGTCGACAGCGATCGCTCGCTCCCAACGCCGAAGGGGCCGTGCGGGTGTTCCGGCGCGCCGAGGATCCCCGCGTCACGCTTCGCACACTGCGGTGGGACGACGTGGAGAACACACCCCCCATTGCTGAATGGGTCCCTACGAACGACGAATTCAAGGTCCCCCTTCCCCCTCCGCCCCTCCCGCGGACCATCTCTCCTCCCTTACCCCCCACCCGTCCTGTCACCCCACCAACCGCCGATTCTCCACCCCAGGAGTGGGGCCAAGCCCGCTTCGATGCGGTCTTCGAGAAAGTGGCAACCGCCCTCTCTCGCGACCCTCTGCCGGTGATCCCTCCTGCAGCCTCGCCTCTTCCGACCTCCTCTCCGTCCTCGCCTACACGGAAGGCCCTTTCGGATCTCCCCACCCACCACCGATCCCAGTAATCCCCCCTTTCCCCTCCGACGCTTCCCCGATGACGATCCCAGCAATATATCAACAGGACCAGTCTACTCTCGACTCGCCGACCCAAACAGCCCTTTTAAGGACTAAAGCCCAAACAAAACCAACGTACCGTTGGTCCCCGACACGGAAGGCTTTTTCCCGCACGCTGACGAGTTCCCTTCCACGGAAGAACCCGTCGCACTTACGCATAGAGCCAACCCTTTTACCTACCTAGCAATTGCTGGAAACACGGCCGGAAACCCCGCGCAGGGAACGTGTTTCGTCAAACAACACTATGTAAATTTTAGTGCGATAAGAAATTTCGACTAGTGCGTACTTTTTTGGTCCAGTACTGTATGTGTGATCCATTCTCAACTGTAATGTTGACTCTTCGTAACAAGATATTTTAAGTATAAAAATGAACATTCAGAATTTAAACGAAGTTCAAGATACACAAGCCGAAATTAATTTTGGAAAAACCCTTTTGTCGGAATTTTTCTGTCCGAACGTGACGAGCAAAACAAATTGTTCCACGCTAGGCTTGGTTTATGCAAGAGAAATTTAATAATGATAAAATAGAAAAGTAAAAATTTAGCTTAAGTACTTATACAAATGAAATTAATATTTCAGTCCTGCAATGAAAACTGTGAAACCGTAAAATTACCTCGTGAAAGACTTCTACAGAGTGTTAGTAAATTTTTTGATGTGCAACAATATGAATTTGTAGTCATTTGTATTATTATTGTAGAGGTCCTTCTTTCGAACTTGGTTGCAAATCACGATAAAAAAATCAGTCATATGAGTAGTATAGGGACCACTATGGCGACCCCCACTCCTCATGCCCACTGCTGCCCCCATTCCTCGGCAGCCGAGGTGGTGGGGGGCTGGAGTGGGGATGGAGCGGAGCTCGCCATAGTGGTCCCTTTGTTTTTTGAGTGAGGGAGGCAGGAGTGGGGGTTTCCATAGCGGCCCCTTTGTTTTTTACTTGATGAGGTTATCGGTGACGCTTATTGTATGGCGATCCCCACTCCTCATCCCCCCTCCT
>OZ010720.1:8071565-8240410 GCA_963932345.1 Ophion ventricosus
TTTTCATCCAAACATCCACGGTACAGGGGCCGTGGATGCTTGGAAGATGGCGGTAGCCAGGACATGGTTATGCGGCTCAACCACCATCCTTCCTCCGCCGAAAGGTGGGGGTAAAATAGCTGGCATAAGTTTAAGATGTCAGCCGCCACCCACCCCCAGTCAATTCTTCCTCTCGACTCCTCGTCGTCGGCCCATAGAGTGTCGACAGCCCGTCGCAGCTTGGCCCTGCGCCTTCTGATGGCAGTGGCGTGCGCAATGAAGCCCGCACGCCACTCCATTGTACAGCGCCTACGGCGCCCCTGCGTAGGACGGCATCGGGTGGTCTGAAAACGATTCAAAGTATTATTAAAGTAAATAACAATATGAATATTACATATTAGATGTAAAGAAGAAGAAGAAGAATACTGATTATAATAGACACAGAGAGAGAGAGAGCGAGAGAGAGAGAGAAGCGAGCAGACTCTCACTATACATGTGAGCGACGTGCGCCTGTATACATGGGTATGGGTGAAGCATTGTTGCTCGTGGGTACGCTCGTATAGGCGGACGCGGGGAAGAGGACGGAAGCATGTGTGGATGGGAAGGAGATGCATCGCGGACCGCGAGTGCATCGCTCTCTCGACCGATTCAGAATCGATACAGAAATCGATTTTTTTTCAGCAGATCGAACATTCCTAGTGTTTGAGAGAGAGAGAGAGAGAGAGAGAGAGAGAGAGAGAGAGAGAGATTAGTGCTCTAGGATTTACATCCTCTGGCTCACAATCCGCGTAATAATACAGCAATCAATTGTTTTTGTCTAAAGTTACGAAAGAAATATGACTTACGCATCAATAGCGCATACACTACTAATACAGTAGATTCGAAAAATTTAAATATAAAAATAAAAATAATTAGAGAGAGAGAGAGAGAGAGAGAGAGAGAGAGAGAGAGAGAGAGAGAGAGAGAGAGAGAGAGAGAGAGCAATATTAATTACTCACCAATAACAATTCCTGCTCGGAGTTGGGGTCCCACAGGACCATTGCGTTTTTCTCGAAATAAAAATCCTCCATGCTGAAAAAAAATATATATATTCACTATTTTGAAATAAAATTATATATATATCACTGTTTTGCACTCCTTTTACACTATTTTGCACTACGATGGAGAGCATCACTTACATTTAATAGGGATGGTCGCGGCTCGAATGACGCAGAAAAAAACGAGCCTTCTGCATCGAGCCTCTACGTAGCAACATTTTGCTGAATCGTAACTTTTTCAAACGTTGCATATATGAATAAATATGTGTTAAATACACGCTCACTTTTTCTGCAAACCTATATAGCGACGGTGAGCTCATCTTTGGAGCTCGCGCTGACAATTGAGCGTCCACCCCGAGGGGTATCATACGCTAAAACCACTAGGGCTTCCTCGCTTGGAGTGGCTCCGCCAATGCAGCATCTTTCTTTCTTGCTCTCGTACGTCGCGACTCTTCCAACTCACAGGGAAAGACCCCCTGCGCCGCGCTTCCTCAGGCGACTTTTTCTCCACGCGGTGCCTCGAAGCACGGCGAACCGTATTCTCGGGCTCTCCTCTTTGTGCGGATATTCGTAGTTACTATAGTACGCCGACTTCTTCTCCACGCGGTGCCTCGAAGCACGACGAGCCGTATTCTCGGGCTCTCCTCTTTGTGCGGATATTCGTAGCTGCTATAGCACGCTGTGATCTTCGCACACACACTACCACATACATGCGTATCTCGCGCGTATATGCGGTTTCACATATAGAAAGCACTCGCACAGGTATTTTCTATATATGTATACAAAGTACCTTATAATCGTTCTGTATTTTTTTAAGAGAACGCAGATTTCAGCTTCATAATTTAAATTTTCGCGATTGCGTTTCAAATTTTCATGGTTTTCCCTGATTTTTGATTTTTTATTTGCATTCTTACAATCGATTTTCATTTTTCAGAATTTTCGTTTTGAATTTACTTTTGATTTTGATGATTTCGATTTTCATTTTAATTCAGATTTTGATTACGATTTTAATTTTTATTTTGTTTTCGATTTTCATTTTTATTTCTGTTCTCAATTTTTATTTCTGCTTTCAGTTTTTATTTTAGCTTTCTTTTTTCACTTTGATTGCGGTTTTGTTTTTATTTTGATTTCAATTTTTATTTCTGATTTTCGATTCTATTTTGATGATTTCAAATTTTGCTTACGATTTTGTTTTTTATTTCGCTTTTAATTTTGAATTTCATTTTTTTTTTTTTTTTTTTTTCCATTCTGATTACTGATTTTGTTTAATTTTTATTTTTATTTTTGATCTCGACTTATACTTTAAGTGGAATTGAAAGTTCTTCATAATGAATATAAAGATTTGACGGACGCGCTGCTGATACTCTCCAGCACGGTTTCGCGACAGTCAGCAAAACTGCAACTGCGTGAAATATCGACTTACATGCTCGGGGAGAAATCTCAAGATTTTCAAAAAGAGCATTTCTTCTAAATGTGTAAGGCTGCTAATGCATTAGCGCCTAACAAACGCACATACGCATGGTTCGTAGTATTATGAATCTTTGAAAAAAAATTCAAGCAACTATCAGTTGCTTCGATTTTTATTTTTGATTTTCATGATTGATTTCGATTTTTTATTTTTGATCTCAACCATAATTTTGATGCCGATTTCGAAAAAATAAAATGTTGTAGCATACCTTAAGCGAAAATGAAAGTTCTTTATAATGGATATAAAGATTAGGCGGAGGCGCTGTTGATACTCGCCAGTACGGTTTCGCGACAGTCAGCAAAACTGTAACTGCGCGAAATATCGTCTTACATGCGCCAGGAGAAATCTCAAAATTTTCTCAAAGAGTATCACTTTCAAATGTGTTGAGCTATTAATGTATTAGTGTTTAACATACACGCATACACATGACTCAATGTATTATGAACCTTTGAAAAAATTCAAGCAACTATCAGTTGCAAGCCAGTCCGCGGACAATACATTTCTCCGGAGCGATCATGTCTAGCCGTAATATCCGTGCGTGCATTTTAGATCTCTTGCGTTTAGCCAAAATGCGTAATACGCAGCTTCGACGAAGGTGCAACAACAACTGGTGCAACGAATTACGTTATTTGCCGGAAAACTCTCTCTTGAGCCGTCTGAAATATGTGTTATGGTGGACCCCGCTACGCACGATTGTGACAGCTTATAATAGAGGCCTGTTCAGAGGATACAGGGTGCTTCTGTGTGCGTTTGCGGAGCTACAGCGCAGAAATATCGAGGATACGCCGGGTGTGCGGAATCTCATGAATGAAATACACGGTAAGTCGTGCTTTAGCCTATGTGTGTGAGGCCCTTTTATGTAAGATATGGTGGTAATACCGAAGTGACTGTAGATTATCGTCAACTATACGATGCATCTTCCGATGAAGAAACTGACCTCATTGAGGCGACACGGGCTGTGGAGGAGGAAGAAGCAACACACGCTCGTATCGATATTCCACATCTGTCTCCCATATCAGATACTGCAGAAGAAGAGTCTCTCCAGGCTATCCTCAGTCCTCCCAATATATTTGAGGATGCCCCTGAACGTAAGAAAATCTGACACCATGGGTATCTGTATTTTGGCTTAACCGCTATAACGGTGGTATGACATATTCAGATGCACACACGCCGTGTGAAGATGAGCAGCCGACTACATCTAGCATGTGTAATCCCTCTGAGATTTTTACCGGCAACAACGAGCGTAAGTAGTAATAAACGGATGTCATGATACATTTTATATTTATTTTTTTATTTTTTAATGATAATAAAGTGGAAATATATGTAGATTTGGACCCTCGGCTCAACAATGAGGGTCATGAGGACGATGATCAGTCTGTAAGCGAGAGAGGTAACATTGTGCTAGAGCAATGGGCGCGCGAGCTTACCAACGACGATAACGATCAACAATCTATCGAGGAATACGATCATCGGGAAAACCAGCTTTGGGAGTATCCTATTGACCTTGATTTGGGCCAACAACAACAGCAGATTGAAAATATCCTCCAGCTCAATGATGCGTGGATAAACCGTCTTTTGGATTCTACCACTGACTCGGGTAAATTACCCTGTTTTACTTAGTATACTTGTTTTCATGTATGTATTTGTGAATTTATTCTTCGAACTCTTGACTAATTTTAAAAACAGAAAGTGAGCGATCATATTTTACGACAGGTTATACATCAGCATCCCTTTTGTTTGATGAAGACCTTTTGTAGACGTCCATGGTTAAAATTAACAATAATATCAGGTACAGCTAGCTAACACTCACTTAATAGATGGTGTTAGCAATTTTAAGCATACTCGCTCATCTTTACAGAGGTACAAGAGGGCGGCGGCCGTAGACGACCGCGCGAGGATAGGAGCGACGAGCCCTTCGACGATGTGCGACCGCCAGGCACACGTATTGAGATCATCGGGGACGCGCGTCGATACTTCAAACGTTTCAAACTCCGCGGTCGAGAAATCACCATGCGTATCTGTCAGCCTCCGTCCGGAAGTCACATATTACAATGGTTGGAAGGAGCATTTCGTGATCTTTTGACGCATATTACAACGCCTTGCGAAGCTAGCGATTATATAGGTATATCATTTGCCTCGAGTAGTTTGCCACACGGTCCCGTATGGCTTTCGTTTCGCCCCGTCAGAGATTGCTCGTTCAACGATATTTGGCAATTAATAACTAGTGTTGCACAAAGTGCAGCATCGCTAAATGTTGACGAAACGTGCACAATAAAAGCCAGTATTGTCAAGGGTGTCGAGGGTACAGGTAGAAAATCTCTAACACACGAGAGCGTGAAAAAAAAATCTATTCTTACAATTCGGAACAATGATAATTTGTGTCTGCCGCGGTCACTGGTGGCGGCGCGCGCCTACGCCGAACGGGGTGAAGTACGATCGGGTAGCTTACACACAAATTGGCAAAGTATGAGGCGTATTAACAGCTCCATGCAGAGGAATGCAGCTCTTGAATTGACGAAAGCCGCGAATGTTACAGTACCGGCGAACGGTTGCGGTGTCCATGAGATTGCTCTCTATCAAGATTATTTAGCGCGAGACGGTGTTGCTATAGTAGTTTACGAGTTTTTAACTCTGGGGCGGGGAGTCGAACCATTGTTCGATGGCACGCAAAAAGTCTTGAACACTTTTGGCACCATTCAGCACACGCTGCATATATTGTATTACGAACGCTCGCATCATTTCCAGCCAATATTAAATTCACGAGGGGCTGTCGGAAGTCGCGATTTTTGCTCCTCATGTAATTCGCAATATCGTAGATTCGGCCACAAATGTTCAAAAAAAAAGTGCCCTCGTTGCATAACCTTGCCGCCATGCGACCCTGATGTAAATGCTACGATCAGGTGTGGTATGTGCCTTCGCGAATTTTACGGTAAACAATGCTTTGAAAATCATTTGGCTGTTAAGCAATATCGGCGGCGCAAAACAAAGAGCGTTTGTGCCTCTCTCAAGCGATGCCGCGATTGCTTGAAAACACTACGGCCACTGGATAAAAGGAGGAAGCATATTTGTGGTGTGATCTTTTGCAAAATATGTAGAGCAGACAGGCCCAATAATCATATGTGCTTCATGAAGCCCATTCGCGAGGGTAAAGATACGGGAAAAATACTTTTCATATTTTATGATTTCGAGACTCAGCAATGTGCAAATGTACGCGGTGATACAGATACTTTTATGCACGAACCAAATTTGTGTGTAGCTCATAGAGTTTGCACGTATTGTTGCACGCGTGATTCTATAACCGAGCCATGCGAACATTGCGGCTCTCATGAGTTTATATTTAGTCATCATCCTGTGGGTCAGTTGGTGGAGCTTGCTATGCAACGAGTCAATAATTTCTCGCGTACTATCTGTATTGCTCACAACGCTGGAGGCTTTGACGCACAATTCATTTTGCGCTATTTCATTGAGGAAAAAAAGACTCAGCTACCGCGTATAATTATGAACGGTACAAAGATTATCTCGATGCGTCTTGAAAAACTTGTATTTCTCGACAGTCTAAATTATTTTCACATGCCTCTCAGCGCGTTGCCTAAAGCCTTTGGTCTCACAGACTCTATCACTAAAGGGATTTTCCCTCATTTGTTCAATCGGCCGGAAAATCAAAATTATGTAGGACCACTACCACCTATAGCGTATTATTCCCCCGACACGTGCGTATGCATCAGAGGCTACTATTCGCTTTATGTCGCACCTGCTGCGAGATTATGAATCAGGAAGAGTGCACTCATGATGATGCTGCCGATCGTGCGTTCGAGGGTACGTGGGTAGTCGATGAATTGCGAAAAGCCGTTTCGTGCGGCTACACAGTACTCGATATAGCCGAAATCTGGCAATACAAAGTAACACAATTCAATCGTGACACACAATCGGGCGGTCTATTTGCCGAGTACATTAACACGTTTTTGAAAATCAAGCAAGAGGCGAGCGGATGGCCTGAGAATTGCACGGTAGATGAAGCAGCACAAGAGCGTTATATTGCTAATTTTGAGCAATCCGAGGGTGTTCATTTGAATCGCCAAGCAATAGCCAAAAATCCGGGGTTACGTTCGCTCGCTAAACTCTGTCTAAACTCGTTTTGGGGTAAATTTGGTCAGCGCGAAAATCTGCCGCAAACAGTCGTAGTATCGACGCGAAAAAAACTTATGGAATTATTAACCGACCCCGGCTGTGAAATAACCGGTATACTACCGGTGAACAACGAAACCTTGTATGTAAATTATACTAAAATTGACGAGGCTGTGGTACCCTCGAATATAGCTAATGCCGTAATTGCCGCATACACCACAGCTCAAGCGCGCTTAAAGCTTTATAGTTACTTGGAACGTCTGGATCGACGCGCTCTGTACTGCGATACCGACTCCGTTATTTATGTGACAAGGCAGCAGGCTAACGAATACGAGCCTCCAATAGGTCAGCTGTTAGGCGATTTGACAGATGAGCTGAGCATTTATGGTGAGAACAGCTACATAAAAAGTTTTATTTCCGGCGGGCCCAAATTTTACGCATTCATAGTACGTGCTTCTGACGGATCGGAGAGCGAAGTTTGCAAAGTTAAGGGTATCACGCTTAATTTCGCAAATAACTCGCTAATAAATTACGAATCTGTACGGTCCTTCATTGTTGGCGACAGAGAAGACCCTATTGTATTGAGCTATGATGCTATTAGGCGTACAGAACTCCACCACGTTGTAACACGAACCGAAACAAAATCGTGTAAACCGTCAAGTATTAAACGAAGGCGCAATGGCGAATACGGAACGCTTCCTTACGGCTACCGTCGTTAGAGACTGTAAAATATGTTTCACTTGTAAATAAATATATCTTTATAAAAACGCTGCACCCCCATCGTATTTATTGTTACGTCAGAGGGTGGTTTTCCTCATTCACTGCAATGGACACGAGGTGGACGCATCCCTGGACTTCAATGATTTGCGGTCCGACAGGTTGCGGTAAAACGTACTTTGTGAAAAAATTTTTAAAGTTCATCACACGTATGAGCAGTGAGCCATTCGAGAGAATAATATTCTATTATTCCGAGTGGCAGGCGGCATATACGGAGTACGGCTCGACTATAGAGTTCCGAGAAGGGTTACCCCAGGCTGCAGATTACGCGAACGATCCACGCGCCAAACTCCTAATTATCGATGATTTAATGCGTGAAGCGTCGAACAACAGTGTTGTCGACCTATTCACCAAAGGTAGCCATCATAAAAATTTGAGTGTTATTTTTATAACGCAAAACTTGTTCCATCAGGGCCACGGCCAGCGCGATATCTCTCTGAATGCAAATTATATAGTTATTTTCAAAAACCCTCGTGACCGTGCCCAAATACAACACTTGGCCCGACAGGTATGCCCAGAAAATCCGCGTTTTCTACAAGAAGTTTATTACGACGCAACTTCGCAGCCGCATGGTTACCTGCTGCTAGACCTGAAGCAGTCGACACCTGATAATTGTCGATTTCGCGCATGTATTTTTCCCAATGACCCTCACCATTTTGTTTACGTGCCACGAAAAAAATTTAAAAGCGGCGACACATCCGGAGAATTGCCAGTCCTACGTCTATAATGACACGCTACGGATCGTCTCTCTGTAAGAAGAGCACGGCGATATTGAACGCCCTCCAGCATCTTAACAAAGATCAGCGTGAGGCCGTTTTGCGGAAAGCAGATCCTCGCATAATACGTTGTATCTGCGAGTGTGCTTTGAACGTTCTTCGTGGTAATATACCTCTTAAAGCAGAACAGAAGAAAAAACTACGCCGCCACGCACCCCTTCTACGACGCTTAGCCTCGAAAAACGGCTGCTGGAAGAGTAAGAAGAGGTTTGTCGTTCAGAGCGGTGGTTTTCTACCCCTACTGCTCGCGCCCATACTAGGTACCGTATTATCGAGCCTAATCGGTGGACGCTGATAATGGAGCATGCCAGAAAAATGGTTTTGGTGCCTGAGGAGAATCTACTGCAGCTCAGTACACACAGACAGCATAATTTCACTAATGATAACGAGAATAGGTCCACGAAACAAGCGGAGAAAACAATTGAAGCGACTCTGAGTAGGCTGGATGTGGAAATGAACGAGATTTTGAAATCTAATGCGTACGAGGATGAGCGAGCAAAGTGGCTGGCGTATCTGAGTGTACTACAGAGGTATCTACATTTTATCGATGGAGAACGAGCACAACAGTATCATGCTCTTATGAAGAAGAAAGAGGATGCTGTGCAATGTCCTACAACCAAAAACCAAAGCTCTACGACACGTATGAATGATTCCATTATCATTGAGAGCGTGCCTTTGAAATTTCGCAATAAAGCGAAACTTTTATTACGACGTTTGCATGACGCGCCTCCGTCAGATTTTTCTTGGGACTCAGCCGGCGTGGTTTCCGCTAATGGGGAGCCAATCAAGGACTCAAATA
This sequence comes from Ophion ventricosus, assembly GCA_963932345.1. Lineage (NCBI taxonomy): Eukaryota > Metazoa > Arthropoda > Insecta > Hymenoptera > Ichneumonidae > Ophion > Ophion ventricosus. The sequence goes on from OZ010720.1 coordinate 8,080,527, forward strand.
TCATTGATCTCGTGAACGACGCTATGCGTGCGAGAAAGGTAGCCAAACCAACGGGTCGAAAAGCATTCGCAAAATTTTTGCGGGCCATACAGACACCTCGAGAGTTCGTGGGAAACGAAGAACTATGGCAAGAGGCGCGAGCCAACTCAACATTACGGTCGCGTAGCGATAGTACCACCGACGAAAATGACGGAATCATCAGTGATGCCGGTCATTCTGAGTTTTACAGCGGTAGTGAGAGCACCAAATCAACTCACAGTGTACAAAAAGGTTCTGGTTGTGGCGGTTGCAAGAGAAGACGAGTGGCCTGGGCCAGTCTTAAACTGCGAGCATGAAAGTACTCGAAAAAGTATACTTTGACCCTTCCCATGAAGCGTCTTTCACAGGCGCTACCAAACTGCTGCGTATAAGTCGTCAAAAAAAGATTTCGCCCGCCAAAACGGTACAGTGGCTTGAAGCTCAGGATGCTTATACCAAGCACAGACAGGTGAGGCGCCGCTTTCCGCGCCGACACTACAACGTGCGGAACATTGACGATGTCTGGGAAGCTGATCTTGTAGATCTCCGCTCACTTAAAAGTTATAATGATGGATATGCTTATCTTCTCGTGGTCATAGATGTACTCAGCAAATACGCATGGGTCGAGCCCTTGCGCGATAAATCTGCAGCAACGGTGGCTAACGCATTGGCGTACATACTCAAACTGAAGAGCACAAATGGGCGATCGCCCGTTTACCTGCAATCGGACAAGGGTAGAGAATTTACGGGTGCCGCCTTTCAGGCTTTCTTGAAGAAAAAAAATATTCTGTTTCGCACGACGCGTAATCCCGATATTAAAGCCGCTGTTGCAGAGCGTTTCAATCGAACGCTAAAAGAAAGAATGTGGCGCTATTTCACGTACTCTCACCAGAAACGCTATATAGACGTTTTGAATAATATAGTTTCCGCATATAATCATACGCTGCACAGTGGTATTAGAATGACACCTGTATCTGTGACGTTTCTTACAGCTGCCAAAGCGCGCGATAATCTGATGCGCCGATACAAGCAGCCCAAACAATACCTGCCTCCTAAATACAGGGTGGGCGATATTGTTCGTATCAGTAGTGCGAAGGCTGCCTTCGCTAAAGGGTACGAGAGTGGATGGAGCGAAGAGCTGTTTAAGATACATAGAATATCATTGAGTAGCTGGCCCGTTGTATACATCTTACGTGACCTCAACGACGAGGAAATTGACGGTATTTTTTACGAGGCTGAATTATCGCGAGTCCAAGCGAGCTCAAAAGGCTCCAGAAAAAAACAACCAAGATGAAAGACGAGTTTTATGTTGTTTTACCTAGCAATAGTAGCATGAAGTACTATCCTGATAACAGGACAACACAGTACACGACACACTTGCCGCAGAGCATAAATGTGCAAGGTAAATGGGCCGTTTCTTTGGCAGAGATACACATACCTATGACTATCCTACATGTACCACCTGAAGGTGAAAAAAACTTTGTCAATGTGGTGACGAACATTACGACGCCTGGAGCTAAGGCCGACATCGATTTTAAAGATGAGCGTGCCTGCGTACAGCCTGGAGTATATCGCAGTGTAAGCACCCTACTCGAAACGATTAACGAAATACTGTGTGTGGTGGACCACTTGAAATTCGAATACACGCGTAACGGTTATGTCTCGGTAGAGCGTGTCTGTGTCGAGTGTGAAAATTTGGAGCATGCTTTCCACTTTTCCCCTGTAATTAACAAAATTTTAGGTTTCACCCATTGCACGGGCCTTGTGGTGCAGCACGATGCTCGGTATGTTGCACCGCAGCCGGCTAGTCTCACCAACGGGATACCTAATATGCTCTTTGTTTATACCGATATCTGCGAACCCTACATTGCGGGAGATGTACATACCCCCTTGTTACGCGTTGTTCCCTCTGATGCTGATCATAATTATAATTACGGCTCGGTGAAAATCAAAAGTTTTTCGCCACCCCGCTATGTGCCGCTTTTACGCACCAGCTTCCAGACAATAGATATCGATATAAGGGATGACTTTGGGCAGTTGATCCCATTCGAAGGTGGGACACTAACCGTTACACTACAGTTTAAGCGTATAGATTAGCCGTAATTGTAGAGATAGAGAAAATGGCTTACTACGACGAGTATTTTGATACACAGACGGGTGGGGCTAGAACCGGCTATGGGGGAATTAGTCAGGTATACATAGGATCGTCAAACCAGAGAGGCCATGGTATAGGCAGCTTTCTCGGGGGCCTTTTTCGTCGAACTTTGCCTCTCTTAAAACAGGGAGCACGCACTGTCGGTAAAGAGGCTATACGTTCAGGGATTAATGTGGCGGGCGATATAATGGATACAGGAATGCACCCTCGAGAGGCCTTCAAATCGCGCTTGCGTGAATCGGGTATGAATTTGAAGCGGAAGGCTGAAGAAAAACTCAATAGTCTCATGCAGGGTTCCGGATATAAGCCTTCGAAAATTCACAAACTTGTACATTCAGTCAGCGGCTACAGTGGGCGTAGGGTCGACCAGAAAAAGAAGTCTGTAGCGTTGAAAAAAAAACGTGCGGGGCGTATTAAAAAGAAGAAGAAGAAAACAGCTGTGAAAAGAACAAGTAGAAAGGTAACAAGTGTCCAGAGGACAAAGAAGAAGAAGAAGCCGTCGCGACCTAGGACAGTGGCCGATATCTTCTCGTAAAGCTATTTTATAAAATGGCATTCTTACATACTCACTCGTGTGAGTGTTTGAAGTCTGAGCTGGAGCTATTTACATTACCACCGACTCAGACTACTATCGAGGGAACGCAATGGCTACACTACAAGCCGATTTCATCTCTAACGGACGATTCACCTATTGAGTTTGTGGTACCTGGGCAGGGTGATGAATACATCGATCTTGCCCATACAATGCTAAGTATGCGCGTTCAAATACGTTTAAACTCTGTAAAGGCCGACCCTGTAGTTACAGTCGGACCTGTTAATAATTTACTTCATTCGATGTTCAATCAAGTGGACGTATTCTTAAATCAGAAACTTGTGTCACCTCCCAATAATGCTTATGCCTATAGAGCCTACATTGAAACATTATTGAATTATGGCCAGGGTGCAAAAACTTCGCATCTCACAACCTGCCTATGGTACAGCGATTCAGCCGGTAAAATGGACGATATAAGCGATACAAACATAGGCCTTGCTAATCGTCGTGCGCTTCTAAATTCCCGCGGAGAGGTTGATCTGCTCGGCCATCTACACTGTGATATCTCTAATCAAGAGAGATTTCTGATAAACGGCGTTGAGATGCGTCTACGTCTTGTGCGTACGAGTGATGCATTCTGCCTTATGACAGCGTCAAAAGATTACAGTATTCACATTACTGAAGCGTCACTCCTTGTACGCCGTGCAAAAATAGCCCCAGGTATACTATTAGCTCATGCAAGAGCATTGTCCAAAGCGACAGCGAAATATCCACTGACACGCGTAGAGGTTAAAACCATCTCTATGCATGCCGGTGTACACGGTGATACTTTGGACAACGTTATACTTGGTCAGCTACCGAAACGTGTAATCATCGGTTTTGTCGATAATAAAGCGTTCAACGCTAATCGAGCATTGAATCCATTTAACTTTCAGAATTATAAAATTAATTATCTTGCTTTGTACGCCGATGGTGTACAGATACCGTCAAAGGCTCTCCAGCCTAACTTCACCGACACGTCCCTATACGTGGACTCATATCATACGCTATTTTCCGGTACGGGCATTCACTTCCTTAATCAAGGGAACTCAATCTCGCGCACGACATATCCCCGGGGATATTGTCTTTTTGCGTTTGATCTTACGCCTGATCTTTCAGCAAACAGTAGCAGTCATTGGAATTTGGTAAAGCACGGCAGCGTCAGGATAGAAGTACGATTCGACGAAGCGCTAACCTCAACAGTTAATTGTGTCGTGTATGCAGAATATGATAACGTGCTGGAAATTGATGGATCACGACAAGTCATTGTAGACTTCAGTGGTTGAGTAGCGCGGCGGTCTTCAGTTCACATTAAGCATTCAAAGGCTAAGCGGCATCATGAATATCGTAATTCACATACAAGGCCTAAGGGATAAATACAATAATTTTGTGCCCGAAGAAGTGGCTGTCGTCTCAATCGATTCATCGTTCTCCGACCAATGGATCGTTGCACCGCCTCATCCGTATAGACAATTACCGCTGGATGTGAAAAGATCGAACACATGGGTCACGCGTAATCACCACGGAATGATATGGTTCGATGGTTATACGCCACTACGTACAATTGAAAAAATATTGAGGTCAATTGCAGCCGAATCTAGACGGATATTTGTACGGGGTGCCGATAAATCATCCTACCTGGCGCACCTCACAGGCTGTTACATTATAAATTTGGAAGACGACGAGGACGATACTTCATTTCAACACCTCCCAGGAGCCGGTACACGTTGCTCGTACCACTCAGTGATACGCAAAAACCATACGTATAAATGTGCTCTGAATAATGTGACGAAAATCAAAGCATGGCTCTGTCATAGCGAGCGTTACGATTGCTTATGGGAATATAGGACTACTGCTGGCGTGTCGCCTGGCTTGACCGATCACGACGAAGAAGAACAAAAAACCCCTTGTTATGAACAGTCTTCAGATTCTGGCCTCTCTCCGTGATATACAGAACCACTCCGTGGGCGTATATCCTGCAGACCGTATACCAAAGATCTGGACAAAACCAACGGCTATTGTTGCGAATACCGATGGACACAAGCAACCGGGAGCCCATTGGGTCGCCATGTACGTCGATCGAGCTGGACACGGATGGTACTTCGACAGCTACGGATTGCCCCCAATTGTCCCACAGCATCTCATGCGACTCCGTAGAAACTGTAAACTCTTCCGGTACAGCACTAATCAACTTCAAGCTCCGGATTCGCAATGCTGCGGACATTATTGCATTATGTTTCTTCATTATATGTGTACTGGCTTCGGCATACATAAGTTTAGAAGTGTGTTTTCAAATGATTTATCACGCAACGACAAAATAGTTAACGGCTATTACAATGCTTTCGTCAATAAGAACAGTAAATATAATAATGAGGGTGCTGCCGTCAATAGCGACGGTGGTAGCAGTGGCAGAACCAGTGGCCGTAATAATTGCAACTCTTTCAATCATAAAAGTTTGCACTGTGTACAAGGTTGCTGTTCCCGTACTCGCCAATTGTAATTCACCATAATACTTCGATAGATAAATACCGGTAATATTCTGTCTATTTATTCTTGTCATTTAATCATTTCATCGGATTGCTTTAGCGGCATTGGAGAGGCTTGCGATCATGCACGTGCCGCTACGTCAGCAGGTTTTGCAAATAACACTCGATTTGGCGTGCGCTACTCACACCACCCGAGGGTGGCGGTGGTAGGGATAGAGGTAGTAGTGGGGGGGAGTGACGATAATGGGGAGAGGGGATTAGTACGGGGCCATACATCTTGGTGGTCAGATGTTAATTGTTACCGAGCCGTGGCAGAGGTAAATGCAACGAAGAAAAATACGCGATTTGCGAGCCCGTATAGAACTTTTCTCGCAGAACATTGCAATTCTTAAAACTCTCATACAAGGGAGAAGCGCTCTAAATATTTTAACACGAGAAATCACGAAACTCAAAATCAACGATGGATTTCTCGCGAATCAACAAGATCGGAAAGATGGCTGCCTTCTTGCCGACGAAGAAGGTGTCGGAACTTTCGCTAAAAACGGACTATAAAGTTTCCGATATACGCCTGGTGAAAACGCGGTTCGGCTCACGCATTATCGTAGAAGTGAATAAGGAGTTTATTTGCTTTCTACCCGCGAGATTTTTGAAAATACTCGAGGAAGACGAAACGCTGTTCAAGCAAATGATAGCAGCGGCTCACGAAAATAATCTCCTCATGGAATACCTTGGCTCCGAATACAATAACATGGAGTTCAAACCGGCTGTTAAATAATAACGCCAGTCTGCGAGAAGAAGTCATGGCGTCCGAGCAGCCGTCTTCCCAGCTCTCCCGACCATGTAAACGTGCCTATAAACTACGACCATTGCTGCTGCAATCATTTTACAGTCTGAATAGCCAATTGACGAAAAGCGTGTGGCTAGGCATAGATATTGATGATGCTGGTCAATTGCAACCCATTATTCGCTTCATGTGCGATACCAACGGCTGGGCAACCCTAAATACATCATCATGGCGGACTTTTCAAAAATATCTCACAACCAGCATTGCTGCATACTTCAACGAAGAAGAAGAAGAAAATATTACGAATAATAATAACCCTACTATTCATACTGTTGTGGCCTGCGATGACTACATTCTGGAATACGGTGAATATTCCGAACAACCCGTCGTAACTATTCAAAATTTCAATGAGTACGGGGTACACGCTGTACATCGCGCGGAGCCATTCTTCACCTTCGTAAAAGATGACTTCATCGAGCTGAAATTATTGGAGAATCGCATAAACGATTACACAGCGTGGCTTCACCGTGTTACTGCCGATGTGGGAAAATGTAAGGACGCGCTTGTCGCTGCAATTGCATCAGAAATTTTCAACACAACGGCGCGACGTTTACGGCGCCGGATTCTCAAGAAGCATACCAAAATTCGGGAGACTGTCCAACGTTCATTAGCCACAGTGACCAGCGAGCTCTCATCGCACGCCAGAACAATCGTCACCGATAATCTCCTAAATCATCAATTGAAACGTATAATCGCAAGCGATATAATGTACATTTGTAAATAAACCTGGATGTATCTGTAAAATAAAAAATATAAAAAAAAAGCGGGCCACTATGGCGCCAACCACCGTCCCGCTCTCACCCCCCACTACCGCCCGGTCTGCCTCATAGGCACCGCGGGGGGAGAGGGGGGCAGAAGCACGGATAACCCCCACTCCTACCACCCAACACCCCGGGCTGCCCCCACCACGGGCACCTCGAGGAGTGGGGGTAGGAGTGGGGAAAAGAGTGGGGGGCGCCATAGTGGCCCCCTTACTACTGACGTAATTGTCTTGCAATCTACGCCTGTAATAGAAGGATCACGAGGGAGGAACTAGAACTCGAGGTTGCCGTGCAACCGGATTTTGTTTTGTGTTTGTTTTAGTTTGTTTTTGGTTTTTATTTGATTTGTCTTCGTCATCGCTCTCGCTGGAGCGTTGACAAAGTTTTATTTCGACGTTCTTTGTCGATGTTTTTGGATTAACCACTACTGGGCTCTGGACCGGCGTAGTTATCATGCAAACTACGCCCGAATTAGGATTAGAATCGCGAGAAATTGGAATAGCATCGCGAGAAATAGGATTGGAACTGGTGATTGTTATGCAATCTGGATTTGATTCGATTTTTGTCAGGTCTTCGACAATGTCGAATTTCTGTAGTTTTATGACTGGCACGCGCAGTCTTACGGCATCATTTGTGGTTTTAAAAACCTTCAAATGGGCCTTTCCGTGGGTGTTTATTACCAGGCAGTCGCCGACGTAAACGCCCTGACGGATTTTTAAAGGCGGGATATACCCTTCCATTAACGTGCGGTTTTCGACTTTCACATGGACGATCGTTTCCGAACGCGCGGGTATTTCGATCACCTCGTCGGGTTCGTTTGTTCGTTGGAACGGCCATGCCTTGTCTTCACACTCGAGACATTCCGTCTTGAAATTTATTCTTGATTTTGTAGCGAAAAGAATCGGGACCCCAATAAACCGGGGTAGGGAAGTTGCACCTCGTCAGGTATGATGTGGAATAGAGTTTCGAAATTCAGTACTCGTATCATTACACTACCCAACGTGAGGAGCGGCGGTTCGGCTATTCCTTTTAATTTTATGACATCCTCCTCGTTGATACATGGGAAATTTTCTGTATATTGTTTTTTAATTAGGTTTGGAATAGCGCCATTATCCAGTAACATTGATATTTTTCCTTTTGCCGGATGTGCTCCGATACACACCGAGGGTAATTTGTCGAAATTTTCTGCGTTTATTGTGTAGGTAGGATGGGTTCGCTTGGTGGGATCATTACGAACGCGGTCACAGGATGCTTTGGAAACGAAATCCGCCCGGCTGATTTCGCGAGTTAGTAAATTCGCGGGTACGACAATTTTCGATAATGTGCCCTACCCGTTGGCAATACCGCCAAACGTTCGAGTTGGGGTTAGGCGGCTCGGTTTTTAATTGGAAACATTTATCAGCGGTATGCCCGATTTTTTTGCCAATTTGGCATTGAGGACCGGCCGCCTGACGTTGCCAGTATGTTGCGAAGTTTGCGAACCTGCCTTGCAAATTGTATTTATCGGCCATGTGTCCTGGATTTTTACACAATTGGCAATTTATGGAGCGGGAATTCTGATCGGCGTAACATCGATCTGCGGTGTGACCGGGTTTTTTTTTACAAATTTGACAGAAGACAGAGCTTTGCTCATTTGATACTTTTCGACATTCATCGGCACTATGGCCTTGATTTTTGCAGATCTGGCAAGTGAGGGACCCGAATCGACAAGCTTCGGGTGAATGATTGTCCTTTTTGCAAATATTGCATATTTTAACTGGTAGTGTTGAAACGGATTTTTCGAGTTTAGCGATGTTTGTATGCAATTCTTTTCGTGAAATAACCTCGCGTTCGATTTTTATTGCGTGTTCGGTCGCGTCGTCAATTCGGTCGCACTGGGGGAGTCGTTGTTCAATTTTCCCTTTTAAACCCCGTTTAAAACATATTAGGCAATAATCGCTCAGCATGATCTTGAATGTGGGATCATCTGTGCCATTGTTAACTAATTTTCGTGCCTCAAGTATGTCTCTTGCCTTTTTTCTAATTTTTTAAATGAAATCTACGACATTTTCGTTATTCGTCTGGAAAATTGTACCGAGTTCTCCTAACAATTGGATTTCGGATTTGTTTGGTGCATATATTTTTTTTAGGAATTTTGTGAGTTCTATGGTTTCGAATTTTGTCCCATGTATCGCTTCTCTAGCTTGATCTTTCAGTTTGTTTCTAACCAATTTAGCTAAATGTTTTTCAGCTTCGGGAGGAAGCATATTTCTGCATCTTCGCACCCAGTGATAAATTCTGACAAAGGGATATTTTTTCCATCAAATTCGGGGACGCAACTTATTGCATCTTTAAGGGAGATTAACTGGTTTGTTCATAACGTCGTCATTGTTTCTGTGTTTTTGATTTCGGTTTTACGAGGTAAGTTCAATGTTTTTATTGATCTTTTTGGAATAGATTCGGGACCAGGTAATAATTCTACGTTGGAACTTCTCAGTGAATATCCTGATTGTTCAGCTGAGTCTTCAGTAATATTTAGATTTAATGAGCTAATTGATTCGTCGTCAGACATTGGGTTAATTAACACATTCCCTTTTTAAGATCCCGGACGAGCCCCCAAAAATTAATATGTCACATCCGGAAGGGATGAGAACATAAATTTTCGTTTCCCGCTTTCTTGCCTACGCCAAGCGCACTAGCAAGGGATGAGGGTAGAAAGGAGAATGTGTGGAACGGGTGTTCTAGGTCTCGAGTACCTAGATGGCCAAGAGTTATGTGAGTGATTGCGACAGATGTAGTTACCATTTACAAATTTTCGTTTATTACCGAATACCGTCCACTTGGCCGGTCGGAAACATGGGAAGAATACAGTTCGGCGGATTAACAAAATGATACAAAAAATGATGCAGATAGCTTACGTTTGCTGAATGACGGTCCTTCGGACTCGGATGAAGAGGCCTTCGCTCTCGGCCTGTTAAGCTCGCTTCTACAATGTCAGTCGATGGGCCGCACACACGCTGTGTTTACAATGTTGCCGCAGATGGGTCAGAGGGTCACTTCGCGAGTATGAAGAGCGCGGAAAAGATTCACAATACTTTTAAAAGTAAATAGAAACGCAAATGAATGATCGAAAAACAGAGTTGGATTATCAGACGGGGAACAGAGTTACGAATCGCCATACAAGGTTGGCGTCGATAGAAGAGATCTTTCTGGTTCGGATGATGATGTTGAACTGATTTTTCTTTCATCCTCTCGACCTTCCTGCTCCAGATTTCCCTTTTTGGGTAGAGTAGGAGAAAAAGGGGGTTTTCGTTTTTAACTCTCTTTTGGCCAATCGGAACGGGCGACGTGGGAGACTGTTCTTTGTATCTTGGAGTCTGGGCGCATGAAATTAATTACGAATAGACCAATCGGAATGCGTCTATTCCGCGCGAGTTTTCGTAAGGAAAGCGCATGGGGTCGTATTTGCTTATCTAAAGTCTAGGGCCTAACGCCGAGTCGCCTCGCGATAATGCAGCTGCTATGCGCCTCGTAGCCCTTCCATGTGCATTTCGTTTTCGTCGCGGCCCGGTTTTATGACCGGGTAGAGTGGACTTTTCCGGCGGTCTTGATCTGTTCTTGGTTCCCACACGGATTGAAAATCGGGACCGCGCTAAGGGTCCGTTGATGGGTAATCTCCGAATCATTGGAATCGCAGTCATATAAATTCTTGTTTTACGACTTTTCGGAGAAGTTGTGCCTAAAACTGTGTTCTCGTCCAATTCGAATGGATAAGGAGGGTCGGATGAAAAGTATGCGCGACGCTTGCTTATTGTCGATAGGTTACGTTTTGGCTGTGGTACGCACAGTGGGGCCAAATCTCAAAAAGCTGGCCAAAAGTCGAAAAATAGAGTTTACGTTCCGGTAATTTATAGTCGTCGGTTAGGTTAGGTAAGGGTCCCAAGGTCGAATTCCAGGCTTCAGCGCGCCCTTTCCCTTATACCTGCTACTGCGGGACGGTTGAAAGGGGAGTCGCAATCGAGCTAGACGCGTCGTGCAGTAAGCAAATATTTCAACGCTATATTCAAGAGGACGACAAATCTCTAAAAATCAATGGATTTCAATTTTTTTAAATGGAATCAGCAACTGCAAGTAAGTAGAAAATCATTATGTAACACAAAATTAACAATAATAGCTTATGCGATAACAATAAATGAATCATTTGTACGAAAATGAACGGAAGATTACAACGGAAAATCTTAAACACATAGAGAAAAGTTTATAAGTTCTATAGAGTTCTTCGACTTGACCTATCGCATGTTGCAGATTGGAACAATTATTGAATAAAAAAAATAAAAACTTGCTGCCTCTAGCTGCCACTGTGTCATTGGTGCGAGTTCTTGCAATGTAAAACATAGTTTTCTGAATCTCGTACATTAACGACGCGGAATGTTTTGCTCTTTTCTTGAATTTGTCTGCGGTCTTCATCGTATTGAGTTCTATGATACGTAATTCACTTTTATAAATATCCTCTTTTTCTTTTCAAATAATATTTTGGAATAAATAATAGTAACGAGGTTGAATATGGCATTATCCATCTATATAGATATTATATTTTCCAATTTTAGAATCTGTCGCTGCCCTGACAAGAGAGGAAATTTTTTCGATATTGAAAGGTCATTTGAATGACAAAGCGACTGAAACATATGCAGTGATCGAAAATTTCATGTCTGCTAAATTGCAACGCCCCTTTGCTCTATCAGACAATGCAAAACCTGTCCTCCGCAAGTTGTTGCATGACTTGCATATAAAGTGGCAGCAAGCATCAAGAACTGAAGGTAAATTTCTGCAAAAATATTCTTAATGGTTGAGCGTGATTGTTTCTTTCGAAGAAACTAAACAATCTTCAGAAAAATCCAATAATTTGGGTCGGCCTTCTTCAGAATTTGCAAAGTCTAGTGACCGGACAAAATGAAGGAGGACTGAAGAATTAGGCGCAAGACATAGTATGTAAGAATTGACGTATGCGACTCAAATGAGCCTTCGTTCATCTGGGAAATCAGATGCTGCGAAAATTGTCCGTGATGTGGGATTGGGGAGGCCATCTAAAGCTAAGAAGTATAAGGAGTCCATAGGTGCGATTCAAGAAACGACTTTATCTGCCGATGCTGCTCTGTCGCTCATAGTGGACGTAAAATAATCGAAATCACGATATCAGGGGCTTCGTAATGGAAGCAAAGAGAACAGCTGTAATTTATTTCCACCGTATAAATTGCCATATAAAGCCAAGCTCAAATGTTATCCGCCTAAGTCAGATATTTCTGTCAATGAATGTAGTGCTGAGGTAAAATTGCAGGCTTTGCTGAATTACACAGCTGATAGAATATTATTAACACAAATGGATGTTGTCAAAAGTTTGTCTCCTGAAAAAGTTACCAACTTGAATTTACTTTATAAGTGGGGCTGCGATGGCACTTCTGGCCAAAGTACATACAAGCAAAAGTTCACCAATGATGTTGGAAGCAAGTCCGATGCTAATATTTTTTTTTACTTCAATCCTTCCACTGCAGCTTGTATCAGACGACCAAGAAACAAACGCTAAACTTGTTGTATGGAAATATCCGAGGCCGTCATCTCCTCGCTTTTGTAGACCAATTAGGATCCAATTTTTTCACGAGAGTCCTGAAGCCACTCGTGAGGAAATGGATTATATTAAACAGCAAGAGAACAAGCTTGTCCCTTTCGAAAAGATCATAGATGGAAAAGAAATAAGAGTTTCTTTCCGACTTGCTTTCACTATAGTAGACGGTAAAGTTTGTAATTCTATTACGCATAATACGTCTACTCAACGATGCTATTTATGCAAAGCAATTTCAAAAGACCTTACCAATATCGATGCAATTCTAGAAAAGGAAGTATCTGAAGATCATTTACAGTTTGGATTATCAACTTTGCATGCATGGATACGGTTTTTCGAATGTTGTTTTCATGTAGTATTTAAGCTTGAAATTAAAAAGTGGCAAGCGCATAGTGATAAAGAAAAGGAACAAATAAGAATCCGAAAACAAATATACAGAAGGGTTTCTGTATCGAATTGGGTCTAATAGTTGATCAACCAAAGCCTGGTTTCGATAGCTTGAATGATGGGAATACCGCGCAACGATTTTTCGAAAACTCAAGCATTTCTGCTGCCATTACAGGGGTTGATGAGGACTTGATTAAGCGTTTCCATGTCATATTGCAGACAATTTCGGATGGCCATGAAATCGATTTCATAAATTTCAAGATTATGCCTTACAGACACCTCGCTACTTTGTGCAGTTATATCCGTGGTTCTACAGGCCAACTTCGGTACATAAGGTATTGATTCATGGCGCAGAAGTGATAAACTCATCGGTATTGCCGATAGGACAAATGTCTGAAGACGCTCAAGAGTCTACTAACAAATACATTAAAAAGTTTCGTGAAGATTTTGTAAGAAAGTGTTCCCGAACCAAAACAATGGAAGACATTATTTTACGCTTATTATTAATATACGATCCGTTTATTTCAAGTTTGCGCGAATTGCCTCGAAAAAACTTAAAGTCGTTGCTCCCGGAAGCAGTTATATTGTTAGTTGCGCCACGTATACCAGCAAGTACAGGAAGCTCCAGCGATTTAAAAGTTGAATCAACTGATTGTGAATCAAATTATTCTTCGGATGACGATGCGTGAACTTTAAATCAACCGACTGTATGTTTTATCGTATTATACAATATATGTATCTATTTTGTACTTTCTCTATAAAAGAGGTTCATGTCAAATCCGCCATTTTGTTTTTGTTTCAAATTTTTACTTTGGATTCATAATCAGTGACCGCGAAAACCCAAGAGTACTGACTTTCAGCCAAATTTATAACGTTTTCGAGTTTGGCCAGCTTTTTGGGATTTGATCCCATTGTGGTACGTCTACGCCTAAGAAAATACAAGGATTCGTCGAAAAATGAGAATGCCGTATTAGTTTAAAGGTTATTTACGATTTTCATAGGAAATCGCGCAGGCCATCGTTCTCGCCGGATTTCAACAAAGTAGGAGAGAGAAAACGAAATATTTTTATACGCTTTTGCTCGCGACATGACACACATGAACCGATGAGGCTGATGGCTGCGCGAATCAGAAGGATCAAGAAGAGGATTTGTTTCCACTTCATCCTGTAACCAAAAACACAACGGTTTGGTTACAGACGGGTGCCTGTTAATTTATTTGTATGGACGATCCGGGGTTTATTTTTGTATAATATTTCGACGTTACCTCCGGATAATACTTCTAAAATTCCGCACGCGTCGGTGTATTGATCACCGAGTTTATCCTTTTGAGGTTCTTTCAACATTACGACGCGATTACCAACTTTGAAATGTTTGGGGTTGATACTGCGATCGTAGTATTCTTTCGATTTTTCCTTTGCGTATTTTAAGGGCGGGGTAAAGTTAATTCGGCGAAAAAAAGGCATGTTTTTAAGATTTTTTTTTGGCGTAACGGATAGTGTTCGTTTATTGAAAAATTTACATATAATAAAGTAACATTTGAACAACATTCTCCTAAATTTGCATTGCAAAATATTCAAAATTGAGCGAGTGAAAATTAAACCCCGGAGGCGCCTCGAAAAAAATTGGTTTGCGGTGTGCACCATAACTCGCAACAGAATCATCTGAAACAAAAAAATCAAAATGCATTTGTTAAAGGAGATGTTTCTCGAGGTAATGACGGGAGGATTTTTTTTTTCGATTTTTCGATTTTTCGTAGCTCTTGGGAGCCAAAAACCCGATTTTCGCTAAAAAAAATCGGCTAATTTGTTGTTGAAAAATTGGTAATTATTAAAAAAAACGAATAAGCTCTCGACAATACCTGGTGAATTATGTGAAGAAGTACTGTGCAAAATTTCAAAGCGATTGGTCCAGTAGATTTTGAGTTATCGTGCACACGGACTTCAAATATGGGAAGTCTCAGAAAAACGGTTTGAAAAACGCAGAAGAGTTTGGTCGCTTAGCGCTCATTGCACATAAGTTTGAGAACACTTCTCGATTACATAAAAATCTGAGAAAATTCATGCATATTAAAGGTACTCAAAAGATTAATTTTGCATAATAATAATTCCAAAATGTTATTAACAAAATGATGAAAAAAAAAAATTAGTCAACAAATTTCCCCGCAACCCAATTTTTTTTCGTGGTTCGTTCATTTTTCTGAATACGTATGAATTTTTTCAGATTTTTCAATTATCTTTGAATTTTTAGAAATTCAAAATAAAACTCGATAATTTTCTTATACTCACTCAAAGTCGTCGATGCCAGGTCCGTAGAGCAAAAGGCTTCCATCAAGATGATCGAGAGCATCTTTTTGCGTTTGTCTACGCAAAACTCTTTCTTCTTTACTGTCGTGCGCCGCTTGCTCCTCTGCTCTACTAATTCGCAAATCGTCAACTTGTCGGGCCCATTCGTGAGAACTTGGCCCTGTACTGATTTGCATCTCTTCCATAAAGGCCAACAAAGCGAAAGAACCTTCATTGTAAGTACATGCAGCTACATAAGCTGCAATTTCCACAATTGTAGAGGTGCCACTGACTGACTTTGGAGAGATTTCCCAAATAAGTTGATTGAGACTCTCATTATTATTTTGCGTGAAACCTCCAAGACATCGCTGCAAAAGTGCGTCGTTGCTGAAGTCACTATAAATGGGCTCAATGGCTTCCAGAACGTCAGTAGGAAGGGCTGTGTAGCTGTGTTTGAATGATTCTAGAGCATCTGCAGCTGCAGCTTGCTGCCATTCGCACCAGGAGTCTTCGCCGCTTGGGCATTTCTCGTGCTGTGGGTTCTCGTCGGTTGAACTGTAGTGATGATAAGTTGCCCATATGGCATTTTTCATCTTCTGAACTGAATCATAATTACGTCGAATAGCTAGTCCATAGTAAACAGTCAATTTATCAATCATTTTAGCAGTGAGCTTTCCTTTGCCAGAAAGGCTTTTTCTTTTTACGATCTTTCCGGCCTTGGTTTTTGTGTCAACTACGCTTGTTTTTACTAGTCCACGCAGACGTGTTCCCATTCTCTTTTGGACATGCCCTATGCATTCTTTTTTGTTTATCACAAAATCTTCACCATAAGGTTTTGCATTGACAAACGCCGCTGTACGTCTTTGAGTCACCGTCTCCGATGTAGTTACGATATTTCACCCCAAGATTTTCCACCGATCGTTCGAACATTTCTATAATTGCTGATACCTCCATGTTTCCAGAGGGTCCCTCATGGTTGGCTTTGCAATCACCGCTATCCACATGCTCTTCGTACCACGCTTCGTATTCGGCAGAATCCAATTTGTTTTTCCAAGTCTTACAACCGTGGCAGTAACTGCTTTTTACAAAAATGTCAAGTACCTTTCCAGTACAATATCCAATTAGAGAAGCAACGCCAAATAACGAAGAGAATCCTCTTTTTTCCAAGTGCCGTCGCCTGATACAGTCAATTCTGACGTTTCTTCTACATTATTTGCTTCAGACATTGCATTTTTCTCTTCTTGTGCAGCCGATGCGAAGAACTTCTTGGCCACATTTTGTATCGCTTCACAATGTTTTTTCATATATAAATTATAGGCTGGTTTCGATAAGAAAGCACTCGCCAAATCCATTAGTCCGCAGAACTTATTGCATCCGGCTAAACCTAAGCCTAACACTCGCATTACGAAAGCAAATCGATAATTGACATCGTATACACCACTGTCTATTCTTTCACTTGATGGAATGTAGTGAGGCTGTTTACACTTTTCACATGTAACCTTGATCTTGAAACCAAGACCTTCTTTTTTGCATGTTTGGAATGTAACTTTTCCATCACACTTCACACATTTGACTACAGTAGCAATAGTCGAAAAAACAAGAACGAAATCTATCATTCGATAATGTTTTTGGATGTCTTCTACCACCCCAGCGGGATTATTTTTAATTTTTTTTCGCTGTCGCGCTGTTAGCTAACGGTTCGTCGTTTTTACGCTTTTGAGGAGGCACTTTTTTTTTCGGTCGGCACAATTGCCCAATACCGTTCTCACGATCTTGTCTGCTTATTTTTCGAGGCATTTTTCGAGGTACGAACACGAACGAAAACGGACTCAAACTGTTAGTGGACTTGCTACTGCTCAGCACGGCATACAGCGGTCAACTGATGTACAGACTAATGTGTATAGTAATATACACCATGCCTCGAATATACATAACGGGACCGGAACAGGCCCGTTTATCAAGAAATTTATTCGGGGTCGAAAAATACAATAGCGCGCCGCGCAGCTGCCGCCCAGGTATAAAACCCGGCATGGAGCAATAGACGCTCAAATACTCATAACTTCGTCAATTTTACTCCGATCGACTTGAAATTTTAACACAATATTCTTGAGATATTATGCATTCATTTAAAAAATGAAAAAAAAATGAAAAAAAAAATTTAAATACTTTACCCCGCCCTTAAGTTATCCGAAGCCACGTTTTGGAGATTATAGATGCGACTGAACAATTCCTCGAGGTATTCCGCATAAGAAGGATCGGGATGTTCCTCGATTTCATGATGAGCAGATGGTTGACGGGCTAATTTCCCGAAAACTAGTTCGAGCGGGTATATCCCGTACCTTCGTGACGACTATTATTGTATGAAAACATGGCAAGGGCGATGTATTCGTCGCAATCCAAGTTTTCATTGACGTATTGTTTAATGTACTCCATGAGCACATGATGTGACCGTTCGATAGACCCATTACTTTGAAGGTGGTAGGCGGTCGTTTGGTAAGTTTCGATTTTGAATTTTTTCGCAATAGCCTTCATAAGGCTGTTGCAGAAATTGGACCCTTGGTCCGTGAGAAGCGCACGAGAGGCGCCGAATCGTGAGACGAAATGCTGCACGAATACATCGCTGGCATCCATTGTTGTAGTCCGACTTAATGGAATGGCCAGCGAATACTTGGTAAGAAGATCTTGTAGCGTGAGAATATACTGATTGCCTTTTCGCGTTAAAGGGAGGGGGCCAACCATGTCCATAGCGATCTTATCAAACGGGGCCCCCGGAGTATCCGTGAGGATCATGGGTTGTTTTGTTTTTATCCTTACAAGTTTTTTTAATTGACAGCTTCGGCAATGTTGTATATACTTTGGATTTGGACTTTCATATTTTTCCAAAAAGAATTTTCTCTGATACGTTTGTAAGTTTTACTGACTCCCTTGTGACCGCCAATTCGTGAATCGTGCTTTTCTTTAATTATTTCCACTTGGTTTTCCTCGGGAGGAATTTGGACAAATTGGCTGCAAATGACGAGGGTCAAATTTTCCTCACATAACATTTTGTATAAAAGGATTTTATTTCGGCCCATGAAACGTGGCCAATTAGGCTCGATTTGGCCATACAAATGACTTGAAAACCCGATTCACGAATAGGAGTCGAATTCACTTCAAGGAGTCGAACATTTCCTGGAGGTCTTGGATCTCGAGGTTTTCGTGCGCGTTACCCATAATGGGTAACGCGCACGAATGCTATTGTGCTCTTTGTTTTATGCGAATTTATTTTTATACGTAAGTAGGTGAGTTCCTCCAGTTTTGGGAACATCCCTTGCGCCTGGAGATCTTTTGCGCCTTCATCTAATGGTTAACCGGTTGTGGTGACAAAGACGACGAGATTTTCTTTTTGCATTGATAATCTATCGCGAGTTTCGCTAATTTTTAAAGAATTCGACAGATGACGGTTTTCTTCCGTTATATTAAATTGAGGATTTCCGTTATCCATTATATCGCTATTGTCAGATTCATCGTCTGAGTCGTCATCATCACTCTCGGGTATACCTTCACTACAAATTGACTATTCATCTTCGTTTATTTTTTCAGGTATTTCAACGGGGGAATCCAGAGGATTACCGTCGACGGAAGGATTCGGAGGATCCGGATCGGGAGGGGGGTCAGGAGCCGGTGGAGGATCCGGAAAAGGTTCCGCTTCTTCGTCGGAATCGATAGGTGAAACTTCTCTTAACTTCTGTTTTATTTTTGATTGATCTTCACGTTCGAACCTCAAAAATGGTTCGTCGTCGCTTCGACTTCGTTTTCGTTTTTTTATTTTATTTTGTTCGACATTTTCGAACCCTTGAGGTGGTTCGTCATCACTTGAATATTTTGAACTTCGTTTATGGATTTTCTGTTTTTCTGTTTTATTTTGTTCGACGCGTTCGAACCCTAAATACGGTTCGTCATCACTTGAATCAACTGTTATACGTTTTCGAGCATGGCTATTTCGTATTCCTGAGTTTTAGTTTTTTTCTTTTTCTTTTTACCGGGGAAAAGATTCGTTCCTTTTCGGATGAAACGTTTTGATTTGGCGAGTGTTTTGTCATAAATACTGTTTTTAATAATGGCTGATTCCGGGACAAAGCGTCAGCATTGCTGTTAGCCCTGCCTGGTTTGTAGACGATCTTCTATGTGTTAACGAGACTGAGTCGCCAATGGACCAATCGGTTAGCCGGGTCCTTTACCGAATAAAGCCAGACAAGCGGCTTGGGATCGGTAACTAGGACAAATTCGTGTCCATGAACGTATGGCCTGAAGTGATTTACGCTGTAAATAATGGCCAAAAGTTCTTTTTCGATTGTGGAGCAATTTAATTCATATTCATTAAGCGTACGGGAGGCGTAGCTAATGGGTCGGTCTTGGCCGATTAACCCTTGACTGAGAACACCTCCGATTGCGATGTCCGATACATCAGTTGTAATGAAAAAGGGTTTGGAGAAATCCGGATATTGTAATACCGGCTCCTTGCAAAGGGCATCTCGGAGTGCAATAAATGCATTTTCTTGAGTGTCGGTCCATTTAAAGTGGGACCCTTTCTTTAATAAATGTGTGAGGGGTTTTGCAATCCCCGAAAAATTTTCAATGAATCTACGGTAATATCCCGTAAGGCCCAAAAATTGTTTGCTTTTCTTTTACGTTGTTGGCCTTGGATAATTTTGAAGAGCTTACTTCGCGACGTAAAAACTCACATTTGTCGGGTTGGAGTTTGAGATTGGCTCTTCTGAGCCTTTTCGCGAGTTTGTTGAATTTCTTTTCGTGTTCACTTAAAGATTGAGCATAAATTACGATGTCGTCTAAATAGACAAACAATTCATTTCCTTGTAGACCGGTAAGAACCTGACCCATAAGGCATTGGAAAGTTGCGGGCGCGTTCTTCAGCCCGAATGGCATTCTATTAAACTGGTAGTGTCCAAATGGCGTTGTAAAAGCGGTTCTATGGGCATCGTTCGGATGCACTTTTATTTGATGAAACCCGTTTGCAAGATCAAAGACGGAGAAATATTTCGAGTTGCCCAATTGGTCTTAAATTTCCGCTATTTGCGGGAGGGGATACGCATCGCCGATAGTTTTTTGTTTAAATTGCGATAGTTGATAACCATTCGCCATCGCTTGTTACCGTGGGAGTTCTCCCTCTTAGGAACTACCCAAATGGGCGAGCAATATGTCGAAGTCGATGGTTTGATCATTTCCCCTGAAATTAGTTCTTTTACCTGTTTGATAATTTCTTGTTTATGAATCGGAGGGAATCTGTAGTATCGCGTAACAACTGGTTGATCATCCGTCGTGATAATTCGGTGATCGATGGCATTCGTACAGCCAAGACGGGTTCCCGGAGCATGCAACAGATCTAAATTTTCTTTTACAAGGGAGGTCACGTTTTCGCGTTCCTCACCAATCATGTGAACAAAACGAAGCAAGGATAGAATTTCTTTTAATTTTTCTTCCTTTTCAATTTTTAGCACCCTTTTTGTAGGGGCCATCCAAGCAACAGCCTCCTCTTCTGTTAAGGGTAAGTACCTGAGTAAACGGCGAGAAAAACAGGTAAACTTCGGGAATTTTTATCTCAAAAACTAATGTTTCGATTGGATCCGGGTTTTTTTTATTGGAAAATATGTACATTGAGGTATGCTTAGGAATTTTTTAAAATAAATTCGTTGACTGGAAGCGCCGTTGTTGTGGTCACCGTCAGACGTGTTGTTCGTTGACATGGCTTGCGGCGCCAAGGATTCCGAGCAGTCGGTTGATCTGAAACATGAAAACTCAACGGATTCTTGAAATATAATATACAAAGGAGTTCGCCTCGTAGGATTTTTTTGAAATGTTTTTCGTTCGCAATTTCGGACGATTTTGATTGCATAAAAAAGCAATGGTTCAATCAAATGAAAAACCCCTACCTGGTGAACGAGAAAAACTATCGAAGAATATTGTATCCAAATTTGGACAAAATCGGACAAGCCGTTTTCGAGATACATCTGGCACCGACTTTGAAAACTATGTTTCGAGATAATCGCGTTTGAAAAGTGGGTAAAGAAATGACGCGCTCGGCCGTTGGGCCGCTGCACGATCTTTCGGTAAATTTTCCGTATAATTTTGGCGATTGCGGAATTTCAACATGAAATGTTCACACAATATTCTTCGTACTTCAAACATAAAAAAAAAAGAAGTTAAAATCGATTTTTAAAAAAGTGTACTTCAATGCTGTTTCGAAGTTTGTCAGAAAAATTACTCGCAGGACAGAGATATTTTTTACCTTAACGTTAATCAGCAATCCCAGGGCCATACATTGGTCCCTCCGAAGTACTCGCTGTTTCGTCAGCTGCAATTCTCGATTGCCTGCGCTGAATTCTCCCTTCACGTGTCGCGTTTCGAGTTTGAATTTCAGCCTTCGCAATGCGGTCCACATCCTCGATCTCGCATTGCCTGTCAGCATTTCTCCCGACTTGAATTCCCAAGGCATCCATCACTTGAAGATAGGATTTTGCCCCACAGTTAAAAACGCATGTGGCAATATTGGCAGCAATGTTGACAATATTTGAATCGTTGTGGAATATTTTGGGAGCTATTCTCCAAATGACGTTGTTGAAGCTTTCATTTGCGTTCTGCGTAAATCCGCCGACGCAGCGTTGTAGTAAATCATCAGAACTTAGGTCCCTAAATATTGGTTCGATGGCTTTAGCAACATCCGAATATAAAGCGGGCTCATGGTGATAGTCCTTCAATGTTTTGGTAGCCTTCGCTTGCTGCCAAGAACACCAGGAGTCACTTCCTGGTGGACACCGGTCATGCTGTGGCTTATCATCCCAATCCTTTCGTATTCTTTTTACAGTTCCTGAGCCTGGTACCCATTCGTTTTTGAACATGTCCTACGCACTCTTTTTTTATTATTCTCGTATCCCCGTAAGGTGCGTTATCGACTAGGTTCTTATAAGTTTCCGAGTCTCCGACGCCTATGCAGTTTGTGTACTTCACTCCGTATTTTTCCTCGGATCTTGCAAATATTTCGCACATTGCATCTATTTCCATTTTACCCGAAGAACCCTCATGGTTTACTTTACATTGGCCAGCATGATCCTGTACCCACGCTGCTTACTCACTAGTATTTCTTTTGTTTTGCCAATTCGCACATGCCTGGCAAAATTTACATTTGACGTTTATATCAAGTACTTTGCCAGTGTAATGATCGATGACACTTGATACACCCATCAACGAATTGAAACCCCGTTTCCGCCATGTCTCATCGGCAGACACGGTCAACCCTTCATTGGGCCGTTCTGTTGCTTCAGTCGTCCTTTTCTTCTCTTCTTGCACACTCCAGATACAAATCATCTCACGTACTGATTCTGACGCAGTTAGAATATTCTTCACAATTACATCATACGTGCATTGTATAACCGGTTGTGGTAAATCCATCAGCCCACAAAATCTTTGCATACTTCTCAGACCAATTCCAATCATCCGCATAGCGAAAATAAATTTCGTATTTATTTCGTACGCGTTTGAAATATATGGGCAGGAGGATACACTTCGGGACTCACAGGATGGACATTCTATTTTTACTTTGAAACCAAGGCCACGAGTGGAGGTTTTCGTAATGGTAATTGTCTGTCCGCAGTCTTTACATTTCACGTGTTCACTGATAAACGAAAAAACAGTCACAAAATTCAGCAAAACGTATTCGATATCGTGTTTTACACTCGGTTCTAAATCGATTGATTACCGAATTTTTTTGGCAGAAGCACTCACTTTACTGTCATCTTTTTCACATTCATGGCGATTCAACGGACGTTTTTTTTGGAGGATTGTCTTTACGGATCTTGAACGTCGCTCTATCCGTTCTTGAGATTTTATTTCGCTGGTCTTTACGGTTCATTTTATCGATTTCACTAACGATGCACAGAATAGAAAATACTGTTAACTCCTTTAGGATAAACGATAGACTGACGCTTCGAAACAACCCCAGGCCCCCGGAGTTATCCTACCCTTGTATACCTGCTCGCTATAACAAAAGGCCCCAGCGCGACAGCTGCAGACCCAACCGACCGCGCGCTCGACGTTCTGCCGCCTTTCTCAGAATAACCCACAACTTCTCCAATATTGCGACTTTCTACATGAAATTTATACACAATATTCTTTGAACTACAAACTACAAGAAAAATAAATCGATTTTTCGAAAAATTTACTCAGGTACCTCCCCTTAAACATCCGTTTGGTTTTTCCGGAAATGGGAGGAAAATAATCGGCTCCTTCTTCACCTCATAGAACTCCTTTCGGTCGTTCGAGGGTATGAAGGATAATTCCATATCGGTACTGGATTTAATAATGAGCTCTTGGACCGTAATTGTCGGTACATGCAAGGCCGGGTTATCCTCCGTGGAATTATGCACCATTAAATGAGCGATACCGTTCCTAACTGCAACAATTGCTTCGCCGAGAAAAATCCCTTCTCCGAAATGGAGCCTCGGGATATACCCTTCTTTGATTTCGGGGTTTTGTACCTTGACGTAGCATACACATTTTGAGCATTTAGGGATGGACATCGTTTGTTTCAAAACAAAAGCAAGTATATGATCGTTATAACTTACAAGAAAACGGTTTCCGGTGTCCCCCTCCGATTTCCTTTATTTTTGAATATGTTATTTCTCATCGAAATCTAAGAGACACGTATTTTTTTATCGGCGGAAAAATAGTTTTGAGGGGTGAAACTCACCCTCAAAGTTGGGCACCCTCCGAGTGACTCTTGCAGCTTCGCATAGTTCCAATCAAGATATTCGAATGAAACCAATTCGAGAAGAATGCTTCTGGTGAATAATGAAAAATGCGCCTTTTCCAGTTCCGAGGGGGTGAATAGCGGTAAATCTGTAGGGGTTGAAAGTAAAAAAATTCGTGTAACTCGGAAACTTTTTTTTATCTCGATGAAACCAATTGTTGGAATAAATAATTTAGTCAGGATTGTAATTTAATACGAAGAACTTTTATTCAACACATGATGGGAGTACTCGTTTATCGGACGACGATATCTGATCTACTCCCATTTCGCTCGCTTTCTTCTCTCTTCTCCCCACTCACACGTCACTCATTCTCCTTCCATTCGCACTCGTTTCCTTCGTTCTCACCGCGCGAAATTTTCAAATGAAAATATGCCCACACAATTGCATTCGAAAGAGCTTTAAAAAGCAGAAGATACGGGTTTTTGCGTTTTTCGAAAAAGAAAACCTTATGGGGTAATTACCCCTGTATAATACCGTTTCCGGTGTTCCCCTCCGATTTTGTTCATTTTCGTATATGCTATTCTTCATCGAAATCTAAGAGACACGTATTTTTTCACCGGCGGAAGAACACTTTTAAGGGGTGAAACTCACCCTCAAATTTGGGCACCCTCCGAGTGCCTGTTGCAGTTTCGCATAGTTCCAATCACGATATTCAAATGAAACCAATTCGAGAATAATGCTTCTGGCGAATAATGAAAAATGCGCCTTTCCAGTTCCGAGGGGGTGAATAGGGGTAAATCTATAAGGGTTGAAGGTAAAAAAAAATTGTGTAACTCGGAAACTTTTTTTTTATCTTGATAAAACCAATTGCATTTGAAAGAGCTTGAAAAAGTGGAAGATACGGATTTTTGCGTGTTTCGAAAAAAACCTTTTGCGGGTGACTACCCCTGTATAATACTATTACCGGTGTTCCCCTCCGATTTCAATCATTTTTGGATATGTTGTTCTTCATCGAAATTGGAGAGACACGTACTTTTTTATCAGCGGCAAAACAGTTTTAAGCGGTGAAACTCACCCTCAAAGTATCTTTTGCAGTTTTGCACATTTTCATTCAAGATATTCGAATGAAACAAATTTGAGGACAATGCTTATGGCGAATAATAAAAATGCGCTTCCATCGATTCCGAGGGGACGAATTGGTAGAAATTTGTAGGGGTTGAAAGTCGAATTTTTTCAAAAATCGATTTTTTTTCATTCTATCAAAACCATCTAAATTTGATAGAGTTACATAACGTAGGGGATACCTATTTTTGAATTTTCCGGAAAAACATCGTCCCAGGGCAAACTACCCTTATATGCTGTCCGGTGCTACCTTATCCGATTTTGTTCCGTTTGATCGATGGTGTTTTTCATCGAAATTGACGTGACACAAATCGTTCAATCTTATTGCAAATGACTCAAAATAGACGTATTCCTATTTCGACGGCATACATTTTTAGACACCTATGCGGATCCAAAACACCTATCCACGTTTCGTTTTACTATAATGAATTGATTTGCATTCGAAAATACGACGAAGCTTACAGTGGTATACCGTTTTACATTCCTTCGAAAATCTTGTCAACATCTTGTCGTTTTACGTTCCTTCGAAAAAACGTATGCCGTCGAAATAGGAATACGTCTATTAAAACTGTCCCCTTAAAACTGTTTTGCCGCCGATAAAAAAGTACTTGTTTCTCCGATTTCGATGAAGAACGCGATATCCATAAATGATTGAAATGGATTGGAACACCGGAAATGGTATTATACAGGGGTAGTCACCCCCAAAAAGTTTTTTTTTGGAAAAACGCAAAAATCCGTATCTTCCACTTTTTCAAGCTCTTTCGAATGCAATTGGTTTCATCGAGATAAAAAAAAAGTTTCCGAGTTACACGAATGTTTAGACTTTCAATCCCTATAGATTTACCGTTATTCACCCCCTTGGAACTGGAAAAGGCGCATTTTTCATTACTCGCTATAAGCATTATTTTCGAATTGGTTTCATTCGAATATCTTGATTGGAACTATGCGAAACTACAAGAGTCACTCTGAGGGTGCCCAAATTTGAGGGTGAGTTTCACCCCTTGAAACTGTTTTTCCGCGTATAAAAAAAATTCGTGTCTCTTAGATTTCGATGAGGAATAACATATTCAAAAATAAACGAAATCGGAGGGGGACACCGGAAACGGTTTCCTTGTTAGTTGTTCGTGTTGCCAATCAAAACAGGCCTCGTTTTCGGCCAAAAACTCGGTGCCGATAAGGGCTTTTTCCTCCATTGGGAACCAATCGTGTATTACATGAAATTCCGATGGGGTGTTATTGATGATTAAATAAACAGATCCAATCGTTTGGACCAGATTATTTGAAATTCCTTCCAATTTTGTAACCTTATAGCGATTGACATGTGAGTTTGAATTGAGAGCGTTTTCTTTAATAAGATTTACATCGGATCCGGAATCGATTAAAAATTCTGTAAGATTGTTAAGTTGGGGATATCCATTAACACAGATAGTGATATCCTGGATTTTGTTGAGGGGATCCAGACGGTTCGCATGTAGCTGTGTTGATCATTTTTACGGGGCGCTCTGTTGAGGTTCGTCCCGTGGGGAAGCCCTGGCCACTGGACGAAAATTCGCGTTTTTTGGGCTCATAATCGGTCCGCTTTTAATCGGTCCGCGAAGTCTGTAATGTTATAGAACGTGTAATCTTCGAGAGCGGTGGCGGCATGACCCTTTAGTTTATTTCGAATAAGTTGTGTGAAACTGGACTCGTGATCGGGTGGGAACATATCCCCAGCCCTTTTGCAAGAACGAATGAACCTAAGTACGAGTATATTGTACCCGTTGAACGTTGGGACTAACTCGATTGCGTCCTTATGGTTCGGTCTCGTTGAGGGGTGGATTGGGGGAAGTATGTTACCTTTCGGTTCGCAAATGCCCCATTTCATTTTTTAGTTCCCTAATTTGGGAGATCATTGGCGTGACGGCATTTTGTAAGGACGCGAATTGATTTTGCACTCCCGCGAGATCCGAAGGACCCGGGGAAGGGTCGATATCTTCAGAAACTTCATCATCATGAGCCTGAAGGGCTCTTATTCTATTTTCAGCTTCATTTTCCCTATGGCAGAGGGCGTTCACGTAAATTTTCACGTTTTTCTTGTAATTGTTCAGTGAGAATTTGAAGTTCATCCTCATTGTAATTACGACTTTTTTATCTAGTTTCCATTTTGATTTTATTTAATTAGGCAAAAAAAGGTTGAATATTATAGATTTTGATTACTTTGATGACATTTTTTTTTTTTCAAAAAATACATTATTTGACTGATTATAACCAAAGTGACTTGGCATCCCACCGCTGCCACCAATTAAGAATTCATTAACTTTCAACTTATATTATAGGCCTGTTACGTCCTGAATCAACATTGGGATTTTTAAAAACGAAAACTCTAATAATTTAAATTCTATTTTCTTTTCTTTCAGGTACGCGAGGTCAAACGGAGAGAGAGAGAGAGAGAGAGAGAGAGAGAGAGAGAGAGAGAGAGAGAGAGAGAGAGAGAGAGATCCTGCCCTTGGTGGGGAATGCGCCCGACGGGGATGAAAACCGGTCACTTGTGGTTAAAGGGGAGAATCTAACGCTGGACAAATCCGCGAGAATAGGGTAGTCTGTAAATAAGAGAGAAAAGAAGGTATGCGTGGATCTGCGACTTACCCTATGAGCGGCGGTGCGTAGCGGGTGTAGGTGGAGTCGTTCGGATGACTCTGATAAAGCCTCGGCCGTCAATTAGGAAGATCTCCGTAGATGCAGGGATGCTGGATACGACAGTTGGCTTCGATGATCCCTGTTTGACAGGCCGGGGAGAACTCATACGAGAGTCTGAATTACCCGGAGATTAGAAGATGGAAAACTCAGTCGAGAGTAAAGATCTCGATGTCCGGAGAGACGACGACGGTGAACGACTCGGAACCGGAGCATGGAGCGGAAGGGGTAACGAGTCGGATCGACTCGTGACTAACGATGAACACTTTTGTTTTTATTGGAATGTCTGATGCAATTTTCGGGTGTCTAACGCGTGGGTCACTGCACAACCCTTGATAAGCCAATTGTTGACAGATGGAAGTATTGTTTCCGCGTTTCGTCGGCGCAGGTGAATGCGTGTACCTAACGATTGCGCGACGGATTTGATCATTTCTACCTGCACGTCTCTTTGGCTGCTGGGAAAGAAGTTCAATTAATTAATTAATTAATTAACTGATAATTTCGGAATTAAATTAGCTCAAAAGATCGGAGAGGTAAAGTGTCACGTCGAGGTACGTGTGCAATTCGCCCTAGCGTGACAGAGGAGTGAAGTCGTGGTAAGCTAGTGAGAGGAGATCGAGCAAATGTGCAACTGATGATGCACAAATATACCCGAGCGTTAAGGAGAGGAATTATTAAGAAAATGTGTTGAGCCAATTAGTTTCACTTAAATCAGAATAAATAATAAAGAATAATAGAAAATTATAGAATTGTGCCAAGAAAACGTAGAGCGATGAGAATGGAAGTAAAGGGTTTAACACGATGATCACTTTTTCAATAAAATAATATATTGCTACAAACTTGGAGTTACGAATAAAAAATATAAAATAAGAATGACGGTTTTCCAGCAAGCATTAATTGCTATGTGCTGGTGGAGAGACCGGAGAACTCGAGACAAATTAATAATAAAATATAAAATAACCGATTTTTCAGGCGGCGAGTCCGACGACGCGGAGAAACGCAACTGTCCCGGGTTTGAGAGATCGGTAACTCAAGACAAAATAATAATAAAATATAAAATAACCGATTTTCCAGCCGGCGGGTCCGACGACGCGGAGAAACGCAACTGTCCCTGGATTGAGAGATCATGAAATCATGAGAGGCTGCGGTGCTCCAGTTTATATGGACCATGATTGGAGGGGAGCGGCGCACCTGCGCAGATGGATGGAGACGCCAACGCTGATGTCTTTTGTCTCGCTTACTCTTACAGATTCATATGGCGGTCTAACGATAAATTAATCAAATTAATTTATTGTTAGTTTACAATTTGTTAATACAATATAATTTGATCGTTGATGTATATATATTTGATGAAATAAAGTATTGACGCATTTGTTCGCGAATTATTATGTAAATTAATTAATTAATTTAATAACAATGATTTTATTAGTTGAAAGGATGATTTGACGTTTTATATTTTGTTTCAGTGTGCTGTGAAAGTCGGTTATTCAGTAATACGTGTATTATTATTGTAACTTATTAATAAAAGAATAAAGGAATATATTATGCATGTATGCGTATTTTGCTCGGAACTTTTTTGAATTTTTGTACGGAAACTTTTCGCCGGTAGTGTATATACAGGGTGTCCCAGGAAGGAATGTCATCCCTGAAATGTGGGGTTGGGGGTGAAATTCTGAGTCGGTTGATATAAGCATGCATTGTTCCCACACCAACGCCTCAATTATTATTCATTTTTAAAGACGGGGCAATCAGGCGCGCCCGATGAGCGGGCTTACGTCGGTGAGCGATACGTGCGTGTAGTGGTGCTTGGTGGAGCGGTGCCCCTACCGTGCGACACTCGCGCTCGTCGGTGTGAGCGCTTCCATGCGGTAGTGGATGTCACGCTGTAGGGTACGTTACGTTTGGGCGCCGCCGTTTTGGCGCGGGGACGTTTGGGCGCGAGGACGTTTTGGCGCGGGGACGTTGGGCGCGGACACGTTTGGGCGCGGGGACGCTTTTGCAGGAAGGTACTGGCGCACAAGCAAGTCCGAATAAAGTCAAATGAACCATAACAACACACAATACATGAAGAAATGCATGAAAATTACTTATATCATGAGATGAAATTTTATTATTCTTTTATTTCATTATTATTATTTATATTTAATTTAAATATATTTAAAAGCTACGTTTAGTGTCCCTGGGGGGCTCCGCTCCCCAACCCCCCGTGCCCGCCCAAACCCCCGAGCGTTAAATATGAATATTAAGGAAGCAATATTCATTTGACTACACGTGCTTGCGATTTTTTCCTTGGAAAAGAACTCATTTTTGTACAAAAATCAATATAAAGTAACACATACCTCCTCAGTCGTGACAGATGTATGGAGTCGATCTTTACACTTGTCCATTTTTCGGGAGCACCGCCAAAAATTTTTTTCACCACGCGCACTCAGTTTATGAAAAGTGTACATATATCCTTCATGAATACATTTTTTTTGTTCACGTTTCGATACAACAGTATCACCCATATTTGATTGAGTATCGCCGTTATCCATGTTCTCAGACCGAATGCTCAATGCAGACTACAAATTCAATGTCCAATGAGAAAATTAACAAATAAACAAATATATTTTCCGATAAAGGAATTTTCGCTACAAAGTAGTTAGTAAACATTACAGTGAACTGCTTGGTGTTTATCAATATGTATTGTAACGGTACGCCGTAAGAGGCTATCGTACCATTGTTACATGAAGCGAAGGAGATATTCCCTCGCTTAATTAGGTTGGACCATTGCTTCGGTGAGCGGCCGGACATCGAGGCGGCTCGCGCGGTATAAGGACCGCCTCGCGCGCGACTACCAGGACCCGCCCAAGCCGCTATAGCGACCGCCCTAAGGGTCCTCGCGCGCGGCTCGCTAATAGCCTGGCCCTCTACGCGGACCATGCTACGCGAGCTTGACCATCCTTCGCGTAAAAGGAATACCTCCCTCAAAGTTGTGTACTCCTGATACTCGATTCGCGAGCGACTCCGGTTTCCTCCGATTATTAACAACAATTACGGATGGAAATTAATATCTCCCGCTCCCGGGACTATCCTACCACAAATCTGCCACGGACAGAGGATGCCCCTACCAGAGGACCCAGGGAGATCTCCGGAAAAGGAAAATTCCCCTAACGCCCCGTAGGCTATTTAAGGGACTACGAGAGGGCCTCGTCAGTCATTATTATTCTTCTTCATTAACCACTTAAGTTCCAAAATAATTGGAACTTCCTTGTAGGAGCTCTGCTCCGAGTGCATCGGCTCCCGCCTAACTTCTTCCCGAGTTTGAGGATAGGAACCTTCTGCCCGTAGGAAGCCTCAGTATTGCACTGGATGTCTGGCTTCGGGGAGAAGGATCCCAACGGTGATCGTTAGGCAGGAAGGGACGGGAATTTGTGGGATCTATGGGAAACTCGCATCCTTAGGGACTTCTTCTAGAAGCAGCCAGGCCCGAGGCCCCGGCGCCATGCGCGCAACCTAGACCCTCAGTCCCATATCCTTCGGGATGTTCTATCCCGACGCTTAGCCCCGACACACTCCTCTCGAACGAGGTATCGCCGAGGAATATTGCCCGTGACAATATCCTCCGCTAAGTAAGGCCTCGTGAGGAAAACAAGCTAGCTTCACTAGCCGTGATCCTTCCAGACTGGCACCTGGAAGGCTAACTCGCCAAATCGGCGAGTCCCGCCATACTAGGAGGGAACCCACCGACGGGAAACTCTTAAATGACTTAAAGAAACTTCGTCTCGGTGGATTCGCATCCTCCGAGTCAACCTGCGCACGCGTAGGACCCGCGATTCCCTATAATCAACCGACACAATCCATTACCACTACGCCCGCAATCTCTCGTGGCACCCACAGGATTCGGGAACGGACGTATACCCTGATACGACACAAACAATAATCTCCGACGACGCATACAAAAGATGCACGATTTCAGATCCGGGAAGGAGCGAGCCGACGACGGAGGCCAAATCGCGAGTAGAGAGAGAGAGAGACGACGAACAAACCCGTGCCTCGATACCTCCTCGCTCGTCCTGGTTCCTTACGCCGTACGAACTCCAATAACACACTAACTCTCGCGTTTCCGCCACCTAACCGCTTTTTTTATACACCATCTTTTGAAATAATCAATAACAACTGTCCTCAGCTTAATTCCAACTACCATCAGCATCCATAAAATCCATCATCACCATCATAGAATGCCGATGATGAAAATTCGAGGCTAACGTCATACGACGCAGTATGCCAGCATGCTGAGGCATCCCTACAAAAGGAATCCTCCTGACTCCAGCTTCCAAACACCTGTCGTCCACCTGGAAAATATCCTCATCTGATCTCACACAGAGAAATCCTTCGAGAACCCTTCCAATCACACAAAAATAACTGACTACATCCTCTCACGTCATCAGCATTTTCAGTCCCTGACGTAGGACAGAAAATGCATTCAAAAACAGAAACGTTTCAGTATATACATATAGATATACACCGAGCAGTTCACTGCAATGTTTACTAACTACTTTGTATTGAACTGCTCGGTGTGTATCAATATGCATATACATATAGATATACACCGAGCAGTTCACACAATATAATATTAGTTCATGTAAGATATTGTATACACACAATATTCATATACCAGCTTGGTGTATATGTTACGGGTAAAAGCCGAAATGCGACTTTAGCTGGTCGCAATCAGCTAAAACCCAAACAAACCCAAATAAACCCAAACAAACAAACTCAAACAAACAAACCCAAACAAACCCAAAAACAAACTCACACAAACCCAAACAAACTCAAACAATCACAAACAAATCAACTTGCGCTGGTGCCGGAACACCCTGACATTAAAATGTCCCCGCGCCAAAACGTCCTCGCGCCAAAACGTCCCCGCGCCAAAACGTCTCTGCGCCAAAACGTCCCCGCGCCAAAACGTCTCCGCGCCAAAACGTCCTCGCGCCCAAACGTGCTCGCGCCAGAACGGCAGCGCCAAAACGCCCCCGCGCCAAAACGTCCTCGCGCCAACACATCTCGCGCCAAAACAGCCGCGCCAAAACGGCAGCGCCAAAACGTACTGCTCCCTCGCTGTACGTGCTTTCGTGGCATGGGTAGGACTCTGCGCCCGTCATCGGTGTGAGCGCTCGAGAGTAGTAGTGCTCTCTGTTTACGTGCACTCGTCGTATGGTGCGACGGAGAAGGCACTATCGGTGTAAGCGCTCGAATGTAGTAGTGCGCTTCTCCTTGCGTATTTAATTTCTCGTATTTTCAATCATCGAAAAATAAAGATCAATAAGTTTTTAAATAAACAAAAGTTTTTAATAAGACAATTAAACAATTGAATTTTTTTGTTACCCGAT
This sequence comes from Ophion ventricosus, assembly GCA_963932345.1. Lineage (NCBI taxonomy): Eukaryota > Metazoa > Arthropoda > Insecta > Hymenoptera > Ichneumonidae > Ophion > Ophion ventricosus. Next base: position 8,113,541 of record OZ010720.1, read on the forward strand.
TAGCCCACACATTTTGAGGGCATTTTCTAATTTCAATTCGCATGCGAATTAAAATTTTTCGATGATTGAAAATGCGAGGAATGAAATACGCAAGGAGAAGCGCACTACTACATTCGAGCGCTCATACCGATAGTGCCTTCTCCGTCACACCATACGACGAGTGCACGTAAACAGAGAGCACTACGCACTCAAGCGCTCACACCGATGCGGGCGCAGAGTCCTACCCATGCCACGAAAGCACGTACAGCGAGGCACCCACTACAGCATGCAAGCGCTCACACCGACGAGCGCGAGTGTCGCACGGTAGGAGCACCGCTCCGCCAGGCACCAATACACTCGCGAATCGCTCACCGACGTAAGACCGCTCATCGGGTGCGCCTGATTGGCCCGTCTTTCAAATTAATAATAATTCAGGGGTTGATCTGGGAACAATACATGCTTATATCAATCGACTCAGAATTTTACCCCCAACCCCCCATTTCAGGGATGACATTCCTTCCTGGGACACCGTGTATATATATACAGGGTGGACCACGCAACGTGTGCACCTCTTTTACGACCAAAATATGCATGGCACAAAAAAATGTTTGATACAAAAGTTACATGCTTTATAAGGTTACACTATGTGGTGCATTTATTTTTTTTATAGGTGGAGGCACTTCGAAGATTTGAAGGTCAACTTTATTTTTTCAAATGGAATGCTATATTTTTTATAGCGTAATAGGATAGACTATCGAATTCTGAGTAAAAAAGTATAGACCTTTATTAGCCCTAGAGTGAATAGCTAACGAGTCATTTCACTTTACTACTTTAAAATTTTCTTCACGTAATATCAAGTTGGAGATTCAAATCTACTACAAATTTCTGAATGGCAGTGGTTACATTACAGTGTTTATCAATATGAATACATTTACCACATCACACACACTTATCATGATTCACAATCTTCTCAATGATTGTAATCCAGCATTAAAGTATCCTTCGGTGATTGTGCGTGATTATTATCGGAAAGATAAAAGTGAAAATGAATTTTTCTAATAGTGAAAAACTTGATATGCTATTAGAAAAATTCATTTTCACTTTTATCTTTCTTTCTAGTGATACATACATACAGTACTTGTGTGATGCATACGTTGTACTTTTATATAATCGTGATTCGTACTTTTATTATAAGAGTAAAATGGTTTTTGAAAACAAAATACTGAGAAAAATGGTATTACTAGAGTTTGGTAATTTTCTGTACGTTTCTGGTAAATTTGCTTGGCTTTTTCATAAAAAGTTATTTCACTTCTTTTGTACGTTTGAGTTTAAAAATTAGAATCTAAATAAAACTATTGTTTGAAAAAAATCACAAATATTTCGAGGTTAATTAGAATCTTGTAGATAGTGAAACAACCGATAATTTTTTCGAGGGCATTTTTTATTACTTGGCGTTTTTTTTTACTTGTTAAAGTTTTTTAGGGGGATACATACATACAGTACTTGTGTGATGCATACGTTGTACTTTTATATAATCGTGATTCGTACTTTTATTATAAGAGTAAAATGGTTTTTGAAAACAAAATATTGAGAAAAATGGTATTACTAGAGTTTGGTAATTTTCTGTACGTTTCTGGTAAATTTGCTTGGCTTTTTCATAAAAAGTTATTTCACTTCTTTTGTACGTTTGAGTTGAAAAATTAGAATCTAAATAAAACTATTGTTTGAAAAAAATCACAAATATTTCGAGGTTAATTAGAATCTTGTAGATAGTGAAACAACCGATAATTTTTTCGAGGGCATTTTTTATTACTTGGCGTTTTTTTTTACTTGTTAAAGTTTTTTAGGGGGATTTCATATCTTTTTGAAACGGAAATACTTCATTTTTTATAGTTATAAACTTACCGTAGTTATAAACTTAACGAGTTTTTGGGCGATTATTGATAATAATAAGATTATCTTAACTTATTAATTGAATTTACAAATTGAGAAATGTTTTTGTTGTCCAGTTGAAACAGATGTACAGTCACTGACAAAACCTCAGTCAAGCACACGCCAATATCGTCGAATTTGACTTCAGTTGGTACTGAAAGTGGAAAATTAACATTTCTCAGTGTTAATTTATTATTAAATTAGCCGCTTGTAAGGCTAAACTTGTACGATATGATCTAGACTTGTAAATTTACGATTCGCCCATTTTGGACTAATTTATTGTCTGACGGTCCATCCAGTAATACCGTAAAATTAAATAATGTATTGTTTTGAATAAATTATAAATAAGGGAAAATAAATATTCATGTGTTTTACAATTTTCATCAATCGTAAGCCCTGAAAAGTAACTTTATAAACTTTATTTTTCAAACCACCCCAACATATTTTTTCCATTTCTTTATTTTTATTATTATAGAGAGTAATCTTTGTGAAAATTTAACTTGTCTAAGACTGTATGAAAATGTCGTAACGATTTGTTCAGTATGAAAATAAAAAAAAATTGGGCTATTAAAACGAAAAAGTTTTCGATGCATCTTACAATACAAACTTCAACGTCATCAAGTTGTATACTATAGAAAGTACGGCACCTACCGATCATAATCGTGGTCGAGAAAAAAAGCAAAAATACTTGTTTAAACAAATATTTCTGCATTACTTTTACCGTTGATTTTTGCAGCGCGTACGCAACAATCATATTTGCTGAAGGGTACAGAAAGTACCGCGCTTACCGATCACAATCGTGGTCGAGAATAAATTCTTGAATGGTTTAAACAATTTTTTACGCATTGTTTTTGCCGTTATGTTTTGCAGCGCGCAAGCAGTAATAATATTTGCTGAGAGGTACATAAAGTACCGCACCGACCGATTACAATCGTGGTCGAGAAGAAATGCTTTAATTGTTTACACAATTATTGTCGCATTATTTTTATCATTGAGTTTTGCAACGCGTAAAGAGCAATCATATTTACTGAGAGGTATAGGAAGTACTGTATCTCCTGATGACAAACGTGGTCGAGAAAAAACAAATTGATAATTGTTGAAACAATTATTTTTGAATTATTTTTTACCGTTATGCTTTGCAGCGTGCAAACAGCAATCATATATACTGAGAGGCAATCATATATGCTCAAATTACCGTATCTACCGATCACAATCGTGATCGAGAATGAACGCATTCATAATTTTTTAAACAATTATGTTTGCATTCTTTTTATTGTTAGGTTTTGCGGTTCGCAAGCAACAATTTATTTGCCGAGAGGTACTGAAAGTACCGTATCTACCGATCACAATCCTGGTCGAGATAAACGCATTCATAATTGTTATTATGATTGCATTATTTTTATTGTTATGTTTTGCGGCTCACAAGCAGCAATTTATTTGCCAAGAGTCACTGAAAGTACCGTATCTACCGATCATAATCGTGGTCGAGATAAACGCATTGATAATTGTTTAAACAAGTATGATTGCATTATTTTTATGGTTAGGTTTTGCGGCTCGCAAGCAGCAATTTATTTGCCGAGAGGTACTGAAAGTACCATATCTACCGATCACAACCGTGGTCGAGATAAACGCATCCATAATTGTTTAAACAATTATGTTTGCATTATTTTTATTGTTATGTTTTGCGGCTCGCAAGCAGCAATTTCTTTGCCGAGAGGTACTGAAAGTACCGTATCTACCGACCACAATCGTGGTCGAGATAAACGCATTCATAATTGTTTAAACAATTATGGCTGCATTATTTTTAACGTTGGATTTTACATAGCGCAAGCAGCAATCATAATTGTTAAGAGGTTTGAAAGTACCGTATCTCCCGATCACAATCGTGATCGAGGAAAAATGCAAAGATAATTTTTTAAACAATTATTTTTGCATTATTTTTAGCGTACCGTTTTGCGGCTCGCAAACAGCAATCTATTTGCTGAGAGGTACTGAATGTACCGTATCTACCGATCACAATCGTGGTCGAGAATAAATGCATTCATAATTGTTTAAAAAATTATGTTTGTATTATTTATACCGTAAATGTTTACTGAGCCAATCGCTACCCTCAGCAAGGACTCTTTCTGCGAAATTCGTGTTTTTGAATTTCTTGCGAAGTCGGCGTTGAGAAAAGAAAATAAAGTTCTTTCTCGACGCTGACTGTGTTTATGTATGTTTGTGCATGTATATACGCTCACGCGGTGTATATGCGCTCACGCGGTTGTACGCGCTACGAAGGATGTATGTTGGTGCGCTACGAAGGATGTATGTTGGTGCGCTACGACAGCACACCAACATACACGCGCATACGCGTTGCGAGACGCAGGAAGGCATTTACAATCTCCCGGTAGGTAGCAGGGGTTCGTGCGAGTTCTGCCCTACCGACTGGAGCCGGGGCTGCGTCGAAGTCTTGCTGCGGGTACCGTTCCCTCTTAAAGCCGACAGAGGCTATACATTCGAAGAACCCGACTTTTGACGTTTCTAGCGCGCCATTGTTTGTTTATAGTAGCACCTCTCTGAAGTGAGCAAACAGTGCACTTCACGCTGAAACCTAAGCGTTCCCATCATGTTAACGCTTTCCCCAAAAGGACGTATGTAGTATAGCTTACGATGCGACCGAATAACTTTATCCCTCCAAGTTCTAAAGTGTTGAAGAATTTTTGTGGTAAAAAAGTCGCTCGGAAATTCGGCTAATATTACGAGATCTCAAGTTTGAGTAGGCGGATCGAAAAATGACCCAAACAAAATCGATAGGAAAAAATAACATTTGATTGGTAAAATGTCATTAGATTTTCGATTCGTCTCCGCGTTTTCGCGTAATATCGATTATAAGTTAAAAAGTCGTCTGCTAAAGCCCATCTTGGCGTATAAAGAGTGCGCGGCGTGTCGTGTCGTGACAGTCGTTTTTTTTTATTACTTGGCGTCGAGACGCTGCCACGTCTCTTGATACCAGTTCGCGGCCTGTCTTGCCAATTTTTTTCTGTATGTCTACACTAACAACAGAAAATTTAGAAAAATTTAGAGCAAAATCAAACGTGACATACTTTTTGAAAATCGATTTTTTTCATTTATTATAGAATTTTTGTACGAAAAAAATTGTTTTATTGTTAAAGTCAAAAGTTCATTAAAAATCAAAAATATTTTGTCCCATAATTTTTTTTGCCTGAGCCATAGTTTTTAATGTACATCTAGTTAAAAACTGATTCTCATTTTTCAAAAATTGAGATATCTGGAGCAGGACTCATAAAAAAAATCTGAAAAAAATCACAGACACTCCTAGTAGGTACCTTATGATAATAAAAAAATTGCAGTACTCTGAAAAATAGTGAGGGTTTTGACCTTGCTGCAAACCTGTGGAATGCCTCATATAATAATTCACAAGATTTGCTAATACTGGGCAATAAAAAACGTTCACTTGTCATAAATATTGTGTTTTTTCTTACCTAGTATTTAAAAGTTAGAAATGCAATAAATTTCGAAATCGTCTATTACATTATCCGAAGCTGCTTGACGTTTCATCTTATCGTGTTATTTTTCAGTTATGTCCACTACTAATTCAAATCAGACTGATACAACTAAAGATAAGATGAATAACGACAACAAAAAAATGCAAATCGGCCCCTATCTTCTAAACCAGTTCGCGGCCCATGATGCCAATTTTTTCTGTATGTCCACACTAACAACAGAAAATTCAGAAAAATTTAGAGCAAAATCAATAGTGGCATACTTTTTGAAAATCGATTTTTTTCATTTATTATAAAAATTTTCTACGAAATTTTTTTTTTTTATTGTTAAAGTCTAAAGTTCATCCAAAATCAAAAATATTTTGTCCGATAATTTTTTTTGCCTGGGCCGTAGTTTTTAAGGTACATCTAGTTGAAAACTGATTCTCATTTTTCAAAAATTGAGATATCTAGAGCAGGACTCATAAAAAAAATCTGAAAAAAATCACAGACACTCCTAGTAGGTACTTTATGATAATAAAAAAATTGCAGGACTCTGAAAAATAGTGAGGATTTTGACCTTGCTGAAAACCTGTGGAATGCCTCATATACAGGGTGTCCATTTTATCTGTGCCACCCGAAATAACTCGGTAATTATCGACGTCACAAAAAAATGTTCCAGACAAAAGTTGTACGGTGTGAAGGGGGCCATCAAATGCGACCATTTTTTTTATTTCGGTGGAGGCGCTGGCTCACAGTGAAGGTCACCTCCACTTTTTTAAAGGGAATGGTACATTTTTTCAACCATCTTGTGGAGCACCTCAAGCGTCATAAAAAACATTTGGGGGTCAACGTCGTTCAAGGTCATTCAAGGTCAGTATCGATGAAAATCGGATCGATACCAAAAATATTTTCAAATTTATATTTTGTTTCAATAGGTGTTCAAAATGACCTTCACCAGCCTCCAAACATTTTTGCAGTCGGACAGTCAGACCTTGTTTCGATCGTAGAATGCTTTCCGGAGTGATGCTGTTACACGCGTTGATGATGCGTTCTCGCATGTTCTCCGGTATCGTGGGCGTACCTTGATAAACTTTATCCTTTAACGTCCCCCATACATAAAAATCGAGTGGAGTTAAGTCCGGTGATCGAGCAGGCCAGGCTTTTTCGAATTGACGGTACATTTTCAAACTATAAATAGCTCTTATCCAAATTCGAAATCAAACTGAACGACAACCTCGATTGAGGTACATACGATGCAGATTAACGCGAGTTGGTAAACAAACAGAAGGTATTCGAAGTGTTGTCGATGACTACGATCTCCTATATCTCTCATTTTAAGCTAATTTCGAACACCTATTAAAATGAAATACAAATCTAAATATCTTGGATCACTACTAAATATTTGGCAGTGATTCGAGATATTTAGATTTGTATCATCGATACTGACCTTGAATGACCTTGAACGACTTTGACCCCCAAATGTTTTTTATGCGGCTTGAGGTGCTCCACAAGATGGTTGAAAAATAAATGTACCATTCGCTTTAAAAAAGTGGAGGTGACCTTCACTGTGCGTCAGCGCCTCCACCGAAATAAAAAAAAATTATCGCATTTGATGGCCCCCTTCACACCGTACAACTTTTGTCTGGAACATTTTTTTGTGGCGTCGATAATTACCGAGTTATTTTGGCTGGCAGAGATAAAATGGACACCCTGTATATACATTACCGGCGAAAAGTTTCCATACAAAAATTCAAAAAAGTTCCGGAACGATTTTTTATGCCATTTCGCCGATAGTTGACAAAAATGAATTTAATAAACGGCTTTTTGAAGGGGAAAATTCTCCTTCATGCCGTTTTTTTTTAAATTTTTTACTATTTTTTTTACGAGTACCCTTTTTCGTAAACGATCATTTTTAGCCTTTTTTTGTTCCTTTTCTGGTGAACCCCGTTTACAGACAAAATTTTTTTGATGCATTTTTTTGACCGGAATCATAAAGGGGGAAGCTCAAGCTTTAATTTTGTTTATTCTAAAGCTTCGTACCATTTTTTTTTAAAGATATTTTGATTTTTTTTTAAAGAGACAATTTGATAAATAACGTGTAACGCGAAAACGACAAGGATTCAAGGAAAACCTCGATATCGTAAAAAGTTGAATCGGTTTTCGTTGAGTTCGTGAGAATTTTTTCAGATTTTTTTTTCGAAATTATTTTTTAACCTATTTTCGCTAAGAAATCAGATGATTTAATTACCGTAACTCGAGAAAAAAATGTCGAAAAAAACTGATATAATTATATTGCATTGAAAATAGAGAAATAAAATTTTTTCCTCTCTTGAAATTTTACCACAAACCCCTTAGTTCTCGAGTTACGGTAATTACATCATCTGATTTTTTACCGAAAATGGGTGAAAATTTTTTTTTCGAAAAAACAATCTGAAAAAACTCTCATGAAGTCAACGAAAATCGATTCAACTTTGTACTATCTTGAGGATTTCCATGAATCCTTTTCGTTTTCGCGTTAAAAGTTATTTTTCAAATTGTCTCTTTTTCAAAAAAATAAAAATATCGTTGGAAAAAAAACCGTATGAAGCTTTAGAAAAATGATCGTTTTCGAAAAAGCGTACTAGTCGTAAAAAAAATTGTAAAAACTTTTCAAAAAAAAAGGAATGAAGGTGAATTTCTCCCCATCATATTGACGTTTATTAAATTCAGTTATGTCAACTATCGGCGAAATGGCATGAAAAATTGTTCCGGGACTTTTTTGAATTTTTATCCGGAAACTTTTCGGCGGTAGTGTATATATATATACAGGGTGAGGCACATAAGGGGTTACAGAGCAATAGCACTCAAACTATTGATCATATCCAAAAATGTTTCAGACAAAAATTTCAGTGTTCGAGAAGGCCGTCATACTGGACCGCCCTATTTTTTTATCGATGGAGGCGCTGAAGCAACGTCAAGGTCAACTCCACTTTTTTAAATGGAACCATGTATTTTTTTTCGATGACATTATTACCGATTTTAAGACGAATTCAGCGACCTACAACACAAGGTCATTCTAGTCACGCAAAGTATGAAAATAGTCGAAAAATATCGGAATAATCACTTTCCAAGGATCCACTAACCTTGGTTTGGGTCTACCTACAGAAGATGCTCGAAGTGATGACCCTCGACTTGTAAACACTTGTTTGATCGCCGTTTTAATTTCTTATGATACGAATGTTTCTTATCGGCAGCAAGTACGCATTTTCTGTTGACATATCAGTTAGTCACGCATTACCTTGTAATGTGAGTACATCGGATCTCGAAAATGAACGATTTTCAAAATTTTTTTGATATGTTGCTGCTGGGGGAATGCTGTAAACATTACAGAAAAGCCCAAGATTTGTACGCGGCTCGTTATCCGGATAGGCAACAAAAATCGCGCATGGCTTTTAAGCGATTAGCTGAACGTTTCTGTCGCTTCGGTACAGTGAAACAAACATGAGTCAAACGTCGATCGATTGTTAATGAAAATAATGCGGCTGCTATCTTAGCTTTTGCTGCACTAAATCCACATGCGAGCAGCAGGCAAATGGAAAGAGAAAGTGGAATTAGTCAGCGATCTGTATTAAGAATGTTACATCAACACAAGTTCCATGTGTATCGTATGTCATTACATCAGGATTTGTACGGCAATGATTTCCTAAATCGCGTCAATTTCTGTAACTGGATTCGTAGAAAAATGCGCACTCATGTCTCATTTTTGAGTCATGTGCTTTTTTCTGACGAATCTAACTTCACAAATACGGGAAATGTGAATAGGCATAACATGCATTATTGGGCAAATGAGAATCCTCGATGGATGAGAACAGTACCATTTCAACATCCGTGGTCCGTTAATTGTTGGTGCGGCATTGTGCGGCGATCACGTCATTGGTCCATATTTTTTTGAAGGTCGCTTGACTGGGCAAGTTTACGCAAACTTTCTGCAAAACGTACTCCCTCAATTACTGGAACACGTGCCTTGTTCGCATGAACCTTGCATGTTCGCATGAACATGTGGATGCAACACGACGGTGCACCACCCCATTATGCTCTGTGTTCAAGACAAGTGATGAATGAGATTTTTGGTGACAAGTGGATAGGACGAGGCGGCCCTGTAGCTTGGCCACCTCGTTCGCCCGATCTAACATCACCAGATTACTTTTTATGGGGTTTGTCAAAGAACGCGTAATGGCGGGAACACCTACCACGCCTGACGACATGAAAGAAAGAATACGCCGAGCATGTACCGAAATTACACCACAAATGTTGGCTGAAGTTAGACGGTCTTTTCATCAGCGAATTAACAAGTGCTTACAAGTCGAGGGTCATCATTTCGAGCATCTTCTGTAGGTAGACCCAAACCAAGGTTAGTGGATCCTTTGAAAGTGATTATTCCGATATTTTTCGATTTTTCGACTATTTTCATACTTTGCGTGACTAGAATGACCTTGTGTTGTAGGTCGCTGAATTCGTCTTAAAATCGGCAATAATGTCATCGAAAAAAATACATGGTTCCATTTAAAAAAGTGGAGTTGACCTTGGCGTAGCTTCAGCGCCTCCACCGATAAAAAAATAGGATGGTCCAGTATGACGGCCTTCTCGAACACTGAAACTTTTGTCTGAAACATTTTTGGATATGATCAATACTTTGAGTGCTATTGCTCTGTAACACGTTATGTGCCTCACCCTGTATACACATACTTATAAACCATATATATATATATATATAGGCGTATGATATTCTTCCTTATATGTATCACTCATATTATTCACGTGTACGTAAAATACAATATATATATTGTAACGGGATGGAATATCTTACAATAAAATTTATTTGTTCGGGACTCAAACAGTGAAGGAATTAATTGAGGCTCTTTGTTTTGTGACCTGAAAAATCGAGGGGGGAATAGCACGAGGCCACAAAACTCACTCCCGTCCCTCCGGACGACTTCCTCGTCACAGAGCGCCAGCCGAAAATCGGCTCGTCAGGATGGGAAGGGAGAGAGGGGGGATGCCCGGCCTCACCGCAGCTATGGGGGGATGGTAGAGGAGCTGGTCCGTTACACTACACCTTATGGAAGAAATACGCTAAATTCAAGCGAGACGATAATACGGTCTTTCGACTCTCTATTGTCACGTTTTCTTTATTACAATAAGGAAAATTCGGGACGCGTTACACACGAAAACCTACACGTAACACACTCACTCGCGACCGGGAGCTACTCACGCACACATGCTAACGCGAGCTCGTCTATCGGCCTCTCCCGTCTCTCCCCTAACGGCCTCGCGAAAATTACGAAACCGGGTCCCCGCTACACGGTTACCCGGCCGAGCTTTATTTCGGAAAAACGCGACGCAAAAATTCCCGGTCACCTCACTCTCACCCACACATGACGTCGTCGGCCGCTGATCGTCCACCCGAGACGACGCCCCGCCGTAAGAGAGGGCGCCCGATTGGTCGGGCCGAGTGTTCGGGGCACTCCGCGCTACAAGCTCGCGTCCCGCTGAAAGACGGGAGACCAGTTCTACGCGGAGGATTCCCCTGTTCTCGCACTAAATGTATCGATGGAAAAAAACCCTCTCCCCGCGGTCACCTGCACTGACCCGGGCACGGGAGAACGACGGCCGCGAACACAACACACGATCATACACGGGAACGATACTCGGGTAATATCCCGACGCGAAATTGAGCTCTCCCGCGCGCGACCACGGCGCGAATTCCCGGGAAGGACGCGACACCTTTATTCGTATCTTAATTCGGGATCCGCTATAATGCTCGATAGAGCCGAGAGAACCGCGGCCGCAGCGGCACCGAGATCGAGAAACCACCTCGTGACGATCGGTTAACCGGGTCTCACGAGAGGACACGACCGGAGCTCACCAGCGTTAATATTTTTCCGTCTCGTCGCGTATTTCGGGAGTTCCTCGTCCGTCCGGCTCGACACCTCGCAGGAAGCTGATTTCTCGCGACGATGGAACCCGCGAGAACGCGCGTACCTCCCCCCTTTTTCGCGCTCGAGTCACGTGGCCCAATATAGAGGGCAGAAGCGCACCTTCCCATTTCTCGCGCTCGAGTCACGTGGCCCATTATAGAGGGCAGAGGGGCGCCTTCCCATTTTCGGGACAGCGCTGCGCGATTATCGGGCGCGCTTTTATAAATCTCGTACAGGGCGACAACGGGCGAATGCCCTAACAATGCCCGTCGGTTTTTAGTCCCTCGACAATCCTCGAGGGGGCGCTGAGGGATCTGAGCGACGGGCGGCGGAAACTCGAGACGACTGATTGCTTCTCCCGTGATGACGATTCGATCCAATACTATTCTTGCATTATTTCCTTCCGAGATTGGAAGCGAGATTCTTCGCCTTCCCGCTTCGTTTCCGGGGGCGCTGACAAGCCTGGAGCCTTGGGTCCTCTTTACGCTCGCGGAACGTGGTCGTGCATTAAGAAAAATAAATGAAATACACGAGGGTTAGAATGGGGTTACATGGTTCGGGAGACTCTATGGGATCTCGCCGTGGTCGCGTCGTCGGCCCCGAGCCAGATGGACGTTTCAGCATCGTACCATCCGAATAATTGTGCAACGTGAAAAAGTTTCACGTAACAACACCCCCCTTCCCAGACATCGTCCGCCCCGGCCGATACCACGACCGCACCAACCGGCCAACCCGGCGACCACGCCGCGCGGCAGCGGCTCCCCACCACGAGATCCCGTAGAGTCTACTTCCTACGATATTGCAGCAAAAAAAGAAAACAAAGTAACAAAGCAATAACGAACCGGTATTGCACGAACCGTGGTCACAAGACACAAGAAGTCGGACACGGGAACGAACGAGACATGACCCTCCCAGATAGGACCAAAATTCAATAAATACGCAACACCTTTCTTTTTCCCACTATGCCCAGAGAATCCTTCGACTTTTATTTATTACATGAAAACTTCCCCTTCTCTCTCCCCCCTTCAGGGGGGGGGGGGGGGGGGGGTCAGAAAAGAAGAGAAGGGAATAAACAACAAAAAAAGAATAAAGAAAGAGAAAAGAAAGAAGATGAAAAAAGAAAAAAAAACACAAGCGTCATGGCCGGGATCACTCGTCCCCTGTTCCAGGATCTTTGGGCGCATGGCTCTTCGCCTCTCGCCCTCCCGCGGCGTACCCCCAGCCGCTGAACCTCGGGCAGGATCTGAGGGTCACTCCCGTACGGCCGTGGGCAAAACAAACTGGGTCCCGGCGTCGAGGTTCCGGGCAGCTTGAGCGGGAGTGGCCCCTGTTGCCACAGTTCCAGAATTTCCCGGAAGTTCTTTTCCCCTCGCGCGACGGCCCGGGGATCGGGAACGCCTCTTCCCCAAATCTCGCACTTCCTTTGGGGGCCCTCATCTCGGGTTCTTCCTCCTCGGCCGGTGGCATTTCCGCTACCTGGGTCTCGGCCTTCGGAGGCGGTTCGACTTCCACCGAAATCATCCAGGCTTCCTCCGTCCGGTCCGTTTCCTGCCTCAGCAGGTCGGCCCACTCGTCGAGGATGCGCTCCATCCCGTCCGCCACCCGTGAGGGCATCCCGTCCAACCTGGCCACGCACATCAGGTAGCCGAGGTTCTCTATTAACTCGCGGCACAGCATCCAGGACGGCGTGACCCCGAGCGCCCGGGTCCGGTCCAGCTGAGTAAGTAGGGGACCCATGAGCCGCCCCAATAGCAGATTGATGACAGCCCTCCATGAATCCGGCCTGGTCACCCGCAGAAATAACGCCATGGGAATTGTAAGGCTTGAGATCTTCTATGGAAACCTTGGGAATAACGTTTCCCTCGGCGTCGGTGAGCTCGTACACCACAAGGGATTTGACCTTGCTAACCCGATATGGTCCCTGGGAACGCGGTGCCAATTTCGCGGCTACGTATTGAGCGGAAGAAGACAGAACTCGCAGCCTCCTGAGGACCAAGTCCCCAACCTTATAAGAGGCCAAGGATCTATACTTATTATATTGTTCGGCGGAACCCTGGTAGGCCGCCCCAAGGCGGTACCGAACCCTTTCACGAAGCTCCTCCAACTGTCGCATGCGGGTCGACCACTCCTCGGGAGGGAGCGGAATCATTTCGCGACCCTCCATCGGTTTACGCCGGTAAAAGTTATGGGGTCGAGGTACCCTACCAAGATTTAAATAGGCCGGGCTGCAACCAATTGCGGAATGATGGGCTGTATTATAGGCGAACCTAAATTCCGGGAGATGGTCGTCGCAAGCGCGATGGTCATCCTCGAGCAAGGAGATTATCATAGTCTTCAATACTCTGTTCACCCGTTCGACGGGATTCGCCTGAGAATGGTAAAGAGGCATCGTCGTGTGGAACACTCCGGTTTCGGCGGCCCAGGCCCGCAAACTCTGGTTCACGAACTCGGTGCTATTATCGGTCAAAAGGACCTCCGGAGTGCCCCCTCGGGATAAAATCAACTGTTCGAGTACTTCTCGGATTTTATTTCCGGTCGCCTTTCGCAGCGGGCAACATTCTACCCGCTTGGTGAATAAATCCTGTCGGACCAGGACGTACGCGAAACCAGAGCGACTCGGGGGAAACGGCCCCATTATATCCGCTGCCACTACCAACCACGGAGCCTCCACTACGCGCCGGCCCATTAATCCTGGGGGCGGCGCCTGTATCGGCTTAATACGCTAGCAGGTCTCACGGCTGCGCACGTAACGACGCACGTCCTGGTACAGGCGAGGCCAGAAATAAGCGGCCACTATGCGGCGAAATGTCTTCTCGACCCCGATGTGACCAGCCTGCGGCAAATCATGGCATTCCCGAAGCACCCTCCTACGGTCTGGGGATGGGACCACCAATTTCCACTCCGACTCATCCGCCTCTCTCGTGATCCGACGGCGGAGGTACAGTCTGCCCTCATCGATCCGCCAATCGGGAAAGCGGGCTCCCTGGGCCTCGACCTCCATCCGATGTCTCGAGTACCAACGGTCTCTCGGGAACGGAAGCTCAGGGCCGAACGGGACCTCCGATGTTCCGTCTACCATCGGCATTTTCATAGCCTCCGGGAAGTCGTCTGAAGAAGTTTCGTCGGGCATCACACCACTCTCTGCCTCGAACATCCGCGACAAGGCGTCAGGGACCTTGTGGAGAGCCCCCTTTCGGTGTACCACCTCAAAGTCGTATTGCATAATCTGGAGGGCCCAACGCGCCAAACGGCCCGTTCCATCTCCGGACCGATCAGCCTATCTAGTAGTCGTTGGAAAGTGGCCGGGGCATTTGACAGCCCATACGGCATCCGCTTAAATTGATATAAGCCTCTTCCCGGGACCGTGAAGGCTGTGATCGCCCGGGGGGAAGCCTCTAGCGGAATCTGGTGGAAGGCTTGACTCAGGTCCCGCGTCGAGATGTATTTGGAGGCCCGTAGCTTGTCCAAGATACTATCCGTAATCGGGAGCGGGTACGCATCCTTCTTAGTAACTCCGTTTACTCGGCGGAAGTCCAGGCAGAACCTATAAGTCTGGTTCGGTTTCCGTATCATAACAATCGGCGTGCTCCAGTCGCTCTTGGAGGCCTTGATTATGTCTTCCCGGAGCATTCGGTCGATCTCTTCGTAGATAGCATCTCAAATCACGGGAGTAACTGGGTAATATCTCTGTTTTATTGGCGCACTATTCCCCACATCAATTGTATGCTCGACGAGGGACGTCCTCCCGGGAGCTTGCTTCAAAAGTGGGATCTCCCTTGTCAAGAACCGCTCCAACTGGTCCTTCTGATCTTCCGAAAGGTCCGTCAACGTGGCGCACAGATCAAGTATCCCGGCGCCCTCTATCGGTTCAAAGACGTACTCAGTTCCGGTCGAGCCCGAAAAACACCACGTCCCCTTACTGTGGTCTACCACCATCGCAAGCGATTCGAGGGAATCCAGGCCCAGCAGCAGCGGTACTGGTAATTCGGGAAATACCTTAGCCGTGATCTTACAACTCCTCCCTTTCAACTCTAAACAAAAATCCACCTCCTCATCGCAATGGATACTATCCCTATTCGCGATCGTGCTAGTGCGTTCCGGCACTTTCCGACGAGCGTGCCCCAGCTGATCCAGCTGTAAGGCTCCGTCCGAACCTAAAAAGGAGTGTGTGGATCCGTTGTCCACCATAGCCTTTAGCATGAATTCCCCGATTGCTACCAAAACTATCAGTACGCTCCGTCCGGACCCACCTAACGAGGGGTTACAGATATCTACGAGTGGACGGCGATCCCTAGGCTTAAATTTCAGCCGGGATAATCGAGGACTTGGGGGCGTCGCGTCCACCCTTAGCGGCGACCCCGGCGGAAGTTTCCCGAGCACTCATGGGCCTGTCGCGAGGTCACGCCGGGCTTACCACAGAGAAAACAGTGGACTCGCGGCGGCTCCGGACAAGTCCGGGACCGGTCTCCCGTTCCGCGGCATTTCCAGCAATTCCCCTCAACCCACGGTGCGGGCGGCGCTTGACCACTCAAGCCCTCACCCCGCTCCGGGATTTGCGGCCGAGTCGCTTCCTTTCGTTGGGGCCTGTCCGAAGGTCCCGAACGAATCACCTCCCTCGAGGCTCTTGAGACGAGATTCGTTTCTTGGTTGAAATGGACCATGGCCCGGTTGCACAGACGAGGGGAGCGGTAGGCGAGATCCGGAAATACGAATTTCTCCGGAGGAATTGGTGTAGCTTCTATGTTCTCCTGCCTTCACTCTATTTCGGACGCAATCTCTTCCAGGTCGTCTAAAGTATGGATGGTTCTACGCAGGATCAGAACTCGAAGCTGGGTAAGGAGGTTCCGGTGAGCGTAGTTGAGGCACTCCTCTTCTCTCATCCTGGGCTCCAACCTCTCGAACATAACGCGCATACAGGTGAGGAAGTCCGACACCGACTCATGTCCGCCCTGGCGACGTTGGGAAATTTGTTACCGCAGGGTGAATTGGAAATTAGGGTCGCCAAACCGGGACCGTAGGGACATCACACAGTCCGCCCACGTTTGCAGCGAGAGCCGCTTACTACGGAACCAGTAAGTGGCAAGCCCATCCAAGAACATTGGAAAGCAGTTGATGAGGTCCGTGTCAGAGACCGCCACCATCATTCTTTGTTCCTCCACCTGTGCGATGAACGCCTCAACGTCCTCTCCCTTCTTCCCATGGAACTTCAAGTTCCACTTGCTCAACAACTCGTAAGCTGACCTTGTAGGGAGGGCAAGGTCGCGGGAAGGGGCGCTCGGAGCTAGTCGCGTCGACTCGTGAGTCGGCTCGCTCCGTTCGGACGACCGAACCCGAAAGCTCACGCGGGGGGCATTACCCCGACTCGAAGCGGTTTTCGCCAAACTAGCCCCAGGGAGTAAGCCGAGCTCCGGTGCGGGCCCCCCGACCAGCCCCAAATCACTCTCGATCGGGATGACTACTGATCCTTGTTTTCGTTGGGGGACCCCACGCGGACGATCCCTACTGTGTGCTACGGGATGACCCGGCGTTACCTCTTCTCCTAACGAAGAGAAGGTCACACTCGGGCCGCGATGCGTCGTTATTACCGGGTCCTCCAAAGTTCGGTTCGCCCGAACTCTGAAATCTCGGGCCCGGGGAGAGACCGCGGCTCCCGGTTCTAATGTAGCGGACCGATCACCCACGACCCGTTCCCGAAAATGAGTGAACCCAGTATCATCGTACTCCGGACTATGGGGACGCCGGAGAAAATAGTCCAGGCGCTCGAACAACTCGTCCCGCGTGCCCCCGATCGGCAATCCACGCCGGCCTAACTCCAAGCGCAGCCGTTCACTGGAGAGGCGCTCGCGGGGGACAGGAACGTCCTCTCCCGTGAACGCGTCCATGATTACAACAAGCGGGCTCGGAATAATATCGCAGGGCGTCAAGCGACCACTCAGTTAATCAGCAAATTAATCAATCAAGCAATTGATAGCAAGAGGAGAGGGTTAGCAGTCGCCCCGGGATGTACGAGCGACACCAAGCGCAAAAGCAATGTAAGCGGTAGAATTTACGCGAAAATCCCTTAAAGCGGTTTAATTCATAAAACAAGTTATACACAAAAAAAACAAGAACAGGTCCTTAACCTAAGCCGGTCATCCGCCACGGGACAATCACGCGACGGATACCGGCAGGTAGATTGCCAATAAATAGTCAACGCGAGAAAGAAGCAAAGCGGAAGAAGGAGAAGGAGAAAAAAAAGAAAAAAATGAGAATAGGAAAGAATGAAAAAGAATTTGAATAGTCGCGTAGAGTCGATTGTCAAAAGTAATAAAAGAGAACAATAAATTAGATAAAATAAAATTACTAAGTAATTCATCAAGGAGGAAAAAAAACAAAAAAAAGAAAGAAGAAAAGAGAAAAAAAATAATAATAAAATAAATAAAAATAAAATAAAATAAAACGGAAAAAGAAGGAAAAAAATCAAGGAAAACAAAGCATAAGGAAAACAAGAAGAGAAGGTGAAGCGCAACAATCAATAAAATCGCTAAAACACGAACAAATGATTAAATAGTCAAGCAAACAAGGATTAAAAATAATTAATCGCGAAAGCGTCTAATTTACACGCAAAAAAAAAAGAAAAATCCATTATCCGTCAATAAGCAAGGCGAGGACAGAATCATTGTCAGAACACAAAAAAAAACTAAAGGTCAAATTTATAAGAAAGAATGCTCGATAAATTGTAATTGGTCTAGGCGGGAACAAGGTCGCGAACTAACCAAGGAGAGTTGATCAAACAGAACAACAATGCGTCGCCGAGCGGTGTCGAACGCGAATAATCTCAAATAAATAATAGGCAATTTTTCATACCCTAACGACGATAATAAATCGACGGCGTGAGTTATTCTAATTTAAAAAAAGAAAAAAAAAAGAAGAAATACGTGAACAACATAACATAATTCAATCTCACGTGTCACTCATCGTGTCGTCTGATTTTTTGTCAAAGACCGAATGGTCGGGAATTCTCACTCGGCCAATAATATCGACAGCCCTTTTGGCCGGGAAACTTCTCGAACGCCTCTCTCAATAACGGGAACCTTTTCCTGAATAATTTGTCGCGTCGTCGAAATTCTCTTCGCCATTCAGGCTTCTTAATCCCGGGACCTATAGACGTGAAAACAAAAAAAAGTAAACAATAGCTCAAGCGTATCTGGCGTGTCACAAGGCCGCGGCCAGTTTATCACCCGAATGTGTTCGAGAATAACACGGGGAGAAAAACTCGGGAATATCCGCGTACTTCTCCGCAAATTTCTCAAGCCTAAGAAAGAAAAAAACGGACGACAATATCGACTCACATTGAACAATAGACAAGCGACGATACAAACAAAAAAGGAAAACGGAACGGAGAGAATCGAAAGCCGCTTCGTCGTATAACCCGAGCAATTTCTTCCAACGTATTTTTGATAATACACGGCCCCACGTTGGGCGCCAAATTTGTGACCTGAAAAATCGAGGGGGAAATAGCACGAGGCCACAAAACTCACTCCCGTCCCTCCGGACGACTTCCTCGTCACAGAGCGCCAGCCGAAAATCGGCTCGTCAGGATGGGAAGGTCGAGAGGGGGGATGCCCGGCGTCACCGCAGCCATGGGGGGATGGTAGAGGGGCTGGTCCGTTACACTACACCTTACGGAAGAAATACGTCAAATTCAAGCGAGACGATAATACGGTCTTTCGACTCTCTATTGTCACGTTTTCTTTATTACAACAAGGAAAATTCGGGACGCGTTACACACGAAAACCTACACGTAACACACTCACTCGCGGCCGGGGGCTACTCACGCACACATGCTAACGCGAGCTCGTCTATCGGCCTCTCCCGTCTCTCCCCTAACGGCCTCGCGAAAATTATGAAACCGGGCCCCCGCTACACGGTTACCCGGCCGTGTTTTATTTTGGAAAAACACGACGCAAAAATTCCCGGTCACCTCACTCTGACCCACACATGACGTCGTCGGCCGCTGATCGTCCACCCGAGACGATGCGCCGCCGGAAGAGAGGGCGCCCGATTGGTCGGGCTGAGTGTACGGGGCACTCCGCGCTACAAGCTTGCGTCCCGCTGAAAGACGGGAGGCCAGCTCTACGCGGAGGATTCCCCTGTTATCGCACTAAATGTATCGATGGAAAAAAACCCTCTCCCCGCGGTCACCTGCACTGACCCGGGCACGGGAGAACGATGGCCGCGAACACAACACACGATCATACACGGGAACGATACGCGGGTAATATCCCGACGCGAAATTAAGCTCTCCCGCGCGCGACCACGGCGCGAATTCCCGGGAAGGACGCGACACCTTTATTCCTATCTTAATTCGGGATCCGCTATAATGCTCGATAGAGCCGCGAGAACCGCGGCGGCGGCGGCACCGAGATCGAGAAACGACCTCGCGACGATCGATTAACCGGGTCTCACGAGAGGACACGACCGGGGCTCACCAGCGTTAATATTTTTCCGTCTCGTCGCGTATTTCGGGAGTTCCTCGTCCGTCCGGCTCGACACCTCGCAGGAAGCTGATTTCTCGCGACGACGGAACCCGCGAGAACGCGCGTGCCTCCCCCCCTTGTTCGCACTCGAGTCACGTGGCCCAATATAGAGGGCAGAAGCGCACCTTCCCATTTCTCGCGCTCGAGTCACGTGGCCCATTATAGAGGGCAGAGGCGCGCCTTCCCATTTTCGGGACAGCGCTGCGCGATTATCGGGCGCGCTTTTACAAATCTCGAACAGGGCGACAACGGGCGACTGCCCTAACAATGCCCGTCGGTTTTTAGTCCCTCGACAATCCTCGAGGGGGCGCTGAGGGATCTGAGCGGTGGGCGGCGGAAACTCGAGACGACTGATTGCTTCTCCCGTGACGACGATTCGATGCAATACTATTCTTGCATCCTTTCCTTCCGAGATTGGAAGCGAGATTCTTCGCCTTCCCGCTTCGTTTCCGGGGGCGCTGACAAGCCTGGAGCCTTGGGTCCTCTTTACGCTCGCGGAACGTGGTCGTGCTTTAAGAAAAATAAATTAAATACATGGGGGTTAGAATGGGGTTACATGGTTCGGGAGACTCTATGGGATCTCGCCGTGGTCGCGTCGTCGGCCCCGAGCCAGAGGGACGTTTCAGCATCGTACCATCCGAATAATTGTGCAATGTGAAAAAGTTTCACGTAACAGTTTTTAGGTATTTACTAACAAAATGGAATTTGTTCAGTTTTTGTGGCTCGATATAATGCAACAAAATCGCTGTGTATAAGTGTTGGATGTGTTTTTGTAACGCGGTGTGTGTTGTGTTGTTATCGTACGCCGCCACTCCGTCGGGCAAATACTTAATTCACGGACTGACTCGGACGATAAGGGTGCGCTTTATCGCGGTTCGATATTTCGCTTCCCCCTTTCGCTCGCGGCGTGGTATGTCGCGGCCCGCTTCCCCGTCGCCTAGGAAGATCGATCGTGGCGCGTTCGATCGTGGTACGGCGCTAGGGTTCACGGCATGCTTCCCCCTCTTTCGCTGGACCTGCTCGTGGCGCGCGGTGCCGAGCGCGCTCTCATGCTACGCGCCGTCCCTGACTCCCCCCTCTCTAGTCACTCTCTTACTCCCGACGCGGTGGATCGCGTTACGCTTTCGATCGCTACGCTACGGTGCGCTTTCTCCAAATTACTCTCCGTGAGCGTAATCGATTACCGCGCGTCGGTAATCGATTACTCTAACTATGAATCCCACCGTCGGATGTCGCCACTTCCTCCCTTAGAGTGATTACCGCGCGTTGTATGTTTGTGTTCGTGTGACGCGTGAATTTGGGATACCTCTCCGCCCTTCAGGTTCTCCTGATCCACTTTCTTTCTTTCGGAAATCCTGACGGGTGTGATTGTGTGTGTGTTATCGGTGTGGGTGTGTGTGTGTAGGTGTGTGTCGTTCGGTATCTTCGATACCTCCTCGCACTCTATATTCTCCTAGTACAAATTTTCTGTTTATCCTACCGTAATTTATTCCTTCTCTTTTTATTCTTACTGATTTTTCGTGATCTTTTTTTTAGTCTTGTAATTTACTCCTTTTCTTACTTATAGACTAAAAAAACAATGTCCCAATTCTTCTTTTTCTTGTTTCTTAAATTTCCCCTCTCTCAGCCTTTTCCCTCCACTACAGATGTACTCTGCTGAGCGGTACTTTTTAGTCAACGCAAAAAAATCAGCTTCTCGGGTAGCGACTCCTGCTTTCTCCTGTTTTTCAATGTTCCCCTCTCTAAGTTTTCCTCTCCGTAACGGATGTACTTTGCTGAGCGGTACTAGTCGATCCACAAGGGATTAAAGAAGTGCCGTTCCTTCCAATTTCCTTCTCTTTTATACTCATGCTTGATTGTTTATTGTTCCCCTTCCCTTACCAATTACCCATCATCCCCTTTATTGTTAACTTTTTTCTTAGTCTAAATAAATTTTACTTTCCCTTTGTTTTTTTGCTTTCTCTGTTTTCTTCCCAACATCTTGTTCCCCTTCCCTTCCTTATTACCTATCATTCCCTTTATTGTTAACTGTTTTTGTTTCTTTTCTGTTTTTCTTTTTTTTTTGCATCGTCTTTCTTCCCGCTTATTGTTTCGTGACCTTGTGTTGGTTTGTGCCCTCTGAGGGTCCTACACCTAGTGGTTTTTCCCTCCCCTACTCCTATCGCACGATCGGTTGCTCTTTTTTGAATATATGTAGTGGGGAGTATCGCGCATGAGACGTACCTGTACGTCTCATTGTCCCCCTTGACTTTTAATGTTTTGAACGGCCTCTCGGTCGTTCAAAGCATGAAGAATCACCCCTAAAAAAAAAGACACTCTTTTCCTACCTGCTTGTCCTTCTCGTGTTGTTTTCTTCTTCTTGCCTATCGTGATATCCATCTGGCCGTTGCCCTTTTCGCCTTGATCCCCCTTTTATTGCTCGCAGTGTTTGCTGGGCCGCTGCCCGTCGCTCTTGCCCCCCCCCCCCCTAAATGTTGAACGGTCGCAAATAATTTGACTCCATTTTTTTTCTTCTATACAGATGCGTTATCATCTTCGTTGTCTGTTTCGCTTTTTTCGGCGTCGTATACTCCCATGTCGCGCCAAAATCTCTCCTTTTCGCTATCGTATTCGCTGTCTCGAGGGTCGTTGATTCTATCCCCGTCACAAACCTCCTTTCGCCTCGATAGTGGGTGGGCTCGGTGTGGGGGTGCTCCTCGCTAGCTCGAAGCTCATAAACATGTCGGCAAGACTCATGCCCTGATTCTGGCACTCGTTTTCCAGGTACAGGTCCGCCAAGGCTATATTTCGGTTGGCTAACTTTCCCCATACTCGGAGTGTCCAGGTGGCCCCTTCGACGGCTGCCCGTGCGTAGAAGAGATCCTCTTTAGTCCATACCTCATCCCGAGGTATGAGATCGGGATGAGGTATGGGGCTGATGAGGGCCGCTTCAGGAGCCCTGTAACATGTTTCCTGTTGAACGATCTAGGTCCGCCGCCAATCACCGAGCCATAACCTCCAATTGCCGTCTTCCTCGATATCCTTGATATCGAGATTGATATCGATGGGATGTATTCCCGGCTCCTCGCTGGACATTTTTTCCACATTCGAATGATGGCGGTGTCCCTCCCATACGGCTCGTTTAGATGTATATACATCTCATTAGGATTGACGACTCCCGCCACCGTCACTTCTAGATACTCGATTTAAGAGTTTCCGTGGGATAGTTGTGGTACATTTTTCCGATTTCGTGGCTGATTGCTGACTCTCGATATTTCGTTGAGGTTCGATTTTCGACGCTCTTTGTTCCCCCTCTTTCTAATATCCGAACGATTTTCCGGGGTGCCAACCTTTGATATTTTCGTCCGTCGCCTTGAAGAATTCGTAATCGTCGCTATTATTTCCGTGGTTCGCGCCGAGTTTTTGTGGATCGTTCTCGTTCGGGGTTATCTTCTCGGTGATTTCGTTTCTTGTCACCCTTTTTGCTAACTGGCTCATTCCGTTCTCTTCTTGCATTTCTGGTCGTATTTTCTTTCGATCCTCCTTTTTCATTATTCTCCATCGCCGTTTCTCTTGTTGGGTCCTTGGTTGTTTTTCTTCATGTTGATTTCGGTTTTATAGATTTTTCGGGTTCGCGGGCTTCCTTATCTACCCCTTCCAGTTTTCAGCATCGATTGTTCGATCTTTGAGATTGTAGTATTCGTTTGCCGTTTTCTTCTCTTGACTTTTCCGGGTTTACCACCAGATAGCGCTTTAACATGCCCGAGTGGAATTTTCCTTGCTCCCTTCTTGTTTTTGGATCTTCTAGTAGAAATGTAGCCTGTCCCACCCCTTTTTTATCCGATAGAGTCCTTCGTATAGTGGCATAAATTTCGCGGTTTTTTGCTTTGCGGGATCCGATACGTTTAGGGCCCATACGAGTACCATTTCTTCTTCTTTAAAGGTGGTCGTGGTATGCGTAGTATTTAGTCTCTCTGCACGCTTAGCCCTTTTTTTATTCTTTCTCGTACGAGTTCGATGTTCTGTTCGTAGGTGAGTGTATTCTCTTGATCCTTTCTTAACGCCAATACCCATTCACGCCCGAATCGATATGGTTTCCTCTTTAGTTGCAGCTCCGCCAGTGTAACTTCTGTGGTCTCGTACTGCGTCTCGTTGATGCAGTCCTGGATCACGGGTACCCATCGATACCATCCGGAATGCTTATCCTTCAGGAATATTCGGAAGATTCGGCTCAACTCGCGGTTGACTCTTTCCACAATGTTTCCCTGTGGATGTCGAATAGAGGAGAAAACTCCTTGGATATCTTCTTTCTTTAGTCGTTCTAACCAAGTCTTTGACGTAAATTGTGTTCCGTGATCAAATTGAATCCGCTTCGGCTTTCCATATTTCGGGATGTAATCCGTGAATATCCGAGTGATGGTAGCCGCCGTGTTCGCCTTTTTTAAATGGATATAACCTTACAAATTCTGTAAAGGCGTCGATTGCCACGAGTATGCGTTGTACCCCCCCTAACGGATTTTGGCAGTGGTCCATAGAAGTCTATCGAGACCAAATCGCTTGGACCGTCGGGAAGAATGTTCTGCATCTCTGCATAATTTGTTTGTACCGCCAATTTTACTCGCTGGCACTTATCACAAGTTGCTATAGTTTGGCGTACCCGCTTTGCCAACCGTAGACAAGTGAAATCTTCATTTATTAGGTGGAACGTTTTCCGGGCCCCTTGATGGCCATATAGTTCATGGCATTCTATGATGAAGGTATTTATCAGTTCTTCCGGTAATATGACTTTCCACCTGCCGGCTCTATCATATTTTTGAAGACATTCTTCATTGATCCTGTATTTATTCTTTCCCTCTTCTTGCGTGTTGTCCTCCTTGCATTTTTCCCAGATTGATCGTAGATTTTCTTGGTTCCTCTGAATTTTCCCAATTTTCTTAAACCGTTGTTTTACATCACCGGTTGGCTTCCGGGCGAGTATGGCGGTGAGAACGATTTTCCCGGGGGTATTGCCCATGTTGTCATCTGTTCTGCTAAGTGCATCGGCCACCGCGTTTTGCTTTCCTGGACAATGCTCAATTTCAATGTCGTAGTTCTGGACTAGCTGTGCCCACCTCAGCATTCGGTCCCCCACAAAGCGACATGTTTTGAGGAAGGTTAGTGCTTTGTGGTCCGTTCTGACCCTTATTTTCGCGCCGAGTAAGTAGGTTCGGAATTTTTATAGTGCCCACACTATTGCAAGCATTTCCTTTTCCGTGGTAGTATATCCGATTTCTGCTCCTTTCAATGTTCGGCTGGCGAACGGACTATACCCACTTCCCTGTTGCTATTTTCTTGGCTTAAGACGGCTCCGACCGCATACTCACTTGCGTCGGTGGTGAGTGTATATCCTTGTGTTGGTTCTGCGTGCTTTAATATGACCGTTTCGGTGAATAGTTGCTTGATTTTGATAAACGCTTTTTCTTCCTCTTCGCCCCATTTCCATTCCTGTCCCTTTTTTGGTAGGCCCAGAAGAGGGACGATTTCTTTTGCATGTTTCTCCGTGAACTTGCTATAAAAGTTGATTAACCCCAGAAATCTCCGAAGTTGTTTTATGTTTCGGGGTCGTGGGTATTCCCGGATCGACTTGATTTTTTAGGGTTGTGGTTTTATTCCAGAAGTTGTCAATAAATGACCCAGGAATGCCACCTCTTGTCGGAAAAATCTTGATTTCCTGAAGTTTAGTGTCATGTTGTTCCGACTAATTCGTTCGAATAGTTGTTGCAGATGTTTCAGGTGTTGACGTTCATCTTTCGATACACACAGCAAGTCGTCTACAAAGTTGATGACTGAGTCCCCCAAATTTTGCAAAACGATGTCCAGTCCTCTGATCAAACTTGCCGTGCTTGCTTTCCGTCCAAAGGGCGTTACCGTAAACTGATAGCATTTCCCCTCGTGCTGTAATGCCGTGTATTGTCTTGATTCTACTGCTAACGGGATCTGCCAAAAACTGCTCGTCATATCCAGGCTTGACATAACCCGGGCCCCTCCACATCGTTGGAAGATTTCCTCGGTTGGAAGTGCGGTATCATGGTCTCCGACTAGAAATGCGTTCAATTGTCGCGCATCCAGACATAGCCGAATCGACCCATCCTTTTTGATGTGTAAACATCTTAGCGCTCGGTACATGGTAGGAGCTACCTGAGACTTCGAGCGTCAGACGAGTAAGCGTAAGGTTTCGAGCGTCAGATGACGTCACCGTAAGACTTCTTGTTGTGAGTGCGTTAATGTGTGCGTGAGCTCGGTACACGGTAGGGGCTAACGGACACTTCTATGTATACGACCGTATGACAGGGCTTAGGTACGGCATGCCGGACATTTTCTGTTGCTGGAATATTACGTGGTGTCGCCAATCAAAAAGGTAATTATACAATCAAGCCGATAGTAACAAAACAACTCTACAAAACTAGAAAAACTGAAATAATAACAAATATTATTATTATTATTATTATTATTATTATATTGTCTGTTCAAACATTGTTGATAATGTATACTTCTGTATCAAACGTAACTAAACAATAAATATTACGAACGACGCTTCGGAAACTTTTAGGTTAGCACGCTTCGATCGTGATACATAGAAGTGAAACGTTTTTGGCGGCCTTTGTATGCAACGCGCATGCGCGTAACTCTATCTTATTCCATCGCCTTGATTCGTCACTCTCTCTCTCTCTCTCTCTCTCTCTCTCTCTCTCTCTCTCTCTCTCTCTCTCTCTCTCTCTCTCTCTCCTCTCCCTCTCCCTCTCCCTCTCCCCCTCTCCCCCTTTTGAGTTCGCTGTGCCTGTTGCTTCGGTTATCGGCTCGATGGCGTACTGCCGGTTGCCTATCCCCCATGCTGACTCGGGTTCCATGCTGGTGCGTTGGCGTTCAGAGGAGGTCTGACATTCCCGGACCCTTGTGACCAAAACGTTCCCGCTGTTGAGTTGGCAGCTCCAAAGACGCTGTTCCATGATTGTCGACCTTGGAATGGTGGACGTGATTCTTGATACGTTGGATACTCCGGTCGACATGGCTGCCTCTGCCCCATTGGGCGTGGTCCCCCGAACGTCCCAAACCTTTGGTTTTTCCATGGATTGTTGTGCTGCAATGTGGTGACGAGGGGCTCTTGTTGACGCGGAAGCGATCTTCTGGCATTCAATGGTGCGGCCCCATCCATACTCTCCAGAAGTTCGAGAAAAGCATCGATGTTTTTAATGCCACTAATCCGTACTGCCATTCTTATTGACTCGTCAAAATGATTGGCCAATTTCCGGATGATTTGCTCCTCTGCTGGCCCTTCACTCAAGTCTTTTGCATTCCCAAATATTTGGGTGGCATACTCGGTTCGGGTCATGCGGTGCCCGTCCCATTCATACGCCCCGTATTCGAGATTCCGGCGAATCTTGTCCTGGATTTCTTGGCTCCAGTAACGCGCCCGACATTTTTCCTCGAAATCGTCCATCGTTTGGACCCTGTCCTAGACTATTCTCCACCAGTCCTTAGCCGTATCTTTTAGAGACTGCCTAATCAAGAATTGAAGATTCGTATTTCCAGTGATTCACCAGAATTCCTTGAAATCTTTCAGAAAACGCATAGGTCTTTCCCTGCCATCGCCATTGTAGGTCGGCGGTTTTTATTTGGCAGCGTAGACCTGGCTGACGTTGAGTCCTGTTCCCCATATGGTGTTGCACATGGTGGCCGAGTTTTGGGGCCTGGATATTTTTTTCGCACTCCGTGATTCGTTTGGAGTGATCCGTAACGACTTCTCCCACCTCCTTCGATGAGTGTAGAAGCTGAGATATTGTCCGCCTGATGACTTCCATCCGGGTGTCGAAATCATCAATTTTCTCATCATTTTCTTTTCGAATCCGATCGTGCCCTTGCTCTATCATTATCTGAGCAATCGCGATTTTTCGTTCGGTACGTTCTTCGATTTTGTGAATTTCATTCACCATTTTTTTGTTGACTTCGTCGCGTAGCTGACGTAACCTTACGATGCATTGGTCATCTTACTGCTTGATTTCCGCTTGTGTAGTGATACTTTCCCTTCGTTGGCTGTACGTATATTGTTCATGGCTTTTATGAGAGCCTTTGTAATTTCGCTGTCCTCTGTGCCTCTCCCATCAGAATCGACCGTGTTCTGGCTGATGTTGAACATTTCTTCATTCGCCGTTTCTCCCTGCCTGTCGGCGATAGGACCCAGTCGATAGGACGGGCCTCTTCGGACATCCCATCCGCCGTCGTCGATTCCCAGTGAAGTGAGGTTCCGTTGTTTGGTTGAGCCGTTTTATTATTAAGGGCGGGGTAAAGTTAATTCGGCGAAAAAGGCATGTTTTTAAGATTTTTTTTTGGCGTAACGGATAGTGTTCGTTTATTGAAAAATTTACATATGATAAAGTAACATTCGAACAACATTCTCCTAAATTTGCATTGCAAAATATTCAAAATTAAGCGAGTGAAAATTAAACCCCGGAGGCGCCTCGAAAAAAAGTTGGTTTGCGGTGTGCACCATAACTCGCAACAGAATCATCTGAAACAAAAAAATCAAAATGCATTTGTTAAAGGAGATGTTTCTCGAGGTAATGACGGGAGGATTTTTTTTTTTGCGATTTTTCGATTTTTCGTAGCACTTGGGAGCCAAAAACCCGATTTTCGCTAAAAAAAATCGGCTAATTTGTTGTTGAAAAATTAGTAATTATTAAAAAACACAAAAAAGCTCTCGACAATACCTGGTGAATTATGTGAAGAAATACTGTGCAAAATTTCAAAGCGATTGGTCCAGTAGATTTTGAGTTATCGTGCACACGGACTTCAAATATGACAAGTCTCAGAAAAACGGTTTGAAAAACGCAGAAGAGTTTGGTCGCTTAGCGCTCATTGCACATAAGTTTGAGAACACTTCTCGATTGCATAAAAATCTGAGAAAATTCATGCATATTAAAGGTACTCAAAAGATTAATTTTGCATAATAATAATTCCAAAATGTTATTAACAAAATGATGAAAAAAAAAATTAGTCAACAAATTTCCCCGCAACCCAATTTTTTTTCGTGATTCGTTCATTTTTCTGAATACGTATGAATTTTTTCAGATTTTTCAATTATCTTTGAATTTTTAGAAATTCAAAATAAAACTCGATAATTTTCTTATACTCACTCAAAGTCGTCGATGCCAGGTCCGTAGAGCAAAAGGCTTCCATCAAGATGATCGAGAGTATCTTTTTGCGTTTCTCTACGCAAAACTCTTTCTTCTTTACTGTCGTGCGCCGCTTGCTCCTCTGCTCTACTAATTCGCAAATCGTCAACTTGTCGGGCCCATTCGTGAGAACTTGGCCCTGTACTGATTTGCATCTCTTCCATCGCTTCACAATGTTTTTTCATATATAAATTATAGGCTGGTTTCGATAAGAAAGCACTCGCCAAATCCATTAGTCTGCAGAACTTATTGCATCCGGCTAAACCTAAGCCTAACACTCGCATTACGAAAGCAAATCGATAATTGACATCGTATTCACCACTGTCTATTCTTTCACTTGATGGAATGTAGTGAGGCTGTTTACACTTTTCACATGTAACCTTGATCTTGAAACCAAGACCTTCTTTTTTGCATGTTTGGAATGTAACTTTTCCATCACACTTCACACATTTGACTACAGTAGCAATAGTCGAAAAAACAAGAACGAAATCTATCATTCGATAATGTTTTTGGATGTCTTCTACCACCCCAGCGGGATTATTTAAAAAAAAATTCGCTGACGCGCTATTAGCTAACGGTTCGTCGTTTTTACGCTTTTGAGGAGGCACTTTTTTTTCGGTCGGCACAATTGCCCAATACCGTTCTCACGATCTTGTCTGTTTATTTTTCGAGGCATTTTTCGAGGTACGAACACGAACGAAAACGAACTCAAACTGTTAGTGTGACTTGCTACTGCTCAGCACGGCATACAGCGGTCAACTGATGTACAGACTAATGTGTATACTAATATACACCATGCCTCGAATATACATAACGGGACCGGAACAGGCCCGTTTATCAAGAAATTTATTCGGGGTCGAAAAATACAATAGCGCGCCGCGCAGCTGCCGCCCAGGTATAAAACCCGGCATGGAGCAATAGACGCTCAAATACTCATAACTTCGTCAATTTTACTCCGATCGACTTGAAATTTTAACACAATATTCTTGAGATATTATGCATTCATTTAAAAAATGAAAAAAAAATGAAAAAAAAAAAAATTTTAATACTTTACCCCGCCCTTAATACCTTTTCACGAGTCTTTCTTCCATGTGATCGTGCCCCACGTTGGGCGCCAACTGTAACGGGTCGGGATATGTTACAATAACATTTTTTTGTTCGGGACTCGATCAGTGATTAATTGAGACTCTTTGTTTTTAGGTATTTTCTAACAAAATGGAATTTATTCAGTTTTTATGGCTCGATATAATGCAACAAAATCGCTGTGTGTGTTGTTTGTATCGCGGTGTGTGTGTTGTGTTGTTATCGTGCGCCGCTACTCCGTCGGCCAAATACTCAATCCACGGACTGACTCCGACGATAAGGGTGTGCTTTATCGCGGGTCGGTATTTCGCTTCCCCCTCTCGCTTGCGGCGTGGTATGTCGCGGCGCGCTCTTGTGTTCGCGGCGCGCTACCCCCTCTCCTAGGGAGATCGATCGTGGCGCGCTCGTTCGTGGTACGGCGCTAGGGTTCACGGCGTGCTTCCCCCTCTTTCGCTATACTTGCCCGTGGCTGACTCGCCTCCCTCTAGCCACTCTCTTACTCCCGACGCGGTGGATCGCGTTACGCTTTCGATCGCTACGCTACGGCGCGCTTTCTCCTAATTACTCTCCGTGAGCGTAATCGATTATCGCGCGTCGGTAATCGATTACTCTAACTATGGATCCCGCCGTCGGATGTCGTCACGTACCCCCTTAGAGTGATTACCGCGCGCTGTATGTTTGTGTTCGTGGGACGCGTGATTTTGGTATACCTCTCCGCCCTTCAGGGTCTCCTGATCCACTTTCTTTCTTTTGGAGATCCTTACGGGTGCGATAGTGTGTTATCGGTGTGTGTGTGTGTGTGTGTGTGTGTGTGTGTGCGCGTGTGGATGTCCGTGTGCGTACGTGCGTGCGTGCGTGCGTGTGTGCGTGCGTGTGTGTGCGTGTGGGGGTGTGTGTGTGTGTGTATGTGCGTGTGCGTGCGTGTGTGTGTGCGTGCGTGTGTGTTCGCGTGTGTGGGTGTGCGTGTGTGTTCGCGCGCGCGCGCGTGTGTGTGTGTGTGTTCGTGTGTGCGTGTGTGTGTGTGTGTCTGCTCGTGTGTGTGTGTCTGTATGAGTGTGTGTGTGGGTGTGTGTGTGGGTGTGTGTGTGTGAGTGTGTGTGTGTGTATGCGTGTGCGTGCGTGTGTGTTCGTGTGTGTGTGTTCGTGTGTGTGTGTGTGTGTGTGCGTGTGTGTTCGTGTGTGTTCGTGTGTGCCGGTGTGTTCGTGTGTGCGTGTGTCTTCGTGTATGTTCGTGTGTGTTCGTGTGTGCGTGTGTGTTCGTGTATGTTCGTGTGTGTTCGTGTGTGCGTGTGTGTATGAGTGTGTGTGTGTGTGTTCGTGTGTGCGTGTGTGTGTTCGTGTGTGTGTGTGTTCGTGTGTGTGTGTGTGTGCGTGTTCGTGTGCGTGTGTGTGGTCGTGTGTGTGTGTTCGTGTGTGTGTGTGTGTGTGTGTGATCGTGTGTGTGTCTGTGTTCGTGTGTGTGTGTGTGTGTTCGTGTGTGTGTGTATGTGTGTGTGTGTGTGTGTGTGTTCGTGTGTGCGTGTGTGTTCGTGTGTGTGTTCGTGTGTGTGTTGTGTTCGTGTGTGTGTGTGTTCGTGTGTGTGTGGTTCGTGTGTGTGTTCGTGTGTGCGTGTGTGGTCGTGTGTGTGTGTGTGTGTGTGTGTGTGTGTGTTCGTGTGTGTGTGTATTCGTGTGTATGTGTGTGTGTGTGTTCGTGTGTATGTGTGTTTGTGTGTGTGTGTGTTCCTGTGTGTGTGTTCCTGTGTTTGTGTGTGTGTTCGTGTGTGTGTGTGTGTGTTCGTGTCTATGTGTGTGTGTGTGTGTGTACGTATTTGTGTGTGTGTGTGTTCGTGAGTAGTATGGGGACCACTATGGCGACCCTCACTCCGCTTCCCCACTCCTGCCCCCACTCCTCGGCAGCCGGGGTGGTGGGGGGCTGGAGTGGGGATGGAGCGGAGCTCGCCATAGTGGTCCCTTTGTTTTTCGAGTGGGGACAGGAGTGGGAATGAGGAGTGGGGGGTATCGATAGCGGCCTCTTTTTTTATCCCCCTCCTCGTTGAAGTAGTGGGGGTTGAAGTGGGGATACACTCGAGATCGTCATAGTCGTCCCTTTCTGCGGCATTGTGGCGACCCCCACTCATCATCCCCATTCCTATCCCCTCTCCGCGGCCCGTGGGCAGCCGAAGTGGGGATAGAGTGGCGATGATCGGAGCAGAGTTCGCCATAGTGGCCCCTTTTTTAACTTTTATTAAAATATTTTTTTACATAATTTTTAGACCCCTCCCTTTTTAATGATTAAATTTTGGGAACAGCCATAGTGGCTCTTATTTTTATAGTCCCCTCCTTTTCATAATTTTTTAATTTTTCATTTTCACTCCTCGGGAGCCGAGGTGTGGAAATAATATATAATGCCCTCCCTTTTTTTAAAATGTTTAAATTTATGCGGGCTTACTGGTTGCTAGTGCTTCTGCGGCGATAACGAGCGGGAATCGCCATAGCGGCCCCTTTGTTTTTTATTTGATAATTTAGCGAGGTGGTGGGGGTGAATTTTATTTAAAAATTTAAAAAAAAATCACTCATCGCTGTTGCCGCTGCTGCTTCTGCTGCTGGGTCGAGGAACACACACACACACTAGTATAGAGACACAGAGAGAAAGCGCGACTTGTTCACACTACAAGTTCCGAAGAGCAACTAAAGATGCAAGACCGTCGAAGAGCGACTTTTGCAAATTTTGACAGCTCAGCATCGCCGGCGGAAGACGCTCCACGCGCGCGAGGTAACCGATACTCGTGGTCGCCCCGACGTCGAGCTCGTTCGACGGTCAGCTCATCTTTGGAGCTCGCGGTGACAATTGCGCGAATCTCTTGACCCTGAACCTCGTGTGTGACCGCGAGATATTGCAGGATGAATAATAATGCCCTATGCACTTCCGAAGGGGCAATAAATTGAAAGAAAGACAGAAATAAAGTGCCCTAGCTGTAGCGGAAGAGAGAGATCTTCTTCTGTAGAGCACTATAAGAGACAGAGAGACAGAGAGAGAGATTGCTGTTACTTTGGGGCAAACATTTGTAACAGCGAATACAAAATAGGTATGGTGTAATAAAATGATAGAGAATATGTACGGAAGTACAAAGCAAAAACTGGAGAGAGAGAGAGAGAGAGAGAGAGAGAGAGACAGAGAGAGAGAGAGAGAGAGAGAGAGAGAGAGAGAGAGAGAGAGAGAGAGAGAGAGAGAGAGAGAGAGAGAGAGAGAGCGAGAGCGAGAGCGAGAGCGAGAGCGAGAGCGAGAGCGAGAGCGAGAGCGAGAGCGAGAGCGAGAGCGAGAGCGAGAGCGAGAGCGAGAGCGAGAGCGAGAGCGAGAGCGAGAGAGAGAGAGAGAGAGAGAGAGAGAGAATACACTCATAGGACGAAAAAGAGATCTCTTACTACACGATCGCCCCCGCGCGTGTCTGTGTTGGCCTAAGTGAGAAAGAGAGAGAAGATTGCGCGAGTAGTAGCGGGAGAGAAAGCGCGACGATGGGCGAGAGAGAGGAATAAAGCGCTTACTCTGTAGTGGGAGAGAGATCTCCTACTAAGATTGTCGTACATGTGTGCCGTGACGCGCACGACCATGTATACCGGTGCAGTGTGATAGCCCGGCGTCCACCCCGAAGGGTATCATACGCTAAAACCGCTAGGGCTTCCTCGCTCGGAGTGGCTCCGCCAATGCAGCAGCTTTCTTCCTCGCTCTCGCACGTCGCGACTCTTCCAAATCACAGGGAAATCCCCCTTGTGCCGCGCTTCCTCAGGCGACATCTTCTCCACGCGGTGCCTCGAAGCAAGAGCACAAAAAGCAATATTTTTCAATAGTTGCTCCTATACCTATTGTTTTATTACAATTTTGATGCGTGGGTGCCTATGAATGATGTGACATTAGGAAAGAGATATCGTTTAGGCGAGTTTGAATCATCCGGCGCCGCGCATAAACTCGAGGTACTCTTTAGGGATCTCGATTTATGCATTTTGCTGACAATCGCAAAAATTTCTCGACCGGTCAACTTCGTACGGCGCGTGTCTCCGACGAAAGAGCCACATTTCTCATCGAGATAAATCATACTGCAAAAAGAAATTTAAAAAATGCTTTAGAAATAGGTACTTGTGACACTGACGCGTGTCTGCGTATGTGTCACAGTGACGCGCGTCCGTCTATGTGACCCTAGCGAGACGCGAGGGAGAGGGAGAGCTTAAAAAAGATACGGGTGTCATAAGTAAATTTTAGCTCATCCGCGATTTTATTTATTTATTACGATAATTATGTAAGACCATTCTCTTAAACAAGCTTCGGTGTAATAATTGCTTTTTTTTGTCGGGCAGATAGTCACCCAAATAAAAATCCGTACGGACAAAAACGGTCGAGATAAAAAAAAGTCGAGCCTGCGATCTAACGGGCTTTATGAACGATCGAACGAAGGCAATGGATGAAGGATCGATTATACCTCCGAACTTTTTCGATCCAACGTAATTTTTCGTTCGTACTTTTTGAGTTCGCATTTTTATTTTTTATTCTCTACTCGAGCTTGTTGTTTTTTGTGCGTATGCATTTTACGCGTTCAAGCTTTTTTTCGTTAGGGCTTACTACTTCGCTCATCTGTACTTTGTTCATTTGAACTTTTCTTCTTTTATACGTACTTTTCTTCATTTGAATTGTGCATTTTCGAACAAAAAGTACGTCCAAACAAAACGAATGAACGCTACGAACGAACAATCGAACGAAGAACAACATTTTTCTTTCGTACTTTTTTGCTCGTTCGAATGTTTCGTTCTCGAATAAAAAAGCATCTCTGTACAAAAAATGATCGAAAGATCGAAGGAACGTTCGAATGAACATTACGACGGATTAAACGAGCTAACGCGGCGAACGAATAATCGAACATACGAAGAACTAAATTTTTCGTTCGTTAAAAAAATTTCCAAGCGTGTGCAATTTTTTCATTCGAACTTTCGCTCGTACGTATTTTTTAAGTTCGCACTTTTTAGCTCGAACCTGTTTTTGTCCGCACTTCTTAGTTCGAACTTATTTTCCCTCGTGCATATTTTATTCGTTCGAACTTTGTTTTCGACCGGGTGTACTTTGGTCTGCCCGTATGCACTTTTTCTTCGAACTTTTTTTTCTTTTGTACATACGAGTGTTTTGAACTTTCTTTCGTTCGCAGTGTCGTTCTCCTACGAAAAAAGCACGTACGAATGAAAAAAATTGCCCAAACAAAAATATGTACGAATAAAAAAAAAAAACGTCAAACTCAGAATTGAGCGAGCGAATAAACGCAACGAACGCACACAACGGTCGAGCGATCGAATGAACGCATTGGAAGAGCCAACAAACGAAAGAACGAACGATCGTACAAACGCAACGAATGATTCATCCGTTGATCATTTGCTTATTGCGTTCGCTCGATGGTTCGTTGCGCTTATTCGATCGTGCGAGCGCAATAAGCAAATGATAAAACGGATTAATCGTTCGATCGTTGATCCATTCGTTGCGTTCACTCGATTGATCGCTCGTCCGATCCGTTCTTTCGTTCGATCATTGGTTCGTTCGCAGATTCCTTAGTTCGTCCGTTGGTTGCGTACGTTCGATCGATCGTTGCGTTTCCTTGATCGTTCGTTCTTTCATTCGTTAGTTTGATCTTTCGTATGATAGTTCGTTCACACAATTGTTTTAAGCATCCACTCGATCGTTCGTTCATTCGTTCAATCGTTCGTTCGTTCAATCGTTTGATCGCTCAATCGTTTGATCGCTTATTTCAAAGGGGGAACTTACGAGCGAACCCTACGGACGATCGCTACGAACAAAGAACAACATTTTTCGTTCGTTCGAACTTTTTTCGTTCACACGTAATCTGTCAACAAACGCAGCGAACGATCGAGCGACCGCAATAAGCAAATAATGAAACGGATGAATGGTTTGTTCGTTCGATCATTGGTTCGTTCGCTGATTCCTTAGCTCGTCGGTTGGTTGCGTTCGTTCGATCGATCGTTGCGTTTGCTTGATCTTTCGTTCTTTCATTCGTGCGTTTCATCTTTCTTACGATCGTTCGTTCACACAATTGTTTAAAGCGTTTGCTCGATCTTTCGTTCAATCGTACGATCGCTTATTTCTCGTCCGTTTGTTGCGTTCATTCCTGCGTTCGATCATACTTTTGTTCGTTCCGTTCATGCGATAGTTCGTCCCTTCATACGAGCGAAACAAAGTACGTCCGAATGAAAAAAAAATACGTACAAATGAAAACAAGTTGGAACTAAAAAATTCCGAACGAGTGTACTAAAGAAGGTTCGAACGACACATTACGTGCGAACGAAAAAACGTGCGAACCAACGAAAATTTTGTTCTTCGCTCGATTGTTCGTTCGTAGCGCTCGCTCGTTCGATCGTTCGTTCGTTCACGCGTTTGAACTAAATATTTTATTTATTCCTAATAAATCTCAAAAATGTCATGACATTTTTTTCATTCGAAGGCGGTTGTAACATTCTGCAGCTGAGGGAAATGGTTAGTCTCTCTATACATAAAAAAATGTCGCGCCTGTTAATATAAGGCAGGAGGAATGATAAAGAAATGTTCAAGATGTTACATCCGTTTGATTAAAAAAAACAGCACCAGATTTTTCAGAAATTAGTTTTCATTGAAACTTTATTTCATCATGATGTACTTATTATTGCCGTCATATGGCGCTCATAGGAAGTATTACTGAAAAACCTGCATGTCGCCGTAATAGGATGTATTACTGAGAAACACACATATCGCCGTCCTATTGCGCTCATAGGATGAGTCACTGAGAAATTTGCGTATTGACGGTAATATACATATTTCTCAGTCTAATCTGAGATCTCAATATGCTCATCGAATCGAAAATCTCAATATGCTCATCAAATGTATAACTGAGAACACGCATGTCGTCGTCATAGAAGGTATCACTGAGAAACATGCATATTGCCGTCATATTGCTTGCATCGCATGTCTACTACCAGTGCTAACTCAGTGAATGCACCAACAAAAATCATTGGATGACTTCCATATGACGGCAATCTGCAGATTTAAGTCACGATGTATCTCGAATTCATGATACTGAATGAGCTCATGAAATGTCTTCACCACCGTAAACGAAATTGCGTTCATGCTAAGTACACTTCATAAGAACAATTGATGCTGCAATATTGAATAAACACCAAAATGCCGACACATGACTTCAATATGATGTAAAATTTGCGGATATTAATTGCGGACACTTGCGCACAGCGGTACGATTTCGCTGTGCTCTAAGTGCACGATGCATTTGTAAACGATGTATTAAGCTCAAAATGTTATGCAAATTCATGCTACTAAATGAGTTCATTGCATCACAACATGTAGCCAATATGCTGTAAAATTTGCTTCATCAATTGTATGCACGGCGTGATAATCATGACTGTGTATCTAGGAGCTTGTTGTTTTTATTTTCGTACGTATTTTACGCGCACGAGCTTTTTTTTCGTTCAAGCGTACTCCTTCGCTCATCTGTAATTTTTTCATTCAAACTTTTCTTCTTTTGTACTGTAGAGAGATTTAAAGCTTTAAATGTTGGGTGAGCATTCCAAACTTGGAAAGAAAACAGATTAATACATTAATAAAGATTTCCCAAGTGTCGATCATTCTCGGAATCGTATGCCTTGAATCGCTCTTCGTACTTTGTTCGGTACGAAGTGTATACTACAGTACGTACTTTTCTTCATTTCAATGTCGCATTTTCGAGCAAAAAGCACGGCCGAACAAAACGAATGAACTCTACGAACGAACGATCGAACGAAGAACAAAATTTGTCTTTCGTACATACTTTTGTACTTTTGTTCGTTCGAATGTTTCGTTTTCGAATAAAAAAGCATGTCCGTACGCATAAAGTTTCGACGGACAAGAAATACGTACGAACGGAAAAAAGGTCGAACGAACGAAGGAACGATCGAATGAACATTCCGAAGAATCGAACGAGCACACGCGTCAAACGAATAAGCGATCGACCGAAGAACTAAATTTTTCTTTCGTTAAAACTTTTTTCCAAGAGGGTGTAATTTTTCGACGACTGTTCGACGACAGGTTCGTACGCTCGAACCTGTTTTCATTCGTACGATTTTTTAGCTCGAACCTGTTTTCGTTCGCACGTATTTTATGCGTTCGTTTTCGGCCGGACGTACTTTGTTCCGCTCGTGTGTACTTTTTTCGTTGGACCATTTTCTTTTGTACATACGAATGTTTCTCATACGAATGTGTCAGCATCTTTTGACTTCTCGACGCTGTCCGACCGGAAGTAAGATAAAATCGGAAACGAATTCGGGCCAGTAATATCAGGAATGCCGATTGAGGCACAGAGAATCATTCCGAGCACCGATTTTATCTTTGTTAGGTAAACAATGCTCCTGTCACCGTTCTCGCAGTATCATTTGACTTCTCGATGCCGTCCGACCGGAAGTAAGATAAAATCGGAGACAAATTCGGGTGAGTAATATCAGGAATGCCCGTCTGAGGCCCAGAGAACCATGCCGAGGTCCGATTTTATCGTTGTTAAGTAAAAAATGCTCCTGTCACCGTTCTGGCAGCATCGTCAGACTTCTCGTCTCATTCTGGCCGGAAGTAAGATAAAATCGGAGACGAATTCGGGGCAGTAATATCAGGAATGTCCGATTGAGACCTCGAGAATCATTCCGAGCACCGATTTAATTTTTTTTTTACGTAAACAATGCTCCTGTCACCGTTCTCGCAGCATCTTTTGACTTCTCGACGCTGTCCGACCGTAAGTAAGATAAAATCGGAGACGAATTCGGGCCAGTAATATCAGGAATGTCTGATTGAGGCACAGAGAATCATTCCGAGCACCGATTTTATCTTTGTTAGGTAAACAATGCTCCTGTCACCGTTCTCGCAGCATCTTTTGACTTCTCGATGCAGTCCGACCGGAAGTAGGATAAAATCGGAGACGACTTCGGGCCAGTAATATCAGGAATGTCCGATTGAGGTACAGAGAATCATTCCGAGCACCGATTTTATCGTTGTTAAATAAAAAATGTTCCCGTCACCATTCTCGCAGCATCGTTAGAATTCTCGTCTCATTCTGACCGGAAGTAAGATAAAATCGGAGACGAATTCGGGGCAGTAATATCAAGAATTTCTGATTGAGACCCCGAGAATCATTCCGAGCACCTATTTAATTTTTGTTTTACGTGAACAATGCTCCTATCACCCTTCTCGCAGCATCTTTTGACTTCTCGACGCTGTCCGATCGGAAGTAAAATAAAATCGGAGACGAATTCGGGCCAGTAATATCAAGAATGTCCGATTGAGGCACAGAGAATCATTCCGAGCACCGATTTTATCTTTGTTAAGTAAACAATGCTCCTGTCACCGTTCTCGCAGCATCTTTTGACTTCTCGATGCAGTCCGACCGGAAGTAAGATAAAATCGGAGATGAATTCGGGGCAGTAATATCAGGAATGTCCGTTTGAGGCCCAGAGAATCATTCCGAGCACCGATTTTATCTTTGTCATGTAAACAATGCTCCTGTCACCATTCTCGCCGCAGCGTCAGACTTCTCGACGCAATCTGATCGATTGAGTAGAGAATTTTAAGATAATTGATTGAGTTACAGAATGTTAAGATAATTTTTGAAACATTAAAAAAATTACTCGTAGGATTTGGTAAAAAGTAATAATTTCACGATACATTACTTTAAAATATATTGTTAGAATTATTCATTCCGAGAGTTGTTAGCGAATCGCAAATCATTGAAAATATTATTTGCGGAGCATGATATCTTCGAACATTGTCGAAATTGATATTATTCGCAGTAAAGTCCTCACATACGGACACATTCAGGTTCCTTGGTTCAATCGCGTGTCATAGGAGTCTCAACTAACTTCCTGTGACAGCCAAACATTCGGAAGTTGCAGCTGTGACGTCAGACTAGCACTTCCTATAGCGCGGCGGTGCCTGAGTTTATTCATTTGTTCTACTCATTAAATTCCGAGCTACCAACTTTAAATCGTATGTTTGATCATTTTTTCCGCATGACGGGGGGCACAAATAAAGTTTTTCGGGAGTGTTCTGTGTTTGGAATTTAAAAAACTTCATTCTCCTGCACTCAAAATGGAATTTTCTTTTTTTTTCAGAATGCACTATTTTCTCCGGCAACTAATATTCATGACAAAAATGCGTTATATTTTTTTTCAAAGAGGGCTTGAAAAACCATTAAAAATTATATTTTTCTCAGTCGCAAATTCATCGCGCAAGACCCTTAAAAAACACATGGGCACCTTATAAAAGTCACCCTGTATATATATATATATACGTGCACGCATACTATCCAATACTGCTACTCCCTCGCTACAGCGGGCCAGCGCTCGATCATCTATCTCGCTTTAGCGCGCAGCTGAGCGATCTCTTGCATGCTCCTGCATCCCTGATACTCCATCCACGTGCTCTATCTCCCATCTCTCTTCCATCTCTTAGCAACGCGGATACTTCCTCCGCAATAATGTAATCCCGATCCTATTTTCTCGTACGCGACCCCGCGAATCGTTTCGTGACTCCGCGATATCATCCTCGCGATCTCGCGCTTCTTATCTCGCGATTTCGCGACACCCCCCCCGCGTTCCCGCGACCTTAATTCTGCGGTTCCATGAA
This sequence comes from Ophion ventricosus, assembly GCA_963932345.1. Classification (NCBI taxonomy): domain Eukaryota; kingdom Metazoa; phylum Arthropoda; class Insecta; order Hymenoptera; family Ichneumonidae; genus Ophion; species Ophion ventricosus. The sequence continues at coordinate 8,154,350 of OZ010720.1, forward strand.
CCCTTCGTTCGGGCCCACGGTCAACGAGACCCGTATACGTCCGTCTCTCTCTAACTCACGGGCACGCGTATACCTGCGCTCGTCTCGCCTATATACTTATCTTTGCTTTCTCTCTCTTACCAATGGCCATCATAGCTAATGGGCCTCACCACCAACAGTACATAGACTTTCTTTCTTCGAATATAGGATTTCCCAAAGACATTGTAACCCGAATCTGCACACTTGAGTAACTTTACGACCTCCGTATCCCGAACGTGCTATACTCCTCACGCACGTAACATCTTCTATCCTTTCCCAAAATCCTGGTGTCGACCGCCCCTTCTTTGTCTCGCCGTCGCGTCGCCACCCGACGCGCCGCCATGATGCATGCCACGAGTCGCACGTAGCATCCCGAGAAATCATTGTTACTAATAAACCAAATAAACATCTGCTCCACATCCTGTGTCGCCTTGAATAAACATCCGAAACCGATCGTCCTAATATCATGTATCACCTTGTTTGTCCTCGAGTCTCCTCCACGTGCTTTACCATTGTTACATATATATTGTGATAGTGAAATCTGACACTTTCCAGAGTAAACACCTCATTACGCGATGTTTTTTTCCCCATTATTCGGCTACGGGATATTGCGTATTTACTAAACATATAAAAGAAGCGCCTCGAAGACAGACAGATAGATAACAGTTGAAGAGCCAAAGAAACAGAGTTTCCGACCGCTACGTGCATTTTGGCCCAGCGTAATCCCGTATTCATCAGTCTTCACAAGAAACGTTCTACAAATTTCGATTACGCACTTCGATCGAAGTCTACACTTTAGCCGCTATCGTGAAAGAAGAGTCATCCGACGGCGTATCATATTACAATCGTCGAACCATCGAAAACAAACTTCGAGAAGAAAAGATGGCCAGCGCTTCGCAACACGATTGTAACAATTAAATAAACTCTTCGATCTGCGATAACGACGTTTTTTTTAAAACATATATGTTCACCTCACCGGTGTAACATATAAATTGGTGGCAGCGGTGGGATGCCAAAACAATAAAGGAACATAAAAATTGGCATCCGTATCTACGTATCCGATTCATCGAATAATCGTCAAGGGAACACCTGAGGGACATCCGAAGACATTTCAACGAATCGAAGTTCACGTGTGAAACCAACAAGGATTCGAGAGAATCATCCTCAGGGAACAGTCTTGAAGGCATCATCACGTGAAAGTCATCGAAGAAAGGGCATCGGCAACCAATTAAGATAAGGGGGTCAATACGGAGAGATTGGCAGCCCATCCTCGTCAGAAAAAGAAGCTCGTAATTTTCAGAAAGAAGATTGATATTGCGCTGAGGTAAGAAAAATGGAGAAAATTGAACAACTCCTTAAAAATCTTTTCGAAAGAATAGAAAAAATAGAATCGAAAATTGAAACAAAAACAAATAATTACGATTCTGAGATATCCGAAGACGAAGGTGAGACTGGCCACACAACATCGCTAAAAGAATTGTTAATTACAATATCTAAATTGGACGGTGTTGTGCCCCGCAATTCAGCGTATAACTTAAGGCGCATAGCAACGAGCATATTCGACTTGCGAAGTCGAGGGGCCATATTGCCCCTGTGCAACGACAGCAGTTTTGGCGAATGAAGCACCTCCAGCGGTGACTTTGGCGACACGAATCGCTGAGTCGACATCGTACGATTCGAACGTTCTAGAACATTCAATCGCCAATAACCGAGCTAACAATTAGAGGTACCGAAAGGTAAAAGTCAGTCTTCCGGTGGTAACCGAAGAGGTCGGTCTCAAGGCAACTCAACATCTTGCACGACAAATGTTGCCTAGTTATAATAAAGTTGAATATTTGTTAGTTCACAATTCTCGAGTTGGAGATTTACTCATTATTGGAAGCACCCAGCTACCCGTCCTCGATCGTCCGATTTCCGCCACCAGTCTCTTCGAGGACGTAACTTCAAGGGCACAATCATGTTGGCGCAAAATTAGCGGTACAACATTGGTGGCAGCGGTGGGATTCCACAACTTGGGAAACACGAACTCATTGAAAAAAAGTATATAAAAAAAAGTTGAAGATATACAACACAAGTATAAGTGACCGAGTCACGTAAAAAAAAAAAGAAAGAAGAAAGCACAAAAAAGCAATTGCTACAAGCATCCCGACCGAGTCGGAAAGAAAAAAGGAAAAAACAAAAAATTGAAACGTAAGCAGACGGCCGAGCCGTACGTATAGAACCATTCAAAATAAACCGGACCCCGAGGATCATCGAAACCAGACCAACCACGAGACCGAAGACTCAACACCGCCATCAACTACAAAAAGATCAACAACGAGTACGAGTTCAACAATCAAAGCAATACGACAACAGAGACGCAACGCCGTTCCACACCTTTCAAGGCCTTCCACACGAATTAAACGTCTGAACCTGAGCAACGAAGCTACAAGCAACAGCGATTGAACTACATGGCATCGATCATCATGCAAAGGATCATCTTACTGTAAGTGACGGAACATTTATATATGAAAACCCTCCAAAGCCAAATAGGGATTAATGTCGAACAAAGAAGAGCGTAAAAAATTATATCGATTACCTGGTAGACATGTATTATCGCGATCATTAGAATCAATTTTCGACAAGTGTCGTGAAGATGAATTAAAAGACGAATTAGAAGAAGAACCTAGTACAAAACGTCCTAGAATACACACTAGTTCCGACGATACCCCGAATTCACAAAAATCTATTGCTAGACGCGCTGTAACGAAGAGAACAAAATTTCGATCTGCGACAGATCAAACCGTAACATTTTTATCCGATTCAGATCAATCGCCCGATACTGTAGAAATTAGGCGCGGTCGTGAAATCGATTTACAGGAATTTTCTCTGTGAGCAACTAACTTTGAAAATATGGCGCGACCAGAGCAAAATGAATTTATGACATTGAAAGATGCTCGAAGCCTCATACCACGATTCGACGGAACAAAGCCTGAAGAAGTAGACGATATAATAGAAGTGTATGGTTATGCAAAAGAAAGTATCGCAGTCGCGGACCAACAAACCTTATTAAAATCCATATTAGCAATAAAAATCGTAGGGAAAGCGCGAAAAGACACACGATACAAACAAATTGATTCATACATACAATTTAAAGAAGAGATGACGGCATTGTACGGGACTCGAAGCCCCAAGAAAAACATAAACATACGACGATTACGTCGGGGAGTTGTGTGAGCGACTCCGAGCCATATGGCAAGTAGCAAGAGAACGACTCACACGAGGAAAGCTTAAAACAAAGGAAGAACGTGATAGGACGGCCGGCAATGTAGAATGCCGGCCCGGCGACAAGGTACTCCTACACGACACGACCCTACGCCGAGGGAGATCAGCGAAACTGACCCCCAAATGGACGGGGCCATACATCATAAAAAAAACGAGATTCTGAAGTTAACTACTCTATCGGCCGTGCACTATAGAGTAGTTAACTTCTTGAAGAACAATCACTTAAACTTAAAGAACACTCACGTTTATTTTTTTTAATGAAGCAAATAAACTGCTGCACGCGACGAAAGTCAGACGATTAATGATGCTCCTCTGGAATAATGAAGCTCCAGAAACGAGCGAAATATCCCCACTCCTCACTAATTTGTCACAAAAAACATGGAGTGGAGGAAATAAAGACACCTTCGAGGGTACCCAGGGTGCTGACACAGCATCCAACCGAATACACGTTTGCTAAAAACGCCGTCGCGATAGCGAAAAGCGCGAGTATTTCACGCGCATAAATAATAATATAGGAGAAAAGAAAAAATATATATATACAAATGCCCTTCCTGAGATTGCTCAAGGGAACAGCAATGAAAAGGAAAATAAAAATTTTCACGTGGAAAAATTTTCCACGTCACCGGGAATTTACTACGAGGAAATTGGAACGCTATTCGTCACAAAGGAAGTATGGAAATTAGCCATACGTATGGATCTCCAGCCCATAATGGATAGGGATCATCAAATAAAATTAGCATTAAAACCTTTATTGGAAAGCTGTCACCGGACACCGGAATACGATCTATGCACTGCATTAGCAGATTCTCTCGAAAAAATGGAAAATAAAATAGAAAGCGAAATAGAAGCGATCTACGATATTACAGGAACAAAAAGAAAGATTGTTAAGAGAGGATTAATCAATGGATTAGGGTCAATAATAAAATCAATAACCGGTAATTTAGACGCAGATGACGCTCAGAAAATAAATGATCAAATTAACGAAATAACAAGAAAACAAAAAACAACAGAAGATGTGCAAAAGAAAATGTACAAATTCAAAAATCTACGGTCGAAATGTTCAATCGAACTACAAGGCGTTACACAGCTAACGAAAATTCCCTAAAACGAATAGTTGCAGAATTACAATACGGTGTAACTAATTTAGTAATGGATATTCTAACAAGACAAAAACTTGACGAAAAATTAACTGCAATTAGCGTAATCATAGAATCATTGTTAAACGATATACGTCTACTAGAGACTTTCGTAGTAGGATTGCCAAAGGGAATAGTTAACCCTACCATATTGTCACCTAGACAATTAGCAGCGTACCTTAAAGAGGCATTACCACACCTGCCTCAGGGACTCGATTTTCCAACGTCAGTCGAACGCGAAAAAATGAACGACCTATGAAAGGTCACGGAAATAGTCTCCTACTGTAGCCAAAGCACCTTGGTATTAGTTCTGAGAATACCTTTAATCGAAAACATCGAATTTGGCGTTAACAGAGTCTATCCTTTGCCCGTACGAGTAGAACGAAATAATTTTCAATTCATAGAAACGTCTATGAAATTTGTAATAATAAATCGAGAACAGAGAGATTATTTAACGCTAACCGAAAACGAATTAGCGGCATGTAAAAGAAAGAATAATCAATATTACTGTCATCCGAAACACGCGAGGCAAGTAATACAATCAGAGGCACCATGCGAAATAACAACATTTATAGGAAAAAAACCCAGGCATATTAAATTGTACTCGTCGCCTGGCGAAATTAAAAAATTCAATAATTATCGCCTTAGAAAAGGAAGGACGATGGTTGTACGTAGCGCCCGAGACCAAAGCGCTTATGATAAATTGTAAACAATCGGCAATAGAACATATATCAATAACAGGTACAGGCATATTGGCTTTGGACGGGAAATGTTCCATCACCTCCGACGATTGTTAAATCGAAACGTTAAAAGAAGCGAAACAAGAAAAAACCATAACTTTCCTACCACCATATAATTTAACATTCTTATTTCCAGAAATGGATATACAACATCCATTATTAGAGAGTAATATACCTCATGAAATAATAAACGATCCAACAGAAATCAACAAAATAGGAGAACGGATCGAAAATTTAAAAACAAAATTAAGTAACGATTACGATTCCGTATCAACGTATAAACATATCATTGGGATTATACCATAAGTATATTCATTCCTGTTGTAATCGTTATCATGTGCATAATATACAAGTACGTACGAAATCACCGCACGCGACTTACGTCACAAAGAAGCGACCTTACTGACGCAGCATCCGAACAGCCGCGAGCCGTGAAAGGTAAATTAACAGCTGACTCCAAGAACCTTAGAGTCACGTTCATGCGTAACACGCCACGAACCCGTACGACGTAAATAAAGATAAAGTAAGGGAATAAAGGTATATTAAACAAATGGGAAAATAAATGTCAATTAAAGGGTTCAATTAAAATAAGTACGTATAGAATATGTCACATGTATCACGCATTTGTAAAAAAATATTTGTAAGCCGAGAGACGACCTGAAAAAAAAAATATTATTAATGATATTTATGTATCGGAGCCGAAATCATGGATTTCGTCTTCCTAAGGGGGAGGAATGTTGTGCCCCGCAATTCAGCGCATAACTCAAGGCGCATAGCAATGAGCATATTCGACTTGCGAAGTCGAGGGGCCATATTGCCCCTGTGCTACGACAGCAGTTTTGGCGAATAAAGCACCTCCAGAGGTGATTTTGGCGACACGAATCGCTGAGTCGACATCGTACGATTCGAACGTTCTAGAACATTCAATCGACAATAACCGAGCTAACAATTAGACGTACCGAAAGGTAAAAGTCAGTCTTCGGGTGGTAACCGAAGAGGTCGGTCTCAAGGCAACTGAACATCTTGCACGACAAATGTTGCCTAGTTATAATAAGGTGGAATATTTGTAAGTTCACAATTCTCGAGTTGGAGATTTACTCATTATTGGAAGCACCCAGCTAGCCGTCCTCGACTGCCCGATTCCCGCCACCAGTCTCTTCGAGGACGTAACTTCAAGAGAACAATCATGTTGGCGCAAAATTAGCGGCACAACGGAGAGAACATGCCAGTAGAAACATTTATTTATCAAATTGAAAGTGCTAAAAGAAATACTGATCGAAATACACAAAGTCTCCTACTTGCAATGATCTTAGGATCAAAATGAAAAGGCAGACCCAAAGTAGAAATAAGAGCGGACAATATTGATAATTTCACAGAATTAAAAATATTCTAGGAATAAACTCTGGTAGTCATGACGACCTAACAGTTTTCCAACTTCAAAGAATGAATTGTAGACAAAAATTAAAAGAGTCCATTAATGAATGTTCACAGAGATTGATGAAAATACACTTTCTAGCAATTAAGTGAATCTTGAACAAAACAATGATTCCGCAGAGTCACAAAACAGTTCTAATAGATGAACAAAAGAAAAAAGGTGTCACTGATTTTCTGGAAGGATTAGAAAAAGAAATCCGTTTAGATGTAAAAACCGAGCATCCAAACAATATCAAAGAAGCGATTACCTCTGCAATTAAAGCTGAAATTACTTTAAAAACACGCGCTATGAACAACTGGTCAGAAAAAACCTATCAGGGTTCAAGTCATTATGAAAATCAGAAAAGTCAGAATAAAAATGACAAAACATTTGCCAAAAGCTGCCAAAAGATATGTTATAATTGTAAAAAACCGGGACATGTACTTTCAGAATGTAGGAAAAGACAATTTGATAACAGACAATTTAAAAAACAGGATTTTCAAAATGCTCCTCACAACTCCAAAGATCCTCTCCAAACCCATCACATCCAAGAGAACGAACCAACTTCACAAGAATCTGTAGCATCAGAAATAAAGAATGTAAACTTGCTCACATTTTTCTAAAACTAGACGATGCAAAAGAGGGTATATTTTTTATTGACCCAGGCTCTACAATATCATTAATAAAAAGAAAATTATTAAATGGGCCAACAAAAATAATCCAAAACACGAAGAAAATTACGACCACTGCTAATGAAACATTAAAAACAGAAGGAATCATTGAAACTAAATTATTTCCACAACCAGTTGAACTACACGTAATCCCTTCAAATTTACCGATGAAAGAAGATGGATTGATTGGATTAAATTTACTTGAACAATTTGAAGCGAAATGGGATATGGGAAAACATGTACTCCAATTTGGACCTCGCACTTACACAAAAAATTCTTAAAAAAAGGGAAACAAATATGCCAGCACCAACCGATTGCTTACGTACCTTCGATATTGATTGAATCTTTAACGGATATGCAAAAATAGAATAAAAACACTACGATGTCCTAGTAAATGTTCAAAACGGACAAACCAAGTTTCTTATTCCAAATTGGACAGATAAAAATGGTTGCACAAGAAAATTAAAAGCTGAACCAATTAATCATTTAGACATTAAAAATTATGAAATCCCTGAATTAAAAAACAAAAGAGAAAAATTACTTGTCGAAAATACTCGACTAAATCATATAAAAGAAGAAAAGGAAGAAATTTGGAAAATCATTAAGAAATACCATGATATTTTTGTTCTGTCCGGAGATCCACTTCCATTGACACGACTAGCAGAACATTCAATAGACTTAACTGATGAAAGACCAATCCATACAAAACAATATAGAATCCACCTATTCACCAAGAAGAAGTTAAAAGACAAATCAAAGAAATGCTTGAAAAAGGAATAATAAGAGAAAGTGATTCACCTTTTAATTCACCTCTATGGATAGTACCCAAAAAGATGGGCCTGAAGTTTGGATCGTTGCGATGCAACGGTTTAGAAAAAAAAATTAATTTCTTATATTTTCTTGTACATTTAGGCTCGAGTTGGTGAGAAAAATATTGTAAAACCGTTCCGTTATGTTTGCGACCACCAGAACAACCCTTATCAGAGGGTGAAATGTGAAAACAAAATCTATCTCCCGGGGTTTCGATATAATCAGCTTTTTTATTCGCGTTATTTAGACTATGACCCAAAAGAAGCTTCCGACAAAAACGGCAACGATTTTGATGTTCCGGAACCCTCCATTATCGGGGGGTGAAAGGTGATAAAAAATCTACCTCCCAGGGTTTCGATATAATCAGGTTTTTTATTCGCGTTATTTCGACTATGACCCAAAAGAAGCTTCCGAAAAAAATGGCAACGATTTTGATGTTCCGGAACCAGCCCTCATCGGGGGGTGAAAGTTGATAAAAAATCTATCTCCGAGAGTTTCGATATAATCAGCTTTTTTATTCGCGTTATTTCGAAAATGACCCAAAAGAAACTTCCGAAAAAAATGGCAACGATTTCGATGCTGCAAAACCCGCCCTTATCGGGGGGTGAAAGTTGATACAAAATCTATCTCCCAGGGTTTCTATATAATCAACTTTTTTATTCGCGTTATTTAGACTATGACCCAAAAGAAGCTTCCAAAAAAAATAACAGCGATTTTGACGTTCCGGAACCCGCCCTTATCGTGGGGTGAAAGTTGATAAAAGATGTATCTCCCAGGGTTTCGAAATAATCAGCTTTTTTATTCGCGTTATTTCGACTATGACGCAAAAGAAGCTTCCGAAAAAAATGGCAACGATTTTGATGTTCCGGAACCCGCCCTTATCGGGGGGTGAAAGTTGATAAAAAATCTATCTCCCAGACTTTCGATATAATCAGCTTTTTTTATTCGCGTTATTTGGACTATGACCCAAAAGAAGCTTCCGAAAAAAATGGCAACGATTTCGATGGTCTGGAACCCGCCCTTATCGGGGGGTGAAAGTTGATAAAAAATCTATCTCCCAGGGTTTCGATATAATCAGCTTTTTATTCGCGTTATTTAGACTATGACCCAAAAGTAGCTTCAGAAAAAAATGGCAACGATTTTAATGCTCCGGAACCCGCCCTTATCAGGGGGTGAAAGTTGATCAAAAATCTATCTTCCAGGGTTTCGATATAATCAGCTTTTGTATTCGTGTTATTTAGACTATGACCCAAAAGAAGCTTCCGAAAAGAATGGCAACGGTTTTGATGTTACGGAACCCTCCCTTATTGGGGGGTGAAAGTTGATAAAAAATCTATCTCCCAGGGTTTCGATATAATCAGCTTTTTTATCCGCATTATTTCGACTATGACCCAAAAGAAGCTTCCGAAAAAAATGGCAACGATTTTAATGTTCCGGAACCCGCCCTTATCGGGGGGTGAAAGTTGATAAAAAATTTATCTCCCAGGGTTTCGATATAATCAGCTTTTTTATTCGCGTTATTTCGACTATGACCCAACAGAAGTTTCCGAAAAAAATGGCAACGATTTCGATGGTCTGGAACCCGCCCTTATCGGGGGGTGAAAGTTGATAAAAAATCTATCTCCCAGGGTTTCGATATAATCAGCTTTTTATTCGCGTTATTTAGACTATGACCCAAAAGGAGCTTCAGAAAAAAATGGCAACGATTTTGATGTTCCGGAACCCGCCCTTGTCGGGAGGTGAAAGTTGATAAAAAATCTATCTCCCAGGGTTTCGATATAATCAGGTTTTATATTTGCGTTATTTGGACTATGACGCAAAGGAAGATACAGAAAAAAATGGCAACGATTTTGTTGCTCCGGAACCTGCCCTTATCGGGGGGTGAAAGTTGATAATAAATCTATCTTTCAGAGTTTCGATATAATCAGCTTTTTCATTCGTGTTATTTAAACTATGACCCAAATGAAGCTTCCGAAAAAAATGGCAACGATTTTGATATTCCGGAACCCGCCCTTATCGGGGGGGGTGAAAGTTGATAAAAAATCTATCTCCCAGGGTTTCGATATAATCAGCTTTTTTATTCGCGTTATTGAGACTATGACCCATAAGAAGCTTCCAAAAAGAATGACGACGATTTTGATGTTCCGGAACCCGCCCTTATCGGGGGGGGTGAAAGTTGATAAAAAATCTATCTCCCAGGGTTTCGATATAATCAGCTTTTTATTCGCGTTATTTCGACTATTCCCCAAAAGAAGCTTCAGCAAAAAATGGCAACGATTTTGATGCTCCGGATCCCACCCTTATCGGGGGGTGAAAGATGATAAAAAATCTATCTTCCAGGGTTTCAATATAATCAGCTTTTTTATTTGCGTTATTTGGACTATGGCCCAAAAAAAGCTTCAGAGAAAATGGCGACGATTTTGATGCTCCGGAATCCGCCCTTATCGGGGGGTGAAAGATGATAAAGAATCTATGTTCCAGGGTTCCGATATAATCAGCTTTTTTATTTGCGTTATTTGGACTGTGGCCGAAAAGAAGCTTCAGAAAAAATGGCAACGATTTTGATGCTCCGGAACTCGAACTTATCGGGGGGTGAAAGATGATAAAGAATCTATGTTCCAGGGTTTCGATATAATCAGCTTTTTTATTTGCGTTATTTGGACTGTGGCCGAAAAGAAGCTTCAGAAAAAATGGCAACGATTTTGATGCTCCGGAACTCGCCCTTATCTGGGGGTGAAAGTTGATAAAAATCTATCTTCCCGGATTTCGATATAATTAGCCTTTTTATTCGCGTTATTTGGACTATGACTCAAAAGAAGCTTCCAAAAAAAATGACGACGATTTTGATGTTCCGGAACCCGCCCTTATCGGGGGGGGTGAAAATTGATAACAAATCTATCTTCCAGGGTTTCGATATAATCAGCTTTTTTAACCGCGTTATTTCGACTATGACCCAAAAAAAGCTTCAGAAATAAAAGGCAACGATTTTGATGCTCCGGAACCCGCACTTATCGGGGGGTGAAAGATGATAAAGAATCTATGTTCCAGGGTTTCGATATAATCAGCTTTTTTATTTGCGTTATTTGGACTGTGGCCGAAAAGAAGCTTCAGAAAAAATGGCAACGATTTTGATGCTCCGGAACTCGCCCGTATCTGGGGGTGAAAGTTGATAAAAATCTATCTTCCCGGATTTCGATATAATTAGCCTTTTTATTCGCGTTATTTGGACTATGACTCAAAAGAAGCTTCCGAAAAAAATGACAACGATTTCCATGCTCCGGAACCCGCCCTTAGCGGGGGCTAAAAGTTGATAGAAAATCTACCTTCCAGGGTTTCGATATAATCAGCTTTTTTACTCGCGTTACGTGGACTGTAACACAAAGGAAGATTCATAAAAAAACGGCCACGATTTTGATGCTTCGGAACCCACCCTAATTGGAGGGTGAAAGTTGAAAAAATGTATCTCCCAGGGTTTCGATGTAATCACTTTTTTTTTTGTCTTTTGTCCGTGTATTTTCCTTGCGAATTTTCGTTACTTATGCTATTGTTACGAAGTGAATTGTTGGCTTTGAATAAATAATCACCTAAGCAGTAACGTAAAAGCCTTCAATTTTGATCCAAAAGTAGGTTTGAAAGGATCAGTAATTTATGTTGAGGTGGTGCAAATATGGACACCTTAATGCTTAAAGCATCCGGGAAGGGAAAATATTTTGAGAAAACAAGAATAATAACGCCATTGTAATTGCTTTATTATATTTGATAACAATCAGACTTATTAAATAAGTTTATCAGACTTATTTTTAAAAATCCGGGAAATGTTGATATTCCCAGACTGGTCTGAAAATATAGACAGGCACGCGTCCACATTAACAGTGTGAAATCAAAATAATCAAATGTTCTAATTAATCTTCTTATTCTATGCTTAGGCATTAATTAAGTTTTTGCTTCCTTGTCTTCTTCATTAATTTTAATCAAATATTTTTCTGTTTTTCTTAATATATTCCGTGGAGTAAGGTTGCCCATGGATCAAGTAGGGAAGGTGGTGTCGGAGCACTAACCTACCCTATTCTTTTTTTCCTAAATAACACTAAATCAATGCCGTTATAGTGCCAACAAAAAAATTTATTTGATAAAACACTCTATCAGTAAGTCTTTATTAGTGATATGAAGCAAAATACATGAACATATCGATCAAATGTAATCATTTAAAAATTATGGGGATAATCGCACGTGAGGCAGAGGGAGGGGGTCCCATCAGATCTCAAAATCTCACCAAAGTGGCGGGCCATTTAAATTACAGAAAAAATACCTCACGTAATTAATGGATGGCCCCTTATACTTGACTAAGCGACGCCCAATTGCTTCTCAAAACTTTTAAGAGAAAACTACATACATAAGAGAAAAAACTTAAAAAACGTATGAAGGGAAACGTATGAAACAGATCGTAAAACATACAGGGGGATGATACCGATAGGCATTCAGATTTTCCTTTCGGATTTTTTAGGCCACTCTAGATATATGTATATGACGAATCTGTGGCCCGTCACCATTACGATTATTTTTCTCTTTTTTTATTTCCTAGTTTTCCTATTACCAATTTTTGCCATTTGTGGTCATAAATGTCTAATAGAAATACGTAAAAGTTTTTCAGTGATTTTTATAGTCTAAATCGGCCAAAAAGAAATGTCATAAATTGAAAACAATTCTTTTTCATTGCGTTCCAAAATTATCATCTCCAATGATCTTGACGTTTGCAGCACAACGCAAACGGCAATATCATTGGAAATTATAATTTTTCATACTGGCGTTGTATGTGCTGTTGCCCGAAAGGAGTATCCAGTTCTTCAATTCCTGACCAGCCTCTATCGCGTTTTCAAAATACGAAACTAGACATATAGATGAACACACACTATCATTCCCCGCGAGATCGGGTGATCGTATGTAGCCGATTACATTGTAGCGATCGTGCTACGTTCTTCTCGCTTCCGTCGCTGAAGATGGTTCGGCTAATGACGCACTCTCACTCGCACCCGCACGCTCCCCTACGCTCTCGGCTGCGTTGTGTTGAAACGCCGCCGTACTGTCCTTGCGTAAACGGGGATGATGCGTTCTCGCTGTCACCAGAGCGTCATTCACGATTTCATTGGCTCGCTCCTCGCTCCAGCGTCCTCGGCAATCTTTGGCTTTTTCCAACCGCTCCAGCCCGAGTGACGAACGACGGGGTTTTCGTTTGTTGTCTCGCATAGAAGACAACAAACCATCTCATCGCTTGTAGAATATGTGCACTTTCTGGTACTTATGCTTGGCGGCCGGATGGATGATTGGCTTGTTTTTGGGGATAATGCTTTATCGCTTGATGAAAGTATGAGAATTAATATAATAATACGAATATAAATATATTTCCGCTTACTTTTATGAATTATAATTTATTTGGCATAAGGACGGGTGTGAGTAAAACGTAAACAATTTTTTAGAAGATAAATAAGTTGTAATTTAGATTTATTATTATATTTAAATTAACGTATAAACTAAAAAAAATAAGTGTTCAGAGTGCGCGATACATTTTTTTGTATACATTAATAACGCAGAAAATTAAGAGCTAAATAAGCACTGAAATCATTTAAAAGCCCCCCGCGCGTGCCGTCGGGTGACGTCACGCGCGAGTCATGCTCAGATTGCTTTTTCCCTCGAAGCCTTCGTTTCGGCTTGGCCGCACATAAACGTGCTCAGCGTCCATGTATTAGTGTAGCTGCCGAATGCGCGGTCGGGAAACTTCGACCGCGGTCGACTCTTTCCGAAGACCTCCGAGCGTCGCTCGCTCACGGACACGCGCTACTATGATTGTGTGATGGGCGCGTAAGAGACTAGAGAGGGGGTAACTTTTACGCGCGATCTGGCAGCACAGCCGCCCAGTCGATCGGGTCGACTTCGAGACTCGCTAGGCGGTCCGCCCTTTATCACCGAGCTACCGCGCGTAATCTCAGCTGCGCCCGGTAAGAAGGAAACACCTTCTCGTGTCGCCTGGAATCCGGATACCCGAGCCGAGCAGATCTTTCATCATTTTTCACTGATTAGCAACAATAATTAATTGAACTTTACAATATCCTCTCGAGCGGTCACCCCACCATCTAGGCGACCCCCAACGAGAGGCTCCCCCAGCCAGAATGCCCAAAGCGCTGTCAGGAAAGGGAACTTCTCCTAGCACGCCTGAGGCTATTTAAGGAATCACCCGAGCGACGGAGGGCCACTCAGCAAATTCACAATCACAAAGTTTGAGTAACCATAGGATACCCGACTTCGTGGGTCTCCTTCAGGAGAGTTTAGCTCCGTGAGCCAAGGCTCCATCCTAAACTCATCCCAGCTTCGTGGGTAGGTATTCTCATCCTCTTGGGAAGCCCCAGCATTGCGCTGGAAGTCCAACCTTGAGGAAAGGAGCAATTGTGGTGATCGTCAGATAGGGAATAGACAAACGTACAACTGAAGATTGTCGGACCACAGGGCCCGTCGATCTCAACCCGGGACGAGATCTACGAATGCGACCTACGCGAAGAACGCGGTCCGAATATCGCCCTGTACGATATGCCGCGAGGATGCGGTCCGAGTATCGATCAGTACGATATGCCGCGAGGGATTTCTAACAGACTGGCGTCTCCAGTCCTTCGTCCTTCTCGACTGACTTCGAGGAGGCCAACCGGCCCAAACGGCCGGTCCCGTCATAAAGCAATCGACCCACGAAAGGCGTCGTACGCTTTATCATTATCAGCTGGCTTCTCCAGCTCATCGGCTAAGTGAAGTGGCGTTCGTTTAGCCACCTTGATTTATCAAGGCCCGCCACCTTAAAAACCTCGGAATATATCTCACGAAAGCATCGGAAATATCAGCTGGCTTCTCCAGCTCATCGGCTAGGTGAAGTGGCGTTCGCTTAGCCTCCTTGATTTACCAAGGCCCGCCACCTTAAAAACCTCGGAATATATCTCACGAGAGCCCAGTAAGCAAGAGCTGTAGAAAACTTCGTTTTCTTTGCAGCGATCGGTAGGAGCACGGGCGCAAACGTGCGACGGGCCGGGACAAGGAAAGAGACGTGAAACAAGAGTGAGAGAGAGAGAGAGAGAGAGAGAGAGAGAGAGAGAGAGTGCGACCAACAACACCTCGTCGCCTCGTTCGAGCATGATACCTACTCGATACTCCTGTTTTCCTATCCCGTGCCGCGATATCGGCGACTAATTTCGAGCTCTTTTTAACGTCTGCACGTCCACCTAACACCCGGATCTCCTCGTTCTAACAGTTACTAACATCTTGTCTTTGGCCATACTAAATTCGACCCGTCATCAATCAATCGACCATTTTTGAATGCCGATGATGAAGGATTGATACGGGCGACTCGCGAGAGCCCCGGATTCCTGAGGCATCCCCACAAAAACCATTAAATAAATTCATTACTAAATCTTTGAACGACCACGGTAAGCCGATCACGCCTACGTCCATATCGAGTCCACTTCGGGAACCCCATCCTCCTCCACCGGCAGATTCTAGCCTCCGGTTCCTCGCTCCTTGCGCTGCCGGGAGAAAAAGGATCGAGAAACCCCGCGAAAACGTAAAACGTTTCAGTACAAAAACTATAGTTTAACGTAACGTCTCAAAAATAGGTGGGCTAGGTAGCTCCATCACAACTCGGCAACGGCTTGTCTGAAACAAAAAAATCAAAGTCCATTAGATTCAGTATGACACCAGCTACAAAATTACCCTCGGATATAAAGTTTTATCAAAAAATACAAAAATGGCAGATGAAAAACGAAAAAAGTAAAAAAAACGCGTTTTTCGCAGTTTTTCGCAAAAAAAAGAATAAAAATCATAATTTTAAAACCATCGAGGGTCATCTTGTTGCGAATCATGTTTACAATATGTGGTTCAAATTTCAAGAGAATCGGTTTATTAGTTTTAGAGATACGATGGAGCTAGATTTTGAAAACGTTGTTTCGAGAAAAACGCGTTTGAAGTTTATACTATGAAAAACTCTTACCTAAACTCAATCGTCAATTCCTGCACCGTACAAAATCCCGTCTGATTGCTCATCATCGTCGATTTCTTCAAGTCTTGCTTGCTTTCGTTTGGTTCTGGTCTCTTTTGAGCACTCAGAACTGCGGCGGTTTGCAGAGCGAACACGCTCGTCATCGCGATTGTCGGCGAGTCCGATGGCGATCGGGCCGAGTTTGACGCCCATTATTTCCATTATTTTAAGCATTGGACGAAATCCTCCATTAAAGACACACGCGGAAACTTTGCAGGCAATGTCTACGATTTTTTTGCCGTTGAACATGTGTTTAGGTGCCATATTCCATACGCAATTGTTAAAACTTTCATTATTGTTTTGCGTATGGCCACCTAAACACCTTTCGAGCAGTTCTGTTTTGGTGAGATCCTCGTAAATAGGTTTTAAAACTTCCTGTACTTCCTCAGAAAGAGCAGGAGGATTTTGTAATGTTGCTGAAGGCCGATGGGTCGGCCGAGCGCACTATACGCTGAGGTAGACGAAATGAGGTCTTGACGTTCAGGTAAAAAAAAAATACTTAGAGAGCTCGGATTTTCATAAGATTTTGGCAGAATATTTCTGAATGTATGTACTTTCGAAAACAGTAAAAAAAATCGATTTTTTGAAATTTTCAAAGTGGACTGGCCCCTTAAAAAAAAATGACGGATAAAGGTCGTAAACAGTTTAAGTGGTAAGGGTTAAGGACTCTTGGGCGCTATAAATTTATTGTAGCAGAGTTGCCAGATAGTCGATATGTCCCATCCCTAGATAAATTTCGTATCTCCCTAAAAAAACCCTAAACAGCGGTGCAAATATATATATATATACATAAAATATACTATGACAATGCCATATAGCGGTAAGCAAATGCATTGTCCGAGATGTGGTCAAGAACCGACAGGGAGCAAAACAGCGAGCACAGTTTTGCATATTCGCTGCACACTTGACGCCGAGTGTTGCAAGTTTGAACCGCCGGCGTCAATGTTCAAACGCTTCAACTCGGAAACGGTGTACAGCACGGTGGCGGATGACGATGTCATGGTGGTGGACAACTTATGTCCGGATGAATCCGAATAATCACCGAACTAAGAAAGAGGCCAGAGAGAGAGAGAACAACACAAATATTCTAAAGCACTTTTCCAGTCTCCTACATTATAAAACATATATGATAGTTTATATGTAAAAAAAATCATAAATATTTTAGTATATGGAATCCCCCTAAAAAACTTTAAGAAGTAAAAAAAAACGCCAAGTAATAAAAAATGCCCTCGAAAAAATTATCGGTTGTTTCACTATCTACAAGATTCTAATTAACCTCGAAATATTTGTGATTTTTTTCAAACAATAGTTTTATTTAGATTCTAATTTTTCAACTCAAACGTACAAAAGAAGTGAAATAACTTTTTATGAAAAAGCCAAGCAAATTTACCAGAAACATGCAGAAAATTACCAAACTCTAGTAATACCATTTTTCTCAATATTTTGTTTTCAAAAACCATTTTACTCTCATAATAAAAGTACGAATCACGATTATATAAAAGTACAGCGTATGCATCACACAAGTACTGTATGTATGTATCACTAGAAAAGCTGGGCAACGACTTGGCGTGCATGGTTAAGAAAAAAAGCTCGGCGAAGGATGACGTTTTCTCAACAACCTGACCATTAGTTTAAGAAAAACATAAATTGACACAATTTATTATGTAACTGCAAACCAAGTTTCTGATTCCGCAAAGTATAACTTGAAAAATCAGTGATGTACCCCTAGACCACACGGCTCTTGAAATCTCACTTTATTTGCATACCTTGAAAAGTTGTGTGGAAGTATTCACTTTCTACTCTATTGCAGAACCACCATACATCTCATGAAATCTATTGCGTCGTATAAATTTTGGTGTAATGAACATAGTTTTGGCAGGCTGAAGGTTTGAACTACGGTCCGCACCACTTGCTGGTGGAAAAGGAATATCGATATTACTCTCGACACCTATGGCTCCATTTCCGATAATCTGTCTCAGTACAGTGGAACATCTGATTTCTAATAATCCTGTATGCCTGATGTGATGTTACAATTTGAAATGATCTATGTAGATAAATTGTTGCAAAAGTTACTTTTGCAAGCGGTAGGGACGTTTCTGTAAGAAAATCGTGTATCTTCACGAGCTTTTTTTCTTAACCATGCACGCCAAGTCGTTGCCCAGCTTTTCTAGTGATACATACATACAGTACTTGTGTGATGCATACGCTGTACTTTTATATAATCGTGATTCGTACTTTTATTATAAGAGTAAAATGGTTTTTGAAAACAAAATATTGAGAAAAATGGTATTACTAGAGTTTGGTAATTTTCTGTATGTTTCTGGTAAATTTGCTTGGCTTTTTCATAAAAAGTTATTTCACTTCTTTTGTACGTTTGAGTTGAAAAATTAGAATCTAAATAAAACTATTGTTTGAAAAAAATCACAAATATTTCGAGGTTAATTAGAATCTTGTAGATAGTGAAACAACCGATAATTTTTTCGAGGGCATTTTTTATTACTTGGCGTTTTTTTTTTACTTCTTAAAGTTTTTTAGGGGTTTAAGTTATACTTTGCGGAATCAGAAACTTGGTTTGCAGTTACATAATAAATTGCGTCAATTTATGTTTTTCTTAAACTAATGGTCAGGTTGTTGAGAAAACGTCATCCTTCGCCGAGCTTTTTTTCTTAACCATGCACGCCAAGTCGTTGCCCAGCTTTTCTAGTGATACATACATACAGTACTTGTGTGATGCATACGTTGTACTTTTATATAATCGTGATTCGTACTTTTATTATAAGAGTAATATGGTTTTTGAAAACAAAATATTGAGAAAAATGGTATTACTAGAGTTTGGTAATTTTCTGTACGTTTCTGGTAAATGTGCTTGGCTTTTTCATAAAAAGTTATTTCACTTCTTTTGTACTTTTGAGTTGAAAAATTAGAATCTAAATAAAACTATTGTTTGAAAAAAATCACAAATATTTCGAGGTTAATTAGAATCTTGTAGATAGTGAAACAACCGATAATTTTTTCGAGGGCATTTTTTATTACTTGGCGTTTTTTTTTTACTTGTTAAAGTTTTTTAGGGGGATTTCATATCTCTTTAAAACGGAAATACTTCATTTTTTATAGTTATAAACTTACCGTAGTTATAAACTTAACGAGTTTTTGGGCGATTATTGATAATAATAAGATTATCTTAACTTATTAATTGAATTTACAAATTGAGAAATGTTTTTGTTGTCCAGTTGTAACAGATGTACAGTCACTGACAAAACCTCAGTCAAGCACACGCCAATATCGTCGAACTTGACTTCAGTTGGTATTGAAAGTGGAAAATTAACATTTCTCAGTGTTAATTTATTATTAAATTAGCCGCTTGTAAGGCTAAACTTGTACGATATGATCTAGACTTGTAAATTTACGATTCGCCCATTTTGGACTAATTTATTGTCTGACGGTCCATCCAGTAATACCGTAAAATTAAATAATGTATTGTTTTGAATAAATTATAAATAAGGGAAAATAAATATTCATGTGTTTTACAATTTTCATCAACCGTAAGCCCTGAAAAGTAACTTTATAAACTTTATTTTTCAAACCACCCCAACATATTTTTTCCATTTCTTTATTTTTATTATTATAGAGAGTAATCTTTGTGAAAATTTAACTTGTCTAAGACTGTGTGAAAATGTCGTAACGATTTGATCAGTATGAAAATAAAAAAAATTTGGGCTATTAAAATGAAAAAGTTTTCGATGCATCTTACAATACAAACTTCAACGTCATCAAGTTGTATACTATAGAAAGTACGGCACCTACCGATCATAATCGTGGTCGAGAAAAAAGCAAAAATCCTTGTTTAAACAAATATTTTTGCATTACTTTTACCGTTGATTTTTGCAGCGCGTACGCAACAATCATATTTGCTGAGGGGTACAGAAAGTACCGCGCTTACCGATCACAATCTTGGTCGAGAAATAATTCTTGAATGGTTTAAACAATTTTTTACGCATTGTTTTTGCCGTTATGTTTTGCAGCGCGCAAGCAGTAATCATATTTGCTGAGAGGTACAGAAACTACCGCACCGACCGATCACAATCGTGGTCGAGAAGAAATGCTTTAATTGTTTACACAATTATTGTCGCATTATTTTTACCATTGAGTTTTGCAACGCGTAAATAGCAATCATATTTACTGAGAGGTATAGGAAGTACTGTATCTACCGATCACAAACGTGGTCGAGAAAAAACAAATTGATAATTGTTGAAACAATTATTTTTGAATTATTTTTTACCGTTATGATTTGCAGCGTGCAAACAGCAATCATATATACTGATAGGCAATCATATATGCTCAAATTACCGTATCTACCGATCACAATCGTGATCGAGAATGAACGCATTCATAATTTTTCAAACAATTATGTTTGCATTATTTTTATTGTTAGGTTTTGCGGTTCGCAAGCAGCAATTTATTTGCCGAGAGGTACTGAAAGTACCGTATCTACCGATCACAATCCTGGTCGAGATAAACGCATTCATAATTGTTATTATGATTGCATTATTTTTATTGTTATGTTTTGCGGCTCACAAGCAGCAATTTATTTGCCAAGAGTCACTGAAAGTACCGTATCTACCGATCACAATCGTGGTCGAGATAAACGCATTGATAATTGTTTAAACAATTATGATTGCATTATTTTTATTGTTAGGTTTTGCGGCTCGCAATCAGCAATTTATTTGCTGAGAGGTACTGAAAGTACCGTATCTACCGATTACAATCATGATCGAGATAAACGCATTCATAATTGTTTAAACAATTATGTTTGCATTATTTTATTGTTAGGTTTTGCGGCCTGCAATCAGCAATCTATTTGCTAAGAGGTACTGGAAGTAAGCACCGTATCTACCAATCACAATCGTGGTCGAGATAAACGCATTCATAATTGTTTAAACAATTATGATTGCATTATTTTTATTGTTATGTTTTGCGGCTGGCAAGCAGCAATTTATTTGCAGAGAGGTACTGAAAGTACCGTATCTACCGATCACAATCGTGGTCGGGATAATCGCATTCATAATTGTTTAAACAATTAAGATTGCATTATTTTTATTGTTAGGTTTTTCGGCTCGCAAGCAGCAATTTATTTGCCGAGAGGTACTGAAAGTACCATATCTACCGATCACAACCGTGGTCGAGATAAACGCATCCATAATTGTTTAAACAATTATGTTTGCATTATTTTTATTGTTATGTTTTGCGGCTCGCAAGCAGCAATTTCTTTGCCGAGAGGTACTGAAAGTACCGTATCTACCGACCACAATCGTGGTCGAGATAAACGCATTCATAATTGTTTAAACAATTATGGCTGCATTATTTTTAACGTTGGATTTTACATAGCGCAAGCAGCAATCATAATTGTTAAGAGGTTTGAAAGTACCGTATCTCCCGATCACAATCGTGATCGAGGAAAAATGCAAAAATAATTTTTTAAACAATTATTTTTGCATTATTTTTAGCGTACCGTTTTGCGGCTCGCAAACAGCAATCTATTTGCTGAGAGGTACTGAAAGTACCGTATCTACCGATCACAATCGTGGTCGAGAATAAATGCATTCATAATTGTTTAAACAATTATGTTTGTATTATTTATACCGTAAATGTTTACTGAGCCAATCGCTACCCTCAGCAAGGACTCTTTCTGCGAAATTCGTGTTTTTGAATTTCTTGCGAAGTCGGCGTTGAGAAAAGAAAATAAAGTTCTTTCTCGACGCTGGCTGTGTTATGTATGTTTGTGCATGTATATACGCTCACGCGGTGTGTACGCGCTACGAAGGATCAGCCCGCGGCAAGATAAAAATCTTAAACCGCGTGCGGCTGACGTAGTAATGCACACCAACATACACGCACATACGCGTTGCGAGACGCAGGAAGGCATTTACAATCTCCCGGTAGGTAGCAGGGGTTCGTACGAGTTCTGCCCTACCGACTGGAGCCGGGGCTGCGTCGAGGTACCGTTCCCTCTTAAAGCCGACAGAGCCTATACATTCGAAGAACCCGACTTTTGACGTTTCTAGCGCGCCATTGTTTGTTTATAGTAGCACCTCTCTGAAGTGAGCAAACAGTGCACTTCACGCTGAAACTCTAAGCGTTCCCATCATGTTAACGCTTTCCCCAAAAGGACGTATGTAGTATAGCTTACGATGCGACCGAATAACTTTATCCCTCCAAGTTCTAAAGTGTTGAAGAATTTTTGTGGTAAAAAAGTCGCTCGGAAATTCGGCTAATATTACGAGATCTCAAGTTTGAG
Organism: Ophion ventricosus; assembly: GCA_963932345.1. Taxonomy (NCBI): domain Eukaryota; kingdom Metazoa; phylum Arthropoda; class Insecta; order Hymenoptera; family Ichneumonidae; genus Ophion; species Ophion ventricosus. The sequence continues at coordinate 8,176,766 of OZ010720.1, forward strand.
TAGGCGGATCGAAAAATTACCCAAACAAAATCGATAGGAAAAAATAACATTTGATTGGTAAAATGTCATTAGATTTTCAATTCGTCTCCGCGTTTTCGCGTAATGTCGATTATAAGTTAAAAAGTCGTCTGCTAAAGCCCATCTTGGCGTATAAAGAGTGCGCGGCGTGTCGTGTCGTGACAGTCGTTTTTTTTTATTACTTGGCGTCGAGACGCTGCCGCGTCTCTTGATTATTAAATAAAATATCGACGTGCAGTGTACAACAGTTGCAATCAGTGCAATGTATAATTGTGGCAGCGTCATGAAGTTCGTTTTTTGCCCTTCAATTGGTTGATTGTGCAATTTAAAACCGACAAAGGTTAACATTTTTTAATCATGAAAAAACCCAAAAAAAATCCCTAACAAAATGTTCTCCCTGTTTCTACCCTATACTAGTTGAAAACACCCTAAATCTAGGGAGAAAATCCCTAACCTGGCAACACTGTACGGAAATGGTATACGAGTCCTGTTGGAAATAAACAGTTTTCATTGCGGCCACTGTGTGGCGCCGGTGATGACTGACGCATCGGTGGTGGGGCAGTGTTGCCAGATAGTCGATATGTCCCATCCCTAGATAAATTTCGTATCTCCCTAAAAAAACCCTAAACAGCGGGGCAAATATATATATGCACAAAATATACTATGACAATGCCATCTAGCGGTAAGCAAATGCATTGTCCGTCATGTGGTCAATAACCGACAGGGAGCAAAACAGCGAGCACAGTTTTGCATGTTCGCTGCACACTTGACGCCGAGTGTTGCAAGTTTGAACCGATGGCGTCAATGTTCAAACGCTTCAACTCGGAAACGGTGTACAGCACGGTGGCGGATGACGATGTCATGGTGGTGGACAACTTATGTCCGGATGAATCTGAATAATCACCGAACTAAGAAAGAGGCCAGAGAGAGAGAGAGAGAGAGAGAGAGAAGAATACAAATATTCTAAAGCACTTTTCTAGTCTCCTACATTATAAAACATATATGATAGTTTATATGTAAAAAAATCATAAATGTTTTAGTATATGGAATTATTAAATAAAATATCGACGTTCAGTGTACAACAGTTGCAATCAGTGCAATGTATAATTGTGGCAGCGTCGTGGAGTTCGTTTTTTGCCCTTCAATTGGTTGATTGTGCAATTTAAAACCGACAAAGGTTAACATTTTTTAATCATGAAAAAACCCTAAAAAAATCCCTAACAAAATGTTCTCCCTGTTTCTACCCTATACTAGTTGAAACCACCCTAAATCTAGGGAGAAAATCCCTAACCTGGCAACACTGTATTGTAGTCTGTCTCGACTTAAAAAAATTGATTAAGGAAGTTTAAGTATCTAAATTTATTTGTAGGAAGGGGACGTCTATTAATCCCGTGAGCTCAAAATAGGGGCGGGGGGGGGGGGGGGGGGGGGGTCTGGCAAAATCTCACCCAATCTCATTTAGGTGGAGGGGGAGGCGTCGTTGAAAATCTCACGTCAACTTTGTAATTCAGAAAATATACTATAATAGCATTTTGTAAGGTACAGGGTGCAAATATAGACACCTTAAGGCTTAAATCATTCTAGAAAGGAAAATATTTTAAGAAAATCAGAATCATAACACCATTGTAATTGCTTTATTAAATTTAGTAACAATCAGACTTATTAAGGTATTACTGGATTGACCGTCGAGAAAAAAATTAGTCCAAACTGGGCGAACCGTGCATTTACGTCTAGATGATGTACATATTTAACCTTACAAATAGGTAATTTAGGAATAAATTAACACTTAGAAATGTTAATTTTCCACTTTCAATAATAATTTAAGTCAAATTCGACGATATTGGCATGTTCTTAACTGAGGTTTTATCAGTTACTGTACATCTGTTTCAGCTGTCCAACAAAAAACCTCTTAATTTTTAAATTTAATTAATACTTTTAGATCACTTTATTATTGTCAATAATTACCCAAAAACTTAATATATATTTAGATTTTCAATAAATCCTGTTAATTCATCGTTAAAAAAAAAGGACTTCAATTAATTTCTCGACAATTACGCAGTCCATTTACTCGAAACTTAGCATACTCAATCGCATGAGCCTAATCTTGATGCTATAATATTTTCAGAAATTACTTCTGAAAATATTTTTTGAAATATTTTTGAAATATTTTTGAAAATATCTGAAAAATGGTTTTGCAACCATTAACGTCTGCAGAAGCTGTTTTCCCATAGGCCACCATGTTAAATTCATATGTGTATAACTATTAAATTATTTAGTAAAAAAATTCGACAGTAATTCATGTATTACTATTCTATAAAGAACTATAACTTCTCAAATTTTAAAGAATTTTGGCGATTTTTTAAAATCCATCCAGTAATACCTTAAGTATATGAGGCATTCCACAGGTTTCCAGCAAGGTCAAAACCCTCACTATTTTTCAGAGTCCTGCAATTTTTTTATTATCATAAGGTACTTACTAGGAGTGTCTGTGATTATTTTCAGATTTTTTTTATGAGTCCTGCTCTAGATATCTCAATTTTTGAAAAATGAGAATTAGTTTTCAACTAGATGTACCTTAAAAACTATGGCCCAGGCAAAAAAAATTATTGGACAAAATATTTTTGATTATGAATGAACTTTAGACTTTAACAATAAAAAAAAAAAATTTCGTACAAAAATTATATAATAAATGAAAAAAATCGATTTTCAAAAAGTATGTCACGTTTGATTTTGCTCTAAATTTTTCTGAATTTTCTGTTGTTAGTGTGGACATACAGAAAAAATTGGCATCATGGGCCGCGAACTGGTTTAGAACATACGGGCCGATTTGCATTTTTTTTTTTGTTATTCATCTTATCTTTAGTTGTATCAGTCTGATTTGAATTAGTAGTGGACATAACTGAAAAATAACACGATAAGATGAAACTTCAAGCAGCTTCGGATAATGTAATTGACGATTTCGAAATTTATCGCATTTCTAACTTTTAAATACGTTATAAAGGTTATGTAATTTCACATACAATCATAACATCGAAATCGGCCAAGGAAATACGGGAACGTTTACTTCCGACCTTGCCGCCGGTGTCGCGTCGTTCGGGCGGGAAATTTGAAAATTTGAAAAAATCAATCTTATAACATACAAAAAACTTTGATATATTTTTTTATGTGAAATTCAAAGTTTCTCCCAATTAATCATCCAATTCATATCAATATGAAAGAAAAAAAAATGCAAATCAGCCTGTATCTTCTATACCAGTTCGCGGCCTGTCTTGCCAATTTTTTTCTGTATGTCTACACTAACAGAAAATTTAGATAAATTTAGAGCAAAATCAAACGTGACATACTTTTTGAAAATCGATTTTTTTCATTTATTATAGAATTTTTGTACGAAAAAAATTGTTTTATTGTTAAAGTCAAAAGTTCATTAAAAATCAAAAATATTTTGTCCCATAATTTTTTTTGATTCTCATTTTTCGAAAATTGAGATATCTGGAGCAGGACTCATAAAAAAAAAATGAAAAAAATCACAGATACTCCTAAGGTACCTTATGATAATAAAAAAAATGCAGTACTCTGAAAAATAGTGAGGGTTTTGACCTTGCTGCAAACCTGTGGAATGCCTCATATAATAATTCACAAGATTCGCTAATACTGGGCAATAAAAAACGTTCACTTGTCATAAATATTGTGTTTTTTCTTACCTAGTATTTAAAAGTAAGAAATGCAATAAATTTCGAAATCGTCAATTACATTATCCGAAGCTGCTTGAAGTTTCATCTTATCGTGTTATTTTTCAGTTATGTCCACTACTAATTCAAATCAGACTGATACAACTAAAGATAAGATGAATAACAACAAAAAAAATGCAAATCGGCCCGTATCTTCTAAACCAGTTCGCGGCCCATGATGCCAATTTTTTCTGTATGTCCACACTAACAACAGAAAATTCAGAAAAATTTAGAGCAAAATCAAACGTGACATACTTTTTGAAAATCGATTTTTTTCATTTATTATATAATTTTTGTACGAAATTTTTTTTTTTTATTGTTAAAGTCTAAAGTTCATTCAAAATCAAAAATATTTTGTCCGATAATTTTTTTTGCCTGGGCCATAGTTTTTAAGGTACATCTAGTTGAAAACTAATTCTCATTTTTCAAAAATTGAGATATCTAGAGCAGGACTCATAAAAAAATCTGAAAAAAGTCACAGACACTCCTAGTAAGTACCTTATGATAATAAAAAAATTGCAGGACTCTGAAAAATAGTGAGGGTTTTGACCTTGCTGAAAACCTGTGGAATGCCTCATATACAGGCTGTCCCAGGACGTAATGTGATCTCTGAAATGGGGGGGTTAGGGGTGACATTCTGAGTCGATTGATATAAGCGTGTATGGTTCCCAGATCAACCCCTGAATTATTATTAATTTTTAAAGACGCGCCAATCAGGCGCGCCCGATGAACGGGCTTACGTCGGTGAGCGATACGCGTGTGTGTAGTGCCTGGTGGAGCGGTGCTTCTACCTTGCGTTCTCTCGCGCTCGTGGTGTGAGCGCTTGCATATGGTATGGGTGCCTCGCTGTAAGTGCTTTCGTGGTATGGGTGGGTCTCTGCGCCCGCATCGGTGTGAGCGCTTGAGTGTAGTAGTGCTCTCTGTTTACGTACACTCGTCGTATGGTGCGACGGGGAAGGCCACCATCGGTGTGAGCGCTCGAATGTAGTAGTGCGCTTCTCCTTGCGTATTTCATTTCTCGTATTTTCAATCATCGAAAAATAAAGATCAAGTTTTTAAATAAACAAAAGTTTCAAATAAAACAACTAAAAACAATTGATTATTTTTATTACCCGATTAGCCCAATACATTTTGAGGGCATTTTGTAATTTTTATAATTTCAATTCGCATGAAAATTGGAATAAAATGAGAACATTATTCAATTTTATTTATTCGCAGGCATTTCTTCGCAACCTTCTCTGTCTTATCACTCATAAAAATACAAAAACGAAAAACGGCGGATTTTCTTCAATCCATTTTCTCGGAAAAATTCTTTGCAAAATAGTTCATCAAAATTGATAATGAAAAAAATGAATAACTGAAAGTTGATCCCGTATTTTTCTGATTTTTTTTTTAATTGAGCTTCCAACAAAATCGTGAAGTGTAAATAAATGAATTCGTAATGAAAAAAAAACACGGAGATTATTTCACATGAAAAAGGAATAATTGACATAAGCTCGATTAAAAAAAAATTACAGAGAAATACGGGATCAATTTTCAGTTATTAATTTTTTTCATTATCAATTTTGATGACCTATTTTTCAAGAATTTTGCCGAGAAAATGGATTGAAGAAAATCCGCCGTTTTTCGTTTTTGTTTTTTATGCCTGATAAGACACAGAAAGTTGCGAAGAAATGCCTGCGAATAAATAAAATTGATTAATCTTCTCATTTTATTCAAATTTTCATGCGAATTGAAATTATAAAAATTACAAAATGCCCTTAAAATGTTTTGATCTAATCGGGTGATAAAAAAAAATTCAATTGTTTAATTGTTTTATAAAAAACTTTTGTTTATTTAAAAACTTATTGATCTTTATTTTTCGATGATTCAAAATACGAGAAATGAGATACGCAAGGAGAAGCGCACTACTACATTCGAGCGCTCACACCGATAGTGGCCTTCCCCGTCGCACCATACTACGAGTGCACGTAAACAGAGAGCACTACTACACTCAAGCGCTCACACCGATGCGGGCGCAGAGTCCTACCCATACCACGAAAGCACGTACAGCGAGGCACCCAATACCACATGCAAGCGCTCGCACCGACGAGCGCGAGTGTACGCACGGTAGGAGCACCGCTCCGCCAGGCACCACACACGCTCGGATCTTTCACCGACGTAAGCCCACTCATCGGGCGCGCCTGATTGGCCCGTCTTTAAAAATTAATAATGATTCAGGGGTTGATCTGGGTATCATACATGCTTATATCAATCGACTCAGAATTTCACCCCCAACCCCCCATTTCAGGGATGACATTCCGTCCTGGGATAGCCTGTATAGCCTTTGTAATAAACAATTTTTAAAAACCCGTGAAACGTTGATATTTCCAGACTGGTCTGAACATATATACGGGCACGTGTCCATATTAACAGTATGAAATAAGAATAAACAAATGTTCTTATTAATCTTCTTATTCTATTCTCAGGAATGAATTAAGTTATGCTTCCTTATCTTCTTCATTCATTTTAATTAAATATTTTTTCTGTTCATCCTAATATATCCTTTGGAGTCAAGTTGCCCATGGATCGAGTAGGGAAGGTCGTGTCGGAGCACTACCCTACCAAATTTGTTCAAACTAAATAACACTAAATTAAAAACGTTGTAGTGCACCTTAAAGTAGTATCATTTTTCTCGTCTTCTTTCACAGAAAAAAATGTATTTCGCAGAACACTCTATAAGTGAGTCTTTATTAGTCGTATGAAGCAAAATGCAGGAACATATGGAACAAATGTAATCATTTAAAAAATATGCGGAAAATCTCACTTCAAACCCTTTACTACCTAGGCTAATCCGTTTTTTTTTTTCAAATTCGAGATATATATCTGAAACTTTTCTCACATCGGATAATCATGAGAAATGTCATGCAATCGAAATTCTCAGGACGGCTTTACGTTAGGAGAAATGGAGATGATGGCATGAATAGTCCCTTAATGTTTTTAGTCCCAAAAGCGTGTCGGGGCCCCTTGTTTTCTCGCACTAGACGCCATTGTACCATTATCGAAAATTAACTAAGTCGTCCCATATGAGTGTAAACACTCAGGCGCACGTTTTTCGTAATGACTGGATGGGGGGGGGGAGGGATCTTCTACGTGACCAGCTAGAAAAACGAAATGCCTCGTTAGTCGTTCTTCGTTCGCACAAGAGCGGTCAGAAGCAGCCGAACATTGCAGACGAGGCTCGAGCCAGAAGTGCGTCAATGAAATTGCGGACGATGCTTCGGTGAGAGTGAGAACGCAGCATACTCATGTGTCCAAGGACGATACGGCGGCGATTCGATAACACACCGTCGCGAGAGCAGCAAAGCGTGTGGGTGCGAACGAGAGCGCATCATCCGCCAAAACATCGCAAGCGACGGGAGCGCGGTCACTACAATGTAACAGGCTATACACGATCAGCCGAGCTGACGTATGATAGTGTGTATTCATCTATGCGGCTAGCTTCGTATTTTAAAGCCGCTCCAAGGGCTTCTGAGGAATTGGAGTACTGGAGGCTCCTTTAGGGCCTCGGTACGAACAACGCCAATATAACAAATTATTATCTCCAATCATCTTAGTGTTCGCATCAATTAACTCAACGAAAATTAATTCTATACTATTTATAAAATTCCTTTTTGGCCGAGTCAGGCTATATGAATGTAACTGGAATACTTTAACGCATTCTTATAAGAGATTTACGACCACAATTGTTAAAAAAAAAAATTTTGGTACGGGTATAAATAAATAAAAGACGACAAAAATAACCGCCATCGTGACGAGTCACTGAGCGTCATATACAAATATACCAGGTAGCCTAAAAAGTCCGACACGAAAATATAGATGGCTCCTATCAATAGGTACCCGAAACATCCCTGGGTACGTTAAACGATATTTTTTTACATTTCGAGAAAAAAGAATTTAAACATTCTTTTACGAACTTTCCTGTATCATACAATTTGTTTCTTTTCTCTCTTGTGTTTGTAATTTTCACTTGAAGGTATTTAGAAGCCATTGATAGTCGATTAGACTGGTATAAATATTTTTTATCGGAACATTAGTGACTGATCCTCTCAAACTTATTATATATGAAAAATATATAGAGATATATATAGGGCATTCCACGTCAAATCGACCACTTTCCGGCCTGGGCCCTTTTGATTTACCTGACAAGGAGACAGCACGACCGTGGGGTCGGGGATTTGGCCGAATTTTTTTGTGGTGAAAGAGGACCCCTAGCACCTCACGTGGTTAAAGTAGTAGGACGCACTACTCGGAAAATTCCGAGAAAAATCGATTCTAAGTTTCTTAGACGCCTTATGAGTTTAAAATGTCAGGCACTTGTCGAGCCGCCGTCTAGTCTAGATGGTTAGGGCTCGGTCTTTTGCGCCGGAGGTCTCGCGTTCGATTCCTCCTTCGGATCTTATTTTTTTTTTTTGTTATCCCAACAATTATTCAAAACGTTTCTCATCCCTACATTATTTTTTAAAATTTATTTTAGCTCAAGAACGTAAAGTTTTTCATTCACTGAAAAATATTCGTGCTCGTTATTCTATTTGGTTTTATGGCCTTGTAAGGGTCTAAAGAATTTTTACGTGGGGTTCTCCTTAGGATTATAACGGACATCTGCGCATAGGACTGTGCGTGAGTCTGTGAGAATTGAACAGCAGTTCATTTTTCGATTTCGTCGTGAACAGACGTGCCTATTTCTTATTGTTAAATTTCAAAGTTCTCTTACAATTCGAAGTTAAAAATGTCGACTGAAGAAGTTGCTGGCTCTTCTGGAATAGGAGAGGAAATTCCTGAAGAATCCATGTACAGTGATAAATCAAAATCGCGATTGAAGGACGCAGTAGTTTATTATGAAAAGCTGTTGACGGAAAATAATTTAATTGCATCGACACCTTCGGACAAAATATCTCACGATGCTATGTTATTGGCCGGAGAACTTTATAATAATACATTGGAACTTTTGGGTGGAAAAAAATTCGTAATTGAAGAGGAATTAATTCACGCTCATGAGGATTGCGAAGAACTACAGTTCGAAGTGCCCCAACTTGATTCTTCTCCAGACGAGTACGAACCGGAACCGAAAAAAAATAAAAGTGAAATGATTCCCATCGCCTACAAAGTCGAAGTCGTGAACATTGCTAAAGCGCATCCCACGTGGTCTTTGGTGATATTGGAAAAAAAAGGATGCAGTCGCTTGAAGAGAAAAGAATATCTTTCACAATGGGAGAATGATATTAAAAGTGGTGGAACGAGATTGGACAAATTTGAGGCGATAGATTCGTGGACCTACGACCGTTTTGTGGAAGCAAGACAGCAGTATCAGCAAGTTACGACAAGAAATTTACAACAATGGGCGTTGGCTGCTGCTGCACAATTCATCGATTTCAATTTCAAGGCGTCTGATCGATGGGTCACGGCATTCAAACAGAAACACAAAATTTCTCAACGGTAAATCACGAAACTGGTTTCGAAAAAAGAGGCGGCATCAATGGAGGAAATCCGGGCGTCTGCAGAGACCTTTCGTCGACAGACGTGCCGCTTAATACCTCAATACCATAAGGATTATGTTATAAATACTGACCAAACAGGTAAATACAAGTTTTCTGCGTACCAAATGTTTTTACCGATGCAACATGTATAAATTCAAAATTAATTTTATAAAAAGTTTTCTACATACATAGTCAAATATTTTTTAATATTAAAAATACTTTTTTTTCAGGATGTCAATATCAATCTGTTTTCAACAGGACACTTACTCAAAAAGGGAGTAAATCAGTTTTCGTCAAAAAGTCGGATTTCAATAAAGTGACGCATTCGTACACCGCACAATATTCCATCACATTATCCGGAAAACTGCTCCCACATGTCTTCGTATGTTTTCAAGAGGCGACCGGTCATTTCGGACCTCGTATTCAAAAATTAGTAAATGGCTATGCCAATACATATACGAACGTCATTGCAACATCATCGAAGTCCGGAAAACTAACAACAGCCTTATACACGGATTTTCTCCAGAAATGTTTAAAAACTTACGTCGGGGAGAATAAATTTTTACTTCTCATTGATTCTTGGGGGGGGGGGTCAAACAAATCCAGAGATGTATGATGAAATCTTCCAAGATGACGAAAATATGCCAACTTGCTCTGTAAAAGCAATTCCTCTAAAATGCACTTCCTTGGTGCAACCTTGTGATGTTTGCTTTTACAGACAAGTTAAAAATTTCATAAAGCGCTTGCAAAATTGCAGCGAATTGTTAGAGCAGAATCGTGAAATTAATTCCCGGGAAGATTGTATAAAAATCCATTCAATAATTCACCATCAATTATCGTCACCAATATTCCGAGACATGATTCAATACGCCTGGTTTGCCTCAACATTATCAGTTACTAGAAACATTTTCATGAATGTTAATGGGACATGTTTTTGTACGGATGTATTGCAAACTCCCTGCGATTGTAAAAAATCCGCTTTTATATGGTGCGCAAGATGTCGCAAAAATTATTGCTTTGTTTGTTTCTACGATAATTACCACTGCGGTTTTTGTATATAATTATTATATGAATGAAAATTGAATTTTTCCTAATCGACTTTGTTATTCTCATTAAAAACCCAATGTTCCTCCTCATATACTTTACAATGAAAAATAAAAAAACCCACCGTTATGAATTGTTTTATTGGAAAAAAAAAGAAAATAATTTTAAAAAATGAAAATAATAAATTACGAATTTTTTTTCACCTAAAAGTTCCAATGTATTATTATAAAGTTCTCCGGCCAATAACATAGCATCGTGAGATATTTCTCCCGAAGGTGTCGATGCAATTAAATTATTTTCCGTCAACAGCTTTTCATAATAAACTACTGCGTCCTGCAATCGCAATTTTGATTTATCACTGTACATGGATTCTTCAGGAATTTCCTCTCCTATTCCAGAAGAGCCAGCAACTTCTTCAGTCGACTTCTTTTTAACTTCGAATTGTAAGAGAACTTTGAAATTTAACAATAAGACATAGGCACGTCTGTTCACGACGAAATCGAAAAATGAACTGCTGTTCAATTCTCACAGACTCACGCACAGTCCTATGTGCAGATGTCCAAGGCCATAAAACCAAATAGAATAACGAGCACGAATATTTTTCAGTGAATGAAAAACTTTACGTTCTTGAGCTAAAATAAATTTTAAAAAATAATGTGGGGATGAGAAACGTTTTGAATAATTGTTGGGATAACAAAAAAAAAAAATAAGATCCGAAGGAGGAATCGAACGCGAGACCTCCGGCGCAAAAGACCGAGCCCTAACCGTCTAGACTAGACGGCGGCTCGACAAGTGCCTGACATTTTAAAATCATAAGGCGCCTAAGAAACTTTGAATCGATTTTCCTCGGAATTTTCCGAGTAGTGCGTCCTACTACTTTAACCGCGTAAGGTGCTAGGGGTTCTGTTTCACCACAAAAAAAATCGGCCAAATCCCCGACCCCACGGTCGTGCCGTCTCCTTGTGAAACTGTAATATGTTATTGTTTTAATCTTAAAACTCTTATGTGAGTTTTTTCAAATTTTTTTACCTAATCTCAAATACGTAGTGAGTTTTGAAAAAATCGCCCGTTTTTTTTCGAAGGCTCATAACTTTCTAAAAATGGATCGATTAACATCTTTTTTTTTGGTTGTTCGTTTTGAAATGTTATTTATAAAACAAAATATTTGAAAAATATTCAAAGTCATCTTCGACATGATTTTTTAGTTTGAAAAAAAAGACAATTTTTTCAAAGAACACTAATTTCGATTTTTCATTTTTTTTGGAAATAAGAAAAAATCTAGTCGGATTTACTCGAAATTTGGTATTTGTGCTACTTGACTTAATTAATAAAACGGGTATTTCAGCGTTTCGCGTAATTCAACGCCTAAGGGGACAAAGGTGACAAAATTTGTATGGAAAAAATGGGGCCAAATTTACTTGAAATTATGTATAACTTCTCCTAGAAAAAATTAATGAAATTTCCGCGTTTTGGGAAATTCAATCCTTAAGGGGAAAAGGGGGCAGCTCAGTTTGTATGTTAAAAGATAAAACTGTTCGGTGACTGACTGACATATAGACAACGCACGGTCTAAACCGATGAGGGCGGGTTCCGGAGCATTAAAATCGTTGCAATTTTTTTCGGAAGCTTCTTTTCAGTCATAGTCCAAAGAACGCGAATAAAAAAGCGGATTATATCAAAACCCTGAGAGATAAATTTTTTATGAACTTTCACCCCCCGATAAGGACGGGTTCCGGAGTATCAAAATCGTTGCCATTTATTTGGAAAGTTTCTTTTGGATCATAGTCCAAATAACACGAATAAAAAAGCTGATTATATCGAAACCCTGGCTGATAGATTATTTATGAACTTTCGTCCCCCGATAAGGGCGGGTTCCGGAGCATCAAAATCGTTACCATTTTTTTTGAAAGTTTCTTTTGGATCATAGTCCAAATAACACGAATAAAAAAGCTGATTATATCGAAACCCTGGCTGATAGATTTTTTATGAACATTCACCCCCCGATAAGGGCGGGTTCCGGAGCATCAAAATCGTTGCCAATTTAGTGGGAAGTTTCTTTTGGGTCATAGTCCAAATAACGCAAATAAAAAAGCTGACTATATCAAAACCCTGGGAGATAGATTTTTTATCATCTTTCACCCCCCGATAAGGGCGGGTCCCGGAGCATCAAAATCGTTGCCATTTTTTTCGGAAGCTTCTTTTGGGTTATAGTTCAAATAACGCGAATAAAAAAGCTAATTATATCGAAACCCTGGGAGCTAGATTTTTTATCAACTTTCACCCCTCGATAAGGGCGGGTTCCGGCGCATCAAAATCGTTGCCATTTTTTTCGGAAGCTTCATTTGGGTCATAGTCCAAATAACGCGAATAAAAAAAGCTGATTATATCAAAACCCTGGGAGGGAGATTTTTTATCAACTTTCACCCCCCGATAAGGGCGGGTTCCGGAGCATCAGAATCATTGCCATTTTTTTCCGAAGCTGCTTTTGGGTGATAGTCAAAATAACGCGAATAAAAAAGCTGATTATATCGAAACCCCGGCACATAGATTTTTTTATGAACTTTCACTCCCCGATAAGGGCGGGTTCCGGAGCATCAAAATCGTTGCCATTTTTCTGAAGCTTCTTTTGGGCCATAGTCCAAATAACGCCAATAAAAAATCTGATTATATCAAAACCCTGGGAGATAGATTTTTTATGAACCTTCACCCCCCGATAAGGGCGGGTTCCGGAGCATCAAAATCGTTGCCATTTTTTTGGGACGTTACTTTTGGGTCATAGTCCAGATAACGCAAATAAAAAAGATGATTATATCAAATACCTGCGAGATAGATTTTTTATCAACTTTCACCCCCCGATAAGGGCGGGTTCTAGAGCATCAAAGTCGTTGCCATTTTTTTCGGAAGCTTCATTTGGGTCATAGTCCAAATAACGCGAATAAAAAAAGCTGATTATATCGAAACCCTGGAAGACAGATTTTTTATCTATTTTCACCCCCCGATAAGGGCGGATCCGGAGCATCAGAATCGTTGCCATTTTTTTCTGAAGCTCCTTTTGGGTGATAGTCAAAATAACGCGAATAAAAAAGCTGATTATATCGAAACCCTGGCAGATAGATTTTTTTAAGAACTTCCACCCCCCGATAAGGGCGGGTTCCGGAGCATCAAAATCGTTGCTATTTTTCTGAAGCTTCTTTTGGGCCATAGTCCAATTAAGGGCGGGGTAAAGTTAATTCGGCGAAAAAAGGCATGTTTTTAAGATTTTATTTTGGCGTAACGGATAGTGTTCGTTTATTGAAAAATTTACATATAATAAAGTAACATTTGAACAACATTCTCCTAAATTTGCATTGCAAAATATTCAAAATTGAGCGAGTGAAAATTAAACCCCGGAGGCGCCTCGAAAAAAAGTTGGTTTGCGGTGTGCACCATAACTCGCAACAGAATCATCTGAAACAAAAAAATCAAAATGCATTTGTTAAAGGAGATGTTTCTCGAGGTAATGACGGGAGGATTTTTTTTTTTCGATTTTTCGATTTTTCGTAGCACTTGGGAGCCAAAAACCCGATTTTCGCTAAAAAAAATCGGCTAATTTGTTGTTGAAAAATTAGTAATTATTAAAAAAAACAAAAAAGCTCTCAAAAATACCTGGTGAATTATGTGAAGAAGTACTGTGCAAAATTTCAAAGCGATTGGTCCAGTAGATTTTGAGTTATCGTGCACACGGACTTCAAATATGACAAGTCTCAGAAAAACGGTTTGAAAAACGCAGAAGAGTTTGGTCGCTTAGCGCTCATTGCACATAAGTTTGAGAACACTTCTCGATTGCATAAAAATCTGAGAAAATGCATGCATATTAAAGGTACTCAAAAGATTAATTTTGCATAATAATAATTCCAAAATGTTATTAACAAAATGATGAAAAAAAAAAATTAGTCAACAAATTTCCCCGCAACCCAATTTTTTTTCGTGATTCGTTCATTTTTCTGAATACGTATGAATTTTTTCAGATTTTTCAATTGTCTTTGAATTTTTAGAAATTCAAAATAAAACTCGATAATTTTCTTATACTCACTCAAAGTCGTCGATGCCAGGTCCGTAGAGCAAAAGGCTTCCATCAAGATGATCGAGAGCATCTTTTTGCGTTTGTCTACGCAAAACTCTTTCTTCTTTACTGTCGTGCGCCGCTTGCTCCTCTGCTCTACTAATTCGCAAATCGTCAACTTGTCGGGCCCATTCGTGAGAACTTGGCCCTGTACTGATTTGCATCTCTTCCATAAAAGCCAACAAAGCGAAAGAACCTTCATTGTAAGTACATGCAGCTACATAAGCTGCAATTTCCACAATTGTAGAGGTGCCACTGACTGACTTTGGAGAGATTTTCCAAATAAGTTGATTGAGACTCTCATTATTATTTTGCGTGAAACCTCCAAGACATCGCTGCAAAAGTGCGTCGTTGTTCAAGTCACTATAAATGGGCTCAATGGCTTCCAGAACGTCAGTAGGAAGGGCTGTGTAGCTGTGTTTGAATGATTCTAGAGCATCTGCAGCTGCAGCTTGCTGCCATTCGCACCAGGAATCTTCGCCGCTTAGGCATTTCTCGTGCTGTGGGTTCTCGCCGGTTGAACTGTAGTGATGATAAGTTGCCCATATGGCATTTTTCATCTTCTCAACTGAATCATAATTACGTCGAATAGCTAGTCCATAGTAAACAGTCAATTTATCAATCATTTTAGCAGTGAGCTTTCCTTTGCCAGAAAGGCTTTTTCTTTTTACGATCTTTCCGGCCTTGGTTTTTGTGTCAACTACGCTTGTTTTTACTAGTCCACGCAGACGTGTTCCCATTCTCTTTTGGACATGCCCTATGCATTCTTTTTTGTTTATCACAAAATCTTCACCATAAGGTTTTGCATTGACAACGCCGCTGTACGTCTTTGAGTCACCGTCTCCGATGTAGTTACGACATTTCACCCCAAGATTTTCCACCGATCGTTCGAACATTTCTATAATTGCTGATACCTCCATGTTTCCAGAGGGTCCCTCATGGTTGGCTTTGCAATCACCGCTATCCACATGCTCTTCGTACCACGCTTCGTATTCGGCGGAATCCAATTTGTTTTTCCAAGTCTTACAACCGTGGCAGTAACTGCTTTTTACAAAAATGTCAAGTACCTTTTCAGTACAATATCCAATTAGAGAAGCAACGCCAAATAACGAAGAGAATCCTCTTTTTTTCCAAGTGCCGTCGCCTGATACAGTCAATTCTGACGTTTCTTCTACATTATTTGCTTCAGACATTGCTTTTTTCTCTTCTTGTGCAGCCGATGCGAAGAACTTCTTGGGCACATTTTGTATCGCTTCACAATGTTTTTTCATATATAAATTATAGGCTGGTTTCGATAAGAAAGTACTCGCCAAATCCATTAGTCCGCAGAACTTATTGCATCCGGCTAAACCTAAGCCTAACACTCGCATTACGAAAGCAAATCGATAATTGACATCGTATACACAACTGTCTATTCTTTCACTTGATGGAATGTAGTGAGGCTGTTTACACTTTTCACATGTAACCTTGATCTTGAAACCAAGACCTTCTTTTTTGCATGTTTGGAATGTAACTTTTCCATCACACTTCACACATTTGACTACAGTAGCAATAGTCGAAAAAACAAGAACGAAATCTATCATTCGATAATGTTTTTGGATGTCTTCTACCACCCCAGCGGGATTATTTTTAATTTTTTTCGCTGACGCGCTATTAGCTAACGGTTCGTCGTTTTTACGCTTTTGAGGAGGCACTTTTTTTTCGGTCGGCACAATTGCCCAATACCGTTCTCACGATCTTGTCTGCTTATTTTTCGAGGCATTTTTCGAGGTACGAACACGAACGAAAACGGACTCAAACTGTTAGTGTGACTGGCTACTGCTCAGCACGGCATACAGCGGTCAACTGATGTACAGACTAATGTGTATACTAATATACACCATGCCTCGAATATACATAATGGGACCGGAACAGGCCCGTTTATCAAGAAATTTATTCGGGGTCGAAAAATACAATAGCGCGCCGCGCAGCTGCCGCCCAGGTATAAAACCCGGCATGGAGCAATAGATGCTCAAATACTCATAACTTCGTCAATTTTACTCCGATCGACTTGAAATTTTAACACAATATTCTTGAGATATTATGCATTCATTTAAATTTTTTTTTTTAAATGAAAAAAAAAAATTTTAATACTTTACCTCGCCCTTAACGCGAATAAAAAATCTGATTATATCAAAACCCTGGGAGATAGATTTTTTATCAACTTTCACCCCCCGATAAGGGCGGGTTCCGGAGCATCAAAATCGTTGCCATTCCTTTCGGAAGCTTCTTTTGGGTCATAGTCGAAATAACGCGAATGAAAAAGCTGATTAAATCGAAACCCTGGGAGATAGATTTTTTATGGACTTTCACCCCCCGATAAGGGCGGGTTCCGGAACATCAAAATCGTTGCCATTTTATTCGGAAGCTTCTTTTGGGTTATAGTCTAAATAACGCGAATAAAAAGCTGATTATATCGAAACCCTGGGAGATAGATTTTTTATCAACTTTTACCCCCTGATAAGCGCGGTTCCGGAACATCAAAATCGTTGCCATGTTTTTCTGAAGCTTCTTCTGGGTCATAGTCGAAAAAACGCGAATAAAAAAGCTGATTATATCGAAACCCTGGGAAATAGATTTTTTATCAACTTTCACCCCCCGATAAGGGCGGGTTCCGAAACATCAAAATCGTTGCCATTTTTTTCGGAAGCTTCTTTTGGGTCATAGTTGAAA
The DNA here is from genome assembly GCA_963932345.1 of Ophion ventricosus. Taxonomy (NCBI): domain Eukaryota; kingdom Metazoa; phylum Arthropoda; class Insecta; order Hymenoptera; family Ichneumonidae; genus Ophion; species Ophion ventricosus. Next base: position 8,193,886 of record OZ010720.1, read on the forward strand.
TAATGCGAATAAAAAAGCTGATTGTATCGCAACCATGGGCGATACATTTTTTATCAACTTTCACCCCCCCGATAAGGGAGGGTTCCGGAACATCAAAATCGTTGCCATTTTTTCCGGAAGCTTCTTTTGGGTCATAGTCCAAAATAACGCGAATAAAAAAGCTGATTATATCAAAACCCTGGGAGATCGATTTTTTCACATTTCACCCTCTGATAAGGGTGGGTTCTGGTGGTCGCAAACATAACAGAACGTTTTTACAATATTTTTTCACCAACTCGAGCCTAAATGTACAAGAAAATATAAGAAATTAATTTTTTTTTTCAAACCCGTTGCGTCGCAACGATGCAAACTTCAGACCCATATTTGATGGCCCTCTTCACGCCGTACAACTTTTGCCTGAAACATTTTTGGATATGATTAATAGTTTGAGTGCTATTGCTCTGTAACACTTTATGTGCCTCACCCTGTATATACAGGGTGGATCAATAACTATTAGTACCTTGGATATCTTCGAAACTATTAGGTTCACAGAAATATTTGCTGAAATGAAATTGCACAGTACGCAAGAGGCCATCCGATAGCGATAATAGTTTTTTTGCAGGTGGAGGTACTTCGCATATTTGCAGGTCAACTCCATTTTTTTAAATGGATCGGTATGTTTTTTTTCTGTATCATGAAAGAGGAGCTTAAAACGAGTTCAACGACCTATAACATAAGGTCATTGAAGGTCATACAATGTACAGAAAGGCGATAACACTTACAGTTTCGGTAGTAAGGTAGTCCTTGAGATAGTGTTTATTTTCAGTGAAGTAAACCGTAAGTATTATCGCCTTTCTGTACTTTCTGTACCTGCCTAAGAAATGTGTAAACGTACATAATAACGTACGCATTGATATTGATGGTCGTCATTTCGAACACTTAATATAAACGTAGTAATTTTATTTACTACCGAAACTGTAAGTATTATCGCCTTTCTGTACTTTCTATGACCTTCAATGACCTTTTGTTACAGGTCGTTGAACTCGTTTTAAGCTCCTCTATCATGATACAGGAAAAAAACATACCGATCCGTTTAAAAAAATGGACTTGACCTTCAAATGTCCGAAGTGCCTCCACCTGCAAAAAAACTATTATCGCTATCGAATGGCCTCTTTCGTACTGTAGAATTTCATTTCAGCAAATATTTCTGTGAACCTTATAGTTTCGAAGATATCCAAGGTGCTAATAGTTATTGATCCACCCTGTATACCGGGTGAGGCACTAACTGTTGCCACCTTGAATATCTCTGTAATTATCGACGTCACAAAAAAATGTTTGAAACAAAAGTTGTACCGTACGAAAGGGGTCATCAAATGCGACCATTTTTTTTTATCTCAGTGGAGGCGCTGTCGCACAGTAAAGGTCACCTCCACTTTTTTAAATGGGACGGTACATTTTTTTTTCAACTATCTTGTAGAGCATCGAAAACTGCATAAAAAACATTTAGGGGTCAAAGTCGTTAAGGTCATTTAAGATCAAAAAGTGACATGAACTTTATTTTTATGTGAAATTACCTTTATTCACAGTAGATGTTCAAAGTGATTGCCATTGGAATCAATGCAGTATTGCAATCTCCTCATCACGGATTTCTTATCACTTCGGCACTTATCGCCGAAGTCTTGCCATTGTCTTGTATGTAAACAACGGCACCAAACCTACAATGTACACGGAACATCGTACAATGTTTCGCCCAAACAAACCCAAGATAACGATAGTAAGAATGGTGAGACTAGTATTAATGAATCAAGCGAATGTAAATGATGTATTCTTTTGAAGAGCAAACTGATATGCTTCTAATTTACGGAGAATGTCAGAAAAATGCAGTGAGAGCTAGAGACTTATACGCTGAAAGATTTCCTGAACGTTCTCATCCTACACGCCGTACATTTCAAATTTTGTACACTAAACGCAGGACAACTGGATCCTTAACCCGTCGGGAAAGTAACCGACAAAAGCGAGTTACTAACGAAGAAACGGAAATTGGTGTTCTTGCCGCCGTTCATCGAGACCCTTGTGCGAGTTCCCGTAAAATTGCGAGGGAATCTGGCGTAAGCCAAAGAAGTATTCTACGTGTTCTACATCGTCATAAATATCATCCTTACCACATCAGTCTCCACCAGGAATTAACTGGTACGGATTTCATGAATCGCACTGAATTCTGCCGATGGGCTCAACGCCAGATTCAGAGAGATGACTCATTTATTAATCGGACTTTATTTACTGATGAGGCAACATTTACGAATCATGGAAATATTAACGTGCATAACATGCATTTGTGGTCAACTGAAAATCCACATTGGCTGCGGCAAGTGGCACACCAAAGACCGTGGTCGGTTAATGTATGGTGTGGGATTATTGGGGATAGAATCATAGGCCCTTATTTCATCGAAGGGAATCTTAATGGTAGGAAGTACACCACATTCCTTCAAGAAACATTAGGTCCGTTATTGGAAGAAATACCTTTAGAAACAAGAAACAGAATGTGGTATCAACACGATGGGTGCCCGGCACATTTTTCGCTGATAGCTAGAAATGAATTGCAAAAGAGATTTCCAAATCGTTGGATTGGACGCGGAGGAGCTGTATCGTGGCCGGCTCGCTCGCCAGACTTGAAGCCTCTGGACTTTTTCTTGTGGGGATACTTGAAAGATCTTGTTTATAAAGAACGTCCAACTACGCCGGATGATATGCGTGAGAGAATTCTTCGAGCCTGTGATTCGATAAGTGCCGAAGTGATAAGAAATTCTACACAATCCGTGATGAGGAGATTGCAATACTGCATTGATTCCAATGGCAATCACTTTGAACATCTACTGTGAATAAAGGTAATTTCACATAAAAATAAAGTTCATTGCACTTTCTGATCTTAAATGACCTTGAACGGCTTTGACCCCTAAATGTTTTTTATGCAGTTTTCGATGCTCTACAAGATAGTTGAAAAAAAAATGTACCGTCCGATTTAAAAAAGTGGAGCTGACCTTTACTGTGCGACAGCGCCTCCACTGAGATAAAAAAAAATGGTCGCATTTGATGACCCCTTTCGTACGGTACAACTTTTGTTTCAAACATTTTTTTCTGACGTCGACCATTACAGAGATATTCAAGGTGGCAACAGTTAGTGCCTCACCCGGTATATACAGGGTGGACCACGCAACGTGTGCACCTCTTTTACGACCAAAAAATGTGTTGCACAAAAAAATGTTTTATACAAAAGTTGCGTGGTTTATAAGGCTACACTATGTGGTGCATTTATTTTTTTTATAGGTGGAGACGCTTCGAAGATTTGAAGGTCAACTTTATTTTTTCAAATGGAATGCTATATTTTTTATAGCGTAATATGATAGAGTATCGAATTCTGAGTAAAAAAGTATAGACCTTTATTAGCCCTAGAGTTAATAGCTAACGAGTAATTTCACTTTATGACTTTAAAATTTTCTTCACGTAATATCAAGTTGGAGGTTCATTCATTCATTTTCACTTTTAACTTTCTGATAATAATCACGCACAATCACCGAAGGATACTTTAATACTGGATTACAATCATTGAGAAGATTGTGAATCATGATAAGTGTGTGTGATGTGGTAAATGTGTTCGTATTGATAAACACTGTGATGTAAACACTGCCATTCAGAAATTTGTAGTAGATTTGAATCTCCAACTTGATATTACGTGAAGAAAATTTTAAAGTAATAAAGTGAAATTACTCGTTAGCTATTAACTCTAGGGCTAATAAAGGTATATACTTTTTTACTCAGAATTCGATACTCTATCATATTACGCTATAAAAAATATAGCATTCCATTTGAAAAAATAAAGTTGACCTTCAAATCTTCGAAGCGCCTCCACCTATAAAAAAAGTAAATGCACCACATAGTGTAGCCTTATAAACTATGTAACTTTTGTATAAAACATTTTTTTGTGCAACGCATATTTTGGTCGTAAAAGAGGTGCACACGTGGCGTGGTCCACCCTGTATATATACCAGGTGTAAAAGTATGAAACCGGAATTTTTTTTGTAAAAATTACACGTCTGTTGTTTGAAAATGATAAAAAATATATTATTCAAAATAATCTCCATTGCTATTTATACATTTTTCCCCCCTCTCCGGCAGATTATGAATGCCGCGCCAAAAAAAAACAGTTCTTCTTTTGAAGCGAACCAGTTGTCGAGCCATTTTCGTACATTTTCATACGAATTGAAGCGTTGTTTATCGAGAGCGTGTCCCATTGATGCGAATAGATGATGATCGGACGGAGCCAAGTCTGGAGAATAAGCCGCATGCGCTAGTATTTCCCAACTGAACGCCTCGATTGTTTCCCTGACCCGTTTTGTTGTGTGTGATGGAGCATTATCATGGAGCAAAATGACTTTGTGATGCCTTTTTCCATATTCCGGTCGTTTTTCACGCAATGCTCGATTTAAATCGATCATTTGCTGTTGGTAGCGATCCGTGTTAACGGTTTCACCAGGTTTTAGCAGCTCATAATAGATTAACCCTTCTGATCCCACCATACACAGAGCATTGTCTTCTTTCCGAAGCGATTTGGTCTTGCAGTGGATGTCGAGGGTTCGCCTGGATTCACCCATGATTTCCGACGCTTAGGATTCTCAAAATATATCCATTTTTCATCAGCTGGTACGATTCGATGGAGAAATGGCTTTCTTTTTTATCTGTCGAGCAGCATTTCTCAAGTGGTTTTTCGATTTTCTTGATGTCTTTCATTCAGTTCATGCGGAACCCATTTTCCCACTTTCTGAATCTTTCCCATGGCTTTCAAACGAATGGAGACGGCTTTCTGCGTCACATTCAATTGATCCGCGAGTTCTTGTTGACTTTGAGTATCATCTTTATCCAATAAGGCTTGCAATTCGTTGTCTGCGAACTTTTTCGGTTGTTTCCCACGCTCTTCATTTCTCACGTCAAAATCACCACGTTTGAATTTTTTGAACCACTCGAAACCCTGTGTTTTACCAAGAGCATGTTCACCGTAAGCTTCGACAAGCATTTGATGCGATTCTGCAGCAGTATTCTTCAAATGATAACAGAAAACCAATGCTGTCCGCAAATCGTAGTTCGTAGGCACAAAACTCGGCATGTTTAAGGTTATAAAAAAATATACTGGTGTAGGGAACTTGGGTTGTTGTGTATTGAAAATCTTCGTCAGCTGTTAGAGGGAGGTGATGGCGCTGCAGAAGCGATCTTACGGTCCCTAAACTGATGGCTAACACCATCTATAGGGAAATTCCGGTTTCATACTTCTACACCTGGTATATATAGATATATATATATATAATTCATTTATTAATTTTTCCTAGATTAATTTTATCGCCAATTATTTCTATTTCTATAAATTCTTGATTTTCAATTTGAATAATATTAGAATTAAATATAATATCATTCCTCCCCGTGGGTTCACCTGGACGTGGTGGGGAGGCCAAGTACCTCGCCTGCATCCAGCAGGAGGGGAAACTAACGAACCCGACAAAGACAACATGAATACGCATGGACAAAAACAAATACCCCAGATGGTAACCCCCGTACGGGGGGAATCCACCCTGAGTTCTGACCGGGTGCAAGCCCCGGTGGCTCAAGGCAGCAGCACGGATTCTGGGGGCTACAGAACATGCCTTACATCGACCGCTAACAGGACAAACGAGGACAGGACGGACAGGCACAACAATCGGCTGGAGACTCACACTAGCCGGACGAGACTTAGCAGCGTTTCCAGCAACGCGAGCCTCGCCAGCTTTAAGAGCGCAACCGGTGACAGCTTACTAACTAACGTGACGACAAAATGCCTGGAACTACAGACGATCGACGACCTCAGGGAGCAACTGCAGATAATCCTTGAGAGAGTCAAAGTCATGCAGCAAAAGACAGACGTACAGAAAAACGTGAACAGAGAGACAAAGAACGGCACCAAGGTTATCACGGAGGCTGCTGAGGTCACCCTGGGTAATTGCGAAAAGCTCAGGAACCTAAGGACAGCCAGACAGAGCGTAAGGACGAAACCGGACCAGACACCAAAACGAAAACGGGACGTCACCGAAGCCAGCCCTCCCCAACAGCCGACAAAAAGACCGACGGTGACTAACGACACACAACAGCCAGAGGGGAGCTAGCAAACACAGACAACGAAAAAGAGACGGAAGAAACAAAAAGCTGAAGGGAACAGACAGACGAACGAGGACACGAAACAGGCACGGCAGAACAGACCGCGCCCCACGCCTCGGGGGACGGCCGTCCTCGTCAAGCCCCAGCACGGAAAGACGTACGCAGACCTACTGCGACAGGTAAAGACGAAGGTAGACCCCACGACGGGCAACGTGACGATCAGGGGATACCGAAAGACAAAAGACGGAGGACTACTCTTCCAACTACAGACGGGACGAGAGGGCAGCCAAAGCTTCCCAGGAGCGGAGCCATAGAGCGTCCGGGCCATGACCCCCAGTACATCGCTGGAGATTATGGACCTGGACTGCGTCACGACTCCCGAGGAGGTCGCGGCAACCCTCAAACGAGAGACAGGACAGGAAGGGGATCTGAAGGTACACATCTTCGGCCCCAACAGATCCGGACAATTTATGGCGGTGTGCGAAGCTGGTATCGCAGAGGTCCACCGACTTACTTGACAGACAGAGGGTCAAGATAGGGTGGGTTAATTGCCGCATCAGACTGAGGACGACAGTAACAAGGTGCTTCCGGTGCCTTGGTTACGGACGCACGAGACGGAACTGCAGAGGACCAGGCAGGACGGACTGCTGCTGGAAGTGCGGGGGCGTGGGCCACGCCGGTAAGACGTGCCCAAACAGATCGATCTGCTTCCTGTGCACCGAGGCCAAGAAACTGGAGGTGGCGCATCAGCCGGGTACTGGCTCGTGCGCCGTATTCAGGGCCGCACTGGAAACTAAACCGGGAAACTAAACCGGGTTCTTCGGGAAACCTAAACCGGAGTCAGACGGCAGAGCTACGGCTACCACAAATAGCCGACGAATTCGAGGCGACGATACTTATACTGTCCGAACCATACCGAGACGAGACAACGCCGACGTGGCTCACGGACACCAGGGGCACCGCTGCCATCTCGGTCAGGGGGGTTGCCGCTTCCCGGATATCCGGTCAGGGTGTGGGAGACGACTTCGTCTGGGCCACGGTGGGCGCTGTCACCTATGTCAGCGTCTACCTTACGCCAAACTGCACCATCGGAGATTTCGGGGAGAGGCTGCATTCCCTCGAGGATGAGCTTAGGCTCATACAGGGGCATGTAGTCGTTGCGGGCGACTTTAACGCAAGAGCGATCGAGTGGGGTATGACCACGACGAACAAACGAGGACGGCTCCTGCTGGAGATGGCTGCGAGGCTGGATCTGGCAGTGGCCAATACAGGAAACACGCCGACTTACAGAAGACCGGGTTTTGGGAACTCTATTCCTGACGCGACGCTGACATCGGACGGAATCCTCTCACAGATTAGGCGTTGGCGGGTGGTCGAGGACTATAATGCCAGCGACCATCAGTACATAGCCTTTGAAGTGGGAGGTGACACAACAACTCGACCCCGACGGATCCCACGGCTCCCGCGGTGGAACTTCAAAAGACTCGACACGGACAGATTTTCGGAAAAGCTGATGGCAACATCAGCTCCAAAGGAAAACGTACCAGACGAACTGATTGGACGACAAAGAGCCGAAAGACTGATTGACGAGACAACGAAACTCGTCCAGCGGCTCTGCAGTGACTCAATGCCACGGAAATACTACGGATGAAACCGTCAACAACAGTTCTGGTGGACAGACGAAATAGCAGAACTGCAGAACGAAATCGCCTGCAGGAGGAAACTCACTCGGGCGAGAGGCGGACCCGAAGCAGAGACACACAGAGCAGCTTACAGGACGGCACGAAAGAAACTGACGATGACGATCAAGGACAGAAAACAGAAGTGCTGGAGGGAACTGTGCGACGAGGTGGATCGAGACCCATGGGGCACCGGATACAAGCTTGTAACCGGCAGACTTGGGGCTCGAACGCCGCCCGGCGTGATGGACCCTCCAACAACACGAAACATCATTGACGGACTTTTCCCGACGCACGAGACAAGAACAGAGACAGAAGACGAAGACGAACCTCGGGAGATACCGCCTTTTACCGGGGAGGCGCTCGTAAGAGCAACCGCCTCGATGTAGACCGGGAAGACCCCAGGACCGGACGGCGTTCCGGGAGAAATACTGCGACTGATGGGCAACCTGAGGCCGCGGTTTCTTCTGGACATGTACAACACATGCTTAACGACAGGTACATTCGGGGGGGCGGTGGAAGGAGGCGAGGCTGGTTCTCATTGCCAAAGGTAAGGGGGGACCCTCACTCGCCGTCGGCCTACCGCCCGCTGAGCTTGCTCGACACGACAGGAAAACTGTACGAACAGATGATAAGACCCAGACTGACGGAAGCAATAGCAGCCGCTGGAGGACTATCAGACAGACAGCACGGCTTCAGAAAAGGACGATCGACAATTGAAGCGATTCAAGACGTGGTGACGGCCTTCCACCAGACTGGACAACACTGCCACGGGGCTCACCCGCTGGTGCTACTGGCAACCCTGGACGTACAGAACGCCTTCAACTCGGCGAGGTGGGTGGACATCCTGGAGGCGCTGAAGGGCGTCTTCAGGGTCCCGCCTTCCCTTCTCCGAGTGCTGACCGACTAGTTACGAAACAGACGTATCACGTACGAAACGACGGACGGACCAGAAACCCGGACGATCACGGCGGGGGTCGCCCAGGGATCAATACTTGGACCGGACTTCTGGAATGGAGTAAACGACAGCCTGCTGCGGCTGGAGATGCCGCCGGAGACTTTCTTAGTCGCCTACGCCGATGACGTGGCGGCTGTGATCGTCGAACGCGACCCAGCTCTGGCCCAGCTACGACTAAACCAAGTGATGAGACGGGTGGACGGATGGATGACGAAACACGGACTCCGACTGGCCACACATAAGACAGAACTGATGCTATTGACAAGAAAGAGAATACCGACGATAATACCAATGACTGTTCGAACAGAAGTGACGGAGACCAGAAATGAAATCAAGTATCTAGGGGTTACCCTGGATACAAAGATGACTTTCTGGCCTCATATCAGACGGACGGCCGAGAGGGCGGCGGAGAGAGTAAAATCTCTGATCCGCCTGATGGCAAACACAATAGGACCGAGACCGAGTAAACGGAGACTGCTTATTTCGACGACTCACTCGATCCTCCTATACGGCGCCGAAATATGGGCGGAGGCACTTCGAACGAAAAAATACAGACAGGCGATGATGACGGTACAGAGACGAGGTGCACTCAGGATCGCGTGCGCCTACAAGACTGTCTCGGCAGGGGCAGTTCTGGTCGTGGCTGGCGTGATCCCGGTCGATCTCCTAGCGTTTGAGCGCAGGAGAGTCTACCTTCAGAGTGCACAGACGGGGCGGACAGATGCGGCAAGAAGGGAAAGGGAGACGACAATACAAAAATGGCAGACAAGATGGACAAACGCGACGGCAGGGACGTGGACAAAACGTCTCATACCGGAACTGAAACCGTGGATCGAAAGGAGCGGCGGGGAGGTAAACTTCTACCTTACGCAGCTCCTGACGGGACACGGGTACTTTAGACGATACTTACACAACATGAGGAGGGTACGGACTGCAGACTGCAAATACTGCGGACACGACCGAGACGACGCGGAACACACTTTCTTTACATGTGACCGATGGATCGAGACGAGACGAACACTAGAGGCGACAGTTGGAGAAATCACGCCAGATAACATCGTTGGCGTGATGATCCAGGACAACGAACAGTGGATCCTCGTGTCCACCTTCGTCGAGACTGTCCTTAGGAGAAAAAATGAAGACGGATGCTTGGAAGACTGAGCGAATGAAAAGGGACGGCACTCGGTAGCCGAGACCCGACGAGACAACACGAAACAGACCGGAGGACATGGACAGGATGTCCGGCTGGAAGTAATGCTAACGCAGTTCATGGCCGGGCATCGGACAGAAGTGGTTTCCCCCGTCCTGACCAGGAAGAAATTTTTTATTCTTTTTGGCCAGGCGAGGGGGGGTATAGCCGGTATGCATCTCGCGGAGACCCTTGGCCGTGAGGGATGACCCCCTCCGACCCCTATGAAGCGGGATGAGAGTCCAGCACACGAGTGTCGACGGTGCTCTGGGGGCTATGGGGCAACCCCTAGCTCCCGGCGCAACGGAGACGCCCATGGTCTTTAAAAGATTTTTCCCCATTTTTACCACGATAAAAAAAATATATATATGATTTATTCCAATTATTATTTTTATAAATAAATTTTATATAGAATCTTCTATAAAATATTTTGTTATTCAAAGTTCTAAATCAACATTAATTATTTTTTCTAGATCAATAATATTTATTAATTATAATAATATAAATTTTAACAATGTATTATTATATATTATTAATTTATCTATTCTTATTAAATTAGGTGCTAGACCATTTCATAATTGATTTTTTAATATTATAAATAATTTAAATTGATTAAATTGTATAATTTTATCAATTTGACAAAAAATTATCCCATTATTATTATTAATATATAATTATTCTTATAAATTATTACTATTATCATCTTTTATACGATCATTAATTAATGTATTATAGGAAATAATCATCAATCTATTCGTATTATTATTAGTTATTCTTCCCTTAAGGCGGTCCTCTAGTTTCTCGGGTCGAAAAAATCGATTTTTTTTTTTTCATAAATCACATCTACAACATGTGTAAAAAATGTGTGCCAAAGGATTTTTCGATATTCGAAGTGGTTCACAAGTTACGGCCCTGGAACGGAGCAGGTATACGGAGCGCGCGCCGGGCCGCGCCGCCTCTTTCTGAAGCAGTTCAAAAAGTTATAAAGCCAATTTATGAGAATTTATCCAAAGAAGAATTGTTAAGCAGATGCCTGGGAGCGGAAACTCAAAATAATAACGAGTCGCTCAATTCGTTAATCTGGACTTTTTCTCCGAAGCGCCTCCATTCTGGGCCAAAAGTGGTTGAAATCGCCACGTTTCTCGCTGTCATAATCTTCAACGAAGGATTCAAATCTATCCTGAAGACCTTGGAAACCATGGGAGTGAAAATCGGCCCACAAGCTAAAGGATATGTTCAACAGCGTGATAGCTCTCGGATCGACCGTTCAGAAAGGCGCACGAGTGATGTTGTAAAACAGGCCCGAATCGCGAAAAGGGAAGACAGAGCAGCTCTGCGTGACTTCCAAGAAGAAAAGGAACGCCTATTGTATGGTCCAGGCATAGCAGATTGACGGTGAGATGAAATTTTTAGTATAAATCACATGCGCGAACTTTCAAACGCGTTTTTCTCGAAACACCATTTTTCGAAATGGTGACCACGATATTTCAGAAACTACTGCACCGATCGTGTTCAAATTTATACAGCATCTTTAATATGTTATAAGCCAGCGATTGAACTAGGATTATCATGATTGCTTCGATAGTTTTTTTTTGTACGAGCGAAAAACTTAAGAAAAAATGAGTAAAAAATAGAATGTAATTTTCAAAAGTGTATAAAAAAGTCAATTTTTGTAATTTAGAATTCACTCTAGTTCAATCGCTAGTCTTAAATATGAAGATTAAAATGCCGTTCGGTTTTTTGATTTCAGATAAGCAGAACAGCCGCAATCTTGGACACCGTCAAGCACCTCTTTTACTTGATGTCTTCCTGTCGACCACTATAATTTTTATTCTATTATATATTTTGACTTCAAAAAATTTGTAAAGCTTATTTAAATGTTAATAAAGATTATGCAAAAACAATGAGATTGATTATTTCGATGCTTTGCCCGTAAAAAATTATTGAAAAAGCCGTAAAAAAACAGCCGAGAAACTAGAGGACTGCCTTAATCATTTAAATTGAATATTAATTATTTTATTAATTAATGAAAATATATTAATCATATATTTTTTACTATACATAATTTTAAATTTTTCTATAATTTTGTTATTTGAAAAATATACATTTTTTAAATAACAAAATATTATTATTTTAAAAATAAATAAAATAAATTTTTTTTAAATATTAAATTCAACAATATCAATAGCAAAACTCCCCCCATTAAGGGAGGGGTAAGGGTTTGCACTTTCAAAAAATCGATTTTTTTTTGCTTTTTCTTATAGTAAGATATTTCAAGAATATTGTCTCAAAATTTGAAGTCAATCGGAGCAAAACTCTAGAAATGATTGACCTTTTAGTCCCCTCCCCTGTTCGATCGAGCGAACTGAACAGCAGAGTAAAGAAGCCAGGATAAGACGAAGACTCGAAAAAAAAAGGTGAAGACAACGAAGCTGCTGCAGGGAGTGTACTATATGGAGCTGGAATCGATGATTCAGTGTAAGTTGAAAAAAAAAAATGTTCTTCACTTTTGTCGAGTTTAAAACTCGCGTTTCTTTCGATGCGTTGTTCGCGAAACCACTTTTTCAAAGTCCGTGATCACTGCCATTTAAAAAATACTTCACCGATTCATTTCCAATTTTACACATAGTTTCTATATTAAGGGGGTTTTCCACTTAAAAAATGGCAGAAATTTTAGTGAAATATCGCAATGTTTGCTTCAAACGACCACCAAAAATGTAAAAATCAAAAAAATAATAATTAGAGAACGTTGGGGGGAGGATTTAGTGATGTTTTAACTAAATTTTTTTTTTATTTTGATTTCAGATAATTTTTGGCTGTGATACAGTGATCACCGCAAATCTTTATTTTCTCGCAATCGTTCTCGGAACGCTCCGTCACTGGCTTATTTGTCGTTATTTTTCGATGAAAAAATTACAAATTGTTGCTGAAATGGTACTTCATAAGTCCTGAAGGATTGAATAAATTTGCCTAAAAAATTTGTCTAAAAAAAATTCGCAAAAAGTGTTTTTTTTTCCCTGAAACCCTTACCTCTCCCTTAATAGGATTTATGATATAATGATCAATTATTAATATTTTTATTAATAAATTAAATATAATATTTTTATTATTATTAATTATAATATCAATTTTATCATTTATATTGTACATACGAATTATCCTAACATTAATATTAATAAATAAAATTAATTTAAAAATTAATTTATTTTATAAAAATTTTAATTTAAATAACATACATTTTTTTTAAATGATTTTATTAATATCATCTTTAAATTTATGAATAATAAATAATTGGATTATCTAAGATTTTAAGTTAATTTAAACTATTAATCTTCAAAATTAAAAATAAAAATTTATTTTAAATCATACTAGTAAAGAAGAAATTAATCTTTTTAATAAATTTACAATTTAGTACTTTAATCAGACACCTCATTATCTTCGTTTTGTCTATTTGATAATGAGGTTCAGAAAAGGTGGGGGGAGGTGGAAAAAGAAGCAATGGAAATGGAAAGGAGAGAGAATGGAAGAGGTAAAGGAATTTAAATATCTAGGGTACGTTTTCAAGAGAAACGGAGGTCAGGAGGCGCAGATAAGGGACAGAGTGAGAAAGGCAGGCACAGCGATGAGGCAGGTATGGGGTAATAAGGAAACGGAAATTCGGGAGGGATGTAGGAAGGAGAATGTGGCTTTTTAACACGATGGTGTGGACGGTAATGGGGTATGGAGCAGAAATATGGGGATGGGGGGAAAGACAGAGGGTGGAGGCGGTGCAGGAGAGGTTCAGTAGGTGGGTTTTGGGGCTGGATTGAAGGACGCCGGGATACATGGTCAGGGAAGAAATGAAAAGGGATAAGATAAGAACGAGAGCAGGGAGGAGGGCATGGGAGTACGAGGAAAAGCTGAGCAAAGGGGGGGGGAGTGAACTAGCGAGGATGTGCTGGGAAGAGATAAAGGTGAGGGAGAGAAGGGGGGATAGAGAGAGGGCTAAATGGGAAATAGGCAGAGAGGAATTCAGAAGGGAAGAAGGGCAAACAGCGGGGCCAGGGCAATGTCGGGAGAACGAGGGGTACGAACGGAAGGAGAAAGAGGATAGAAGGAACCAATAAAGAGAAAGAAGAGAGAGGATAGAAAACTCCAGGTACAACCGGTGGTATAGGGAAATCAGGGCGGAAGGGGTGGCAGAGTACCTAAGAGTGGGCTGGAGCGAAGAAAGGTATGGAAGAGTAGCCAGATTTAGACTGGGAAACGAAATGAGAGAAGGGAGGTACTGGGAGACGGAAGAGGAAAGAGTATGCAGGTGCTGCGGGGAAGAAACGGAGGCGTGAGAACACATAATAGATAGATGTGGCGGGGGAACAGGGGAAGAAAGACGTATAGGAGAATGCATAAAGGAAATACTGTATGAGAAAGGAGGAGGGGAGGGATAGATGAAAAGGTTAGAAGAGAGGAGAAAGAAAAAGGAAAGAGAATTAAGGGAAGAAGAAGAAAGAAGTAACGTTGAATGAAAGAGGAATGGAATGACTGGAGGAAACGGAAGTCGGAGAGAGGAGAGAGAGATCATTTTTAAGTTGCAGGATAAGTATTGAGTAGAGATAAGCTATATTAAGAGGTAAGAATAGTAAGAGAAGAATTGTACGGAAGTCCTTGTAACCCCGAGAGGAACAATAAAGAATTACATACATACATACTTTAAGCAGACACATTACTTAAAATGTTATATATTACTATATCTTTAAATTTGCAATTAAACATTTTTATTAACCTAAACATTTATTCAAAAATAATTCTTTTCAACCAATCACAAAGATATTGGAATTTTATATTTTATTTTTTGGAATATGATCAGGAATATTAGGATCATCATTAAGATTATGCGAATCGAATTAGGAAATACCGGATATTTAATTAATAAAGATATACAATTCTATTATTACATCTCATGCCTTTATTATAATTTCTTTTATGGTTATACCAGTCATAATTGGAGGATTTGGCAATTGAATAATTCCATTAATATTAGGAGCCCCTGATATAGCTTTTCCTCGAATAAATAATATAAGATTTTGATTACTTCCCCCTTCAATTAATTCATTAATTTTTAGACATATTGTTAATCAAGGAGTAGGAACAGGGTGAACTGTTTATCCCCGCTATCTTTAAATTTAAATCACGAGGGAATATCATTAGATATAGCAATTTTCTCCCTTCATCTAGCAGGCTTATCCTCTATTGTAGGGGCTATTAACTTTATTACTACAGTTATAAATATAAAAAATTTAAGAATTAATTTTGAAAAATTAACTTTATTTACATGATCAATATTAATTACTACAATTTTATTATTATTAGCTGTTGCAGTATTAGCGGGCATGTATCACATGCCACGAAATTTTGACGCGGGGTCCCATTACGGCGGTAGTGCAGAGCTCGCAGTTTTAGCTACGAGCCTCTGCCGCCAGAGGGAGTGTGTGTGTGTGTGTGTGTGTGTGTGTGTGTGCGCGTGTGTGCGTGTGTGTGTGTGTGTGTGTGTCGAGCAATGCACACACACAGGCTTAGTGCCTATGCTACGCCTCATGGTATGCCCTCGCTCTACAGAAGAGCGGTGAAACTTTGTTACGTTGTAGCGGCAAAAGAGCTTTTTTCGACGACAGCCATCGGTGGAAATTTTATGATGGGTGAACCTTCTATCAAACGGGGTTTGGTAAAGACTCGTCTTGCAGAAGGGGGGCGATATTTTTCCATCATTTTGTAATTCATTTAATGAAATAAGCTCGAGCACGATTTATATACTCGATGCAGCTTATCGTCGATGAATTCGACTTAGGCCAAATCCTCGAACGAACAAAATCGCCCGAGACTCACTCAGCAAAAGAGTGGTAAAATTTTATAGGCAACGTCTATTATTTAAACAAATGTATTGGGCATTCATTATCTCTGTCGCGGTTTACCTGCGGCAGGTTTTCCAAGGCTAGAATTTTCTAGCAATGGAAATTGCTAGACACTCTGTTTGCGAGAGAGTGCTACAATTTGACAAACTAATGCCTATTGTTTAAACAAATATGTTCAAAATTTTTCTCTCTGCCGGGATATATTTTCGGCAGGTTGTCTACTCTAGTGAAGATCGCTAGAGTCTTGTTCTACGAAAGAGCGGTAAGACTTTTCCATCGCGAATTGTTTAAACAAATGGGCTCGAATCTATTTCTTTTTTCGACAGCGGTCATCAGTGGAAATTTCATTACGGTTAAACTTTCTAGCAAACGGAGTTTGCTACAAACGCGTCTTGTAGTAGGGTAGTGACATTTTCCAACCTTTTTTAAATGAATTTAAACAAATAAGTTCAAGTACGATATATGTTTTCGAAGCAGCTTATCATCGGTGCATTTAATTTCGGCCAAATTCTTGAACTAACGAGATCGCCCGGAGGCTTACTAAAAAAAAGAGTGGCGACATTTTACAGGCGATGCCTATTATTTCAACAAATACGTTCAGCATTCGATCTCTCTGCCAAGGCTTACCTTCGGCAGGTTTTCTGAGGCAAATATTTCCAAGTAATGGAGATCGCTAGGGACTCTGTCTGCGAGAGAGCGCTACAATTGAATAATTAATGCCTATTGTTTAAACAAATATGTTTAACTTGTTTTCTCTGCCGGGATTTATTTTCGGCAGGTTTTCCGCGGATCGAAGTCTCCAGCAATGAAGATCGCTGGAGTCTCCCTCGACGGAAGAGCGGTGAAACTTTGCGATCGGGAATTGTTTAAACAAATGGGCTCGAATCGATTGCTTCATTCGACGATGGTCATCGGTGAAAATTTGATTACGGATAAACTTTCTAGGAAAAAAAATTTGCTATAGACTCAACTTATGGGCGGGGTAAAGTTAATTCGGCGAAAAAAAGGCATGTTTTTAAGATTTTTTTTTGGCGTAACGGATAGTGTTCGTTTATTGAAAAATTTACATACAATAAAGTAATATTTGAACAACATTCTCCTAAATTTGCATTGCAAAATATTCAAAATTGAGCGAGTGAAAATTAAACCCCGGAGGCGCCTCGAAAAAAAGTTGGTTTGCGGTGTGCACCAAAACTCGCAACAGAATCATCTGAAACAAAAAAATCAAAATGCATTTGTTAAAGGAGATGTTTCTCGAGGTAATGACGGGAGGATTTTTTTTTTTCGATTTTTCGATTTTTCGTAGCACTTGGGAGCCAAAAACCCGATTTTCGCTAAAAAAAATCGGCTAATTTGTTGTTGAAAAATTAGTAATTATTAAAAAAAACAAAAAAGCTCTCGACAATACCTGGTGAATTATGTGAAGAAGTACTGTGCAAAATTTCAAAGCGATTGGTCCAGTAGATTTTGAGTTATCGTGCACACGGACTTCAAATATGACAAGTCTCAGAAAAACGGTTTGAAAAACGCAGAAGAGTTTGGTCGCTTAGCGCTCATTGCACATAAGTTTGAGAACACTTCTCGATTGCATAAAAATCTGAGAAAATTCATGCATATTAAAGGTACTCAAAAGATTAATTTTGCATAATAATAATTCCAAAATGTTATTAACAAAATGATGAAAAAAAAAATTAGTCAACAAATTTCCCCGCAACCCAATTTTTTTTCGTGATTCGTTCATTTTTCTGAATACGTATGAATTTTTTCAGATTTTTCAATTATCTTTGAATTTTTAGAAATTCAAAATAAAACTCGATAATTTTCTTATACTCACTCAAAGTCGTCGATGCCAGGTCCGTAGAGCAAAAGGCTTCCATCAAGATGATCGAGAGCATCTTTTTGCGTTTGTCTACGCAAAACTGATGTACAGACTAATGTGTATACTAATATACACCATGCCTCGAATATACATAACGGGACCGGAACAGGCCCGTTTATCAAGAAATTTATTCGGGGTCGAAAAATACAATAGCGCGCCGCGCAGCTGCCGCCCAGGTATAAAACCCGGCATGGAGCAATAGACGCTCAAATACTCATAACTTCGTCAATTTTACTCCGATCGACTTGAAATTTTAACACAATATTCTTGAGATATTATGCATTCATTTAAAAAATTAAAAAAAAATTTAAATACTTTACCCCGCCTTTATGGCAGGGTAGTGACATTTTTTCCAACCTTCTAAAATTAATTTCAACATATAAACTCGAGTACGATTTATATTCTCTATGCAGCTTATCATCCATGCATTCGATTTCGGCCAAATTCTCGAACTAACGAGATCGCCCGGATACTCACTCAACAAAAGGGCTGTGACAAGGGTAGTGAAACAATAGGTCATGCCTATTGTTTAAAGAAATACGTTCAGTATCGGATCTCTCTGCCGAGGTTTACCTTCGGCAGGTTTTCCGAGGCAAACATTTTCTCGCTAAGAAGATCGCTTGAGACTCTTTCTGAAAGAGAGTGCTACAATTCAACAATTAATGCCTATTGTTTAAACGAATATGTTCACCATTTGTTCTCTCTGTCGGGACTTATTTACGGCAGGTTATCCGCGGCTCGAAGTCTCAAGCAGTGAAGAACGCTAGAGTCTCGCTTTACGGAAGAGCGGTAAAATTTTGCCATCGCGAATTATTTTTCCAGCCTTTTTAAATTAATTTAAGCAAATAAGCTTGACTACGATTTATATTCTCGATGCAGCATATCATGGATGCATTCGACTTCGGTAAAATTCTCGAAGGAACGAGATCGCCCGGAGACTCACTCAACTAAAGAGTAGTGACATTTTACAGGCGAAGCCTATTGTTGAAACAAATACATTCAGCATTCGATCTCTCTGCCGAGGTTGACCCCGGGCAGGTTTTTCGACGCAAGTATTTATTAGCAATGGAGATCGCTGGAGGCTCTCTCGCAAGAGAGTGCTACAATTTATCCATTACTGTCTATTGTTTAAACAAATATGTTCAACAATTTTTCTCTCTGGCGAGATTTATTTTCGGCAGAGAGATCTGCTGATCGAAGTCTCTAGCAATGAAGATCGCTAGAGTCTCCCTCTACGAAAGAGCGGTGGAATTTTACGATCGGTAATTGTTTAAATAAATGGGCTCGAATCGATTTCTTATTTCGACGACGGTAATCAGTAGGAATTTTATTACTGCTGAACTTTCTAGCAAACGTTTGCTAAAGACTCGTCTTGTGAAAGGGTGGCGACTATTTCCATCCTTTTTAAATTAAGTTAAACAAATCCCTCCCCGATCGATGGGGAGGGATTACAACATGACGAGGACAGATAACTCGAGACTCGAAAGGGAGACGGTACGTGAGATAATCCGATCGATGGAAAGGGATTGAAAAATAACGAGAACAGATAATCCAAGACTCGAAAGGGAGACGATAGGTGAGATAACCCGATCGATGGGGAAGGATTACAAGTTAACGAGGTCAGATAACTCGAGACTCGAAAGGGAGACGGTACGTAAGATAACTCGATCGATGGGGAGGGATTAAAAAATAACGAGGACAGATAACCCGAGACTCGAAAGGGAGACGGTACGTGAGATAACCCGATCGATTCAGAAGGATTACAAAATAACAAAGTCAGATAACCCAAGACTCGAAAGAGAGACAGTAGGTAAGATAACCCGATCGATGGGGAGGGATTGAAAAATAACGAGGACAGATAACTCGAGTCTCGAAAGGGAGACGGTAGGTGAAATAACCCAATCGATGGAGAAGGAATACTAAATAACAAGGTCAGATAACCCGAGACTCGAAAAAGAGACGGTAGGTAAGATAACCCGATCTATGAGGGCGGATTGAAAAATAACGAGGACAGATAATCCGAGACTCGAAAGGAAAACGGTAGGTGAGATAACCCGATTGATGAGGAGGGATTGCAAAATAACGAGGTCAGATAACCCGAAACTCGAAAGGAAGACGGTAGGTAAGATAACCCGATCGATGGGGACGGAATGAAAAATAATGAGAACAGATAACCCGAGACTCGAAATGGAGACGGTAGGTGAGATAACCCGATCGATGGGGAAGGATTTCAAATTAACGAGGTCAGATAACCCGAGACCCAAAAGGGCGACGGTAGGTAAGATAACCCGATCGATGGGGAGGAATTGAAAAATAACGAGGACAGATAACCCGAGACTCGAGAGGGAGACGGTAGGTGAGATAATCCGATCGATGGGGAGGGATTGAAAAATAATGAGGACATAACCCGAGACTCGAAAGAAAAACGGTAGGTGAGATAACCCAATCGATGAGGAGGGATTACAAAATAACGAGGTCAGATAACCCGAGACTCGAAAGGGAGATGGTAAGTGAGGTAACCCGATCGATGGGGAGGGATTGCAAAATAACGAGGTCAGATAACCCGAGACTCGAAAAGAAGACGGTACGTGAGATAACCCGATCGATGGAGAGGGCACAAAAAATAACGATGACAGATAGCCCGAGACTCGAAAGGAAAATGGTAGGTGAGATAACCCGATCGATGAGGAGGGATTACAAAATAACGAGGTCAGATAACCCGAGACTCGAAAGGGAGACGGTAGGTGAGATAACCGGATCGGCGGGGAGGGATTACAAAATGACGAGCTCAGATAGCCCGAGACTCGAAAAGAAGACGGTACGTGAGATAACCCGATCGATGGGGAGGGCGCAAAAAATAACGATGGATAGCCCGAGACTCAAAAAGGAGACGGTAGGTAAAATAACCCAATCGATGGGGAGAGATTACAAAATAACGAGAAGAGATAACCCGAGACTCGAAAGGAAGGCAACAGGTAAGATAACCCGATCGCTGGGAATGGGCTAAAAAATAACGAGGCAGGGATTCAAAAATAACCAGGGACATGATAAGGCAAGGTTTCGCTGCACTCACCGATACGCAAAGCAACCGCCTTCTAGGAATTGCGCTGCTCGACATTTTCCTTCTCGAGCACTTCTTTTCACGACCCAGATAAACACGTACTGCTTTTGTACCGATCTGGTGGAGTCGCCGTACCGGTGTTACATCCCGGAGGGAGATTTAGGATGGACTCGCGAGGTTGCCGAGTTTGTGCGCAAATTTTGAAGAGAGGTGGATTGCGCTGTGAGTCTTAATTGGTTTCCGCGCGAGTTTCGAACACAATTTAATAACAATTGGATTTAGACGATTTAAGGTGCGCGCTTTGGTTTGAGATTGAGGTTCGCCCGATACTTTGATCGAATAATTTACTCTCGTGAGTCTTTCAATTCACAAAAAGAGTTTATTACCAGACTTATATATATATATATATATATATATATATATATATATATATATATATGAGGCATTCCACGCCATTTCGCTCGGCCGTGACCCTGACCATTTTTATTTTTTTTGATTTTTTTAAATAAAATAGTATGCTATGCAAGGAGTATTTTCACAAATTTTTAAATTTTTATCGCATGTTTTTCAGAAGTTACAATTTTTCGAAAAATCTGGATTTCAGAAAGTTCGGAAACGTTCTAACGCCGATATCTCTTAAATTAATCGATATATCGAAAAATGTCTATAGATCGATTTTTTTCATATTACTTCACACTTTCATTAAAAAAAAGGAAAAAAATTTTAAATCATCGTTGTCAACATTTTTTCAGCGTGTAAAGTGAAAACTATTTTTTTTAAAGATGATTGCCATTTTTTTTTTTTTTTTCAAAAAATTCTCTAAAATAATATGATGAATTATATGAATTTTAACGCTAGTCCCATTGTGGGCCCATTTTTCCTTGTATTTTTTTAAAAACAAGTTCAATTTTTTTCACGAAAATTTCGAGTGTTTCGTATGAATTACTAATAATTTTTATTACTAATAATACTCGTAAGTAATAATGATTGTACTTATTTACAATTAGTAATTGTAATGACAATTTTACGATTAGTAGCCCGATCTAATATGTTGAAGAATTATTTTTCCATTACTTTCCTAGAAGAAATAATAAAAATTATGCATTATAGGAGAATATATGAATGAAACACTAAGTACATACTTTTTTATCTTGAGAGAGTTAGATATTTATTTTCTCACTCGTTAAAAAAGTTTACACAATCGAAATTGATCAGGTTTTGAAAAATCTTTTACTCTTAAGGCAACATCATTATCGGGCACAACACAGTGCAAATTTTGGGTACCTGTTATGGTTTTCACCCGTTTATACCGGTCGCTTAGTTTTTGCGCTACATTTTGATAGGCATCTGATGACGCGAATTTCACGGTTATATTGGGCAAGTTATTTGTCTGAGCCGCCCACTCATACAGATCGAACGCAGTTGTTATCTGCTTATCCATCGTAATTGGAGACTTTCGCGTGCAGCCATTCGCTTGACTGTGCCACCTACACCATCGCAAGGGCCTTTGCCATGTGCGGTGGCAAAGAAGTGCCATTCCGCCGTGATTCCAAAATCTTCTTTATGATAATACAAGTTAACAAAGTTTTTGTAGTTCTTGAATTGTTGAGGAGCTCCGTCAGAGAAATAAAAGATTCTTTGAGGGCTTTTCGAAAAATCGAAACTGATCAGATTTTTCAAAATCTGATCAGTTTCGATTGTGTAAACTTTTTAAACGAGTGAGAAAATAAATATCTAACTCTCTCAAGATAAAAAAGTATGTACTTAGTGTTTCATTCATATTTCTCCTATAATGCATAATTTTTATTATTTCTTCTAGGAAAGTAAGGGAAAAATACTTCTTCAACATATTAGATCGGACTACTAATTGTAAAATTATCACTACAATTACTAATTGTAAATAAGTACAATCATTAATACTTACGAGTATTATTAGTAATAAAAATTATTAGTAATTCATACGAAACACTCGAAATTTTCGTGAAAAAAAATTGAATTTATTTAAAAAACAATACAAGGAAAAATGGGCCCACAATGGGACTAGCCTTAAAATTCATATAAATCATCATATTATTTTAGAGAATTTTTTGAAAAAAAAAAATGGCAATCATCTTTAAAAAAAATAGTTTTCACTTTACACGCTGAAAAAATGTTGACAACGATGATTTAAAATTTTTTTCCTTTTTTTTTATGAAAGTGTGCACTAATATGAAAAAAATCGATCTATAGACATTTTTCGACATATCGATTAATTTAAGAGATATCGGCGTTAGGACGTTTCCGAACTTTTTGAAATCCAGATTTTTCGAAAAATTGTAACTTCTGAAATACATGCGATAAAAATTTAAAAATTTGTGAAAATACTCCTTGCATAGCATACTATTTTATAAGAAAAAATCAAAAAAATTAAAAATGGTCATGGTCAATTATCGACGTCACAAAAAAATGTTCCAGACAAAAGTTGTACGGTGTGAAGGGGGCCATCAAATGCGACCATTTTTTTTATTTCGGTGGAGGCGCTGACGCACAGCGAAGGTCACCTCCACTTTTCTAAAGGGAATGGTACATTTTTTTTCAACCATCTTGTGGAGCACCTCAAGCCGCATAAAAAACATTTGGGGGTCAAAGTCGTTCAAGGTCATTCAAGGTCAGTATCGATGATACAAATCTAAATATCTCGAATCACTGCCAAATATTTAGTAGTGATCCAAGATATTTAGATTTGTATTTCATTTTAATAGGTGTTCGAATTAGCTTGAAATTGCCTGTGTTGCTTGAAGATCTAACCTTGTGGGATCGGCAAAAACTCTGGTATCAACATGATGGTTGTCCAGCTCATTTTGCACGGATAGCGCGCTATGTTGTCGACCGAAAATTTGGAAATAAGCAGATTAGCCGAGGATCACGAATAAGCTGGCCTGCTCGATCACCGGACTTAACTCGATTTTTATTTATGGGGGACGTTAAAGGATAAAGTTTATCAAGATACGCCCACAACACCGGAGAACATGCGAGAACGCATCATCAACGCGTGTAACAGCATCAATCCCTAAAGCATTCTACGGTCGAAACAAGGTCTGACTGTCCGACTGCAAAAATGTTTGGAGGCTGGTGGAGATCATTTTGAACATCTATTGAAATAAAATATCAATTTGAAAATATTTTTGTTATTGATCCGATTTTCATGCGGCTTTTGGTGCTCCACAAGATGGTTGAAAAAAAATGTACCATTCCCTTTAAAAAAGTGGAGGTGACCTTCACTGTGCGTCAGCGCCTGCACCGAAATAAAAAAAAATGGTCGCATTTGATGGCCCCCTTCACACCGTACAACTTTTGTCTGGAACATTTTTTTGTGACGTCAATAATTACCGAGTTATTTCGGGTAGCAGAGATAAAATGGACACCCTGTATATATTCAGGGTGAGGCACTAACTGTTGCCACCTTGAATATCTCTGTAATTATCGACGTCACAAAAAAATGTTTGAAACAAAAGTTGTACCGTACGAAAGGGGTCATCAAATGCGACCATTTTTTTTCATCTCAGTGGAGGCGCTGTCGCACAGTAAAGGTCACCTCCACTTTTTAAAATGGGACGGTACATTTTTTTTCAACTATCTTGTAGAGCATCGAAAACTGCATGAAAAACATTTAGGGGTCAAAGTCGTTCAAGGTCATTTAAGATCAAAAAGTGACATGAACTTTATTTTTATCTGAAATTACCTTTATTCACAGTAGATGTTCAAAGTGATTGCCATTGGAATCAATGCAGTATTGCAATCTCCTCATCATGAATTTCTTATCACTTCGGCACTTATCGCCGAAGTCTTGCCATTGTCTTGTATGTGAACAACGGCACCAAACCTACAATGTACACGGAACATTCTACATCGTCATAAATATCATCCTTAGCACATCAGTCTCCACCAGGAATTAACTGGTACGGATTTCATGAATCGCACTGAATTCTGCCGATGGGCTCAACTCCAGATTCAGAGAGATGACTCATTTATTAATCGGATTTTATTTACTGATGAGGCAACATTTACGAATCATGGAAATATTAACTTGCATAACATGCATTTGTGGTCAACTGAAAATCCACATTGGCTGCGGCAAGTTGCACACCAAAGACCGTGGTCGGTTAATGTATGGTGTGGGATTATTGGGGATAGAATCATAGGCCCTTATTTCATCGAACGGAATCTTAATGGTAGGAAGTACACCACATTCCTTGAAGAAACATTAGGTCCGTTATTGGAAGAAATACCTTTAGAAACAAGAAACAGAATGTGGTATCAACACGATGGGTGCCGGCACATTTTTCGCTGATAGCTAGAAATGAATTGCAAAAGAGATTTCCAAATCGTTGGATTGGACGCGGAGGAGCTGTATCGTGGCCGGCTCGCTCGCCACACTTGACGCCTCTGGACTTTTTCTTGTGGGGATACTTGAAAGATCTTGTTTATAAAGAACGTCCAGCTACGCCGGATGATATGCGTAAGAGAATTATTCGAGCCTGTGATTCGATAAGTGCCGAAGTGATAAAAAATTCTACACAATCCGTGATGAGGAGATTGCAATACTGCATTGATTCCAATGGCAATCACTTTGAACATCTACTGTGAATAAAGGTAATTTCAGATAAAAATAAAGTTCATGTTACTTTTTGATCTTAAATGACCTTGAACGACTTTGACCCCTAAATGTTTTTTATGCAGTTTTCGATGCTCTACAAGATAGTTGAAAAAAAAATGTACCGTCCCATTAAAAAAAGTGGAGGTGACCTTTACTGTGCGACAGCGCCTCCACTGAGATAAAAAAAAATGGTCGCATTTGATGACCCCTTTCGTACGGTACAACTTTTGTTTCAAACATTTTTTTGTGACGTCGATAATTACAGAGATATTCAAGGTGGCAACAGTTAGTGCCTCATCCTGTATATATACCGGGTGAGGCACTAACTGTTGCCACGTTGAATATCTCTGTAGTGATCGACGTCACAAAAAAATGTTTGAAACAAAAGTTGTACCGTACGAAAGGGGTCATCAAATGCGACCATTTTTTTTTATCTCAGTGGAGGCGCTGTCGCACAGTAAAGGTCAGCTCCACTTTTTTTAATGGGACGGTACATTTTTTTTCAATTATCTTTTAGAGCATCGAAAACTGCATAAAAAACATTTAGGGGTCAAAGTCATTCAAGGTCATTTAAGATCAGAAAGTGCAATGAACTTTATTTTTATGTGAAATTACCTTTATTCACAGTAGATGTTCAAAGTGATTGCCATTGGAATCAATGCAGTATTGCAATCTCCTCATCACGGATTGTGTAGAATTTCTTATCACTTCGGCACTTATCGAATCACAGGCTCGAAGAATTCTCTCACGCATATCATCCGGCGTAGTTGGACGTTCTTTATAAACAAGATCTTTCAAGTATCCCCACAAGAAAAAGTCCAGAGGCGTCAAGTCTGGCGAGCGAGCCGGCCACGATACAGCTCCTCCGCGTCCAATCCAACGATTTGGAAATCTCTTTTGCAATTCATTTCTAGCTATCAGCGAAAAATGTGCCGGGCACCCATCGTGTTGATGCCACATTCTGTTCCTTGTTTCTAAAGGTATTTCTTCCAATAACGGACCTAATGTTTCTTGAAGGAATGTGGTGTACTTCCTACCATTAAGATTCCCTTCGATGAAATAAAGGCCTATGATTCTATCCCCAATAATCCCACACCATACATTAACCGACCACGGTCTTTGGAGTGCCACTTGCCGCAGCCAATGTGGATTTTCAGTTGACCACAAATGCATGTTATGCAAGTTAATATTTCCATGATTCGTAAATGTTGCCTCATCAGTAAATAAAGTCCGATTAATAAATGAGTCATCTCTCTGAATCTGGCGTTGAGCCCATCGGCAGAATTCAGTGCGATTCATGAAATCCGTACCAGTTAATTCCTGGTGGAGACTGATGTGGTAAGGATGATATTTATGACGATGTAGAACACGTAGAATACTTCTTTGGCTTACGCCAGATTCCCTCGCAATTTGACGGGAACTCGCACAAGGGTCTCGATGAACGGCGGCAAGAACACCAATTTCCGTTTCTTCGTTAGTAACTCGCTTTTGTCGGTTACTTTCCCGACGGGTTAAGGATCCAGTTGTCCTCAGTTTAGTGTATAAAATTTGAAATGGACGGCGTGTAGGATGAGAACGTTCAGGAAATCTTTCAGCGTATAAGTCTCTAGCTCTCACTGCATTTTTTTGACATTCTCCGTAAATTAGAAGCATATCAGTTTGCTCTTAAAAGAATACATCATTTACATTCGCTTGATCAAGAGACGCGGCAGCGTCTCGACGCCAAGTAATAAAAAAAAACGACTGTCACGACACGACACGCCGCGCACTCTTTATACGCCAAGATGGGCTTTAGCAGACGACTTTTTAACTTATAATCGACATTACGCGAAAACGCGGAGACGAATCGAAAATCTAATGACATTTTACCAATCAAATGTTATTTTTTCCTATCGATTTTGTTTGGGTAATTTTTCGATCCGCCTACTCAAACTTGAGATCTCGTAATATTAGCCGAATTTCCGAGCGACTTTATTACCACAAAAATTCTTCAACACTTTAGAACTTGGAGGGATAAAGTTATTCGGTCGCATCGTAAGCTATACTACATACGTCCTTTTGGGGAAAGCGTTAACATGATGGGAACGCTTAGAGTTTCAGCGTGAAGTGCACTGTTTGCTCACTTCAGAGAGGTGCTACTATAAACAAACAATGGCGCGCTAGAAACGTCAAAAGTCGGGTTCTTCGAATGTATAGGCTCTGTCGGCTTTAAGAGGGAACGGTACCTCGACGCAGCCCCGGCTCCAGTCGGTAGGGCAGAACTCGTACGAACCCCTGCTACCTACCGGGAGATTGTAAATGCCTTCGTGCGTCTCGCAACGCGTATGTGCGTGTATGTTGGTGTGCATTACTACGTCAGCCGCACGCGGTTTAAGATTTTTATCTTTCCGCGGGCTGATCCTTCGTAGCGCGTACACACCGCGTGAGCGTATATACATGCACAAACATACATAACACAGTCAGCGTCGAGAAAGAACTTTATTTTCTTTTCTCAACGCCGACTTCGCAAGAAATTCAAAAACACGAATTTCGCAGAAAGAGTCCTTGCTGAGGGTACCGATTGGCTCAGTAAACATTTACGGTATAAATAATACAAACATAATTGTTTAAACAATTATGAATGCATTTATTCTCGACCACGATTGTGATCGGTAGATACGGTACTTTCAGTACCTCTCAGCAAATAGATTGCTGTTTGCGAGCCGCAAAACGGTACGCTAAAAATAATGCAAAAATAATTGTTTAAAAAATTATTTTTGCATTTTTCCTCGATCACGATTGTGATCGGGAGATACGGTACTTTCAAACCTCTTAACAATTATGATTGCTGCTTGCGCTATGTAAAATCCAACGTTAAAAATAATGCAGCCATAATTGTTTAAACAATTATGAATGCGTTTATCTCGACCACGATTGTGGTCGGTAGATACGGTACTTTCAGTACCTCTCGGCAAAGAAATTGCTGCTTGCGAGCCGCAAAACATAACAATAAAAATAATGCAAACATAATTGTTTAAACAATTATAGACGCGTTTATCTCGACCACGGTTGTGATCGGTAGATATGGTACTTTCAGTACCTCTCGGCAAATAAATTGCTGCTTGCGAGCCGAAAAACCTAACAATAAAAATAATGCAATCATAATTGTTTAAACAATTATGAATGCGATTATCCCGACCACGATTGTGATCGGTAGATACGGTACTTTCAGTACCTCTCGGCAAATAAATTGCTGCTTGCGAGCCGCAAAACATAACAATAAAAATAATGCAATCATAATTGTTTAAACAATTATAAATGCGTTTATCTCGAGCACGATTGTGATTGGTAGATACGGTGCTTACTTCCAGTACCTCTTAGCAAATAGATTGCTGATTGCAAGCCGCAAAACCTAACAATAAAATAATGCAAACATAATTGTTTAAACAATTATGAATGCGTTTATCTCGATCATGATTGTAATCGGTAGATACGGTACTTTCAGTACCTCTCAGCAAATAAATTGCTGATTGCGAGCCGCAAAACCTAACAATAAAAATAATGCAATCATAATTGTTTAAACAATTATCAATGCGTTTATCTCGACCACGATTGTGATCGGTAGATACGGTACTTTCAGTGACTCTTGGCAAATAAATTGCTGCTTGTGAGCCGCAAAACATAACAATAAAAATAATGCAATCATAATAACAATTATGAATGCGTATATCTCGACCAGGATTGTGATCGGTAGATACGGTACTTTCAGTACCTCTCGGCAAATAAATTGCTGCTTGCGAACCGCAAAACCTAACAATAAAAATAATGCAAACATAATTGTTTAAAAAATTATGAATGCGTTCACTCTCGATCACGATTGTGATCGGTAGATACGGTAATTTGAGCATATATGATTGCCTATCAGTATATATGATTGCTGTTTGCACGCTGCAAAGCATAACGGTAAAAAATAATTCAAAAATAATTGTTTCAACAATTATCAATTTGTTTTTTCTCGACCACGTTTGTGATCGGTAGATACAGTACTTCCTATACCTCTCAGTAAATATGATTGCTATTTACGCGTTGCAAAACTCAATGGTAAAAATAATGCGACAATAATTGTGTAAACAATTAAAGCATTTCTTCTCGACCACGATTGTGATCGGTCGGTGCGGTAGTTTCTGTACCTCTCAGCAAATATGATTACTGCTTGCGCGCTGCAAAACATAACGGCAAAAACAATGCGTAAAAAATTGTTTAAACCATTCAAGAATTATTTCTCGACCAAGATTGTGATCGGTAAGCGCGGTACTTTCTGTACCCCTCAGCAAATATGATTGTTGCGTACGCGCTGCAAAAATCAACGGTAAAAGTAATGCAAAAATATTTGTTTAAACAAGTATTTTTGCTTTTTTCTCGACCACGATTATGATCGGTAGGTGCCGTACTTTCTATAGTATACAACTTGATGACGTTGAAGTTTGTATTGTAAGATGCATCGAAAACTTTTTCATTTTAATAGCCCAAATTTTTTTTATTTTCATACTGAACAAATCGTTACGACATTTTCACACAGTCTTAGACAAGTTAAATTTTCACAAAGATTACTCTCTATAATAATAAAAATAAAGAAATGGAAAAAATATGTTGGGGTGGTTTGAAAAATAAAGTTTATAAAGTTACTTTTCAGGGCTTACGGTTGATGAAAATTGTAAAACACATGAATATTTATTTTCCCTTATTTATAATTTATTCAAAACAATACATTATTTCATTTTACGGTATTACTGGATGGACCGTCAGACAATAAATTAGTCCAAAATGGGCGAATCGTAAATTTACAAGTGTAGATCATATCGTACAAGTTTAGCCTTACAAGCGGCTAATTTAATAATAAATTAACACTGAGAAATGTTTATTTTCCACTTTCAATACCAACTGAAGTCAAATTCGACGATATTGGCGTGTGCTTGACTGAGGTTTTGTCAGTGACTGTACATCTGTTTCAACTGGACAACAAAAACATTTCTCAATTTGTAAATTCAATTAATAAGTTAAGATAATCTTATTATTATCAATAATCGCCCAAAAACTCGTTAAGTTTATAACTACGGTAAGTTTATAACTATAAAAAATGAAGTATTTCCGTTTCAAAAAGATATGAAATCCCCCTAAAAAACTTTAACAAGTAAAAAAAAACGCCAAGTAATAAAAAATGCCCTCGAAAAAATTATCGGTTGTTTCACTATCTACAAGATTCTAATTAACCTCGAAATATTTGTGATTTTTTTCAAACAATAGTTTTATTTAGATTCTAATTTTTCAACTCAAACGTACAAAAGAAGTGAAATAACTTTTTATGAAAAAGCCAAGCAAATTTACCAGAAACATACAGAAAATTACCAAACTCTAGTAATACCATTTTTCTCAATATTTTGTTTTCAAAAACCATTTTACTCTTATAATAAAAGTACGAATCACGATTATATAAAAGTACAGCGTATGCATCACACAAGTACTGTATGTATCACTAGAAAAGCTGGGCAACGACTTGGCGTGCATGGTTAAGAAAAAAAGCTCGTGAAGATACACGATTTTCTTACAGAAACGTCCCTACCGCTTGCAAAAGTAACTTTTGCAACAATTTATCTACATAGATCATTTCAAATTGTAACATCACATCAGGCATACAGGATTATTAGAAATCAGATGTTCCACTGTACTGATACAGATTATCGGAAATGGAGCGATAGGTGTCGAGAGTAATATCGATATTCCTTTTCCACCAGCAAGTGGTGCGGACCGTAGTTCAAACCTTCAGCCTGCCAAAACTATGTTCATTACACCAAAATTTATACGACGCAATAGATTTCATGAGATGTATGGTGGTTCTGCAATAGAGTAGAATGTGAATACTTCCACACAACTTTTCAAGGTATGCAAATAAAGTGAGATTTCAAGAGCCGTGTGGTCTAGGGGTACATCACTGATTTTTCAAGTTATACTTTGCGGAATCAGAAACTTGGTTTGCAGTTACATAATAAATTGTGTCAATTTATGTTTTTCTTAAACTAATGGTCAGGTTGTTGAGAAAACGTCATCCTTCGCCGAGCTTTTTTTCTTAACCATGCACGCCAAGTCGTTGCCCAGCTTTTCTAGTGATACATACATACAGTACTTGTGTGATGCATACGCTGTACTTTTATATAATCGTGATTCGTACTTTTATTATAAGAGTAAAATGGTTTTTGAAAACAAAATATTGAGAAAAATGGTATTACTAGAGTTTGGTAATTTTCTGCATGTTTCTGGTAAATTTTCTTGGCTTTTTCATAAAAAGTTATTTCACTTCTTTTGTACGTTTGAGTTGAAAAATTAGAATCTAAATAAAACTATTGTTTGAAAAAAATCACAAATATTTCGAGGTTAATTAGAATCTTGTCGATAGTGAAACAACCGATAATTTTTTCGAGGGCATTTTTTATTACTTGGCGTTTTTTTTACTTCTTAAAGTTTTTTAGGGGGATTTCATATCTTTTTGAAACGGAAATACTTCATTTTTTATAGTTATGAACTTAACGAGTTTTTGGGCGATTATTGATAATAATAAGATTATCTTAACTTATTAATTGAATTTACAAATTGAGAAATGTTTTTGTTGTCCAATTGAAACAGATGTACGGTCACTGACAAAACCTCAGTCAAGCACACGCCAATATCGTCGAATCTGACTTCAGTTGGTATTGAAAGTGGAAAATTAACATTTCTCAGTGTTAATTTATTATTAAATTAGCCGCTTGTAAGGCTAAACTTGTACGATATGATCTAGACTTGAAAATTTACGATTCGCCCATTTTGGACTAATTTATTGTCTGACGGTCCATCCAGTAATACCGTAAAATTAAATAATGTATTGTTTTGAATAAATTATAAATAAGGGAAAATAAATATTCATGTGTTTTACAATTTTCATCAACCGTAAGCCCTGAAAAGTAACTTTATAAACTTTATTTTTCAAACCACCCCAACATATTTTTTCCATTTCTTTATTTTTATTATTATAGAGAGTAATCTTTGTGAAAATTTAACTTGTCCAAGACTGTGTGAAAATGTCGTAACGATTTGTTCAGTATGAAAATAAAAAAAATTTGGGCAATTAAAATTTAAAAAATTTCGATGCATCTTACAATACAAACTTCAAAGTCATCAAGTTGTATACTATAGAAAGTACGGCACCTACCGATCATAATCGTGGTCGAGAAAAAAAGCAAAAATACTTGTTTCAACAAATATTTTTGCATTACTTTTACCGTTGATTTTTGCAGCGCGTACGCAACAATCATATTTGCTGAGGGGTACAGAAAGTACCGCGCTTACCGATCACAATCGTGGTCGAGAATAAATTCTTGAATGGTTTAAACCATTTTTTACGCATTGTTTTTGCCGTTATGTTTTGCAGCGCGCAAGCAGTAATCATATTTGCTGAGAGGTACAGAAAGTAACCCACCGACCGATCACAATCGTGGTCGAGAAGAAATGCTTTAATTGTTTACACAATTATTGTCGCATTATTTTTACCATTGAGTTTTGTAACGCGTAAATAGCAATCATATTTACTGAGAGGTATAGGAATTACTGTATCTACCGATCACAATCCTGGTCGAGATAAACGCATTCATAATTATTATTATGATTGCATTATTTTTATTGTTATGTTTTGCGGCTCACAAACAGCAATTTATTTGCCAAGAGTCACTGAAAGTACCGTATTTACCGATCACAATCGTGGTCGAGATAAACGCATTGATAATTGTTTAAACAATTATGATTGCATTATTTTTATTGTTAGGTTTTGCGGCTCGCAATCAGCAATTTATTTGCTGAGAGGTACTGAAAGTACCGTACCTACCGATTACAATCATGGTCGAGATAAACGCATTCATAATTGTTTAAACAATTATGTTTGCATTATTTTATTGTTAGGTTTCGCGGCTCGCAATCAGCAATCTATTTGCTAAGAGGTACTGGAAGTAAGTACCGTATCCACCAATCACAATCGTGGTCGAGATAAACGCATTTATAATTGTTTAAACAATTATGATTGCATTATTTTTATTGCTATGTTTTGCGGCTCGCGATCAGCAATTTATTTGCTGAGAGGTACTGAAAGTACCGTACCTACCGATTACAATCATGGTCGAGATAAACGCATTCATAATTGTTTAAACAATTATGTTTGCATTATTTTATTGTTAGGTTTTGCGGCTCGCAATCCGCAATCTATTTGCTGAGAGGTACTGGAAGTAAGTACCGTATCTACCAATCACAATCGTGGTCGAGATAAACGCATTCATAATTGTTTAAGCAATCATGATTGCATTATTTTTATTGTTATGTTTTGCGGCTCGCAAGCAGCAATTTATTTGCCGAGAGGTACTGAAAGTACCGTATCTAC
Source organism: Ophion ventricosus (assembly GCA_963932345.1). NCBI lineage: Eukaryota > Metazoa > Arthropoda > Insecta > Hymenoptera > Ichneumonidae > Ophion > Ophion ventricosus. The sequence continues at coordinate 8,227,769 of OZ010720.1, forward strand.
CGATCACAATCGTGGTCGGGATAATCGCATTCATAATTGTTTAAACAATTATGATTGCATTATTTTTATTGTTAGGTTTTTCGGCTCGCAAGCAGCAATTTATTTGCCGAGAGGTACTGAAAGTACCATATCTACCGATCACAACCGTGGTCGAGATAAACGCATCCATAATTGTTTAAACAATTATGTTTGCATTATTTTTATTGTTATGTTTTGCGGCTCGCAAGCAGTAATTTCTTTGCCGAGAGGTACTGAAAGTACCGTATCTACCGACCACAATCGTGGTCGAGATAAACGCATTCATAATTGTTAAAAACAATTATGGCTGCATTATTTTTAACGTTGGATTTTACATAGCGCAAGCAGCAATCATAATTGTCAAGAGGTTTGAAAGTACCGTATCTCCCGATCACAATCGTGATCGCGGAAAAATGCAAAAATAATTTTTTAAACAATTATTTTTGCATTATTTTTAGCGTACCGTTTTGCGGCTTGCAAACAGCAATCTATTTGCTGAGAGGTACTGAAAGTACCGTATCTACCGATCACAATCGTGGTCGAGAATAAATGCATTCATCATTGTTTAAACAATTATGTTTGTATTATTTATACCGTAAATGTTTACTGAGCCAATCGCTACCCTCAGCAAGGACTCTTTCTGCGAAATTCGTGTTTTTGAATTTCTTGCGAAGTCGGCATGGAGAAAAGAAAATAAAGTTCTTTCTCGACGCTGACTGTGTTTATGTATGTTTCTGCATGTATATACGCTCACGCGGTGTATATGCGCTCACGCGGTGTGTCGCGCTACGAAGGATCAGCCCGCGGAAAGATAAAAATCTTAAACCGCGTGCGGCTGACGTAGTAATGCACACCAACATACACGCACATACGCGTTGCGAGACGCACGAAGGCATTTACAATCTCCCGGTAGGTAGCAGGGGTTCGTACGAGTTCTGCCCTACCGACTGGAGCCGGGGCTGCGTCGAAGTCTTGCTGCGGGTACCGTTCCCTCTTAAAGCCGACAGAGGCTATACGTTCGAAGAACCCGACTTTTTACGTTTCTAGCGCGCCATTGTTTGTTTATAGTAGCACCTCTCTGAAGTGAGCAAACAGTGCACTTCACGCTGAAACTAAGCGTTCCCATCATGTTAACGCTTTCCCCAAAAGGACGTATGTAGTATAGCTTACGATGCGACCGAATAACTTTATCCCTCCAAGTTCTAAAGTGTTGAAGAATTTTTGTGGTAAAAAAGTCGCTCGGAAATTCGGCTAATATTACGAGATCTCAAGTTTGGGTAGGCGGATCGAAAAATGACCCAAACAAAATCGATAGGAAAAAATAACATTTGATTGGTTAAATGTCATTAGATTTTCGATTCGTTTCCGCGTTTTCGCGTAATGTCGATTATAAGTTAAAAAGTCGTCTGCTAAAGCCCATCTTGGCGTATAAAGAGTGCGCGGCGTGTCGTGTCGTGACAGTCGTTTTTTTTTATTACTTGGCGTCGAGGCGCTGCCGCGTCTCTTGATAATCAGTGATGTACCCCTAGACCACACGGCTCTTGAAATCTCACTTTATTTGCATACCTTGAAAAGTTGTGTGGAAGTATTCACTTTCTACTCTATTGCAGAACCACCATACATCTCATGAAATCTATTGCGTCGTATAAATTTTGGTGTAATGAACATAGTTTTGGCAGGCTGAAAGTTTGAACTACGGTCCGCACCACTTGCTGGTGGAAAAGGAATATCGATATTACTCTCGACACCTATCGCTCCATTTCCGATAATCTGTCTCAGTACAGTGGAACATCTCATTTCTAATAACCCTGTATGCCTGATGTGATGTTACAAATTGAAATAATCTATGTAGATAAATTGTTGCCAAAGTTACTTTTGCAAGCGGTAGGGACCGTTCTGTAAGAAAATCGTGCATCTTCCCGAGCTTTTTTTCTTAACCATGCACGCCAATCGTTGCCCAGCTTTTCTAGTGATACATACATACAGTACTTGTGTGATGCATACGTTGTACTTTTATATAATCGTGATTCGTACTTTTATTATAAGAGTAATATGGTTTTTGAAAACAAAATATTGAGAAAAATGGTATTACTAGAGTTTGGTAATTTTCTGTACGTTTCTGGTAAATTTGCTTGGCTTTTTCATAAAAAGTTATTTCACTTCTTTTGTACTTTTGAGTTGAAAAATTAGAATCTAAATAAAACTATTGTTTGAAAAAAATCACAAATATTTCGAGGTTAATTAGAATCTTGTAGATAGTGAAACAACCGATAATTTTTTCGAGGGCATTTTTTATTACTTGGCGTTTTTTTTTACTTGTTAAAGTTTTTTAGGGGGTTCATTAATACTAGTCTCACCATTCTTACTATCGTTATCTTGGGTTTGTTTGGGCGAAACATTGTACGATGTTCCGTGTACATTGTAGGTTTGGTGCCGTTGTTTACATACAAGACAATGGCAAGACTTCGGCGATAAGTGCCGAAGTGATAAGAAATCCGTGATGAGGAGATTGCAATACTGCATTGATTCCAATGGCAATCACTTTGAACATCTACTGTGAATAAAGGTAATTTCACATAAAAATAAAGTTCATGTCACTTTTGATCTTAAATGACCTTGAACGACTTTGACCCTTAAATGTTTTTTATGCAGTTTTCGATGCTCTACAAGATAGTTAAAAAAAAATGTACTGTCCCATTTTAAAAAGTGGAGGTGACCTTTACTGTGCGACAGCGCCTCCACTGAGATAAAAAAAAATGGTCGCAGTTGATGACCCCTTTCGTACGGTACAACTTTTGTTTCAAACATTTTTTTGTGACGTCGATAATTACAGAGATATTCAAGGTGGCAACAGTTAGTGCCTCACCCGGTATATACAGGGTGATTTTTTTATCTTGAGACGGCTAAATATCTCGAAAAATGAGCCTTATACGACACAAATGTTCCAAATAAACCTTCAATAGTTTCCAAGCGGCAATTCAATCCCACAGAAATTAACCGCCTGCCGCCTCCCCTGGGGTTGGGACGGGGGGGAACTTTGAAATCTTAAATGGGAACCCCTACTTTTCATTACAGATTCGGATTATACATAAAAAAACACGTAACTTTTGTCTGAACTTTTTTTTAAATTCGGGATAGATGGCGCTGCATTCGGTGAAGAGTGGGTAACCTTCCTTTTCTTCAAGGGAAATCCCCTATGTTTTATTGCATAATGACGCTACGTCAAAGAAAAGTAACTTTTGTCGGAAACATGTTTTTTTGAATTATTGTACATATCTACGATCATTTTTTATCCGTTCTTAGCTTTGGCCAGGACTAAGGACGTGGACCTGGCGGAAATTTAACCCTTTCGGGGTACTTGATTATTGTGAGTCCCTGATTAACTTCGCAACAATTGATTTGAGTTAGCAAGTGATTTGGTGTTTTTACCTTTGACGGTCACTTCTCGCATTGACTAGTCAATTCCAGGAGTGTCCGGCTTTCGAGCTTTCCCTATAACATTGCGACTAACTTTCGATTCATACCATCCTTACATTTCTCAAGTATGGATTCTGTATCTGTAGGAGAAAAAATTGAAATGATTTTGATTTATGGAGAATGTGGTAGAAACGTTAACGATGCTGTTAATCTTTATGCTGAATGTTTTTCACATACGCAGAGGCCGCGTGCTTCTTTTTTCCGTATTGTCAAACAGTTTACGACGCGTCCTTTTTTTAGGTTGGACAAGTGTCCAACCTAAAAAAGGACGCGTAAAGAAACTATCACCAGAGTAAATAATGAAATTGCAGTATTAGCTGCGGTGGCTAATAATCCGAATATAAGCACTCGAGAAATTGCTCGCGATTACGGATTGTCGCAGTTTAGCGTTCTGAAAATATTAAAGCGTCGTAAATATTATCCCTACCATGTGTCTATACATCAGGAACTTCATGGAGATGATTTTCATAATCGAGTGACATTTTGTCAGTGGACACTTGAACGAATACACGAAACCCGCATTTTTTTCGTCGGGTACTATTCTCCGATGAGTCGATTTTCACGAACCACGGTGCGGTTAATCGACACAACATGCATTATTGGAGTACTGAAAACCCACGATGGTTGCGCCAAGTTGAACATCAGCGTCCTTGGTCTGTTAATGTTTGGTGTGGGATAATTGGCGATAAAATCATCGATCCCTATTTCATTGAAGGCACTTTAAATGGTAATAAAAAGTACCGAGACCTTCTGCAAAACGAACTGCCGATAATGCTTGAAGACCTAAGCCTCGAAGAGCGACGGAACATGTGGTTTCAACTTGACGGTTGTCCAGCACATAATTCGCTAGTAGCACGGGAAGTATTAAATCGTGACTACAATGGTTGCTGGGTTGGTAGAGGCGGAAATGATACATTGGCCTGCCAGATCGCCAGATCTTACGTCGCCAGATTTTTTTTGTGGGGTCTCTTTAAAACTGAAGTTTATCAACAAGTGCCAACAACTCGTGAAAAGATGATTGGACGAATCAGAAATGCTTGCGCAAAAATTAAAGCGGACAAACTTTTGAGTTGTGTACAATCATTCGAAGTACGGATCAATAAATGCATCGAGGTTGAAGGTCATTAGTTTGAACACTTATTGAATTGAATGGTGAGAGGCAAGGGGACTCACGATGATCAAACACCCCGAATGTGAGAGGCAAGCGGACTCACAATAATCAAGCATCCCAAAGGGATTAAATTTCCGTCAGGTCCACGTCCTTAATCCTGGTTAAAGCTAAGAACGGATACAAAATTATAGTAGATATTTACGATAATTTAAAAAAACATGTTTCCGACAAAAGTTACTTTTCTTCGACGTAGCGCCATTATGCAATAAAACATAAGGGATTTCCCTTGAAGAAAAGGAAGGTTACTCAATCTTCACCGAATGCAGCGCCATCTATACCAGATTAAAAAAAAAGTTCAGACAAAAGTTACGTGTTTGTTTATGTATAATCCGAATCTGTAATGAAAAGTAGGGATTCCCATTTAAGACTTCAAAGTTCCCCCCGCCCCACCCCCAGGGGGGAGGGGGGCAGGCGGTTAATTTCTGTGGGATTAAATTGCCCCTTGGAAACTATAGAAGGTTTATTTGGAACATCTTTGTCGTATAAGGCTTATTTTTCGAGATATTTAGCAGTCTCAAGATAAAAAAATCACCCTGTATATGGTTAATATCACCCCGTCCTCCTCGTCTTCTCTTCCAAGCTTCATTCCCCTTATTATTCCGTACTTCCAATCTTCCATCCTTCCCTGCCCCAACAGTACCTTTCTTACCCCCACTATTTGGCCCTCACTTGCCCGCCCCCTCTTTTTTACTCTTATGGCTGATTTGGTTGTCCACATGAAATCTCTGCTTAGACTATCCAATACTTTACATTCGTTTTTTTTGCTCTAGCCACGTTTCTTGAATCGCTATCACATCAAAGTTCTTTAACCATTCCCACGCTTCTCCCACTTTCCTTATTCCCGCCACGTTCCACGTGACCATCTTGAGTCCGTCGCTGTTTGTGCCTGCATCCTTCCGTACCGCTGCGTCGTTTCGGCGCGTCCTCGAAACCCCCGGCCTTCCCTGGTCACGATGATGTCGTTGCTGGAACCGTATCTTTCGAGTCTTCCTTCTCTTTTGCACCAACAATGCCACTCCCCGTGGCGCTTGATTTTCAGGTAACCAGCTCTTGCGTCTTCCTCTCCTTCTCTTCTCTCGCCTCTTCCGCTTTTGCCGCCAGCCATCTCTGAACCTTCTGCTCTCTCCAGGTTAGGTCGTCTTCGATTTCGACCCGACTTTCCCTTCACCGCGCCGCTTTTATCACCTGGATCTTGTTCTGTAGAGATCCTAGTTCAACTGTGCAGCCATTTCGATCTGCTCTCTAACATTTAATCCACGGAATAATGCCCGTTTCATTCCTTAATATTTCTTCGATCTCCCTTCCTCCTCCTCGCCTTGGCACTGGTATTCCTTTGACCCTTATGTTGAGTTTTCTTATCGTTCTTTCTTGCACTTCTCTCCTCCCTACCTCCTCGTTCAGAGCCACCGGTTGTTCCCGGTCTATGGATTTTAGACATTCTCCGGCTTCCTCCTCTATTCGCCTTGGGAAGCTTGCCTGCATCCCCCCCTCGCCTGTTCTGCTGGTATGGGGAGCCGTCATTTCACGATTTATCTCTTCCTTCTCATTTTGGTTTTCGTCCCAGTAAATCTCCCTTCCGCCCGCTCCGGTCATTTGATTTGGCCGCTCGTAGCTCACGTTTTTTGTGTTGGTTGTTCTTTCCTGTATGATACTTTTATCGCTGATATTATTGTGGTGCATGGATTTATCGAGCCTCCTTTCCACTGCTTCTAACCTTGTTTTTAGTATTTGTTTTTCTATCTCCCACTCCCTTTCTTTTTTCCTGAATTCTCCCCTCAGGCCTTCTATTTCATAATACATTTGCTGCATTACCTTATTACACTCCCTTTCAATTATGCGCTGGGTTTCTCCTTTTAATTCCCGAAAGGATTCCTTCATGCTTACTTGCAGGCTATGTAGAATTCCATCCGCCCGCGCGCTCGGGTTATCCGGGTTGTCCACATCCTCTTCCTAAGCCTCATTTTCCTCTTTCCCTCGACTTTCTTCAATAGATGTCGACACGTGCATTATTTCGTCCTCCACTACTGTTGGCCCACACACTCTCTGTTTTTGCTGCTCGCCTTGCTCCGACCGGTCTGCCTCTCTTCCTTCTATTTCCCTGATCTGCTACCTCGGCCGGTACTGCAGATTCTACTTCCCACGCCACTACCATTTTGTCCAAATCTGCTTCGCTCTCCTCTCCGTAGATTCGCTTGCGTCGCTGCAGCTCCCGTCCTCCCGGCCCGATGTTTCCAGGATCGTCATCTCTTTCTTTAACGTTTTTAACAATTCGTCAATGTTTCCTCGCTTAGATCTCTCAGCACCTCTTGATTGTCGCGTTGCTTTTACTTCCACACCTTTCCTATGCTACACTTCCGACTAGGCACCTATTTTGCACCTTCTTCGTCTTTTACAACTTATGCACCTCTTTTTCACTGGAGCGATTTTTTGGCACCATTTTACGCTTCGGCCATCTTTTTCCAATCTCATATTTTTTATTTATATATTTATTTTATATTTATTTTTATATTATTAAGAACAATTATTTCTTTATATTTTTTAATTAATAAATTAATATTATTAATAAAATGAGAAATTTTTAACATTTTATCTATTAAAGTTGAATATATTATTTTTTTTTACTGAATTAATTTAATATTTATTAGGTCAGTTTTAATTATTTCGATAAGAGTTATTTTATTTAGAATTTATTTTAAGATGAATAACTTTTTCAATAAAAAGTGTAATTTTTCTAAGAATTAATTTAAAATTAATAATTTTTATATTTGTAATTATTGGGATATTAAATTAGATTAAGTTTATCTATATATTTTATAAATATTTTTATATTAATTAATAAATTCAATTATATTAATATGTATTTTTATATGTGATTTTTATCCTTACTATATGAATGTGAAGTTATAAAAAAAAAAAAAATTTTAATAATTTTAATTATTGTTTGGAAAGTGGGTGAAAGGAATATTTATTTGGGTCAAATTTAATTAGTTATATTATATTATATATATATATATATATATATATATATATATATATATATATGAATACAATTATTTTATATATAATAATTATAGTTTATTATTTTATTTTAATTTTATTATATTTATAAATTTAAATAGCTTATAATAAAGTTTAACATTGAAGATATTAAGATGAATTTGATCCTTTAAATATTTATAAATAAATTAATTATTATTTTTCCATCCATTATTACTATATAAATAAAAGTAATAATGGATTTAAACCATAAATTGGGAAGTTAGAAATTTCCTAAGTTCATACTTATTTTATTAATTGGAATATTTGATTCAATTTAATTATTAACAATAATTTACCTCTATTCGGTTTCAATTAAGAGATTTAATTCTATAGTCCAAGTCGAAATTGAAGTCATTTATTATGATACAAAAAAAATTAATTTAATAAATTTTATTTTAGTCATTTTAAAGCCCCATCATTTCACTTTAAATAAAATACTATTAATAAAATAATTAAAAATAAAAAAGCCATTAAAATATTAGTTTCTATGGAATAATATAAATATGTTGGGATAGATGGTAAAAAGATAATAATTTCAATATAAAAAATTAACAAAATAAAACTAATTATATAAAATTGAATTGAAAAAGCTAAACGAGACGAATTAAAAGGATCAAAACCACACTCAAAAGGAGATAATTTTTCTCGTATTATTTTTTTGGTGGGTGATAGTATAAAATTAATTGTTATTAAAATTAATAAGATTATTGTTAAAATTATAATTATTAATCATATTAATATCATTTATTTAATGTCACGTACGACGTTTTCTTTTATTTTCTGTTTCTGTATAATGCGCATAATCGTACACGTGTAAGAAGCAATAGAGGCTGCTATTTCTATTTTTTCACCGTAACCAAAAATATAAGCGTTCGAGATATCCACAACATTTTATTGCTTCTCACACTACAGAATCACGTGCATCTCTAGACCATAGCGAAGATATACTCTGTCCTTGTTTGTTAACTGCGCACAATAGCCTATACTCATAGTTCCGTATTATAGAGCATTTCGTTCAACGAGCTGTTCTGCTATTTTTTCCCGCTCTGCATGGGCGCAATAATAAAAGATCTCCGCTCGAACCTATGAACTCTTTTTCCAGAGAGTAAGTAAGGTGAGATAGTAGGGAACCAAAATATCAAATTTTTATTGCTTCTCAGAAGGGGCAAACTTGTGGAAAATAGATAGAAAATAGTTAACGTTTCCATGCCCAAATTGAGAAACAGCTCACCTGCTAAGTCACCCAACTTATAAAAACCCACTGTTCTAAAGAACAGAGCGCAATGTCGCCGCAATTTTTAACGCCGATACACTGTTCGTGATCCAGGTCTTCCGTAGAAGAGAGTGATACGACAGTAGAATCGGACGTATATTTAGCTTAGTCTCAACTCAAAATTGTCATACGACGTGACGCTGTCCGAAATCCGGGTCTTCCGTAGAAGAGAATTCGGCAGAATTATCGAAGTTAAACTTATATTCTCTTTATAATCAAAGTTTCAAGCGAACAAGTATTTCAAAGTATCATTTGTTATTATTATTTCGCGACCGGGTCTTCAGTAGAAGAGTGCGAGAATACGTGTGCGTGTTTTAAAAGAAATTTTCAATGAGAACTACGATACGAAATTGTAAACAACGACACCTCTCCAAATAACCAAAGGTATTTACAACATCATAATATTTATTCTGAACGTACCAGATTACGATTTATCAAATGGTAATTAAACTATTGTGTGACTCAAACTAATGAAGTCCCTTCTTTTTCTCAATTTCCCAAATCCTTAAAAGAAACGAGATCTCTCGAGCTCTCACAGCAAACGTTCCCACATAAGTTATTACCCCGTAGAGCACTCGTGACTCATTAGGGTAGTAATCGGAGTAAAGCGTTTGCCGCTCGACGTTTATAACTCCTTAAAATATGTCTTTTCTAAACGGCTTCGGACGTAACATAATCTAAATAAATAGACTTTTTAATTGGAAATTAAATGTACTTTTTTAGACTAATAAAATAATAAGATCATCAATATAGAAATGTATAATCAAATAATCATACAATATCTACAAAATGTCAATATCAAGCTCTTGCTTCAAAACAAGAATGATGGGATCTAGAGAAATGATCATAGTAAATTCGAGTTAAAGTAATAATAATAATTAATGTTCCAATTAAAACGAGAATTCCATGGAAACCAGTAAATAAAATGAAAATTCTACCATAAATAGAATCTGCTATAGTAAATATAGATTCTTTATATTCTTCATATTGGAGGAAAGAAAATATATACCTAAAATAATTGTTAAACAAGTGGCTAAATATCCTTTATATCAATTTTGATTAATTATACAATAATGAGCTCATGTAATTGAAATTCCTAAAGTTAATAAAACAATAGTATTTAATAAAGGAGTTCTATACGGATCAAATGCTTCAATTATTTTAGGTCATTTTATCCCAATTTCAATTCTAGGTGATAAAGATATATGGAAGAAAGTTCAAAATATTGAAATAAAAAAAGAATTTATCTAATAATAAATAAAATTATTCCCCATCGTAATATTTTTCTAATATAGGAATTATGATTTCCTTGGAAAGTACTTTCACGAATACTATCTCGTCATCATTGAAATGATGTTAGGATTGTTCTAAAAAAGCCAATTATAAATAAATTAGAATTTGATTCATGAAGAATTTTAATTCCGCCAGATAATATAATTATTAAACTTAATGATATTAATAAAGGTCAAGGTCTTAAAGTTACTATATGAAATGGATGATTATGAGAAATTTTATTCTTTAATGATTTTTTCATACTTAATTAGTTTCCTTAGTATTTTTATTTTTTATTGGTTTTACCAGCCGTACAGGGTCTTCCCCTTTTTACGAGCTCCCACCTCAACTTTGTTCTGTCACCCATTCCACATCACCTCTCTATATCTTCCCTGATTCCACAATTCCCCCGTCTACCGCCCCTCCGCCGCTCACCCGTCTACCTTCCATCCCCCACCTTGCGGCCGTAGCCGACTTCCCCTTGTGTATCGTAAGTAGTAAGGGGGCCACTATGGCGCCCCCCACTCTTATCCCCACTCCTACCCCCACTCCTCGAGGTGCCCGTGGTGGGGGCAGCCCGAGGTGTTGGGTGGTAGGAGTGGGGGGTTATCCGTGCTTCTGCCCCCCTCTCCCCCCGCGGTGCCTATGAGGCAGGCGGGTGGTAGTGGGGGGTGAGAGCGGGACGGTGGTTGGCGCCATAGTGGCCCCTTTTTTAAATTTTTATGCTTAAATTACTTACGTGTGTCGGTCGCTTGATGTTCCTCCATATTTTTTAGGTTATAGGTGTCATGGTAGGTGTGTGATTCAAGAATTTGTTTATCCAAAATTCATTTAAAAAATGTATTTTTACAATTTTTTTTTTTTTTTTTTTTTTTTTTTTTTGGCGCCCCCCACTCTTATCCCCACTCCTACCCCCACTCCTCGAGGTGCCCGTGGTGGGGGCAGCCCGAGGTGTTGGGTGGTAGGAGTGGGGGGTTATCCGTGCTTCTGCCCCCCTCTCCCCCCGCGGTGCCTATGAGGCAGGCGGGTGGTAGTGGGGGGGTGAGAGCGGGACGGTGGTTGGCGCCATAGTGGCCCTCTTTTTTATTTATTTGGATTTGAAAAAACAGTAGTTGTAAATGGGGGTTTTATTTATTTAAAAATAAAAAAAATAGTACTCACCGGTGTTGCCGTTGCTGCTGCTGCTGCCGGGTCGAGGAACACACACACACACACACACACACACACACACACACACACACACGCTACTCCTCGTCCGCCCACCCCTCTACCTCGTCGTCGTCCTCGATGAAGCCGTCGTCGGGCAACCCCGCGTCGTAAAAAACATCAACGTCCAGCTCCTCGATGAGCATGGACGCGATGTCAATGCCATCGCCGCTGAACAGGCGTACGCACGGGCGCGGGGTATTTTCCGCGACGGCGACGACCACGCGGTGCTCGCACAGCTCGGCGAGTGCGTCCGAGGCAAAGGGGATGCTCTCGATATGTGCGAGCCCCGATATCGCGCACTCTATCTGCAGAGCCGCGAGGAATATACAAAACGGCGCGGGGGTGTAAAGGCACCCGGGGGCGTAATACGCACTATAACCCTCATCGGGTAAAAAAAACGTCGCTATGACCATCGTCATCGCACGAGCGAATTTCCCCCCTAAACACACCCGCACCGTTGCCCGGCACCACCACGCACGAGGCCCCCGGCCCAATCTCATCAAACGGCAGGATCGACCCCGCGCGCCGTGTCACGTAAAAATCGTACAAGTTTTCACGAAGCCACGCTAAAACGGCACCCGTATCGATCGTACGGATCAGCACGCTCATGCCGATCACCGCCATAACACGACACGGGAATGCTCCGGCTGGGAGTTCCGTCACACGCGGAAACATTTTTGCACTTTTTTTTTTTAAATCGATACGACACGCGGGTAACAGCACTTCTGGGCTGTTGGAGATCTCGCGAATGACTGAAGGGCCCCGAGACAATCAAAGAGCATCTTTTGCAAATTTTGACAGCTCAGCAATCTTGTCGGAAGACGCCCGACGAGCGCGCGAGGTAACCGATACACGGTTGACTCATCCACCGCTAAGATCCTCGCCGGAGATCGCGAATTGTTGGCTCCACGCGCGCGAGGTAACCGATACTCGTGGTCGCCCCGACGGCGAGCTCGTTCGATGTTGAGCTCATCTTTGGAGCTCGCGCTGACAATTGCGCGAATTTCTTGACCCTGAACCTCGTGTGTGACCACGAGATATTGCAGGATGAATGATAATATTGCCCGATGCACTTCCGAAGGCGCAATAAATTTAAAGAAAGACAGAAATAAAGTGCTCTAGCTGTAGCAGAAGAGAGAGAGAGAGAGAGAGAGAGAGAGAGAGAGAGAGAGAGAGAGAGAGA
>OZ010720.1:8240610-8334381 GCA_963932345.1 Ophion ventricosus
ACGCTGGAGAACGGGCGGAGGTTAAGGTTACGGGCGAAGGGTGATGGAACCCCTTCGTGTCGATTTTGGGTTGAGGTAGGTGCCCTGTTTTCGCTGTGCACCAGGGGATGCGATCTTGGGCGATCTCCATAGGCTACCGCGGGAATATCTCCCCGATAAGTTACCGATAGCGTAACGAGGCGATTCGCGTCAGAGGGCAGATGTTATCGGTCAAGGAATTCGACGTTTTGATTGTGATTTTACGAAAAGGTCTCGAAGCAATAGTCTGCCTCGAGTCGCCGTCCTGGTAACTCGGCTGTGGTCTCGCGCTCCCGTGTTGACAGTTTTTCTGTCGACACGCTCGGTTTCGTTCCCGAACGCCCTAGTTAAGCGTGAGTTTTCGAGTGAATTCCGTCTACGTTTCGTGACGTGGTTGTGTTAGCGGGATTAAGGAATTCTCGCACGAGATTCCTCCACCGAGCGTGAGGATTATCAGTGCACTTTTGGTGAGTTCCCGCATTTTCGTTTTACGATGTCGCTCCCGTGTAGCTCTCGAAATAAAATAACAAACGATTCGTTTGCGTTCTCGAAGATTTTGTTATGTTTTCCTTTCTACCAAACCTTGCAGCCTGAGCGGCCGTGCATTGCCGTGACCGTTCGCTCACGCGGATGCACCCAGGTGCGGTTTTCTTCCAGTTCCGCGACCCCCAAAAACTGGAACGTTCCATTTTTAACCCGCGTTTTTGTTTATTTGATTTTTCGGATTTCGTGTTTGTGCCGTTTGGTGGGGATGGGCGTGGTTCCACCCATCCCCCCAGGTCATACCGGTTGCTACACCGGTGATAAAAAATTAGCTGGCGCCCACCGGAGCATTGCGGGTGCATCGGCGAGAGGGAACGGCCGAAGGTGACGCGTGAGAATTTTCTTGAGGATCGAAAGATCCGAAGGAAAAGATTTTCACCGTCATAATATATATATATATACAAGTCTGGTAATAAACTCTATTTGTGAATTGAAAGAAAGACTCACGAGAGTAAATTATTCGATCAAAGTATCGGGCGAACCTCAATCTCAAACCAAAACACGCACCTTAAATCGTCTAAATCCAATTGTTATTAAATTGTGTTCGGAACTCGCGCGGAAACTAATTAAGACTCACAGCGCAATCCACCTCTCTTCAAAATTCGCGCACAAACTCGGCAACCTCGCGAGTCCATCCTAAATCTCCCTCCGGGACGTAACACATGTACCGAAATTACACCACAAATGTTGGCTGAAGTTAGACGGTCTTTTCATCAGCGAATTAACAAGTGCTTACAATTCGAGGGTCATCACTTCGAGCATCTTCTGTAGGTAGACCCAAACCAAGGTTAGTGGATCCTTTGAAAGTGATTATTCCGATATTTTTCGATTTTTCGACTATTTTCATACTTTGCGTGACTAGAATGACCTTGTGTTGAGGTCGCTGAATTCGTCTTAAAATCGGTAATAATGTCATCGAAAAAAAAAATACATGGTTCCATTTAAAAAAATGGAATTGACCTTAACGTAGCTTCAGCGCCTCCACCGATAAAAAAATAGGGTGGTCCAGTATGACGGCCTTCTCGAACACTGAAACTTTTGTCTGAAACATTTTTGGATATGATCAATAGTTTGAGTGCTATTGCTCTGTAACACTTTATGTGCCTCACCCTGTATAGTGTATATAAAAAAAAAACATTGACAAAATTAAAAGTGCGGTTAAGTATGGCTGATGATCACGGAACGGATGGTCTATCAACAAATGTTACATTCGATGAAGGTACGTGTTCTTATATAACATTCAATTATACATACAGTCAAAAACATTCACAAACATTTTTTAAAAGTTCATATAACATTCAATTATATATTTAAAAAAACATTCACAGACATTTTAAAAAAGTGTGCTGCTGCGAAGGCGTTCGGCGGTCTTCGAAGGCTCTGCGGAAACTTTCAAAGGCCCTGGGAAGGCGTTCGGCGGTCTTTTGAAGCTCTGCGGAAACTTTCTGAGGCTCTGAAAAAGCGCTTGGAGGCCCTGCAAAAGCCTTTGGAAGCCCTGCCTGCGAAAAAAACAACAAAAATAATAATAAATAAAATATTGACAATTAAAATTATAAGAATTGAAAACAAATAATAAAAGCAATGAAAACAACAATTTAAAAAAATATAACAAAAAACACAATTCTCACAAAAATAAGCAAAATTTCAAAAAACAAACTTATATATCCAAGCTGTACAGCGAATGTAAGCAGGCATGCTCTTGTTGTCAGTAAAGGCTATTAATAATTTTCTGTACAGATCAGAGTTAGTTTAAAATAATTATATTAAAAAAATACGACCAAAATAATAACAATTAAAAAAATAAAAACACTTTTAACAAAAGATAACTATTTCTACAAAAATAATCACAATTTCACAAAATTTCACAAAAGAAAAGAAAAATGTATTAAAATAAATCAATCATTAAAAAAAAAGTGTGCTGTGGTGGCCCATTGGGCTGCTGCAGAGACCTGCCGGGGCCTTCGAAGGCATTCGGAGGCTGCTGCGGAGAGCTTCGGAGACCCTGCGGTAGCCATAAAAAAAAAAACAACAAGAATAATAATAAGGAAATTATTAACAGTTAAAATAATCAAAAAAATATTATAATAATAACAATTAAAAAAAATTACAATAAAAAACAATTACAAAAAAAATTAAAAAGATACAAAAAAAATAAAAAATTAATAATATATGTTGCTTGTCTATTTTCTAATTTTAACTTCAAATGATTCGACATTCTTTTCAGTTCCATCCAAACTATTGTATCTGGAATTGAAAGTCGAGGCCTGGGCGATGATGAAACACCACGTGCTGACCCAGGTGCCACTGCTGCGAGTTCTACCACGGTTGTTCTAAAAAGAAGGAAAATGAGTGCAGAATATCAGCGTGACTACAGAGCTTGTCGGGCTTCAGCTGATTCGGAGGAAGTACGAAAAGAAATTGCTGAGGAATATCAACGGCGGTATCGAGCTACAAAAAATCGGAAACCGAGAAAAATCTGCATGAAAATGTAGCTCTACTAAGTCACAACGCAAAACCATGATCTATCACATATTGGACGTGAGAAGCCAGAAGGATTGTTAACGAATTTTCTTTTGAAATAGTCATGTGCACGTTTACGGCGATTGAATTGAGTACATGGCAGTCGGGGCTCCTCTTGAATATTTTCAGCGGTAAACTCGATCACGCGTTCTCTATCGTTCCCTATTCCGCCTTCCCGCGTAGCATTAACAGATGAAGAGGGTAATGGCTGCGCATCGGCGAAAGGTAAATCCGGTTTATCAATATTATTAAGAAGCGCGCTTTTTTCATGCTCTGATTTTTTACGAGCTCTAAACCGTCGCTGAAGGTGAGCATTTGACTTAGTATGTCAATACCCGGGAACATCACACCCACACACATAACATAAAGGAAAAGTTAAAGAATATTGAGTTGTTTTTTAAATGAATACTTATTTTGTAATATTTTTGTCGTAAAAATGAGACTTATTGAATATTTGTACAAATAATACTGATTTAATATTTATACCAATAAAACTGAATTAATATCTACATGCATGTTAATTCCTACTTTCTTGCTAGCCCTATTAATTCATTGACTCACTCCCCCCCCCCCCCCCCCCTAACCGTTCTCACCCGATCTATCTACAGATATAATTTAGCACGTCGACGGAGTGCAAATAAGTATTCACTTCTGACGCGTGTGAAGTACACACGCACAAGTTTTATTTCTTTTATCTGTGATAATCTTGCATGGTCCTTCGCTAAAGTTTTTCACTATGGATGGAACGTATAATTTGTACAAATTGTCTTTAAGGGACAACACCACTGTGACGGCTTCAAAAAATCGATTTTTTGAAAACCATCTAGAAAAATCTAAAATACATTTAAGATTAAGATGCCGTTGGACCCAGGTCGAAAAAATAATTATTTTCGGAGATATTGAATATTTTGTGGAGCGGTGCAGCGCTCCGTGACGCTCGGGGTCCCGCGTAGCTGCGCGCCTCAGGGTCGGCAGGTATACCGGGCCTTTCCCAGGTCCTGCGGGTCTTTCCCAGGTATTCTTTTGTCTCCCTTCACAAAAACCGGCTATTGTTATAAATATAGTTTCGAAAAAAAGCCATAGGTGGCGATAATTGAACAATTTTCAAGGCAGGTATAGGGATAGCGTCATAGCGTCAGAAAAAATGAGGAAGGCAATTTGGGTAACTATCAAACATAAAATATCCACAGATAGTGAGCCACAACATGACGATTGCCCAGAGGGAGCCGAGTCGTGGTGTTCGTGGCAGCGAACGGTCGCAAGCGGTAATATTTCTGAATATCGCCATAAGCCGCCTCTTCCTGAGGAAGTATTGGAGGCAATTACGCCAGTCTTCGAAAATTTGAGCAGAGACGATTTGCTGCAGCGTTGTTTGGGCGGCTTCACGCAAAACAACAACGAAAGCTACAACAAATCAGTTTGGGCAATAGCCCCTAAGTGTCAGTCCGAGAGCAAAAAAATCGTCGATATTGCAGCTGATATCGCGGTATTATTATTCAATGATGGCCTGAGAAGCCTCATAAAAGTTTTGGAGATGTTGGGGATAACTATCGGCCCAAATTGTTTCAATTTTTGCGTTGAAACCGACGCAGCGCGGATCGAGCTGGCGGAGCGCTCGCTCACAGACGCTGCAAAAGAGGCAAGAAGAGCCTCTACAAGTTCGAGAAAAGATGCTAGGGATAATCACTTCCTTCTTGAAGGCCAGCTATATGGTGCCGGCATCGCTGATTAAAGGTAAAAAATTTTTTTTCCAATTTATCGCATAAATTAACAAACCTAAAACTTTGAACGCGTTTTTCTCAAAACCACTTTTTTTAGTGCGGCACGCAGCAGAACTCGAGCAATTTTTATCCGATCGACTTCAAATTTGGACTGCATCAATAAAACTAGATTATCTAAAGATAATCATAGGATAATCATAAAGTACATAGGATTTTTTCGATATCTCAATAATAAAAAAAGTTATAGCCTATTTTCGACGAGAAATTTTGCTCGAAAATCGTCCTTTAATTTCAAAAGCGTGCCTATTTTTTAAAAATCAATATTTTTTCAAATCCCTGTGTACTTCTCTTCAAAATATCATATTATTAACGAAAACACTCGGTATTTTTTTTCAGATCGACTTTGAAGAGAGTTCTGCTGCGTGCCGCGAACCACTGCAGAGGCAACAGTACCTGACGCGGGAGCTTCCCCAGCGTCACCATGGGGCGTGAAAAATTTGAATTTTTTTTTTTATGTATCTTCAATAAACAACGAACAAAACAAAAAAATTTTTTCGAATATCTCTTTTTTTTCCCACAAAAAAAAATTCTTGAAAAATGGCAAAAAATCAGGGGGTCACAGTGGTGTTCTACCTTAATACTAATCGACCATGCTGAGGCATGGTGAAATTTAAATGGCAAAATTAAACACGATCTAAAAAGCAGTATTCCACGCACCCCACGATTTCATACACACACCCGAGATGCCCTGCGCCCACAGCAGTATTCCACGCATCCCACGATTCTACACTCACATCCGAAGTACCCCGCGCCGATACCAATATTCCACACACCCCACCATTCCACACGCACACCCGAGATGCCCTGCACCCACATCAGTAAGTATTCCACGCACCCTACGATTTCATACGCACATCCGAGGTGCCCCGCGCCTACACCAGTATTCCACGGACCCCATCATTCCACACGCACACCCGAGATGCCTCGCGTTCATACCAGTATTTCACGCACCCTACGATTTCATACGCACATCCGAGATGCCTCGCGACCACACCAGTATTCTACGCAACGCACGGTTCTATGATGCGTCGGATGTGTGTGTGTGAAATCATGAGGTGCGAGGGATCTTCAGATAGACCTAGAACCATGGGTTGAGTTTTTTCTCAAACTTCATTTTGCTTTAAACATTTTTTTGAGAGTTTAATATTCTTCATGGTTCTTTTTTTAATTGTGGATTTTACTTCGGTTTTTCTAATAAACATTTTTTGCGTTTTTTACATAGTTTATTTTATTTCTTTTTTTGTAGTTATCATTTTTTCTGGGTTTTGAAAATGTTTACATTTTTTTGTTTTTAGTACTTTAACTTTTTTTGGTTTTTTTTAATAATTTTTTTTTGTAGTTTAATGTTCTGCGTTTTTGAAATAATTTTCATTTTATTTTCTTTTTTGATAGTTGAATTTTTTTGGGTTTCTAGATAGTTTTTTATTCTTCGGGTTTTTTTTTACTGTTCATACACTTCATATTTGTATTCCCGAATTTCTTCCGATTGCTACCTGTGGGCGGCTGAAGAAACTTCACTTACCTGAATAAGCGCACTTTATTTTCTTTATGAGCTCTGAAAATGGGTCTTTCTGCGAATGTTTTACGCGACGACGCCAAACAAATTCGCACATGTAATCACATATGGCACCGGCAGAAACACCGCCTCGCGATAATTCCCGGCGCATCCATCTCCAGGATGACTCAATGTTCTACGTATGTGCACCAGTAGTTGAGTCTACGAACTCTACGGAATGATTCATCGTGGCATGGATCTACCCATGCAAGTTTAGATTAATATACCCTTTCCAGCAATCCGTATAAGTGGTCGTTCCAGGCTTCAAGTGCTTCTTGATTAACTGGATAAGCGTATCTTGATCTCTCTTATTGTCAGGGCACACTTTCAATCGATAATTTTCGCGATGGCCACGGTGTATCATCCTCATGATCCAGTGACCGTCTACAAAACACCCCCGCTCTTATTTCCATCGGCCAATTTTACATTCGTCTACCTCGACGATTTCTCCAATCCCCCTAATTGGCCTTCGTCTTCAAAGCATTCATCTAATGTGATCATGCCAACCTCCCTACAAAAGAAGAAGCGATCCGCAACGGTTTACCGAGAGATTTGCTGATTTTCAATTATCGAGCTTTCTCTGATCGTTTGTTCGAACATCATATGCGTTGCAAAGCAGTAGGTTGTCAATGTGCACGCTTCGGTAGAAATATGACATCTTTCGAACCACGTGTTTTCCGCAATTGTAACCGCGTGATGATACATATTTTTTTTTACACCGAAACTCGTCGACTGCAACCGTGCGTTCATGCAAAGCTATATTTTTTGGTGTTTCGAGCAAAATCGTGTTGACGGAATGACTCCTATATCCCTAAGCTACTGGAGTGTCTTACCATGGTCGATTAGTATCGAGAACAATTTCAATAAATTGTACGTTTTATCCATATTAAAAAAACTTTAGCAAAATTTCCGGAGGCAATAGAAATAAAAGTAAGGGCATGTCAAGCAGCGAACCTCCTAGCCTAAGCCTCGGTGAGCGGCCCCGTGTCGATGGTGGAGGAGAGCTATCGCGTTAAATAGACGAAGATCCGCATAAAGCGGAGAGCGCGATCACATATATAGGTATAGCCAGAACTGAGCTTCTTTGGTATAGATATAGTAGGAACTCAGCAAAATAAATAACTTTCAAAATTCGATATCTCGAAAACTATTTTTAGTCACCAAAAATCCTTTTGGGGGTTCTCTTAGAATATTAAAAGGAAGGTTTGTGCAAAATTTTAGCTCGATCAGAGGGGGGAACTTTTCGAAACCTTATTCCAATCGGGAAAATACGTTTTTTTTTAGTATTTCGCGAGTAGCGGCAAAACGGCGCGGGTGATGAAAAAATTATTCATCCATTTTTTGTGTGGAGGATAATATTTCCTGCAAAACGATCTTAAGACATTTTAACGAAAAAATCAATATTTGATATATACGCCGTTAAAGTCGGAGTACGCCGTAGCGATTTTCCCAACTTTCCGTCACCTTTATGGTTTTAAACGAATTAATTTTTCGAAAGGTTCTTGTAAAGTGATCGCTCTGAAAAAAATCATGAGTCATCCTGGAGCCATAAAACAACATTAAACCTACCAAAAAAATGTTCGATGCCCCGATCGTTTATAATATTGGCGTGTGAACTTTTTTTTTTTCATTAAAACGTTGATTTTCTGTAACAAAATCGGATCGGATGCGATTTTCTCAACTCTTATCATGTTCGGGGATAAATTTGCTACGAAAAATCCCCCTCGAAATTTTTTGCCACACGTTGTTATACCATTGGCTATTGTTGTGAAAACATTGAGAAAGACCCAAATTCGGGATCAATCAGACCCACGCGAGATTTCGCAACACCTGTCAGGAAAAACGAAAAAAGTTCGGCGAAAATAACAACAATAAAAAAACAAATTTACAACTAATTTTTCTACTGTCTATTTATTGTGCTCACGCTGCGAAAGAATTGTGGCCTCCGATAATATTGATAGAGGGAAGTGTTGATACTACTTGTAAACCTGCTAAAAAAAAATCAACGAAAATGTTTTATCTCCATTGTTATTAACAATTCAAAATTTGTATTTGTTAGTATTTTAACACTTCAACACATTTTAACCATTTAAAATGTGTTGCTAGTAACGTCGACAGTATTTGAAAAAAAATTCGTCCCAAAAAATTCAATTAATAATCGTTGCAATTATTGTTATTAACATAAATATAGCAAATACATGATTATCGTTCTCAAAATTTGATGGAATGGCCTTCGCACATCCCTACTAACGATTACGCTGAATTTTTTGTTCAATGTTGTCAGCAATTTTCAACAATAAAAAAAAATACCATTTTTTTTTTCGTCGGAAAAAATTGTTACTATAATCTTGTCACTTCGCTGACGACGAATCCGCAAAAGAAATAATAACTTCCCATTTTTTTAAAGACAACTATTTGTTTATAAACAATTTTGCAATTTTTGTTTTTTCAACCGGAAACAATTGTCACTATAATCTTGTCTCTGAGCTGATAACGATTCTGCAAAAAAAAAGTTTTTTCCAATTTTTAAAACGACCTTAAACAATTTTTTTACAAACTCTTTTTTACGACAATTTTCTTTATAACGAATTGAAAAAAAAATCTTGTCTTATTTTCTTTTCTGTCACTTTTCTGTCATCTCCACGTAAAATTGCTAAAAAATGGAGAGATGAAAAAGAGAAGAGAAATATTATAATTAATACCGTTATTATAACTTTAAAAAACCGTTTATTTATTTGTCATTAAATTTCGAGAAAATGTGACAATGATTTTTAATTTGGTCATTCATTAATTTATTCATTCCCTTTCACATAATTACTCAAATTTTTTTTTTTGCTCTAACACATTCGCCGATATTGGCCAAGCTCGAAGTCGTTCCCTCGAGATCGATTTCCCCATCTAAACTGAATCGAGAAGATTCTTTACCGGGATCATCCATGTCGATTACATTTGCTTCTAAACTCGTGACTGTTTCCTCTGCAATAATGTCATCGGCATCTTCTTCATGTACTACATCGGTTTCAATAATCAACCGGTTTTTACATAATGTTTCTTGGCACTGTGTGATTGCACATACTTTAATACATACTTTAACCGCACAAAATTAAACTCAAAAGCGATGTGGGGGGCAGCTTCCATCGTTGTCGTGACAGGTACGAAAAAAAACATGTATTTTTTGTCAGTGGAAATTTTCCGGGTCTAGTTCACGACCGAGCCATTTTTAGACTGGAAAATAGACTCGCAAACAATGCTGGTGAAGTGCACATTTCATGGGCGATAGCTGTGGAAGTCGGACTCAGTTTTTCTATGAACCAAACGACGTTGAAAATTTCGTGAATCTGAAGTTATCCATACTACACTAAACGCAACAATTAAAGGACCACTAATTTTTCGCAAAAATTTGGATCATATTTGAACAGCTATATCTCACAATCAGAAACATCACTTTACCGTTATTGTCAGTAGAACATAACCGTAGAAAAAAATGTTTTCAATGCATTTTGAAGGGTCAATTGTGCTTTTGTAAAAATGTTGATTAAAAAATGTTTCAAAAATGTTGATTAAAAAATGTTTAAAAAATGTTTATTAAAAAAATTATTATTTTTTTAATGGTTTTTTACACGTTGAACTACAAAAAGCGGAAATTGAAAAAAATTGCATAACTTTGAGAATATGTATGGGGAACGGAATTTTTTTTTTTTTTAAACTGTTTCCATGGTTTTAAGGCAGTAGTCTGCTTTAGGAGCCGAAAAAAAAGCGTTTTTTCAACAATTTTTTTGAAAGGGAAGGAAATGATTGCGGTAAACGAAATTTTGAGACGATAGTATATTATATTCAAGCTTTAAAAAACAATTTTTATTATTACAAATTATTGAAATTTGCCAAAGTTGTAACGATTTTTCTGGGGCGCCTGGAGTGTGCACTCGTAAATCGGTGCCGGTGATGGAGGTCGTGCGATGCATCTGAAACAGTGGAACCAAATTTTTTTTTAGTTTTTATAAGTTCCTTTTCTATATGAACTAAAAAAATACCGAAGAAATGACGAAATTCCAAATTTTTTCGAAGTTTGAAAAAAAAATTCACTTTTTTGAAAAAAAAAATTCACTTTAAGTTGCAAAACAAGTAATTTAAATAGTACTTTTGTCCAACTTTTTTAGTTCAAATAGAAGATAATTCAATACTGAAGCTAGATCACTTTGGTTTTTTTCGATCGGACATATATTGTTTTTACTATCGCCGGCACCGTTTTCCAAAACTTGTGAAAATGAAAACTCGAGAAAACGGGCTGTAAAGTTCTGCCCGAGCATTCGCACCTGCTCGACGCTCGGCCACTAAAACTGATCTAGCTTCGAAAATATGTCGAATTGGCCTCTAAAATTTTGAACACATATTCTTGGATAGTTTTGGAATAGATTTAAGACAAAAACGAAAAATCGATTTTTTGAAGCCTGTAAAGCAGACTACTGCCTTAAAGAAAACACGTTTTCGCTTTAAAATTATTTTTTAGCAAGCTCTCTACGATTTTTTTCACTGAGTTCTTAACGGTTAAGCAGAAATTGAGTATTTTAACTTTGAAAAGTCATATCTCCGGTAGAACGGACGCACAACGTTCATGAGGGGAGCATTTCAAAGGTGGCGTTTTCGGCTACAAAACGGTTACAAATATTTATGTTCTTTTCCCATTTTTTGTTATCGCGAAACGCGATGAAACATAATGTGCAAATCTCAGAATCTTACCGTTGCCCGTTAAAAGTGGCGTAACTCTATAAAAAAAAACCAATAAATTGCTAAAGTCTTTCGGTCGGCTTTTAGGAAAACGTATGCTAAAAGGATGTGCAAAAAATCAGACTCCTGGACTTTGCCTTTCCTCGTGCCCCGACGGCGTAAAATTTAAAAAATCCTTAAATCTTCCAGTTTTCATACGGAATGCCACCCTGACTTGGAAATATGAAAATTCGACAGCTGCCGCTGTGATCTGTGTTTTCTAAATATTGGAATGGGTACTTCACTTACCTTACCAGTTCTGTATATTGTTTTCAGGGTGTACCAGAAAAATTCAACGCGTTCTTCAACCATAAAACATGAAAAATGAATGAGCTACGAGCTAGGTGAAGAGCGCACTTTGCTTACATTGTGAGCTAGTGGTAAATATAAACGAAGTGTTTTCAATAGTCTCGTGTTTTGTTTCCGATTCAAAATTTACGATTTTTTTTTGTCCGTAGCTCCTTCCTCATCAGTCTTTTGCGCTTACCGAAGCACTGAATTTTTTCTCAACATACCACGGAGAGAACTTTCGGAAGCTGAGATAAGTAGAGTTTTGACTCTTTAGGGGGAAGGTTACTCTCAACGTAGCGTCGTGGGTATCATGGGAGTTAGTCAGTCCGTCATTAGTCGAGTTAGGGCCCTATTCCGCGAAACTGAACAAGATTCCAGGCGACCAGGCCTGTGGGGTCCTTATCTTCACTTTCAATATTTAGGAAAGACAGATCACAGCGGCACTTTCGGAATTTCCATGTTTTGCAAGTCGGGGTGGCATTCCATATGAAAATGGGAAAATTTAACGATCTTTAAATTTTCACGACGTCGGGACACGAGGAAAGGCAAATTCTAGGAGTTTGATTTTTTGCACGTTGTTTTAGCATACCTTTGCCTAAAAAACGACCGAAAGACTTTTGCGATTTATTGGTTTTTTATAGAGTTACGCCACTTTTGACGGGAAACTGGAAAACTCTGAGATATTGACGTTATGTTTAATCACATTGCACAATAACAAAAACAGTAAAATAAAAAATTGTAATCGTTTTCAGCCGCAAAGGCCACCTTTACAATACTTCTGCCATGAACGTTGTGCGACCTTTATTACCGGAGTTATGACCTTTCAAAGTCGAAATACGCAATTTTTATTTGATCGTCAATAACATAGTTAAAAAATGGTAGAGAGCGCTTTAAAAAACGATTTTAAAGCGGAAACATGGTTTTTCAAAACCACGGAAACAGGTTTTCAAAAAAAAAATCCGTTCCCCGTACATATCCTCAAAGTTGTGCATTTTTTTTTAATCTACTTTTTGTAGTGTAACGGTTAAAAACCATAAAAAAAATAATCATTTTTTAAATCAACGTTTATAAAAAAAAACCCAATTCACGTTTCAAAATGCTTAAAAAAAATGTTTTCTACCGTTATTTTCTACTGACAAGGAAACCGTTTCCGGTGTCCCCCTCCGATTTCATTTATTTATGAATATGCTATTCTTCATCGAAATCTGAGAGACACGTATTTTCTTTATCGGCGGAAAAACAGTTTTAAGGGCTGAAACTCACCCTCAAAGTTAGGCACTCTCCGAGTGACTATTGCAGTTTCGCATAGTTCCAATCAAGATATTCGAATGAAACCAATTCGAGAAGAATGCTTCTGACGAATAATGAAAAATGCGCCTTTTCCAGTTCCGCGGGGGTGAATAGGGGTAAATCTATAGGGGTTGAAAGTAAAAAAATTCGTGTAACTCGGAAACTTTTTTTATCTCGATAAAACCAATTGCATTCGAAAGAGTTTGGAAAAGTAGAATATACGGATTTTTGCGTTTTTCGAAAAAAACCTTTTAAGGGTGACTACCCCTGTATAATACCATATCCGGTGTTCCTCTCCGATTTCAATCATTTTTGGATATGTTGTTCTTTATCGAAATCTAAGAGACACGTACTTTTTTTATCGGCGGCAAAACAGTTTTAAGGGGTGAAACGCACCCTCAAAGTGTCTTTTGCAGTTATGCACATTTTCATTTAAGATATTCGAATGAAATTAATTCGAGGATAATGATTATGGCGAATAATAAAAAATGCGCTTCCATCAATTCCGAGGGAACGAATTGGTAGAAATTCATCGGGGTTGAAAGTCGAAAAATTTTCAAAAACCGATTTTTTTTTCAGTCCATCAAAACTATCTAAATTTAATAGAGCTACATAACGTAGGAGATACCTGTTTTTGATTTTCCGGAAAAACATCCAGGGCGAACTACCCTTAGATGATGTCCGGTACTCTCTTATCCGATTTTGTTCCGTTTGATCGATGGGGGTTTTCATCGAAATTGACGTGACGCAAATCGTTCAATCTCATGGCGAATGACTCAAAATAGACGTATTCCTATTTCGACGGTATACATTTTTAAACACCTATACGGGTTAAAAGGTTAACAATTGTAAACCATAAACACGATTCGTTTTATTATAATGAATTGAACACAAACAAACCCGTATCTTCCACTTTTTCAAGCTCTTTTGAATGCAATTGGTTTCATCGAGATAAAAAAAAAGTTTCCGAGTTACACGATTTTTTTACTTTCAACCTCTATAGATTTACCCCTATTCACCCTCTCGGAATTGGAAAAGGCACATTTTTCATTATTCGCCAGAAGCATTCTTCTCGAATTGGTTTCATTCGAATATCTTGATTGGAACTATGCGAAACTGCAAGAGTCACTCGGAGGGTGCCCAACTTTGAGGGTGAGTTTCACCCCTTAAAACTGTTTTTCCGCCGATAAAAAAAAATACGTGTCTCTTATATTTCGATGAAGAATAACATATCCAAAAATAAACGAAATCGGAGGGGGACACCGGAAACGGTTTCCTTGTTAGAGATACTTGGTCGTTTGACCCTTTTGATTATAAAGACATCATAAGTTTAACTTCTATAATTCTGCCGAATCACATTCTTCTACGGAAGACCCGGATTTCGGACAGCGTTACGACGTGTAATAATGTTGATTGAGACTGAACATAATATATGTCCGCTACTACTGTCGAATCACTCTCTTCTACGGAACTACCTGGATCACGAACAGTGTATCGGCGTTGAAAACTTCGGCGAGATTGCGCTCTGTTCTTCAGAACAGGGTGTTGTTGTAAGTTAGGTGACTTAGCAGGAGAGCTGTTCTCTCAATTTGGGCATGGAAACGTTAACCATTTTCCATCTATTTTCCACAAGTTTGCCCTCTTCTGAAAAAATGCAAATAGGATATTTTAGTTCTCTACTATGTCACCTTACTTACCCTCCGGAAAAAGAGTTCATAGGTTCGAGCGGAGAGCTTTTATTATCGTGCCCATGCAGAGCGGGATAAAATAGCAGAATGGCTCGTGGCACGAAACACTCTATAATACGGAACTATGGGTATATTCTATTGTGCGCAGTCAACAAACAAGAAAAGAGTATGTCTTCGCTATGGTCTAGAGATACACGTGATTCTGTAGTGTAAGAAGCAATAGCATTTTGCTAGGTATCTCGAATGCTTATACTTTTGGTTTTCGGTGAAAAGAAATGGAAATAGCAGGCTCTATTGCTTCTTACTCGTGTACGATTGTGCGCATCATACAAAAAGAGTAAAAGAAAAACGTCATACGTTACACAGTGAAGATTGCTAGAGTCTCGCTCTACGGAAGAGCGGTGAAATTTTTCCATCGCAAATTGTTTAAACAAATCAGTTGGAATGGATTCATTTTTTTTGACAACGGTTATCGCTAGAGACTGTATTGTCACATCCTAGCCAATATGCAGACACTCTTCACTCGGTTATTCTCAGTATCCTCATTTGCCGTCACAGATCTATTATGTATATATTAAGAAATCTAACATATCACAGCACAAACGCGTGCGAAAGTTCTTCGTCCGGTTAAGTTTCAGCGCAAAACGAGATCGAGCATATACGCTTCAAACAGACGTAAATGATAATGCAAGTATCCATTCGAGCGATATGAGCTCTTATTGTTAAATGGTGGATCAAGTTTATGATTCTCAACCCAGAGAATCGACCCGGTAACCAGAGTACAAAAACCGGCGTATATATATAAGGTGTAGTAAAAAGAAATCCATTATTTTTACATGAAATTGAAGGCTTTATTTAGCATAGTTCGAATGATCCGATTTAGGTCTAATATGTACCGTTTTGATCGATAATTTGTTGCCATTTTGAAGATAATTTCGTTATGCCTTTCTCATAGAAACCCTCGTCCCTATTTGCAAAAAACTGGGACAGTCGATTTTCACAAGCTTGTCTTGAGGCGAATTTTTCACCAGCAAAATCTTTCGCCATAGAAAGGAACAGGTGATAATCACTTGGTGCCAGATCCGGACTATAAGGTGGATGCATAAGAACCGCCCAACCAAGCTCCCGGAGCTTCTGGCGAGTCACTATCGATGTGTGTGGCCTGGCGTTGTCCTGATGGAACACAATTCTTCTCCTATTGGCCAAAGCTGGCCGCTTCTGGGCGATTGCTTCCTTCAGACGGTCCAATTGTTGACAGTACACATCCGAACTAAGAGTTTGGCCGTAGGGGAGCTCATAGTAGATGATTCCCTGTCAATCCCACCAAACACACAGTAAAATCTTCCTGACCGTCAATCCTGGCTTGGCCACCGTTTGCGCCGGCTCACCGCGATTCGACCATGACCGTTTTTGCTTGACGTTGTCGTAAGTGACTCACTTTTCATCACCGGTCACCATCCGCTTCATAAATGGGTCGATTTTGTTGCGATTCAGCAGCGGTTCGCAGATGGAAATTCGGTCCATGAGGTTTTGTTGCGTTAACTCGTGTGGGACCCATACATCGAGCTTCTTTTTGTATCCAGCCTTATTCAAGTGGTTCCAAACGGTTTTTTGTGCAATGTTTAGCTCCTCGGTAATCGAAACAGTACTTATATGACGGTCGGACTCGATGATTTCCATTATTTTATTGACAATTGGCCTTCTAGAGCGTGGTGATCTTTGACATCAAAATTACCGGAACGGAATCGTCGAAACCAAAATTGCGCGTGATTGACTGTTACAGTATCAGGACCATAAACACTATTCACATTTTCAGCCGCCTGGCTTGCGTTTTCGCCTTTATCGAAGAAAAACTGTAAAATATGGCGTATTTTCGCTTTGCTGGTGGCCATCTTTGACGCGCGCTCAAAAAATATTGAGTCAAGCAATCACAAAACTGTCTGAGATGTTTATTTTAGTACGAAATCTTATCTTTCTAACGCCATCTAGTGTAATCCGATCGCACTTATACAACGCGAGATACAGATTACTAAAGCCATCTATTGCAAAAATAATGGATTTCTTTTTACTACACCTAATATATGTATACAAGGTGTAGAAGTATGAAACCGGAGTTTTTTTGTAAAAATTACACGTCTGTTGTTTGAAAATGGTAAAAAATATTTTATTCAAAATATTCTCCATTGCTATTTATACATTTTTCTCAGGTCTCCGGCAGTTTATGAATGCCACCCCAAAAAAACAGTTCTTCTTTTGAAGCGAACCAGTTGTCGAGCCATTTTCGTACATTTTCATACGAATTGAAGCGTTGTTTAGTGAGGGCGTGTCGCATTGATGCGAATAGATGATAATCGGAGGGAGCCAAGTCTGGAGAACAAGCCGCATGCGCTTGTATTTCCCAACTGAACGCCTCGATCGTTTCCCTGACCCGTTTGCTGTGTGTGATGGAGCATTATCATGGAGCAAAATGTCTTTATGTTGCCTTTTTCCATATTCCGGTCGTTTTGCACGCGAAGCCTGATTCAAATCGGTCATTCGTTGTCGGTAGCTTTCAGTATTAACAGTTTCGCCAGGTTTTAGCATCCAACAATGCTTTCATTTCGCTGTCTTCAAACTTTTTCGGTGGCCTCCCACGTTCTTCGTTTCTCACGTAAAAATCGCCACTTTTGAATTTTTTAAACCACTCAATGCACTGTGATTTACCAAGAGCATGCTCACCGTAAGCTTCGACAAGCATTCGATGCGATTCTGCAGCAGTTTTCTTCAAATGATAACAGAAAACCAATGCTGTCCGCAAATCGTAGTTCGTAGGCACAAAACTCGACATGTTTAAAGTTATAGAAAAATATACCGGTGTAGGGAACTTGGGTTGTTGTGTGTTGAAAATCTTCGTCAGCTGTTAGAGGGAGATGATGGCGCTGCAGAAGCGGTCTTACAGTCCCTAAACTGATGGCTAGCACCATCTATAGGCAAATTCCGGTTTCATACTTCTACACCTGGTATATATATATTGTAACGGTGAAATTTGACACCTCTAGCCTTGAGATAAGAACTCCTCACAAACAACTTGCTCTTTCTCGAAGACCAAGCGAAGCGACCAAGTATTCTAATATGCGCGAGATCTCGAACATTTCAGAAGACGCAATCACAATAATATAAAAAGCTGCGCTTAGTCAGTCACAGAGAGTCACTCATCAGCAAGCAATCAGACGCCGTCACTCTGTTGCTCGATATTCCATTTTCCAACGATCGACATTTCTCGAAACGGTCGTCAAAGTCTTCGGTCCATCAAACGTTCAACAACATTCTAACAGTGCCTCAAGATTGTAATTAACCACTAAATAAATAAATAAATAAATAATATTCAGAGTTCGTCTCGTCGGAGTTTTAAAAAATATAATTTTCGCCGCGAGCGGTGCAACATTATAAATTGGTGGCAGCGGTGTGATGCCAAAACAATAAAGGTATCCTAATAAACAAATAAACTGGTGAACGGTGTGATATCAAGAGGAAGATCAACATAATTTGGTGAAAATTCGAGAATTCCAAGAAGAGGAAAAACACGCGTCGTGGTGAAACTCAACGGAATTACCAAAATCATCAAAGGTTGTCTTCAAGGCATCCGTACCTACATTTCCGAGGAACAAAAGAAGAACTCTGAAGAAAAATTGAATTCGTCGTGGGATATCATCAAGGGTCCGGTAGGATCTTTCTGAAGAAAAAACTCGAGATATCGTCACGTTCTCGAAAGATCGTCTATCCAAATTCGGGATCAATACGTAGTGATTGAAACCCACTCAAACGACGACACATCGTCGTTTGAGTGGTAACACGAAATCTGGGTACAATTCGGAGTAATTGGTACCTATCGACTTGATCATTACTCAACTTCGGGCTACGTCAAGGAACGACCCATCCACTTCGGGCTACGTCAAGGAACGACTCATCTACTTCGGGCTACGTCAAGGAACGACCCATCTTCTATCGATCGAGATCATTCTTCAAGAACCTTCGACATCAGGACCGAACGCATCAGCATCAGTGCACGAGTGGCTCGACAACGACAACTCTTCAAATCTTAGTCATCGACATCGTCATCGGAGCATCGCACAAATCTTGGTCATCGACATCGTCATCGGAGCATCGCAACCTTTTAGATATTTCATACGTCGATCAATATTATAAATCCGGTAAGAAAATGGATAATATCGAGCAACTTCTTCAAACCCTTTTTAAACGCTTGGAAAATAAAGAACTCAAAATCCAGAATAGATCAGAGAATGATGAAATCGAAATTTCCGAAGATGAGAATGAAAACGATTCAAAAATTTCACTCAAAGAATTGCTAATCACAATATCCGAATTTCATGGAGAAAACATGCCAGTTGAAACATTTATCCATCAAATTGAAAGCGCGAAAAAAAATACATATCGAGACAAACAAAGCCTCTTGTTAGCAATGATACTAGGATCCAAATTAAAAGGAAGAGCAAAAGTAGATATTAGAGCTGACAATATCGAGGATTTCAATGAATTAAAAATATGCTACGAATTAATTATGGCAGTCACGATGATGTCACCATTTTCCAAATTCAAAGAATGAATTGTAAACAAAGACAGAGAGAATCTATACACAATTATTCCCAGAGATTCATGGAAATCCAAGATTTGGCAATAAAATCAACTTTAAATAAAACTTCAATACCGCAAGCACATAAATCAATTCTCGTTGAAGAAGAGAAAAAGAGAGGATTAATAGATTTTCTAGAGGGACTTGAAAGAGAAATTCGTCTAGATGTAAAAACCGAACATCCTAAAAGTATTCGCGACGCAATAACATTTGCTATGAAGGCCGAAATCACATTCAAGACTCGTTCAATGAATAATTGGTCTGAAAAACCACACTCAAGTTCAAGTTTTAAAATGAAAAATAAAAATGAAAATCAAAGATCATTTCAAAGAAATTTCCAGAAAACATGTAACTATTGCAAAAAAACAGGGCACATAATTTCAGAATGTAGAAAAAAACAATTCAATGATCAAAATCGACAATCTTACAAACGGGATTTTCGCAATGCCCTTCAACCTATAAAAGATCCACCGCAAAATCAAAACAATCATATCGAAGAAACTTCAGAAGAATCTATAGCATCAGGAACATCAGAGACGAGGGATGTAAACTCGCTCACATTTTTCTGAAATTCGAAAATGCAAAGCAAGGAATTTTCCTAATTGATCCAGGTTCAACCCTATCCCTAACCAAAGAAAATCTCATCAATAATCCAAAATTAATCCTTCCCAAAAACAAGAAAATTAATACCATCGCAAGCGATATTTCGAGTACAAAAGGAACTTTCGAATCCAAACTTTTCTCCCAGCCAGTCACACTCCATGTAATTCCATCTAATTTGCCAATGAGAGAAGATGGTTTAATTGGACTTGATATGTTGCAACAATTCAAAAGTAAATGGGACATGGAAAAACATATTTTAAAATTTGGACCAAAAACTTATTGCAAGAATCCGCCAAAACGAACATGCCTGCAAGAACAGATTGCTTACGAACATTCGATATAGAAGGAATTCAAAATGGACAGGCCAAAATTTCATTAAAAGATTATGATGTGCTAGTTAATATTGAAAATGGACAAGCAACATTTCCGATTCCAAATTGGACAAATCAAGATGGTTGCATTAGAACCTTGAAAGCTGAACCAATAAAGCATCTTGATCTCAAAGAAATAAAAATTCCAGAATTAACAAACAAAAGAGAAAATTTACTTGCTCAAAACACTAGATTGGATCACGTAAAAGAAGGAAAAGATGAAATTTGGAAAATCATCAAAAAATATCATGACATTTTCGTTCTACCTGGAGATCCTCTTCCAATTATACGTTTAACAGAACACGTGATCGATTTAATTGATTAAAAACCAATCCATGTTAAACAATATCGATACCCTCCAATCCATCAAGAAGAAATTAAGAAACAAATTAAAGAAATGCTCGAGAAAGGAATTATCAGAGAAAGTGAATCCCCGTTCAATTCACCATTATGGATAGTTCCGAAAAAGTCCGATGCATCTGGAAAAAAAAATGGCGTATCGTAATTGATTATCGAAAACTCAATGATAAAACAAAACAAGACGCCTATCCTCTCCCAAAAATTGACAAAATTCTAGAGAACCTTGGAAACTCAAAATATTTTTCCGCCTTTGACCTTGCTTCAGCATTCCATCAAATTGCAATGAAAGAAAAAGATAAATTCAAAACAGCATTCTCCACAAAAGATGGACATTTTGAATATAACAGAATGCCATTTGGCGTAAAGAACGCTCCCCCAACTTTCCAAAGAATGATGAACAAAGGACTTCAAGGACTAAATGGCAACAATCGTTTTGTTTATATGGATGACATCATTGTTTATGGAAAAACTCTTAAAGAACACAATAAAAATCTCGAAACACTATTCCAAAGATTGCGTGAAGTTGAACTCAAATTACAACCTGATAAATGTGAATATCTAAAACCAGAGTTAGCCTATCTTGGACATATAATATCTGACAAAGGAATCAAACCAAATCCCGATCGAATTGAAAAAATCGTCAATTATCCAAAACCGAAAAATCAAAAAGAAATCAAACAATTTTTAGGACTCGTCGGATATTACAGAAAATTCATTAAAGATTTTTCAAAAAAGGCTCTACCATTAACTAACTTGCTAAAAGAAAAAACACAATGGCAATGGACATCAGACGAAGGAAATTCATTTACAATATTAAGAAACGCATTATGCACTGAACCCGTTCTTGCATATCCAGATTGGAGTAAACAATTCATTTTATCAACGGATGCTAGCGGAAAATCGATTGGACCCATTCTTTCACAACGTGAACTTGGAAAAGACAAACCTATTTCATATGCCTCAAGAACCTTAAATCCTGCCGAGCAAAATTATTCGACAACAGAAAAAGAATTACTTGCAATTGTCTGGGCTGTAAAATATTATCGACATTTTCTTTATGGAAGAAAATTCAAAATCATCACTGATCACAAACCATTAACCTGGTTAATGAACCTCAAAGATCCCTCATCCCGACTCATGCGATGGAAATGGAAATTAGATGAATACGACTTTGAAATCATCCACAGAAAAGGAAAATCTCATAGTAACGCAGATGCCCTATCCCGAATAAACGCACTCGAAAATGAAGCCTTAGAAGAATTATTGAACGAAACATTCCCGAGTTACGATGATTATCAAAATGAAAAGAATTCATACGAAAAATCCGAAAATATTTTTGTTAAGGAAGGTCGTACGAATAAAAAAGGTCTTGTCATAACAGATGATGAAAAAGGAAAAGGAATCATAATTGATCCAATAGATGATGAAATAATTTGGTATGCAGAAATCAGGACCAAAATGCCAAATCGCAAATCAATCGAAATCCGAATTAAAGATCCAAGATTGCGTGAGACAATAACTGAAATGGTTGAATATATTCACACAAAAATCAATCCCGAGAAAGAATTAGTAATCTTTGTAAATCAAGTAAAGGATCCTGTTGCACAGAAAGAAAGAGAAACAATAATAAAAGAACTCCATGAATCGACTACTGGTGGACATTATGGACCGCAAAAAACCATCGAAAAACTAAGGCAAAAATATAACTGGCCCGGTATAACTAAAGACGTCGAAAACATAATCAAAAAATTTCAAATTCGTCAAAAAGAAAAAAAAGAAATAATAAACAGGAAATCCGGATATTCCAGTAAATCAAAACGACAAAATTTCATTAGACTTTATGGGACCATTCCCTCCTAGTCGAAACCATAAATATATCCCCGTTATTCAAGACTACTTAACGCGATACCTAGTACTTGCTTCACTTAAAACAAAGAATTCACAAGAGATCTTAGAAAAATATTGGGAAAATCATTGTAAAATCTTCGGAATACCTAGAGAAATTCTAACAGATAACGGAATTGAGTTCAAAGGCAAGTTCTCTGAAATCATGAAAGAAAAATTGAAAGTCAAATGAACAACCACGTCGGTCTATCATCCTCAATCAAATGGGAAAAATGAACGCGCACATCGGGAAATCCTCAATTACCTACGTAGTTACATGATGGATAGTACCGAATGGGTTGATCAATTATCGGGAGCAATGATATCCTACAATTCAACGAATAATGAAAAAATCGGAGTATCGTCATTTGAGTTTCTTTTCGGATATCCTCCCAATATTCCCATTAACGTAGAAGAACTCCAAATGAGTATAAAAGAAAAATATGACTCACTCAAGAGATATCGTGACAAAATAAGGGAAGAAGCAAAAGACAAAATCCAGCAATCTCAAGAAAAAACTCATGAACGATTATCTATCTCCAAGATTCCCAAGCGATTAAGGATAGGACAAAAACTATTAGTGAAATGGAAACAACCAGGTTCATCGAAATTACGAACTCCTTGGGATGGACCGTACGTCATAGAGAATATTCCCAATGAACAAAGTGTAGTTATAAAGAGAGGCAAGGACCTCATTACGTATAATAAAGTAGATATAAAACCGTATTTTTCAGAGAATGAGGACGACGGCTATAGTATTAACGACACTTCTGATCCCGATGATCCAGGGCCAAGTACAAGTTACTAAAATCGAGAATGGAAAATCAGTATACCTAGAAAATATCGGAAAAGCGCACGTATATCACGAATCATGGAAAATCGTCGTTGGAATCGAATTTACACATTTACCATTAGAAGTGAAAATGATAAGTAACAAAACACGAGAACTATATTTTCAACCAGGATTTATATGTCATGAAAGAAGCAAATCGAAATGCAAATCAAAAGAAACGAATAATTAGAAAATCAACTTCGAAGTCTTTATCATCTTTTTGGACAACGAGTGAGACGAGGATTGTTTAATATTATCGGAGAAGGAATCAAGATTTTATTTGGAACACTATCAGCCTCCGATGCTACTTATTTTAACAACGAAATCGATAAACTAAGAAATAATAATTTACTAATCGCGTATCCCGTTAAAAATCAAACAAAAATATTGCTAAATCAAATAAAAGACAATCAAAAAGCGTTCTCCAAAGTGAGCATGCAATTTAAAATACTGAGTGCAAATTTAAAAAATCTATATCAAGATGTACCGAAAAACACTATAAACATACAAATCGATGAAGTATTAACAGAATGCAGTGCATTATATCAAGACCTAAGAACAAGCATTACAGACTTAATGAACTCAATAATTGATGGAAAACATGGAATCGCTCATCCTCAAACTCTACCTCCTTCATTAATTTTCCTCCATTACCGCTCCTATTTTCCTGTTCCCCTAAAAGAAGAATATTTTTCCACGTTAATCGACATAAGTCATCTAACTGTAGCGGTTGTTGCAGAAAAACTAATCTACATTCTGGAAGTGCCTATTTTAGAAGAAGAAGTATACGAAATATTACACCCAATACCAATTCCGAATTATTCAATAATCAAAGGTTATATTCTATATCATATAGATATAGACTGTATAGTCATTAACGAAAATCGAACAAAATTCTTTCCATTGCAAGCAATCGAATTTGACAAAATAGAAAGTAGAAAACAGATATTTAACCCGAAGAAAACACCCTGATTATCCGATACAATCAACAACGTCATGTGTAATAACAATGATTCTTGCAAAAAGAGAAAATCAGTGTACGCCAAAATATATTCAATTACAGACATCTCTTTACATTCAACTACATACCGCTCAAGACTGGATAATAGTCCCAGTAAACACCGAAATACTTAATATTCTATGTCCTGATAATATTCCGCGAACTATAAAAATTGAAACAATTGCGCAAGTCCATCTTGAATCAGGATGCATAGCAATGGCTACATATGCTATATTAAAAGCATCAAAGACAATCAAGCATGATATAATACTTTCTAATATATTGAAAGAAACAAAAATCAGAGATTCGTTAGAAAACAATAAAATCGAAAGACGAGAATTGAATATAAGGAACATTTATGAAAACCACATGAATCCTAAACGTCTACAAGAGCTAGGAACTAATCTCGAAGAAATAAATCAGCAAAGTAAGGATTTAGCTTTGCG
Organism: Ophion ventricosus; assembly: GCA_963932345.1. Classification (NCBI taxonomy): domain Eukaryota; kingdom Metazoa; phylum Arthropoda; class Insecta; order Hymenoptera; family Ichneumonidae; genus Ophion; species Ophion ventricosus. The sequence goes on from OZ010720.1 coordinate 8,265,187, forward strand.
AGAAAGAACAAGGACATTCACGGAACATCTTCAGGATGGGCTTCGATATTTAGGATATATAGCAATAATTATAATCACTATTTACACGGCTTATAAAATTGGATTATGTCAATTTATACAAAAAAGCATCCTGCGTTGTATGAAACCATGTATAATATTTGATCATTGTAACTTCGGAAAACATTCGCAAACGATAGACAGACCCGAAACAATACATCTGAGAGAAAGACCAAGGAAAAATCCATGTATTTCAGAAATCGAAATAACAGAAGAATCACCAAAAATTATTAAAAAATTCTTCCGACCGAAACAATCTACAAGTCAAATTTAATTTATGGGGAACAAAATCTTTTAAGAGGGGAGGAGTGTAACGGTGAAATTTGACACTTCTAGCCTTGCGATAAGAACTCCTCACAAACAACTTGCTCTTTCTCGAAGACCAAGCGAAGCGACCAAGTATTCTAATATGCGCAATCGAGATCTCGAACATTTCTGAAGACGCAATCACAATAATATGAAAAGCCGCGCTTAGTCAGTCACAGAGAGTCACTCATCAGCAAGCAATCAGACGCCGTCACTCTGTTGCTCGATATTCCATTTTCCAACGATCGACATTTCTCGAAACGGTCGTCAAAGTCTTCGGTCCATCAAACGTTCAACAACATTCTAACAGTGTCTCAAGATTGTAATTAACCACTAAATAAATAAATAAATAATCTTCAGAGTTCGTCTCGTCGGAGTTTTAAAAAATATGATGTTCGCCGCGAGCGTTGTAACAATATATATATATATATATATATATATATATATTATAAGATCCAAGTGGCCACCGTGTCATCGCGAACGCCTCAACGTTCAATTTCAACTACGCACTTTCTGTGATCACGTTAGCAAAAAGAACAAAGAGGAAATTTCTCCTTCCTTCACTACCACCAATTCTAAGAAGAGAGACCAAGGATCGAATTCCTCACTACTCCTACTTTACCTTCATTATACCTTTACTACCCCTACTCCCACTTTATAAAAAATCATAAGCTGACCAAGAGGGGAGTACACAAAAAACTTCCATCCGAAGGAATCTTCAATCAACCGCGATCCTAATTAGTATTCGAAAAACTTCCATCCAATTTAGTCTTCGGATAAGATTCATAAGAATAATTCTTATTAAAGCAGTTTTAGTCCAATGAGTACTGTTTAATTGAATTCCATCCCAATAGATTTCCGGTCAATCTTTGACGAAACAGTCTCAATCATATCTTTTTAAACGAAGTCAACACACGTATAAATTATATACTCGGTCCGCGGTGAACGATCCAGCTTATCATTCTCGGGTCGAGCTCACCTTTCGATCTGCGCCACGTGTGTCATTTAAAGAACCATCCGCACCGTCGTATCTCGCGAGCGTCGGGTATCGGCGAGCGCACTAGGCCAAGAACGAAGGCCCTCGAATTACAAGCGATAACAACCATCCACGCGCCCGTGCGAACGATCGATCGAGCGAGCAAGCGAGCGAGCGAGCGAGCGACAATCATACAACAAATGTAAGCAAACATATGTTTCTCTGTTTCACGCATCGTAGCCCTAATCACTTTCTTATAATAAATGATACCGTGTCAATCGAACACATCTCTGTCGAATTATTCCCCAAATACCTACAGAAACGCGAAAATCCCGTAAACTCACTTTTCTCACACACATCCCCTCTTTACCCTCATCCCGTGCTATTGCGCTAGGCGTAGGCAACAAAGAGGGAAACATCTTCTCATCCCTTCCAGATGTGACAGTATTACGGTTAAGCTTTCCAACAAACGGCGTTCACTAGAGACTCGTATTGTGGAAGGGTGGTGACATTTTTCCATCCTTTTTTAATTAATTTAAACAAATCCCTACCCGATCGATGGGGCGGGATTAGAAAATAACGACGACAGATAATCCGAGACTCGGAAGGCAAACGTTTTCATGAGAGCGTCGTAAAAACACACAAAAAAAAACGAACACTCGCGGTTCCCCGGTCCCAAAGGCTAGACACGGGGGTGGTTTATTGACGTTGAAAAGGGTCCCGGGCAATTTCGTTGCGAAAAAATCACTCCCGTTTTGATATGACAAAGATTGCATTTATTTATTCTTAAGCACTCTTAATATATATAGAATTAATAAACACTCCTTATGATTAAATATTAAAGCAACGCGCTCTTGCACTCGTTCGCTTTCGCTCCCGTTCGGTTTTTCGTCCGCGTTCGTTCTCTCCGAGCTCTCAGTACGCCACACACCCTACACTCTCGCTCGCTCCGTACCCTCAAATCCCCCCCCCCCCCCCCCAGTCGCGGGCTATACACACATACACCCTCATATACATTTTCGGCCGCTAACATTTATGAACAAAATTTCAAACCCCTCTTTTTCGCTATTTTTCCATAAAATGAGTTTAAACACAGCTCAAAATGTGTTTCTTACCCGTCTAGAGCTTTATGCTCTTCGAATTTGCAAACATGGTAACTACAAAATGTTATTTTTTTTTCAAAATTTGGGAAAATGGCCTACATCAAGCTCTTGGTGCAACAATATTACATGTACACAAAAAATTTCATTCTAATTGGTTGTATCATTTGGGAGAAAAGTGTGTTCAAAATTTCGAGACAAAGAGGAGGACGATGGTTGCCAGCCAGCTACAGCCTTGGGGCGAAGTAGAGGGGCAGGGTTAAAGGCCAATCATCAATCAATTTAATCACACGCAAATGTATTTTTTTAACTTTTTAACTATTTGAAATCTCCTCACAATTCGCGACTCTTCTCTTTAGTTTCATCAATCCTCGGTGCACCGCGGGGCTCTCTCTCTCTCTTTCTCTCTCTCTCTCTCTCTCTCTCTCTCTCTCTCTCTCTCTCTCTCTCTCTCTCTCTCTCCGTGCATTGAACATAGGAGTTCGTTTTATATTTGGTTTACGTCGAGATCAACATGTAACACCATGCTATTCAACACTAGGATGGCTAAAAGTGGCTGACCGCCGCAGGCTTACCCTTTTATCGTTTATGTATACATTATTTTTTTATGAACAACCTCAATATCTCGTTACGCGCTTTGAAAGGCCTAGTCGAGCAATGATGACATGGCAATTCCGTCGGCCATTTAGAAGTGGGGACCTCACAGTGCCAACCTGTAGAACAAACTACTACTTCAAATCTTTCACAACAACGGCGTGTTATGTATGGAATGGCCTTGACTACAATATAAGATCATGCAACTCTTCAGCGCACTTTAAGCGAACTGTGTACAATGAACTTTTGAAAAATATGCGTGCGCAGATGTCCGCGGAGTGAACGGGATATATCCCTTAGTTTATAGTTATATTTAGGTATATTTAAGATAACCCTAGTCATAGTTTTAAGTATAAGGAGTATGTAATTGTATTGCGCCTTTATTATTATCTTTTCTGTACACCACTTGCACGGTGCTCTTAGGGGAGACTTGTCCCAGAGCACGAAATAAAAATATCTCTCTCTCTCTCTCTCCCTCTCTCTCTCTCTCTCTCTCTCTCTCTCTCTCTCTTTCTCCCTCTCTTTTCTCTCTCACACTCTGACACAGCAAACAAAGAAAAACACCTCACACACGAATACAATAAATAAAAGAGAAGTCACAACACTCAACACTTTCACACCTCCCCGCTGCGCATATAATTTTCCGGGGTTCGCGACTCGAAATTATAATGAAAAATCGACTAGAACTAATTACTTCCGCTGCGGCCTCCGTAAGGCGGAGGCTGCAGTCGGGAACATCATGATCTGCCGAGGGCTCGAATTTTTCTAGACTATTATGGCCGAGACTCACCGCCAAGAATACTCGTCACGCCGTGAAAGAAAACTGCCCTTTTTGACCCTGAATGTCCGTCCTGCTCCCGCTGTGTGTGTGTGAGTGCGTGCTTGTGTGTGTGTGTGCACGGAAGCGCTTATTAAGGCCGGGTTCAATGTATCTTTCGGTAATGATCGAATGAAGAAGAGATTATGACGGGGTGCTGTTCATGATGAAGAATAACGATAAAGCTGCTGCGGATTGCACGGAACATCTGATTTCGGATCCAATAGAGTCCGGCTCAGTATTCTTTCCACGCACGTAAAATCGTGGTCTTACGATGAGGTCTGGAGGTCGCAGGATCGTCAGGGTACATTGCGAAGGCCCCGACGAGCGCTGACGAGCGATACGTCGCACCGAGATCACGCCGTTACCGCTGGTGGTGCCGTTGGCGGGCGTTTTGATGACGTACCACGGGGTGTGTTGCCGCGAGTGACTTTTCTCGACTTAGCTCTATGAGGCGGAGGGACGGACCAAACCTCATAGCCCCCATCTCTTAAGCTCTCACCATTACGTGGTGAGGAGTGAACAAACCACACCAAATTCGAGCCTGTACCACCGCTTGATATAAATAGGACGCGTGGTCGAAGCTCCGTCGGACGAGTCGATGATCCTTACCTTGAATTGGCGCCGTCCGGCGCCATCGACAACAAAACCACGAAGCTCGAAGCCTCCCCTCCATTTCCTCTTTCTCTAGATCCCTAGACAGCAGGTTTCTCACGAATAGATAAAAAGAATAAACGATTATCCCGAATTCGCCGCCCTAATCCTGACCATGGGACTGCGTTTGGGGTGAGCGTCGAGCGGGAGGGTTGTTTTGGTGGGCTTCCGGGGACCCCGGAAAGCTACCACATCACAACACCACGTCACTAACATGTTGACCTACCCGACCAGCGACCTCGGTCAAAATTCTCACGACTTGTTTTTAATATAAAATAAATAGCAACAGCCCCCACCGAAGCGGATCCATAGTCCACCGTTTTCCACCGGCATGTTCTAAAATTGAACGAATTTCTACACGGGAGATTCTTGGTCCGTGAACGGTCTAGAGTTTAATAGATAGGGCGTGTTTACCTGCGCCCTACGACACATAAAACAATCACCCAACCCGAAATAAATAAATAAATAAATAAACCAATAACCAAATAAGTCAATAAATAAAAGTAAATGAAACAATTGCGAAACCAACACATAAAGAACAAATCAATAAATACACAGATCGATTCGTAACCAAATAAACATGCACCAGCCGGATAAATAACGAGCGATCATAACCCGACACGTAAACAATCGAAGAAACGAAAGACGGGGCAAACCAACACGTAATCGATTCGAGAAATGAACTGACCGCATTGAGTAAATTGAGCGGTTCTGAGCATAGTCAACGGGGAGTCGTCCACACTCAATGACGGCGAAAATAAACACTCAACCAACAATAACAAATGCACCCAAATATATATTAATTGAATAGACGAACCAATAAAAAATACACGAATATCGATAAATAACCAACCAGATACCCCCACAGCTCCGACACCGAATACGTTACGGTTCATCCTCGGGATCAGCTCCTGCCCCCCCCCCCCCCCCCGTGACAGGTAAAGACTGCGACGTAGGGGCGTGATATCCGTTTAAACCTTCGATCGAGACCTTTGGGATGATAGAGCCATCCGAACCACTGAATGCGTACAAAACGGGGGAAAGGATCTCGCTGATGCGAAACGGCCCACTGTACCTCAGCGCGAGCTTGGCCGCTATATACTGTGAGGCTCACGACAGTATTCGCGGTTTCTTTAAGACCATGTCGCCCACCTGAAAGGTGACCGCGCGCATCCGCTGATTATGGTACTTGGAGTTCCTTTGATATGCTTCTTCTAGATTAAAGCGGAAACGCTCGCGCAACACCTTTCCTCCTTTCATGTGCTCGGATCACTGTTCAACGGAAGTGGGTCGATCTCTATTCTCCCCCCCCCGGGTATCGGCCATAAAAATTGTGGGGCCTGGGCAACCGCCCGCGATTGAGAAAGGCCGGTCTACTACCGATATCCGAATAATAGGCGGTATTATAGGCGAACCTGAATTCCGCCAGGTGTTCGTCCCACAACCGCTGGTCCTCCTCAAGGGAGAAGACTATCATCTTTTTCAGTACTCGGTTTACCTTCTCAACGGGATTTGCCTGGGGATGGTACGGAGGGATCGTGGTGTAGAACATACCGAGGTTTTCCACCCATTCTCTGAAACTTTTATTTACAAATTCCGAGCCATTATCCGTCAAAATTACCTCGGGGGTTCCCCAACGGGACATAACCAGTTCTTTGAGGGCCTCGGTTATTCTTTTTCCTATTGCTTTCAGTAGCGCACAGCACCTACGTGCTACCTACCGTGGTGACCCACTTCGTAAACAAATCCTGAAGCACGAGAATGTACGAGAGGCCAGCACGACTCGGGGGGTAGCGCCTCATTATGTCAGCCGCGACTACCAGCCAGGGAACCTCTACAGCCCGTCTACCCATTAGGCCGGCTGGCAAATCTACTACCTGCGGTACCTTTACTCGATGGGAAATCTCACAGCCCCTTACGTACCTAGCCACGTCCTCATAGAGCCTGGGCCAAAAATGCCCAGCTGCTACTCGACGGAAGGTCTTTTCGGCCTCTAATTGTCCCGCCCGCGGTGTGGTATTCCCGGAGTACCCCGGGTCTCTATGGGAATGGGACGACCAACATCGACTCAGACTCGTGTAATAGGTGGTGTACCACCCGCGTCACGTGACGCCGTACGCAAAGCAGCCCACCTACATTGCTCCAGTCAGAAAGGCGTTTGTTCCGAGCCAATACCTCCAGCTAACGTGCCGAGTACCACTGGTCCGGAAACGGGACTTTAATGCCCTGCTCAGGCAGCACGGGGTCTCTGATTATCGGCATTGATACTGCTGGACGTTTCTCTGCAGGGGTATCCTCGGTCGCGGGCGGCCTCGCCGTCTCGTACATGCGAGAGAGCGCGTCCGGGACGTGCGGAAGCGCCCCCTTTCGATGCGCAACCTCAAAATCGATCTGCATCATCTGCAAAGCCCTGCGAGCAAGCCTGTCCACCCGGTCCCTGAGGGACTGAAGCCATCGCAAGTAGATAACCATGATCGGTTATCACCACGAAATGATAGCCTTCGAGGTATCCCCTGAATTTCCGTATCGCCAAAGAATTTTCAGACATTCCTGCTCGGTCACTGTGTAATTTCGCTCTGCGCTGGTCAGCGTATGACTGGCGTAGGCAATCGGGTGCTCGATACCCTCCGTTGACTGCGTGAGTACTGCCCTGAATACGGAAAGACTCGCGTTGATCCGGAACGGAAATTGCTTCGAGAAATCCGGTCTAGCCAAAGCCGGTGGGCTAGCCAAGGCTCGCTTCAAACTGTCGGCTACGCACTGCTGTTTCTCTCCCCAGCGCCAACGCGGTTTCTTTTTTCTCAAAGTTGTTAAGGGAGATGAATTGCCTGTACTAGGACGTCATCCCCAGGAACCTGTGTTGTTGTGGGAGACTCTGAGAAGCTAGGAAGTCGTTAATCGGGGCGGTCTTCACCGGGTCCACCTGCAAGCCCTCACGGTTGATCAAGAATCCCAAATACCGGACATCCGAACCTGAATTCGGTCCAGGATCTTCTCCAGCCACGGCAAGTGCGGCTGGAGAAGAATGTTCAGTGCACTGGAGAGTGGAGAAAAGTGGATAGTGATTCTACCCACACAAAAACGTGTGGGTAGAACCACTGTCCACCATTGCAGGAAAATTATGTCTGCGGACACACGCTAGAACTACGAGAACCGAACGGGATACCCCATTCACTGTTGGAGCACAAATATCATCAAGAAGTCTACGAAAATCCTGTTGGAAATGAAAGGGGGCCAGACTGGAGTTCGCAAGAGCTTTGACGGCTCCTATTGGCATCTCCGCGCGGGGGGTTCTCCCCCCCCCCGCCCCCCGCGGGTCGGCAGCCCATGTGGCTGCCGACTGGTCACTCCCGGTTTTCCGCACTGTAACAGTGCATTGTTCGCCCAGTGCAGGGCGAACGATGCCCTGTTTTGCAACAATTCCAACAGATTATAATCGGTGCCCCCCCCCCTCCCGCCGAAGCGCATGGCATCACAGTCGGACTACCGCTCTTCTCGGGCGCTGAAGCTTGAAACTGGGGCATCGACGACGACGTTGACAAGACAGAATGAGGCGCTAGCCGCAACGGGTTTGGGGACAGATCCGTGCGTCCTTTCTCGGGGACCGGACCAGACCCTCCGCGACTACTGACGAACATCCCTCAATGACCCCAAAGGTTATCGACGCCCGCTTGGATGTTGACCGAGCCGGGTAATACGTGAGGGCTGGAAAAACAAATTTTTCCGAGGGATTCGGCATCTGCTTCCCTGTCGCATAACTCCTTTCGAGCTCTACCGCTATTGCTTCTAGATGGTCAACCGTTTACATGGTCCTGCGGAGTATCAAAACTCTTTGACGGAGCGATAAGTTGTGATGGGCATAATTAAGACGCTCGCTCTCACCCATTGGGAGTTCAACCCTGTGAAACATTGTGCGCATACACGTAAGGTAGTCTGATACCGGTTCGTACGCCCCTTGATACGGACGGGAATTCTGATCCCGGAGGGTAAATTGGAGGTTGGGGTCCCTAAATCGAAGACGCATTGCCGACACGCAATCACGCCAAGTGCTTAAGGCACCCTTTTTGCGGGGTAGAGACACCCTGTGTGGTACCGCGGCATGGCCCTTCCGCTAAGAAACGTCGGCAAGCAGTTTAGGAGATAAGGATGGGAAACCGGTACTATCATCCACCGTTCGTCGATCTATATCAGAAATGAATCGATGTATTCTCCTGGGCCACTGGAATATTTCAAATTCCATTTACGAAGGGTCTCGTAGGCCAATTGTGACGGGATTGAAAAGTCACTACGGACTACTTGGCACCCTGGTCGCACCAAGCTCGACACCCCATCCGACGCCTCCACCGCGGGTTTCCCATGATGACCATAATCGGTCGAACGGGACCCTGACGGAACCAGACGACAGCTAGGGTACGGATTCGGAAAAACTTCGTTCACATTTTTTCGCGTCGTAATATCTAGATTCCTCGGCGTGCGACCTGGACGAACTTCGCCCGAACGCGGTGCAAGGAGTTGTTCTATGTCAACATGGGCTTCCTGAGTCAGAAATTAGAGAGGGTGGCGTGCCAAAAGTTGACTAAAGCCGGTGTCATTATGCCCGGGAATAAATGACAGTCGCAAGACATAATCGAGTCGCTCAACAATCTCATCGCGGGTACCCTCGGTAGGTAACCTACGGCGTCGATACTCCTCGCGGATGCCCTCACTGGACAATCGCCCTCGTGGACGGAACTGATCCCCCTTGCAGATCCATTATTTAATATTACATTAAGTAAAAAGTTCTGAGCGTTTTTTCTCTTTATTTCGACGATGAAATTAACATAGTTAGGATTATCCAATTTAGATCAAATATGCGCCGTTTTGATCGATATCTTTTGTCCATTTTGAAGACAATTTCATAATTCCGCGATTGAAGAAGTCCTCGTCCCTATTGGTGAAAAACTTGAGCAGCTCATTTTCACAAGCCTCTTTTAAGGCAAGTTTTGTACCATCAAGGAAATTTTACAAATGCTTGAAAAGGTGATAATTGCTTGGTGCCAGGTCGGGATTATACGGCGGGTGCGATAGAACCTCCCATCCAAGCTCTCGGAGCTTCTGGCGCGTCGTTAACGATGTGTGTGGCCTGGCGTTGTCTTGACGGAACACAACACCCTTCCTATTGGCCAATTCTGGTCGATCGTTTGCTTCAATCTGGTCAGTTGTTGACAGTGGAGGTTCGAATTGAGTGTTTGGCCCGATGGGAGCAGCTCATAGTGGATGATTCCCTTCCAATTCCACCAAACACACAGCAAAACCTTCTTGGCCGTTAATCCGGGCTTGGCGATCATTTGGGCCGGCTCACCGCGATTGGACCACGATTTTTTTCGGCTATTGTCTCGGATGTGACCCATTTTTCATCGCCAGTCACCATCCGCTTAAAAAATGGGTCGATTTCGTTACATTTCAGCAAAAAATCGCAGGCATCAATTCGGTCCAAAAGATTCTTTTGCATCAATTCGTGTGGCACCCATACATCGAGCTTCTTCTTGAGACCAGCCTTATGCAAATGGTTCCAAACGGTTTTCTGGCTAATCTTCAGTTCCTGGGCAATGGAATAAGTGCTCACATGCCGGTCCGACTCGACGATTTCCATGAGTTTATCGACATTTTCGACGATTGGCCTATCAGAGCGTGCCTCATCTTCGACGTCCATATTACCAGAACGGAATCGTTGGAACCACCGCTTTGCTATTGCATTCGGTACTGTATTGGGTCCATAAAAAGCACACGTTTTTTTGGCCGCCTGCTCCGCCTTTTCACCTTGGTCGTAGTGGTACTGAAGAATGTATAGAATTTTCTCTTTTTCTACCTCCTTTTTGGAACCCGGTAACACACAACTAGCTTCACCAAAAACAAAACTGTTGTTCCGGATTTACACCGGATATGCGCTGAAAAATAAGGATCGAGGGGCGGGGTGTTGTCACGCAGGAGATTTTTATGACTTTTACAAAAGAACAGACCAGACACGATAAAATGTGATGGAGAATACCAATTGTTTATTTTTTCCTAAGAGAGTAGCACGTTTTTATAATTTTCACGAGCGCTCACTCGCACCGAGTGTGTGACACCAGCACGTGTCCGTCGCGTGGCCAGAGATAACGAGAAAACCGGCAAAATTGTTTTATATAGAGAGTACGCTTTAAAACAAATATAAAATGGAGAGCACACTGTGTGGTAACAGAGCGGAAACTTTTAAGCACACAAAACTTGAAGCAAACCGAAAAGATATAGCCAAAATAATTTGGAGGCACCAAACACACTTCACGTCTCGAGAAGTACGATGAGAGAGAGAATAATGGCGGCCGCGTCTCCCCGTCGAGTTGTCGCTTTCTTCATGGTAGCGGCACCACTGAACATCATGTGGCCGTCGCTGATTCGTCGCGTAGATCGATGGGACTCGACAGAGCTGCTGCGCTGAGAGCGCGCGTCGAGATAGTTCAAATTTAAACTTGATGTTTTTTTGTATTTCCTCAACATTTCCGCCCGCCATCTTCGGCGAAGCGAAGTTGTTATTGTGTTGGAGAGTCCACATTGAGCGGGGCGAGCTTCACCAATGGTCGTGTCAATGTGTTTTGTGCAGTCTTGGCGCAACGATTCGAGGTAGTCTGTTTAATCCGGGGTGGAGCGCTATTACTCGAGCGAGAGGCCATTTTGTAGGAGTTCTCTCGTCGGTGATGAGGACCAGGAAGCCGACCTTCACAGCGTGTTGTGGATAATGCCATTTCGAAATTGCCTGGAGCTGATGTAGATATTGTGACGAGTAGGTTTTCCAAAATTGTTGAATTTTCTGCTGGAGAAGTTGCCACCGAGACAATCTGGATGTGTTAAGGTCGAGCAGCGAGGGCTCGGGCACGGCAGAAAGAGCGTCTCCGGTGAGAAAGTGGCCCGGAGTTAACGCTGTCACATCCTCTGGATCGTCACTGAGCGGTTCGAGCGGTCGCGAGTTTAAAATCGCTTCAATTTGGGAGAGAAGCGTATAAATTTGCTCATACGTGAGCAACGCTTCACCGACAGTTCTTTGAAGGCGATGCTGCATTGATTTTACCATGGCTTCCCATTTTCCTCTCATATGAGGAGCTGCTGGTGGGTTGAAGATCCAGTCAGTCCCATCTCTCGAGAGCGCACTTGCAATTTCGTCATGTTCCTTCGTTGCTGACATGAAAATTTTCTTGAGCGATGTTTCTGCTCCCAAAAAGGTTGTTCCACAGTCAGAATACATGTTCGTTGGAATTCCTCGCCTCGTTTTTGCTCCATGACCTTGCCAGGTTTTGAAGGTGAGCGGTCCAGCGTAATCGACCCCCGTGTGCCTGAAGGAGCGTGTGGGTGTGACACGACAGAGAGGTAGTTGGCCCATCAATTGATGAGCACGGATTCCCCTCTGACGCACACAGACCACACTCCTAAGCACGTGAGTCTTTACCGGCGCTCTTCCCCCAATTATCCAATAGATCTGTCGTGTGTAATCTAGAGTTAGCTGCGTTCCTCTGTGTAGAGTTCTCCGGTGAGCTTCGTCGATGATCAATACCGATAGATGCGCTTCTCGTGGAAGAATTGCTGGATGCTTTTCGTCCTCGGTCAGCGCGGAGTTCGCTAGACGACCACCGACCCGTAAGATTCCGTCCATGTCGATAAATGCCGTTAATCGACTTAGAGCATGGCACGCTGGAAGCGTACCTCCGTTCACCAGAGTTTTAATCTCCTGAGTGAAGAACATGGCCTGTGTTGCTTTCACCCAAAAGTTTTGAGCTCGCCTTAGATCGAGCGAAGACACAATTCTTCCCAAGGGTGTTCCTTTCCGATATTTCAGTCGATGAATTACCCTGAAACATAGAGCTGTGACATGGAACAACTTGAAGAGAGAAGAATACCTGAAGAGCAAGTCCCAGTGACTTTCCTGTTGTCGAATTGTCCCAACAAGGGAAATCCCGGGCCTCGCTTCCGAGACGCTGGCACCGTCAGTGATATCAATCTGAGCGGGCCAGTTTTCCATAGATTTGGAGAGCCATGGTTGTCCCGTCCACCATAGTTGATGACTCGCGAGCTGAGCCGTTGTCATCCCTCGAGATGCGCAATCAGCTGGATTTGACGTGCCAGGCACGTGCACCCATCTGGCGTCCGTGGCGAGTTCCTGGATCTGCGTAACTCGGTTCCTCACGTAGTCCTTCCAGCGGGATCGATGAGCCTTTATCCAGGTTAGAGCAACCTGAGAGTCCGTCCACAAATACGTTGCCTCCACGTCAAGGCCCGCCGTCTCCTTGACATGTCGAGCGAGCTTTGCCAAGAGGGGCGCGCCTGAGAGTTCTAACCTCGGGATGGTCAGGCGTTTCAATGGAGCGACCTTGGTTTTCGAGTATAGCAGTGACGTAATTCTCCTTGTGGATGAGAGCTCGACCGTGATATATATCACTGCCGCCATGGCAAGCTGCGACGCGTCCGAGAAGCCATGGAGGTGAACACGAGTATTTTTACTCGTGCCGAACCACCTGGGAACAGAGAGACTAGCCAAATTATTAAATTCATCTCTTACAGCAAGCCATTTTTCCGAGACCTGAGCTGGGAGTGGTTCATCCCACCCAATTTTGTGCAGCCAAAGCTCTTGGATGAGCATTTTGGCCCTGACTGTGACTGGAGCAATGAATCTGAGCGGATCAAATAATTTTGTTACTTCCGAGAGAACAGTGCGTTTCGTTAACACACTCTGATTGGGAGCTGTCCTCGAGCTGAACGTAAATCTGTCGCCCTTAGGTGACCATTGCACTCCGAGTAAATTGATTGTGCAATCGTCGAACTTAATGGTCAGTCTTTCGTCGGCAGATCCCAATCGAGAGAGAATTGTTGGACTCGAGGCATGCCATTTTGCCAGCGGGAATCCGCCCGCGTGACAGAGTCCATCGAACTGTCGTGCCTTTTCCAACAGTTCTTGCTCCGAGTCGGCACTGCCAAAAATGTCGTCTACATACCTTCCAAATTCCTCCTTTATAGACGGCACTGCGAGCGGGAACAGGTGACCTTCATCCTCAGCGAGCTGTAGCATCGTTCGAACAGCCAAGAATGGAGCTGTCTTCGTGCCGTAGGTCACGGTCGTGAGCTGAAACGGCATACAATTCTGCTGCTCATCGGTCCGCAGGATGCGTTGCAAGTCCCAATCATCCTCGTGAACCTTGATTTGACGATACATTTTCGTCACGTCCGTTGAGAAGAGAAATTGATGCTGCCGAATCCATACGAGGACGTCCGCAATGTTTGGTAGAAGATTGGCTCCGGTGTGCATCAAATCATTCACTGAGTATCCTGAGGACGAGCGACAAGAGCCATTGAATACCACTTTTAATTTTGTTGTCGAGCTCTCCGGTCTGAGCACCCCATGGTGCGGGAGCACGGGATTTTCATCAACCGGGATCTCTTCTTGCTGCCAAAACTTGGTGAGAGAATCCTGAAGTGCTTGCGAATCGAGATGAATTTTTCCAGTGTACGCCGAGATATCCGTTCGAAAATTCCGCCTTGCCACTGGTCCGTGAATCAACCATCCAAAAATGGAGAGTTGTGCGATTGGCATGGTTGGATCCGCCTTGATGATTTCCGGTTTCATGACTCGTCCATAAACATCTGCTCCGAGTAGAATGTTGATCGGCCGCGAAATGTAGAATTAAAGATCGGCTAGCTGCAAATTTTTCAAATGCTTCCATTTTCTTGGTTTTATTTCGACCGACGGCAGAGCTGTCGCGAGTTTTCGAAAAACATCGGCACAAACATCCGCGTTTTTCGTCGAGTAGGCCGATTGGAGACAAAGATGGACGATTCCTCGAGTTCTTGAAGATTGATTTCCCCCGATGCCTGTGATTGGGAGAGATGAGTGGTGACGCGAAAGTTGTAGGGTCGTCACCAATTCTTCAGCTATCAAGCTGAGCTCAGATCCCGAATTTACGAGGAGCCTAACGTGTTGTGAGGCTGTAGGCGTGTTAACGACTGAAATAGCCATTACCAATAATGTTTGTTCATTGATGGAGGAGATGGGAGAGGTGATCGTAGAGGAGGTAATGGAAGAGACCGTGTGAGGAGAGATTGCTGAGGAGACCGGAAAAGGAGTCGTGGAGGAGACCGAGGAAAGAATTGTTGAGGAGACCATGGAGAAAATATTGGAGGGAACCGACGAGAGGACCGTGGAGGAGGCCGAGGAGATGTGCTGGAGATTGACGACTGCTGAACGCCATTGCCTTTGGGCCGAGCTTGTTCCAGGCTGTGAGCTGCTTGTCGAGGGGACATTGTAGAGCGACGCCTCGTGCAGAAGCGTATGGTGTTTCCTCTTGCACGTTCGACAAAGCAAAGTGCTGCGACACGCCTTGGGGCTGTGACGTCCTAGGCAATTGAAACACAGCCTCTTCGCGACCACAAGAGCACGTCTTTCCTTCGGTGACTTGTTGTTGAAAGTCGGGCATGACGAAATGTAATGCGACGCCTGACAGGAATCGCATGCATAACCCTGATGGGAGCTGGCCAATGACGATGGAGCTGATGCCTGAAGGCTTGCGCCCTTTGCTTTCGTCGACCCTGGAAATTTTACCGAAGATCCCTTTCCCGACGAGGAGCTGTATTCTGAAAATACGGGCGATTTAGATATCCAGTGGGCCAAGCGTTAGTTATGTCTTGCTGGCTTTCAGTAAATTCTGCATAAAGCTCATCAATTTGGTTTTCCCATCGCTCTATTGCAGCGCGATAGGGATCTTGTCCTTTGGCTCTTCCATTGTTTTATCCATGAGGTCGACGCGGTCCTCCTGCGACATGATTTTCGCAGTGAGCGAGCCATTGATCCTCACCGGCGATGGAGATTTCACACGTTTCGTCTCGTCACCACTCCCTTGTGGAATTGAGAGCGGGTGACCTGAGAGCTTGACGGAGGAGTTGTAGTCGGAGTGACCTTCACTGGACCTCCGTCCTCCTCCTTCGCATCCAAAATTTGATCGTCCTTCTCCATGACTCTCAAGCGAGCGAGGACAGATTGGAGAATCTCTCGAGAATTCCTTTAGGTTGGCTGCGTGCACCTAAGAGAGTCAAAATGAAAAAAAGCCATAGCAAAAATTGTCCAATAAATGTCCAAAGAATAGTTCGAAAAAAAAACAACACGGAATTCACTGCAGAGTCACTTTAAGAATTTTCACCGAGAGTTCACTTGCGCGAGAATAACCTAGAATCTCGCGAAATGTTCACAGATATATCCAAGAGTTCAAAGTCACAAAAAATCTCTCACACGAGCCCTCGATCCGGCTCGAAGGACCAAATGTTCCGGATTTGCACCGGATATGCGCTGAAAAATAAGGATCGAGGGGCGGGGTGTTGTCGCGCAGGAGAGTTTTATGACTTTTACAAGAGAACAGTCCAGACACGATAAAATGTGATGGAGAATACCAATTGTTTATTTTTTCCTAAAAGAGTAGCACGTTTTTATAATTTTCACGAGCGCTCACTCGCACCGAGTGCGTGACACCAGCACGTGTCCGTTTCGTGGCCAGAGATAACGAGAAAACCGGCAAAATTGGTTTATATGGAGAGTACACTTTAAAATAAATATAAAATGGAGAGCACACTGTGTGGTAACAGAGCGGACACTTTTACGCACACAAAACTTGAAGGAAACCGAAAAGATATAGCCAAAATAATTTGAAGGCACCAAACACACAACACTTGTCGAGAAGTACGATGAGAGAGAGAATAATGGCGGTCGCGTCTCCCCGTCGAGTTGTCGCTTTCTTCATGGTAGCGGCGCCACTGAACATCATGTGGTCGTCGCTGATTCGTCGCGTAGATCGATGGGACTCGACAGAGCTGCCGCGCTGAGAGCGCGCGTCGAGATAGTTAAAATTTAAACTTGATGTTTTTTGCATTTCCTCAACAACTGTCAAAGAACTTTTGTTGAAGCGTAATGTCACCTTTAAATCGCCGTATAGCGATAAATACCCGATGCGATGTATACATCGTGAAATATGGCTCACTAGAGACATCTAGCGGAAAACGCTTAGAACTTTTTACTTCACCCAATAGATCCTCAACGGAGTTTTCGCGGGGACTGCACCAAAAAAAATTTTGCGGTGGCCGTATTGTAAAATGGGGACGATGGCGGCCCGGACCTTCGGCGCCGGGGCGGGACCATATCTCTCTCCTCTACACGGACGTTCAAAGTTATAATAATACAGGAAAAACCTTGTTCTTATGCGCTCAGGCAGCAGGGACCGTTGTCGCGCCATGCGAACAGAGCAAAAAAATGAGAGAAGAAAAAATAAATAAATAAGTAAATCAAGAAATAATTAAATAAATAATCAGAGTATACAGTAGATAAATGAATCGTAACATTTGTCAAATTATGAAATAGCTGCAATCGAGGGTCAATAGATAAAATGACGAGCCTAAAAAATGAATTAAAAAAATATAGATAAATTGTAAAAATCGATAAAGTACAAGATACAATGATCAAAATAAAATAAATAGTCGAAATCGATAAATAAGATTATCAAATGGTAAAATGAGCAAGGCTAGCGCCAAACTGCCATTGATTGTCCGTAAATTAAATAAACGATCAAATAAAAAAATCAATTAAAATCAGCATTCAATAAATAAAAGGTAAAGGGACTCAATTGTACAATGG
The DNA here is from genome assembly GCA_963932345.1 of Ophion ventricosus. Classification (NCBI taxonomy): domain Eukaryota; kingdom Metazoa; phylum Arthropoda; class Insecta; order Hymenoptera; family Ichneumonidae; genus Ophion; species Ophion ventricosus. The sequence goes on from OZ010720.1 coordinate 8,282,367, forward strand.
TAACAAAGAACAAACTGTAAATAAATATAATAACCAAATTTCAAACGGACTAGATAGTAAAAACGAATAAATAAATAAATAGACCCAAAAGAAAGGAGACGGTAAACTAAATAAAATCAAATGAATAAATGAAATCAATTTATTTTTAAAAAATCCTCTGATGGCAGAAAGAGTAAATTAAAAATGAAATCATATGTCAGACGTCAATAGCAAAAAAAATAATGGCTGAATTATAAGAATAAAAGTACCCAGATAGACAGTCATGATTATCACGGCGTGCATACTATTGATGAAGAAAATTTTACAGCATATTGACTACATGCTGTGATGCAAAGCCATGAGCTTATTTAGTATCATGCATTTACAAAACATTTTGATCTTAATATGTCGTTTACAAATGCATCGTGCGTTTAGAGCACGTCGAACTCATATCGTTGTGCTCAAATGTCCGCAATTAACATCCGCAAATTTTACGTCATATTGAAGTCATGTGTATACATTTTGGTGTGTATTCACTATGGTAACATCAATTGTTCTCATGAATTGTACTTAACATGAACGCAATTTGGTTTACGTTGGTGAATACATTTCATGAGCTCATTCAGTACCTTGGATTTGAGATACATCGTGACTTAAATTTGGCGTTTCGAAATGCATCATCCATTGACCACAAGATGAACTCATAAGAGGGCAAATTTGAATTCTGCAATGAATATTTGCAGATTGACGTCATATGGTAATCATCCAATATTTTTTGTTGGTGTATTCACTGGGTTAGCACTGGTAGTAGACATGCCATGCAAGCAATATGACGGCGATATGCATATTTCTCAGTGATACACCCCATGGGCGCAATATGCCGGCAAAATATATGTTTCTCAGTGATACATTCTATGACGGCGATATGCATGTTCTCAGTGATACATTCGATCAGCACAATATGACGGCCATATGCATATTTCTCCGTGTCACATCCCATGAGCGCAAAATGACGGCGATATGCGTGTATCTCTGTGATACATTGTATGACGGCGATATGCATGTTTCTCAGTGATACATTCGATGAGCGCAATATGACGGCGATATGCATGTTTCTCAGTGATACATTCGATGAGCGCAATATGACGGCGATATGCATGTTTTTCAGTAATACTTCCTATGTGTGCTATACAACGGCGGCAGTAAGTACGATATAGTGAAATAAAATTTCAATAACAATTAATTTCTAAGAATTTGGTGTTTTTTTAAATTCAAATGGATGTATTGTACCTTCTTCAAAAATTGAACATTTTTTCATCATTCCTTTTAATGCATCTGGATGGCTTTCTTACATCACTAAAATATTTAGCAAGGACAACAAGGTATTCATTTTATATGATACATGTAATAACAAATGAAGTTATTCGTTTATTTTTATCATCATCAAAAGCCTTGAAGTCGTAAAACTATAGAAAGAATACGTAAAAACGTGTGTTATTTTTACTGCCTAAATGGGCAAAAAAAATTCAGTAGTCAAAAAGAATTAATTTTCGTTGCATTGCAACAATGCAAACTTCAACGTTTTCCCACTTATTGACATTTTTTTAAATGATAAAAGTAAGGAGCGAAAAATAGAAAATTTACACAAGTGATAGGATGGTTAGGTAGGTAGCGCGCTTAGCTCTAGAATTAGAAGACGTAGGTTCGAAACCGAGGCTAGACAAAAACTTTAGTGAGGCAGAGAACACGTTTTAATCCAATTATCCTATATGCAGCAATATAAGTAAAGCATATGGAAACGAAAAATACTACCAGAATTTTTTTTTATTCATAATTTGTAGACTTATTAATTTTTTCATTTCAGGCACAGATCCGACCGCCTGTACAGAGTCGTAGTACGGGTTACGCCCTCTAGCGTCTATATAAGCACAACAATTGTATCATGTCATGAGGCCAATATGAGCTTCATATGAGCACTACAATTTTTTCACGCCGTGACACCCATATGAGCTCCAAATGAGCACAACGTAGTTGCGTCACGCCGTGACGCCTATATGAGCTCTATATGAGCACTAAAATTTCTTCACGTCGTGACGCTCATATGAGCTCCATATGAATACAACATTTACGTCATCCTGTGACACCAATATGAACCCCATATGCACTCCCTTATTGTTGGATATTCGTGATCCGATTTTGATAGTACTGATGAATTCATTGTATGCATACTCGCGTGAGAGCAACTTTGCTTCAATTGGATGTATTATCATGAATCGTCATGTGATGCAAATATGACCTGAAGGTGAGCACTCATAAGCGACACATAGCTGTGTTAATTTCTATGCATCATAGATAATGCCCATATGATGCCAATATGAGCTAAATGTGTCTATCTGGGTAACGTAAAATAAATAGATGAAGTCAATGAGTAAAATTATCACATCGTACATCTAGTGAGATAATAAATAAATTTAAAAAATATATGCATAAATAACAAAACTAACAAATGCACAATCGACATTTTCTCCATTTCACCCGAAGATTATAAAGGGACACCCTTTATAATCTTCGGAATATTATTCGGCCGAATTATTTCCACGGTAACTCGTTAGCAGCTTAAATCGATCAAGGCCGTGATTGATTCAGGAGTCCGAGCAATACGCGCACCAATCATAGCAGCGGCGAAGTCCCCGAGGCCGTCCGAAGAGGGGAAAAAAACAAATTCGCGCTCGAGGGCACGGAGTCCGCCGCGACGCCGGAGAATCGGAATATCCAAGACTCAAATTAAAGCATGCGTACATGTAAAGAAACATTTCCAATTAATATAACCGTTCCCGCTAAACACCACGAATAAGACAAAACAAAAAAATGAAACCGATAAGAAGAGAAGAAAAGAGCAAAGGAGGAAATTTTAACTATATATTTCCTGCGACCAAAATTTGATAAAATTATCTTCGCCCTGTCCGACGTCGGGCGCCAAATTTGTGACGAGAAATATGCTTCACGCGTCACAAAGTCCAGACCTATTTTCCACAGTGATTTTAATTCTGGCCGCCAGCTGCCGTGGCGGCTCGCCGGAAAAGAGAGGAGGACGATGGTTGCCGGCCAGCTACAGCGTCGGGGCGAGGTAGAGAGGCAGGGTTAGGGGACAATCCTTAATAAATTTAATCGAACAAAAATGTATTTTCTTTACTTTTTAACAATTTGGAATGTTTTGACAATTCGCGACTCTTCTCTTTACGTTCATCAATGCTCAGTGCACCGCAGGGCTTTCTCTCTCTCTCTCTCTCTCTCTCTTTTCTCGCTCACACTCTGACACAACAAACAAAGAAAATTACCTCATACTCTAATAGTATAAATAAAAGTAAAGTCGCAACACTCAACACTTCCACGCCTCCCCGCGGTGCATACAATTTTTGGCGGTACCGAGTGATCCGCCATGACCCCGCGACACTTTCCGGGCCCCGGAGTTCGTAACCCGAAATTATAGTAAAAAATTAAGTGGAACTAATTATTTGCGCTGCGGCCTTCTCGAAGCGAAGGCTGCTACGAAGGCCGACAAAAAGGCGTCGGGAACAATATGATCTGCCGAGGGCTCAAATTTTTCTAGACTATTCTTGGCGGAGACTTACCGCCAAGAATACTCGTCACGCCTTGAAAGAATACTGCCCTTACTGGCTGTCCGGCCCGCTCGACGCTCCGTGGCTCAGTCACGATTTTTCTTCGTCTTCGCGCGAGCAGGATCTCGGCGCCCTCTTTCTTACTCCTAATTTTCCCGTAGGACAGGGACGCTCCCACCTCGTCTAACGCACGGAGGACCACGGGGGTCCGGACGGTATGTGCGTGTGCGCATAAGTGCTTATTAGCGCAGAGTTTCATGGATCTTTCGGTGATGATCGAATAAAGAGACGATTATAACGGGGTGATGTTGATGATGCAGAATAACGATAAAACTACTGCGGATTGTATCGAACATCCGATTTCGGCTCCGGCGTGCCTCCAATAGAGTCTGGCTCAGTATTCTTTCCAGACACATAGAATCGTGGCGTTACGGCGACTCTGGACGTCGCAGGATCGTTGGAGTACATTGCGAAGGCCCCGACGAACCCTGACAAGCGATACATCGTACCGAGATCTCGTTGTGGTCACTGGTGGTGCTGTTGGCGGATGTGTCGACGACGTACCGTGGGCTGCGTGGCCGCGAGCTAACCTCTCTGACAATGAGCATTGTGCCACTGTGGGACTTTTCTCGACTTAGCTCTATGGGGCGGAGGAACGGACCAAACCTTACAGTTTTCACATTCTTGAGCTCTCATCATTACGTGGTGAGGAGTAAATGAACAACACCAGATTCGAACCTCTACCACCGCTCGATACGCATAGGACACGTGGTCGAAACTCCGCCGGACTAGTCGATTATCCTGGCCCGCCAAGAAGACCAAGCCGTCGTCCATGAGGGCCACGTCGAAGCGCTGAGCATGCTCGACCTTGCTCTCCAAGGCGGACTCCAATTGGCAGTCCGGCGACATTGATGATGAAACCATGAAGCTCTAAGCCTCCCCGCCATTTCCTCTTCCTCTAGATCCTTACGCGCCAGGATTCTCGCGAATATAAAAAAAAAAACAAAACAAGAATAAACGATTATCCCTAATTTGCCGCCCTAACCCTGACCATGGTTCCGCGTTCGGGGTAAGCGTCGAGCGGGAGGGTCGTTCTCAAGAATCACCGGGAACCCCGGAAAGCTGCCACATCACAGTCCTTAAAACTCCTGACACTTGGCTGACAGTGAGCTTAGAACTTTGTTGAAAGCGTCGCATTGGAAATATTGCAACGCAATCATCTACGTGCTGTGGAGCCTTTTACCCAAACATTATGGATGCCGCAGTGAAATTACATCGTATTTTTTATGCATGAAGCATTGGGCCATACGGAATCACATCGATGGCTCCACACCATCCTCTTTCATAGAAGTCTTAAGATCTTAGGGCGAAGAAGTCATCCAAGTGGTTTTTGAGGACGTTCAGGGAACTGACGGTATTATTATTTAAACTATTCTGTAGCGCCCGGAACAAATGATCGTCTAAAGGTGCAAGGTCCGGACTATATGATGGGTGCACGAAAATATCCCACCCAAGCTGCAATAAGTTTTGCCAGGTCATCAGAGAAAGGTGTGGCCTAGCGTTGTCCTGGTAGAACACTATCCCCTTCCTGTTCGCCAATTTGGGCCATTTTTGATCGATCGCTCCGTTAAATTCGGTCAGTCGTAAGTTCTTGGTCGAATCAATCATTTTGTAAGGTGGCAGCAGCTCATAATAGACGATTCCTTTCTAATAGAATTAGATACAGAGCATGACCTTCTTCGGATGTAATCCAACCTTTGCTACCGTTCGAACAGCCTCTCAGAGCTTCGACCATGATTTTTTTCGACTGGCATTGTTGTAGATAATCCACTTTTTATCCCTCTGATGAATTTCAGCTTGCGTTTTGTTGCCCTTTGAGCAGCAAATCGCAAGCTGAAATTCGGTCCATTAAATTCTTTTCGCTCAGTTCGTGCGACGCCCAAAACTCAAGCTTGTTTACAATGCCAAGCTTCCGTAAATGCCTCGAAACAGTTGATTGGCCAATATTGCGGTTATGTTCGATCTCTGTAGTCGTTAAATGCTGGTCGGAGTCGATCAGTATCTTGATTTTATCGACATCAGTAGTGACTGGGCTACCGGAGCGAGGAGCATCTTGGAGATCAAAATCTTCACAACGAAATTTTGCAAACCACTTCCGACTCGTACTTTCGCTTACGGTATTCTCTCCATACACGGCGCTTACCTTTTTATGAGTCCGCGACGCATTTCCGCCTTTTCGGAAATAAAAAAAAGCGGAATGCATCGAAAATACGCTATTTTCCTTCCATATTCAGAATATAATCAAACTTTCTACACGTCACGGATCTCGATAGATATTTCTTTAAAATGTCGGCACAAGTTTCAGCTGCCACTTAATATACGACACATCATGTGGTTGACACATTTGCGAGCGGAGAAACAACAGCGAATTACATCTGTTGGAATTGCGCTACAGAATTATACGTAGACCCAATATATTTAAATTTCACTTGGTATTTTCGTATCATTGGATTTTCAGTAAATGTACAGCTGGTATCAGTTCAAAGGATTTTTCAAATGCTGTTTATTCACTACACCATATCTTCGCGACTTAATACATTTTTCGAATTAAAAAAAGGGGAACGTTTATCGAAATATACATGGTTGCCCTATTTCTACACGATCAAATTTTAAACAGACAATATATGCTAACCGTCAATCTAAACTATAATAATTACAGTTCATGTTAGCTGCCGTGGTCAGAGTAGCGACGATGTTTCGCCGATTTTGTCTACTTGCGGGCGCTAGTGAGCATAGCTTATGTCACTTACATACTATTTCTGTTCAGTCTCACAACCCTTCCCCACTTGCCGCCAAACGAAAGTACAAGCGATACCAAGACAAGCCAAAATCTGAATAGTACGCCGGCTTGGTTTAATGTGCCCTTCATTGAACAGTTTTCATCGGTAATTTATGCGTTGTGTTATACATTTATATTTTATGAAAAGGCACCGCGAGTGAGTGAAAGAAGCTAAAAGTAATGTCGGAATCGCTGTCGGTACTCAGCTTCTTCGCCAGAATATACTTTGACTTAAAGTGGAGTATACTTATATTTTATTAAAAGTCACTACGAGTGAGTGAAAAAAGCTGATAATATTCCGGTAATTTTCCACATAGATATTTCCTGGTGATCATTAAAGATAATTTGAACATTTATTTCAATGGCGTGGTTCAGTGTGTCCTTAATTAAACAGTTTTCATCGGTATTTTATGCGTTGTGTTATACATTTATATTTTATAAAAAGGCACCGCGAGTGAGTGAAAGAAGCTAAAAGTAATGTCGGAATCGCTGTCGGTACTCAGCTTCTTCGCCAGAATATACTTTGACTTAAAGTGGAGTATACATACTGTTCTAGTAATCATCTTCTCAGGCAGAATATTTAACGAATGTGTATTTCCACATACTGGTCACCATACAATAAACCCTATCAGTACTGAGTCGAGGTAAACGAAAAGTTCGGTGTGCAAGTCCCACGCAACCCCCCACACAACGCTTTCTTGGCATCTTAAAGCTATTATAAAAATAAGCATTTTTTATAATAATTATATGGATGAATAATATTGTATTTAAAATAGACTGTAAATTTTATACTTTTAGTCCATTAACTGGTAGCGAGCCAAAAGCTTTTAAAAACTCATTCTAGTGATCAATCGCAGAGGTAACGTTAACATACGTTAACATAACGTAACGTTAACATACGTTAACATACGTTACCTCTGCGATTGATCACTAGAATGAGTTTTTAAAAGCTTTTGGCTCGCTACCAGTTAATGGACTAAAAGTATAAAATTTACAGTCTATTTTAAATACAATATTATTCATCCATATAATTATTATAAAAAATGCTTATTTTTATAATAGCTTTAAGATGCCAAGAAAGCGTTGTGTGGGGGGTTGCGTGGGACTTGCACACCGAACTTTTCGTTTACCTCGACTCAGTACTGATAGGGTTTATTGTATGGTGGCCAGTATGTGGAAATACACATTCGTTAAATATTCTGCCTGAGAAGATGATTACTAGAACAGTATGTATACTCCACTTTAAGTCAAAGTATATTCTGGCGAAGAAGCTGAGTACCGACAGCGATTCCGACATTACTTTTAGCTTCTTTCACTCACTCGCGGTGCCTTTTCATAAAATATAAATGTATAACACAACGCATAAAATACCGATGAAAACTGTTTAATTAAGGACACACTGAACCACGCCACGCCGACTTAATATTCAGATTTTTGTGTGTTTTGGCATACTTGTACTTTCGTTCGGCGGCGAGTGATGATGGGTTGCGCGACTGAAACCGAAATAGTGTGCAAGTGACACATGCTATACTTACTAGCGCCGCGAGGAGACAAAATCGGCGAAACTACTCTGGCCACGGCAGCTTGGGGGCCCTGGTCTCCGCCCATCGTAATCTGGATTCGACACGTAGTGCATGTTTGTTCGCTCTGTACTTGCCTACCCGCTTACCTTTTTTATTATACAATTGTATTATTATGAATAATATTTCAGACTTCTACCCTTTGTTGATGTCCTAAAAGAAACGGATATCTTCTTCCCGGAAACGGGAAAAACTTTAAACATTTTGGTTACTCTACCGTGCACAACGTGTATGTGTGGAGTGATTCTTTTGGCAGCGTAAGTTAAATAAAAACCTGGTTAATGAGCACTATGGTAGAAAGTCGCCTCTATGGTATAGCAATGATGAGTGCCCACAAAAAGATGATTTTTGAAAATCTAGAGGAATTTATTAATAAAGTGGTCAATCATTTTACAAAAAAAAACCGGGAATATTATGGTGCAATTAATTTTTATTGAAAATGTATGATTTTTTAGATTCTTTTAATTTTTGAATTATATGTTCTTGTATTAAATACTTTTTTGAAAAGATTTGAAGCATTGCAATGCTTCAAATCTTATACTATACATAAGTCCAATGCATTGGACTTATCTATAGCTACAATTCATATTACCCCCATCCTCTCTCTCATCTTGCCCCCCCCCCCCGCCCCCGCCGGCCCATCAGCTGGCGACTTGTGTTGATGATTGCGGAGTTTGATAAAGCAACATGCACATTGAATTTATATTGTTCTGTACAGCTGTACCGAAATTTACATTTACGTATTTTGGTGCCGATATGTTTTCGGGCAGATCAAACAGACTTTAACAATTACCTTCTATTTTACTCTATCTTGTCGCTATGGTAAATGCATTATTGCTAAAAGTATAGGAAGAAGAAGCAGCACTGCAGCAGTGGACTCAACTATATAGCGTGCAATCTCCAAAATTGAGGACGAAATTGAAGAAGCTCGCTCAGACTTTATTGTATTTTCTTCGATTCGCAGCTCCAAGGGATACTATCTACTTAAAAGAAGCAACGATCCAGCTACGGCTAACCGTACCAGCTAACTATACCCGACACTGCTAATTCGTCGCCTACCCTGAAGACATGGCCGTGAAAGACTGGTTCAGAAGACTCCAACCGTTCCAGCTATACCTTGTTCTCTTCTTTACAACGGCGTTCTTCATTGTCGAGATAGTAACTAGCCATGTTACACACTCGTTAACCTTACTACTCAATGCCTACCACATGCTTTGCAACATCGTAGCGCTAATTGGTTACATTGCTTCGATCAAAGTAAGTATTCAGCGTAAGCTAAAACTACACAAAGAAACGTATTAAATTTAATAAAATAGTAATGTTTTCGCGGCAGGTTCACCGATACAACATTTGTTATTCTCATAGTTGAACTTGTAATCACGAATGCAATGAAATCATGAAAACTTTCTCTAATATTTACAATTATTGTAAAAAGTTCAGACGACACATTTACTGAAGTACTACACCGACCATTATGTACCATCTGAAAATATACTATTGAAGATTTTTTATACCCGTCTGAGGGGAAGAAATTACGAGGCGCTTCCATTAACATTGTCATGACAATAAAAATACGTTCTAGAATCGATAGAATCGATTGAAATTTCCCACCATATCAGAAATATGTCCGACTATGGCCGTTATCTTATCAAAATGAACTAGCGGAAAATGTCTCTTTATTATCTCGAATAATACAGTATATACTTATGTGATTTCATTTTTTATTCATATTGTCTCACATTAAACTAGGGTTCACGTAGACTTACACGACAATTTACAAATGCGTGGCACCACTAATATCACTGCGGTCCAGATGATTAGAGCTGACAAACATTTGTATGCAAATACATTATCTACAAAATGTAAATACCTCCGTGGCTTTTACAGAATCAAAATAGCAAACGTGAATAATGTGTTACTACACGCCTCATTGAATATACGCATATATGAATACGTATACACTCAATATACATATGCAGGTATACACAGATACGCATCTACGATATACCAATATGATATTGGGACTTTTACGTAATGTATCTTGAATATATAAAATCACTATGACAAATTTGGCGCCTTCGAAGTGCTCATACTTTGTCAACTTCTAAGCTAGATTTTTTTCTTCAAAGTTGTTTAGCCGTCGATTATAATCGTGTGTCATAAAAATAATAAACTTACCGTTAAAAAAAAACTAAGATTTATGTGACCTCCGTTTTGCCTTGACGCTATCAATATAGCCACAGTATTTTCCCGGAAACCATGGATTCCCCAAGAACACTAGTTGCTCCAGTTGCTTGCTGAAATGCACCAACACAGGGAGTGCCACACTTAGGAAATGCAGTTGGGGATGGGGCGATGCGTGGTTGCACTACTACCTGACGGTGTTGCTATGACCCCACCATACGACTAGATAGCCCGCCATTCACGAGCTCCAGCGCTCCAAAAATCACTTTCACAATTTATATATTTACTAGAAAGTATTGAACGTCATCCAAGTGGCTCGGTGGCCGAAGCGGTATCAGGCCAGCGTAGTAAACCGGAGGTTCCGGATTCAAAACTCCGCTCGTAATGTTTTAAATCTTTTTTTTTTCAAATTGTTTTTCGGGTAATTTATCAGTAAATTAGTTTAATATAATAATAATAATATAAGAAATATATATTTTTGATTCTTGCTTTGTACTGTCAACGTATCTATTTGCTTTTCACTTTTTTAGATTTACTTTTTTTTATTGAAAAATGACTTATAAAACGAAGTTGTACATTTTTTTTTATTGGCAACATGTTTTACCTCAGCATATTGAAATTTTTCATTAAAATTATTCCCTTCAAGACACCGTCTAATTGTCAAGTAGAAACCGTGAGCCTCCATAGCAACACCATGAGGTAGTACTGCAACCACGTGTCCCCAATCCTCAACTGCATTTGTGGTACTCCCCTTGTAAGCGCGACGATTGAAGTATATTTTTTTCGCCAATATTTCGACCTTTTTTTAATCGCTACATCTCCGTGAAAAATAATTACAAAAATTAAAAAAAAACCATTTCAAAACGTGATTAACACGAAGCATAAATTCATACAATTTGCGCAATTCAAGTTTGTATAGGAGACGGACTTTTTATAAAACCACTTCGGCACTTTTTAAGAGCACACATTTCACTTTAATGTCATTCTTGACCGATATCTCCACGATGCGTTAGAGAGGAGATATTCCGCTTCAAATTAAGTTTTTAGCAAGCTCTGTACAATTTTTTACCGAGTTATCGACTGCCAAAATGAAAAGTGTATATTTTGAGTTTTAAAGATCACAAGTCGAGCATAAGTGGTGGCATAACGTCGACAGAGCAGCGTTGAAAGATTCTTTTCCAACGAAATTCCTAGGAAAAAACTTGTTTTTACGTTTCTTCGTTATCATGACATGAGATTAGAAAAAAATGTTATTGTGCCCCGAATTTAGCGCATATTTTAAGGCGCGTAGCAACGAAAATATTCGATGCATGAAGTGGAAAAACCATAAGCCCCTGCGCAAACCACAGCATTTTTGACAGGTGAAGTACCTCCAGGGGTGACTATGACGACTTGTATCGCTGAATCGGCAGCGTACGATTCGACTGTTCCAGAACGTTCGATCGCAAAAATCGAATTAACAATTAGAGGACCCGAACGATAAAAGTAAGTCTTCGGAGGGTAACCGAAGAGATCGACCTCAACGCAAATTAAACATCTTGTCAATCAAATATTGCCTAGTTATAATAAAGTCAAATTCGTAAGTTCATAATTCCAGAGTTGGAGATTTACTCGTAAATGGAAAAGATCCCGCATCCTGTACTCGAGCGTCTGATTTCTGCCTAACGATTCAAGGGCACAATAATGTGTAAACCTTAGAAATGTTGTGCTTTGTTGTAAGAAACGCGTAATTTCATTTAAGCCAGTCATCCCGTGTGAAGGCTCTTTTTTCGCTTTTTTTGAGATTTTTTTTGTGCGAACTACATAAACGTACAACGGCGAACTTTTCACCACATATATATTCATATTTCAAGCACACTTTACAATTTTTTCAGCCTGAAATCGTCGCACATTGCTGAAGTACGCGGCAACTTAGCCACTCGTCGTCAAAAAAAGTGTTGAAGTACGCGGCAACTTAGCCACTCGTCGTCAAAAAAAGTGTTTTGCGGTCTCCACGATTGCGGGCGTTCTGCTTATCTGAAAGAAAAAAATCAAACAGCCTTTTAATCTGTGAAATATGAACTAGTTTTTGAACTAGGATTATTAAAAAATATTGAAAGGTAAATTTTTGGCATCTTTTTAAACATGTTTTCGTGAATTTTGGTGTTTTTTCACGACTTCTTCAACATAAATAAAACGGCTTGATGAATCAGAATTGTCGTAGTTTGTAAAGTGTCGACATGAGTACTGAATAAGTCATTCAAATTTCAAAGGAATTCGTTCGATAGATTTTGAGATATCATGGTCACCAGTTTGAAAAATACAGTTTTGAGAAAAACGCGTTTAAAGGTTCAAATACGATTATCACCAATAAAATGTTGACTCACCCTTAATCTGCTCTGCCTGGTCCATCAAGTGAACCTTCGGTTTCCTCAAAAAAATCCTGCAAATCTGATTGTTGCTCCCTGCCATCAGTTCTCGCTCTTTTAGCGAAGTCGCTCGAGCGTCATTCGGAGCGACAGATAGGCGCTTCATTACGGCAATGGGCGTAAGCTTGAATTACGTGCCCAATTTGACATCCCATTGTAACTAAAACTTAAAAAATGCCATCAAATCCTTCATTAAAGATAATCACGGCAAGAAAAGTTGCTATTTCAACAATCTTTGTGCCAGAATGCAGGTGTTTAGGAGTGACAGTCCAGATCAATGAATTTGATTATTCATTGTTTTTTTGTGTTTATGCTCCTAAACATCTGGTCAATAGTTCATCTCGTGATAAATCTTCATAGAGTGGACTCCGCCTCATCTAGTGCACGAGCGCGCGCTCCAAAAACCTGGCCTGTTCAACGCTGTAACTTCCGAATGACTCCGCATATCGGAAAACCACTTTACCCACATATTCTATACTATATTTGGATGCAATTTATGCAAAAAAAAATCGATTTTTTGAACCAGGCACACGGGATGACTGCCTTAAAAAAAAACAATAAAGCCTCAAACATTTTGCACATTTATGAGTCGAGAATGTTCTAAAACAATATGTCCAATGTCAGACACCTGGGTTTTACCACTCTTTGTGCTCCGACGTCGTAAATATTTCGGAATTCTTCAATTTCTCCGTTTTCGTACAGAATGCCAACTTGAGCAGAAAAACATTAAAATTCGTATAGTACGACAGGTAGGTGCGTCATTCAAAGATACGAATATCTACTTGACTTACCATACTGTTTCTGTTCTATGCAAATTCCGGTGGTAATTCTGGAATTTCGAAACCCCGATATGTGATTTTTGGCATACTGTTTTAGCACATCTTTGACTGAAAGATGGGCGGAACCCTTTGAGGATTCATTGGTTTTTTTGTGGAGTAATGCCACTGTCAACCAAACAAAGTGGGTAATTCCAAGATTTACACATTTTCAAAAATCACGTTGCGCCATAACAAAAAAAATGTAAAAAGTTTTTTCCAGGAGTTTTATACAAAACGAACTCAGCTGTCCAACGCTCTCCTTGTGGATGCTGCGCGACCTGTTTTTTCTCGCGTTGCAGCCTTTCAAAGTAGAGATATGCATTTTTTATTTTGGCAGTCAATAACTCAATAAAGAAATCGTACAGAGCTGACTAAAAACATTCATTTGAAGTGGAATGTGTACTGTTTACGACTGATGGAGCGGTGTATTTTAAATTCCCGTTGCCCGTTCAACAAACAATATCTGTATATAAAAAACGCTACATTTGTTTTCAAACGTGATTTTTCAGGACGATGGTCGATGCGTTAAAAGGGTTTTTAAAATTTTTTCCACGCATATTTTTCATGCAGATAAAGTGATTTGGAGAAGGTTGAAATCTTGGCAAAAAAGTGATCCTTTAATTATCGCGATTACAATTAATATTTCCGATCTTGAAAAATTCACTATTCCACTTTAAAGTGGAACACCCACATATTAGTTACTTGGCCTCAAATCCGGCTACGGCGCTTCATGTATGTATATATAATTTTAATTTTTATAATTCAAGTATGCACACAATGAGAATTGTGAAGGCGGTAACCATTGCAGTGGTTCATCAATATGCCTCAATGGAGATGAAAATGGCTCTAATGTATCAGTATCGAATAAAGGAACGGTACGTATCGGTCAATATGCATTGCAATTTTTGTATGTTTATAGAGGCATAGAGCTCGCTTTTATACACATTTTTGGTGATAAAAGTATCGCCAGTCAATAACCATCTAATTATGATGCTTGATATATATATATATATATGTATGTATTTATGGTAAAACTATAGAATCACGGCTCTGGCCCAAAATTGGTCCAAAATTTTTTTGGGGTATTGTTATGGATAAAAAACGATGTTACATGTTGAATTAAGGTGGAGGAAGCCCTAATATGAAGAAAAAAACAAAGGTTAAAAAGTGTCATTACGGTGGAGGGTAAAAAAGAAATACGTAACATGATTTTTCATCAATTCAATTTGCTTCGTGCGAGTATACGTATATCTACACGTGTGTGTGTATATGTGTATGTGTGTGTTTGTGTGTGTGTGTGCATGTATGCGTATGTGAGTGTGTGTCTATAATGCGCTATTTTGTCCCTCGTTTCCACAAACTTCAAAATCCCATGATTTATGGAATTAATCAAAAAATGTCGGCCTCCCCCAACTGAATATCAATAGTGATGACATTATAAAGGCATTCATGGCAAAAAAAAATGTTGGCATTGAAATTGGTCTGGAGCCGTGATTCTATAGTTTTACCATATACAGGGTGGACCACGCAACGTGTGCACCTCTTTTACGACCAAAATATGCGTTGCACAAAAAAATGTTTTATACAAAAGTTACATGGTTTATAAGGCTACACTATGTGGTGCATTTATTTTTTTTATAGGTGGAGGCACTTCGAAGATTTGAAGGTCAACTTTATTTTTTCAAATGGAATGCTATATTTTTTATAGCGTAATATGATAGAGTATCGAATTCTGAGTAAAAAAGTATAGACCTTATTAGCCCTAGAGTTAATAGCTAACGAGTAATTTCACTTTATTACTTTAAAATTTTCTTCACGTAATATCAAGTTGGAGATTCAAATCTACTACAAATTTCAGAATGGCAGTGTTTACATCACAGTGTTTATCAATATGAACACATTTACCACATCACACACACTTATCATGATTCACAATCTTCTCAATGATTGTAATCCAGTATTAAAGTATCCTTCGGTGATTGTGCGTGATTATTATCAGAAAGATAAAAGTGAAAATGAATTTTTCTAATAGTGAAAAACTTGATATGCTTTTAGTGTATGATGAGTGTCATAGAAATGCAATAAGAGCTGAAGCTATGTATGCCGAAAGATATCCTGAACGGATTCAACCATCTCGAACCGTATTTGAGAGAATGTGTAAATCGTGAAACACCAACAACACCTGAGAATATGAAACTACGTATTCGTGAAGCTTGCATTACACTAAGTCCGGATATGATTCAGAATGCAGTTTCTTCATTAGTTAATAGATTGCATCACTGTAGTGATGCCAATGGACATCACTTCGAACACTTACGTTAATTGCGATAAGACACTAGTCACTCACTGTACTCAAGGTAATAAAGTGAAATTACTCGTTAGCTATTAAACTTTAGGGCTAATAAAGGTCTATACTTTTTTACTCAGAATTCGATACTCTACCATATTACGCTATAAAAAATATAGCATTCCATTTGAAAAAATAAAGTTGACCTTCAAATCTTCGAAGCGCCTCCACCTGTAAAAAAAATAAATGCACCACATAATGTAGCCTTATAAACCATGTAACTTTTGTATAAAACATTTTCTTGTGCAACGCATATTTTGGTCGTAAAAGAGGTGCACACGTTGCGTGGTCCACCCTGTATATATACACTGCCGGCCAAAAGTTTGAGTACACCAGTCGAAATTTCTTGCCGCACTAAAAGTTAGATAGCGGACTCAAAAATGAAGATAATCAAATTTCCCAAGCGGCGTTTTACAGAGGACAAATTTACCTTCATTTTTCCTTTTTAGAAAAATTTTTACAATTTTTTTTGAGCTCGGTACGCCTTTTCGAAAATGGCATTTTTTCAGCTTTTTTTGCACGTCTGAAACTGCCCGCATGACTTCTGGCGAATTTCTTCGCTCGTTTTTTCCATAACACACTTAAAGAGGATATCAAAACCTACATTTTCATTTTTTAGAAAGTTTCGTACGATTTTTTTTCGCCCCAGTATTGCATTTTTAGCTAAAAAAGCCATGTTTTAGAAAAATAGGCATAATCCAATAAGTATGGGGTTTCAGAGAAAATGTCAAGAAAGTAAAAAGTTGCTTAGGTTCACACTGAAGTAGTCAGAATTTTTTCAGAATTTTTTTGACATTTTTTTTTTTTTACAATTTTGGGCCGGGACTCTGATGAGTGGAGGGGCTCCATTTGGGAATTATGGGGTCTAGGACAACCTATCAAGAAAGAAAATTTGTTTACTTTTTCATTTTTAATTAACTACAATTTTTTCAGAATTTTTAAAAATATTATTTTAAAAATGTTTTCGACTAGAACTTGGAGAATCATCCTCGGTTGAGTTTATCTGAGAATTTTTTGAATTTTTCCTGCTCCAAAAAGTTTTAACGTGTAAAATTGACTGAATATAGAGAACTTCGTATTAACAAACGAGGCATGATTATTACTTTCCGCAATCAAGGCATATCATATTGAATTATTGCGAAAAAAATTAATGTCGAGATGAATGAGTTCTAGTCGAAAAAATTGTTAAAATAATATTTTAAAAAATTCTGAAAAAATTGTTAAAATATTTTTTTCTTAATTCTGAAAAAATTGTAGTTAATAAAAAATGAAAAAGTAAACAAATTTTCTTTCCTGACAGATTGCCCTAGACCCCATAATTCCCAAATGGAGCCCCTCCACTCATCAGAGTCACGACCAAAAATTGTAAAGAAAAAAATTTTCAAAAAAAATTCTGAAACAATTCTGGCTACTTCAGTGTGGACCTATGCAACTTTTTATCCTCTTAATATTTTCTCTGAAACTCCATAGTTATTGGACGACGCCGATTTTTCTCAAACATGTCTTTTTTAGCTAATAATGCAATACTGAGGCGAAAAAAAATCGTACGAAACTTTCTAAAAAATGAAAATGTAGGCTTTGATACCCTCTTCAAGTTTGTCATGGAAAGAATGAGCGAAAAAATTCGCCGGAAGTTATACGGGCAGTTTTAGACGAACAAAAAAAGCTGAAAAATAGCCATTTTCAAAAAGGCGTACCGGGCTCAAAAAAAATTGTAAAAATTTTTCTAAAAAGGAAAAATGAAGGTAAATTTGTCCTCTTTGAAAAGCCGCTTGGGAAATTTGATTATCTTTATTTTTGAGTCCGCTATCTAACTTTTAGTGCGACAAGAAATTTCGACTGGTGTACTCAAACTTTTGGCCGGCAGTGTATATCCTCCCGAACTTTGTTCTGGAAGAGTATGCGGCATTTATCCAAGCCCTTTTTCGACTGGTAGAAATACATGGCGAATTCGTCGGGAAAAGATGATTGAAATTGACGCGTGCCTTGAAAAATGAATAGTTGAAAACCTACTTATTCTTGAAAGCGATGTTTTCACGTATCATTGTCGATATCCTCCTTTCAATGACTGTTTGTTTTCTTGCAGCGATCATGTTCGGAAAGGCGAATGAAAAACACTTTCGGATGGGCGAGAATCGATATTCTCACAATGTTAGTGTGCTGTGTTCTTCTCGCATCATTTTGTTTCTCGCTTCTCGTTGAAGCACTCCAGACTCTTGTTCACATAGATCATCTTGATGAAATGCATCATCCACTCCCAGTTATGTGCATCGGAATCTCCGGTATTCTATTGAATGGCTTTTGCTACGTAATAGTCGGTGGCTATATCTTTAACCAGGGGATAATTTTGCACGACATCAAAGATGGTAACGTTTTTTTTCAAAGGTCAGTTTATTTTAAATATGATATTGAATTTGTCCGTCGTTTAACGAATAACTTTGATAATATTTGTCATACTTTCCGTAGAACCATGCGAACGGAGGTTGGCGTGGAAGGCGAACAACGATTGTCTCCGATTCACAACAGTGAAAGTCTTTTGGCACGTCCGAGGCGACAGAGTTTTCGTGAAATCTTGCGAGATGTTTTCGGATGCTTCCTCATTGTTGTGGCATCATTAATCGTCTACTTTATCGATGCGCAGCATGCCAAATTCATTGATCCTGTTTTCGCCATAATTTCGGCAACTTTACTTCTGGTCTTGAGCTATCCTTACAGTACGTATAAAACGAAACATCTGATTTAATTGATACTCATTAAGTTAAGCACAATGTCTGTCGCTAACCTTTTGCAGTGTTGTTTCACCGATTTGTGTCGGAGAGCCCTTAAAATTTTGCAAAGCCGACGATCGTGGTCGTTTATAAGATATCTCAATTACTCCGCAAGTCATGAATCCGGACATGAATAAGTGAAATAAATATTCTAGGCATCACACAATGCTTTACAGAAACAAACGTTTTATGAACCGTGTTGGGACCTTAATGTTTGTAATTCTTATACTGGTGTCCCATCTTTCAACTGGGACTTGTGCGGCTTAGGACTTCGAACTTTGTGACTATATATAGTATTATAAACAATTTTTTCAACGATAACATACGTAATTTTTCGTGTTTAAAATTGCAATACAAGATGAACAGTGAAATTGCAAAAAAAACATCATTGGTATATTGATAAAGAAGAGAGTATACAAAAACTATCTTTCGAATGTAGATGTTTTGAAAAATTCGCTTCTATTATACGCAACAAAATCCAAAGAAGAAGCTGGAGTTCGTAGAAGAATTGTTCAGAAAATCCGCGATCTTAGGGGAAAAGTAGTATGTATTTTAGGGAAATAATTCATGTTTAAGACAAACCAAATTTTTTATTTCTTATGATCGTGGGTAACTACTATAAAGGTTAGTTTGCAAATGGCTTTTATTTTAAAAGTTGCGAAGTTTTTTATAAAGGGTGTGAAATGAATAAGACGATCTCATTATATCCATATTACGTTAGACTGGCGGAGATTCATCGGCAACGATAGAAAGTCTATAAAACTGAAGTATCGGGAGTACAACTTATCTAGTCCATTGATACAAAAAATGTAGACTTCAGCTATTTAGATTTATCGATACCTATAAGGACATAGTGAAGGTAGATTAGTTGATTCTACGTTTACCACTTACCATGGTTTCCACATGCATGATTACGTTAGGATGTATGAATGTGTGATCCGATCATCACTATACATATTGAGTGATGGTTCCATATCTGCATATTTTATCAGGAGAGATAGAAGTGTCGTTCGGTAAAAGTTTTACTTTAATTATTGTCCGAGAAGACGCTTTTACTCGCGATATAATGATGATGGGAAATCGGTCGCAGTAAGATCTCGAGATATCTTTCGTCTTTTGAAGATTTGGAGAAATATAATAGAAATATAATAGAATAGCATGTACAGTTTTTTCATCATGAAATACTTAACAATGAAACCACAAGAAATAAGTTATTTAGAATCAAAACCCAGAAGAATACGATTATTTATGATGAACAAATTCGTTTGTCATAAAAGAGTAAGTATATAGTAATTGTTAAATATTTTATGTATGGGTATCCGCATTGCGTTAATGGTACTACTCACATTATTTTACGCGAGGATCGTAGTTCTTCCATTCGTTTTTTTTTACTTGCAGTAAAATCACACTCTTTTACTGAATACCCGGACTTCAGATAGATGACATTTAAAATACAATTTGAAAAATTTATTTGTTAAGACAAAAATAATTAACTTCAATACTACTTTACTGAAAATCACTCTCTTCTACAGAAGACCCAGGCTGTGGCAGAATGATATCGATCCAAAAAATCACAAACACCTTGCTATTTATCAAAGATAATATACTATACGTTTCATACTATTGTTGAATCAGTCTTTCCTACAGAAGACTCGGATTGCGAATAATTTATCAGGGTATTGAAACTTTACAGAGACTGAGCGGCAAAGGTGAAAACCATTTGGGTTTTTGTTTCGGTGTAGTTGGTAAATCATTTTCCAGCACATAAAAATTGAATGAGAGTTCTCCTCGCATACACTTGAGTTCTACAGTTCCTGATGCTTTTTAGCAATAGTTCTGGTTATTTAATATTAAAAAAGTGATTGAAAAACATGATCTGCTAACTTCCCACACCAGATCATTTTCATGAACAACATGTATTACCAGGGGTTTATCTCGCATGCGGTTGAGTCCTCTACATCTTGATAGCTTTCAGGAGTTCTGGTGATTTCACAAAAACAGGTGATTGTAAAAATAATTTGGTAACTCCCCATAACAATATATTGATGCACAAGCGTGGGGTCTAGGTGCTTTCTGAACGGGGCAATATTTTTTAGTATGGTTCGACATATTCGAAAAGAGTTCTGGCTTCCAGCTATTTTTAAGTTATTATAAAAAATTTCGATCAGCACCTCAACTATACAAGGGTGATCTGTTGATAAACGTGCGTAAGTTCTAGGTGTTTTTTGTGTGGTATCATATTGTTCCAACATTCTTTGAAATATTTGAGTGGAGTTCTGACTACTAGCTATTTTCAATTGATCAATCATTTTTTCATCAGCATCTCAAATGAACAAGTGTGATCTGTATTTTACAAAATATATTTGAGAAGAGTTCTGCTAGTTATTTTAAAATAATTATTAACAATTTTGACCCACATTTGAACTGTACAAATGCAATCTGCTGGTGCAAAGGCGCGAGTTTTAATTGTTTTCTATATGGGATATTATAGTTTTAGTATTGTTTCATGTATTTCAGAAAAATGCCGGTCGTTACTATTTTGAAATAATTATTAATAATATTATCAGCATCTTAACTGTACAAGTATGATCTGCTTATGTATGAGTCCCATTTGTCATTAATTTCTATGCGATACATTATAGTTTCAATATTGTTTTTATCTATTTGAGGAGAGTACTGGCTGCTAGCCATTTTCAAACAATTATTAACAAATTGTAATACCATCTCAACTATACAAGTACGAACTGCTGAAGCATAGGCGTGAGTTCTGAGCTATTTCGGTCTGGAAACTTTATAGTTCCAGTATTGTTTGATGTATCCATAGAGAGTTGTGGCTTGTAGCCATTTTTAAATAATTATTAGCCATTTTTTAATAATTATTAGCCATTTTTCAGAGCATTTGAACTATATAAATGTGATGTACAGTAGTAGGGCTATGCTAATTCAAGCTAAGGTCCTGTGAGGAGGGAGGGGGTGACAGCACGTGACGAGAGGGCTAGAGGGGAGGAATTCACGTGAGGAGGCGAAAGCCGTTAGAAGGGGGTATTGATTATTGATTGATTGATCATTAATTAGTTAATTATTGAGTAATCAATTATTTATTTTTATTGTTTATTTTTCCTGTGTGCCAACCTATATCTTTGTGGGTTTTTACGTATTACCCTTCCTAATTGAACTCTTTCCTATCACCGTCTACCCGCACTTCGCTAATCTAACCTAATTTCCATTGCGTCCACAGCCGTCTTAAGATACATTATACCGCATTTTTAAAGGGGATGGGAAAAACTGTAGAAAACCCGTATCGGTATAGATGGCCTCATATTCTTCTGATTCTCTGGTGCATATACTTTCACTTAAGTATCTATACCAAGGTATCAGAAGTATTGGCTTTCCGCTCACTGGTTGATGCGCCAGTCGGTGCACGGCTAAGTGGTCATCGTTCCGAGTATTAGACATGCGCAATGCTGCTTAACTTGAAGTACCATCGAAGCCGAAACCCGACCACACATTCAACAGGGTTGGTTTTATTTTTATTTATTTCCATTTGATATATTTCTATTTTATTTCTTTTTTTTATTGCTTCCATCTTACGGGGTGCTGTCTCTTTTTACGTGTCGACCTCATTCCATCTTATTCCCCCCCTTGCGGCCGCAGCCGACTTCCCCCCTGTATCGCATTCACCATGATATGTCTTCCACGGGTATAGGAAAACTGCGGAAAACCTATACCTATACAGCCGGTCGCAGGTTCGTCTCCCAGTTTCGTAGCTAGTCGCGTTTCGTCGAGAAATAAATCACGGACTACAGGCGTATACACACACAACACACACGTACCGGTCCGTGCCTGTGACACCCTTGTACAACTGGTATTTACGCCCGTATTTATTTTTCTTCGAGACTACGAGACTGGAAATCGAACCCGCGACCTCCCGATGTTCTGGTTTTAGAGGCAAGCACGCTAACCACTAGTCCAGCACACAGGTTTTTTATTTCTTTTTATTTTATCCATTTTTATATAACACACAACATCACACGAATGTCTCCTGCGAACAGCTCCCGAATGTCTGGGACGTCTACGAATGTGTATTGAACGACTGCAAACGCCTGCAACCGTCTCACGAACGTTTATCGAACGTCTCTTGAACATCTATCGAACGCTTAGCGATGAATGTCTTCGAACATTATCGAGCGATTATAATATTATCATTTATTTTCCATCGAATTCCTTAAACAAGAAGTTTAGTTTCACATTTCAAAGAAAAATTATGTACAGTTGTGTAATCCGATAACAGATGATGTAACGAAGAAAGAGATACAAAAATGATATGTGACATTTTTAAGACGAATCTTTCGGATGAGACCACCAATGGAAGATTTTAAGTATATTTTGTAATAGACAATTGTTTTCATGCTTTTCACAACGTAGAATAGATATTACATCTAATTTACTTAAGGCATCCATATCTTCGAAGTCCGAATCCAACGTTTTAATGACTGGATCATTTTTTATATTTAGTAATCAGGTAACTATTCTCGTTTTTCATGGCCCTTGACATACATAATAGGAAACATGTCGTATATCGTTGCACCCTCAACTCCAACCGTTATTAAATGTTGATCCATGCTATATGGAACATTTCTAGACCCACGTCAAGCCATGATTGTTTCGAACGAATGATGGATTTTGTGAGAAGTCCCTATGGTATGGGACTGGCGAAAGTTTGATTGGAGAGTTCGCAACCTGATCTTAGAATCTTTACTCCCGTCACGATGGAGTTCCTCCCAACAATGAATCCTTGTAGATCTTCAAACATAGGCAAAGCCATAACGAAGATGTATTGACCTGATCAAGTCGATCGCAAAATCGATTTATGACTGATGTCTGATCTTTATTCTTTTATTTTTATCCATCTGAATTTAAATACGAATTTCAACTCTTCTTCAAATTATTCTTTCAGAGAGGGGATATTTAGCGATCCATACAATTTTACGGACAATGATTGTCAACAGATAACATTCAATAACGCAATCATGCAAGAAAAAACAAGAGGCAGTAGTATTTGGTGGTAAATCTTTCTTGCATTAAAACCATATTCATACGTCTACGGAAGCATTTTTCAGATCTATCTGGCGTGAACAATCGATAACTGTAATAGAGCCGTTATATTGAAACTTGGTTAGCAAAGAATTACTGTTATTACAGACATAACAAGATTTACGGCATAGACCGGGAGCTGGCAACCACAAGGGTCAGGTAATTTTGATAGTCACCATATTGAGGCCTATGGTGGCCTGAGGGGCCCTTATTCCAAAACTTTCAGTCTGGGAAGCCTCGCCCGGGGGCAGGGTGGGGCACAGGTGTTATGAGGTGGGGAACATTTTTAATTTTTAGGTAATAATATTAGTCATAATTTGTATGCCATATTGTTTTGTGATGTTTCGAAAATATACAACAAAATTGCGTGATCGATTGCGTGGTAGAAAGTCGTTGCCAGAATCAATTATAACTAATTAAAATAAATTAATTTTCAGGCAGTGGCGGATCTAGGGGGGGGGCGGTCCGCCCCGGGCCCCAGGAAAAAAATGGTCTTGGGGGGCCCCAAAATTGGTCTTGGGGGCCAATTTTATTACGAAAAAACTGAACAGTCAATATAGCTCAAATTTTTCCAAAGGGTGCATAACGTATTCGTCAACATCATATAAAAATTTCATGCCCGAAGTGAAAAATCATCCTTTGCTGGCTTTAGTTGCAGCCTTTCGTATAAACGAACGATGGTCTTCAGTGGATTGATCAGATAGGGGATGGTGGGACCCAGTGCGCCACTTTTTTTCTAACCATTTTTGTACTCTTAACAAACAAAGTAGTCTGATTAAGAAAGAAAGGTAATGACCGATTTTATGGACCTTTGGGCGTACAATAAAGCTACCATATTTTTTGCAAAAAGATTAAAAATCCTAAAATAATGGGATCGAAAACAATTAGCGGATTGACTCATTGTGCCCCATAGGTGGGGTACAATGTGTCAGATAGGTGGGTACAGTGTGCCAAGTGCTGCGAAACGTTAATGGTCAAAAACATTGGGAGTTGACTCATTGTGTGCAACAACTCGATGACACATTGTGCCCGACACAATTGCCCCACAATATTTAACGTTTTTCCGACAAGCGATTTTTTTTGAGGGCCAAATTCATTTTGTATTTTTAATCATTTTTTGTGAATTATTGACTTTCTTTTAGGCCAACCGAAACTTTAAATAAATTACAGGCCAACACGAAAAATTTCGGATGCTACGAGCTACATAACTCCGAGAAATCGCATGTGGTTGGCAGTTGCCCGTGACACATTGCGCTTGTTCGGAGCGTCGCCACTTCTTTGTTTCCTCATTGGGAGTCGACTCATTGTGCCTCACAATTCGGTGAC
This sequence comes from Ophion ventricosus, assembly GCA_963932345.1. Taxonomy (NCBI): domain Eukaryota; kingdom Metazoa; phylum Arthropoda; class Insecta; order Hymenoptera; family Ichneumonidae; genus Ophion; species Ophion ventricosus. The sequence continues at coordinate 8,307,330 of OZ010720.1, forward strand.
ACATTATACCCCACTAATAAAATATTTCATTATTGATGAAAATAACTATTAATTAAACTAAGAATGGAAAGAACAAGTCACGGAGTGCATCATAAACAATGAAACTGTCGAGTAGGACCGAAAACCCGAGTCGCTACGGAAAGTGTCTTATATTTTACGTTTTCCCAGCGAGCGAAATATTTTTTTGCCAAGACTCAAAACAATTTTTAATGTTTAAGAACTTACGAGCTACAAAACCTCCGAGAAGGTGCATGTGGCTCATAGTGCCGCGTGATACATTGTGCCCCACTCTCCCCTACATTGAGATTTTGATTCTGAAATTCCATATTAAAAACTTCCGGGTAAGCCGCATTTTGTGTCTGCGTTGAACATATATTTCTGCGTGGACCAAGTTCTAGTTCCAAATTACAATCAATATTTCATTGTTTCTAATTATATGATTTTTAATTGACTCGGTGATTTATAAAACCCCACATGTTACATAGACCAAATGTTTAGGAGGCAATAAAACCTTCTTATTAATTAATGCAATGATTATTTAGTATATTTTGAAAATATAGGATATATGTTGGAACACTGGAAAAAATATTTTTTAAATATTTAAATTTCGAAAAAAAAACACAATTTCGGTGACGAAAAACATGTGTTTCTAGTTAATATGAAAGTCAAATAAATGAAAAAATACATGAAACATACGTTCATTAAATAATAAATATATTCAAAGCCAAGCTTAGTCTAAAACTCCTGGTAGTAGCATACTGAGTAGGTATACAGTGGTCCGCCGGGGGCACCAAGGAGAAGAGGGCACCAAAGTTAAAAAAAAATCAACCGATTTGTTGACATTTTTTACTGTGTTCATACGCAAGCAAGATTCATTTTGTTCATACGCACGCTTTATTATCAATATGCAAATAAAATATGTACGTAAATGGTGTCTAATTTTTAGCTTGCCAGAAAAATGTTTGAAGCTATTTTTCAGGGGCCATACCCTAGATCCGCCACTGTTTTCAGGTAATAGTATTAGTTCTGGCTTTGTTTTCAGTATGAGTCGATGAATTACTTAGACTGGTAAAAAATCGCCTGGCAAAAAGAATGGGGGAAACACGTATAAAAAAATTGTTGAAAATGCCGCTGTTTGCACGAGAATCGGCTGAGGGGCATTGGGGGGATAGCGTCCCGCTGAGTGCCTACGCGATATACGCGTCTGTCGGCGCATCGGCTGTTTTTGTTCCATCCTTGTCTTGCAAGTTGAAAATGAAAAGCTGAACATTTGCAGACGAATTCGCATTTGTAAGGCCTTTCCTAGAGCGTTTATTAATCGAATGCAATATATTGTTCTACTAGCCGTCTCTGCGGCTTCATCCGCGGTAAGAAATATCATTGTCAATGCAACTGTGATATTAATAACAATTATGCGTTAATTTACTAAAATTTAGTAATTAGAAATTACGAGAGTTTATTTATTTTTATTAATTCACGAAAGTAGCTGTAACGTCCTTTCGATTCGGAATTAGAACTCCAGCCACCGCTCATTCTCTCTGTTTTTTATTATTTATCTTCCAATTGGAAGCTTGTGTTATTTATTTATTTGCATTTTTTAATCGGCGGTGGATTTTTTAATTTGGACAGGGATTAAAAAATTCATTTTTTTTGCATTTCCGTAAAAAACAATTTATTGGGATGATGCACAGCCTGCAACCTAATCTGAATCATGAGCTTCATTCTTGTGAAAGATTCATTAAGCCGCTTAGTGATTTTCGCGCGAAAAGCGGCCAAACACATTTTTGCAGTAGAGATTTATAAACATTTTTCAGGCATCAATAACGTATTGCAAGTACGAGAAAAACATTTTATCGAGTTTTGATAGGTGCTTAAACATGAAAATGCTGTTATTTTTAAATTATGCTATTCAATACGGTAACCATTTTATTTCGTAAACTTAAAAACCGATTTAAATGGAACATGTTGTAGACAATCTTGAGATAATTATTTATAGTCTTTGAGAAAGGTTTTTGATCTGACAAAGACTAGTTTTTTTTGTTTACACCGAAAATAAAATTCCGTTTTATTTTTGCATTAAAGTATACAATCGGAGCCGTGAGATCCGCAAATAGGGTTTTGAAAAAAAATTGTTTTACAAAAACTACTAATTTCATAATCGTTTTTCTCATGAATTTTTGTAATTTTATTGATAACAATATGTTTTTTCCCATATACAAAAAGTTTTTCCAGTAGATACATTTTTTTGGTATAAAAAAACCCAAACAAAACCTGATATCGGAAAATCGTGGTGCTCCTAAAAGTAGAGCAGGTATTCGAAAACTTTCAGGCACCGAATGGTGTGCTGTGTGAAAGTACATTCTCGTTCCAATCCATCATTATCGATGTCACTGTCATAATCGCTCTGACAGATACCTTCTGCCTCCTGAAAAATGATCTTTGAAATTTATAAATTGGGTTTGGATGATAAGATGTCATTGCATTCGAAGATATTAAATTCATACCTGAACGGATATCGTCATCACAATTAATTTCATCTCCTTGAATTATGACGTCATGTAAATTCTGGTAATTGGTCACCTTGAAACCAGACGAATTTGTATGCTGATTCTTCCTCGTTACACCCATTTCCTGCAGTTTTTAAAGCTGAAGTATTTTCAGATCAGTATAATTCCAGATACTAGTGATGTATCTATTCCGCAGTAGTTGCTGATGTAGCTCAGCTTGGCAGATAGGCAAGTTGGACGCGTCACAGTTCTTCATTTTATTTTAGAATTTTTCTCCTTCCGATGGTTTGTAATTGATTGAAAAAAATGTAATCTCGCTTCGTCGACATTATTGATATGTTTTATTTCATACATTTTACAAATGAATTTTTCAAAAATGTTAAACTGTCAACGTTTGCTGCTGTGAACTGATATAACCGAGAGACGCGAAGGCCGTCTGAAATTCTGGTGACTTCTCAAGGATTTTGAAGGGTGTTGCCTTACCTTTTCTATAGAAGGAGGGATTGTAATCACATCCAATGAGAGCATAGAACCCTGGCAATGCCTTGCACAAAGATCCACACAATGGCTCATACATTTTTGTCACATGAATATTTCTCAAAGAATTGCCCAAACCGATTTCCATCCAAATATCCACTGTTGGGTATCAGTGTTCCCAAGCAATATGATGAGAATATCCGTATCAGAGCATTTTATCGGAATGTTCTAACAAGGAAACCGTTTCCGGTGTCCCCCTCCGATTTCGTTTATTTTTGAATATGTTATTCCTCATCGAAATCTAAGACACACGTATTTTTTTTTCGGCGGAAAACACTTTTAAGGGGTGAAACTCACCCTCAAAGTTGGGCACTCTTCGAGTGACTCTTGCAGTTTCGTATAGTTCCAATCAAGATATTCGAATGAAACCAATTCGAGAAGAATGCTTCTGGCGAATAATGAAAAATGCGCTTTTTCCAGTTCCGAGGGGATGAATAGCGGTAAATCTATAGGGGTTAAAAGTAAAAAAATTCGTGTAACTCGGAAACTTTTTTTTATCTCGATGAAACCAATTGCATTCGAAAGAGCTTGAAAAAGTAGAAGATACGGGTTTTTGCGTTTTTCGAAAAAAACCCTTTTGGGGGTGACTACCCCTGTATAATACCGTTTCCGGTGTTCCCCTCCGATTTCGTTTATTTTTGGGTATGTTATTCTTCATCAAAATCTAATCTATCATTTGAAAAATCATTTTATATGCGTTCTGTTATGTTGTTCTTCATCGAAATCGGAGAGATAAGTACTTTTTTATAGGCGGCAAAACAGTTTTAAGGGGTGAAACTCACCCTCGAAGTGTCTTTTGCAGTTTCGCACATTTTCATTCAAGATATTCGAATGAAACAAATTCGAGGATGATGCTTATGGCGAATAATAAAAAATACGTTTCTATCAATTCCGAGGGGACGAACTGGTAGAAATTTATAGGGGTTGAAAGTCGAAAATGGTTCAAAAATCGATTTTTTTTAAATTCTATCACAATCATCTAAATTTAATGGAGCTACATAACGTAGGAGATACCTGTTCTTGAATTTTCCGGAAAAACATCGTCCCAGGGCGAACTACCCTTATATGATGTCCGGTGCAAATCGTTCAATATCATTGCGAATGACTCAAAATAGACGTATTCCTATTCTGACGGCATGCGTTTTTTCAAAGGAACGTAAAACGACAAGATTTCGACAAGATTTTCGAAGGAACGTAAAAATGTATACCACTGTAAGCTTCGTCGTATTTTCGAATGCAAATCAATTCATTATAATAAAACGAATCTTGTTTATGGTTTACAATTGTTAACCTTTTAGCCCGCATAGGTGTCTAAAAATGTATGCCGTCGAAATAGGAATACGTCTATTTTGAGTCATTCGGAATGAGTTTAAACGATTTGCGTCACGTCAATTTCGATGAAAAACACCATCGATCAAACGGAAGAAAATCGGATAAGGAAGCACCGGACATCATATAAGGGTAGTTAGCCCTGGGTCAATGTTTTTCCGGAAAATTCAAAACCAGGTATCTCTTACGTTATGTAACTCTATTAAATTTAAATGGTTTTGATAGAATGAAAAAAAATTGATTTTTGAAAAAAATTCGACTTTCAACCCCTATAAATTTCTACCAATTCGTCCCCTCGGAATTGATGGAAGTGCATTTTTTATTATTCGCCATAAGCATTATCCTCGAATTTGTTTTATTCCAATATCTTGAATGAAAATGTGCAAAACTGCAAAAGACACTTTGAGGGTAAGTTTCACACCTTAAAATTGTTTTGCCGCCGATAAAGAAGTACGTGTCTCTCCGATTTCAACAAAGAACAACATATCCAAAAATGATTGAAATCCGAGGAGAACACCGGAAACCGTATTATACAGGGGTAGTCACCCCCAAAAGGTTTTTTTTCGAAAAACGCACAAATCCGTATCTGTGACTTTTTCAAGCTCTTTCGAATGCAATTGGTTTCATCGAGATAAAAAAAAGTTTCCGAGTTACACTAATTTTTTTACTTTCAACCCCTATAGATTTACCCCTATTCACCCCCTCGGAACTGGAAAAGGCGCATTTTTCATTATTCACCAGAAGCATTCTTTTCGAATTGGTTTCATTCGAATATCTTGATTGGAACTATGCGAAACTGCCGTCATATCGTTAGATGACAACAAAATCAATTATGTGGAATGGAATGATCCTACGGAGTGGTGCGATCGTTAGCGATTTCTGGAAGCTTCACGATAAGCTGGTAAAAATACTCACAACAATGAGATAATGACGGTTATTGAGGATCTTCGCGAAGCCGACCTTATTGAGATGGAGCTATGCATCGATGACAACGAGCATTCCTTCGTGCCTGTTGATCAATAGAAACGTCGCTCTATAACTTTGGATAATCTTTTGGAGCGCAGGATATTTCGTACTTTCAGTGGACTGGACTAATAGAAAATGACACACGTGATATCGGCTTCGATGCAAGATCGTGTAAAATGCGAGGGGTAGCATCACCTGAAGCTGAATACGATGCTGCTAACCAACGTTACGTGAAAATCGGTATCAAGCTGTTAACCGGACGACTTGAAGAATTCGAGAACAAAACTAAATGCATTGGACGATACGCTTCGAATAACTATGAACGATGCGTCGAAAAGGATTCAGCATGCAACTGGCTCTGTATCTGAAACAACGCAGAAAGATATGTAAAAATCATTTTGTGAACATTAAATATGTCCGGAGAAGATAAACACTCCTGAAGAAAAGCAACGTGTGGAAGAATTTCATGCTCCAGCAAGAAAAAATTTTCCGCGAAGCCGCTTTATCGTACGTGGGTATGATTTGTAGCAGTCTGACATAGTCGAAATGCGGTCGAATTCACAATTCATCGAAGGCCACACTACATACTAATCGTCATTCATGTGTTGAGCAAGTATGCATGGGTCATACCGCTATAAAGTAAACGTGGCAATGAAATGGTTGCAACGATGCGAAAATCGTATAAGAACATCGTACATATCCAAAACATCTCTAAACCGATAGAGGAAGAGAATTTTACAATATAAACGTGCAGTGACTCATGGGGAAATACAACATCAATTATTATTGGACGTATTCTGTTATAAAAGCTCCGTTCATGGAACGATGTAATCGCACTCTCAATAACAATACGTGGAAAATGTTTACACTGAATTTTAATTATAAATAAATCGATGCGTTACCGCAACTCGTTATACAGTGCAATGCTCGAAAGCATCGTACGATTGGCATGAGACCCTTCAATATTGCTCCTGCTATTGCATAAAAATTCCTAACCATCGTATAAAGCAACGTCAAGATGGCTGTTTCTGCAAGATTCAAGGTCGGTGATTTTGTACGGTCAAGTGCCGATGTCCAGCTGTTTAAGCTCTCCTCTACGCCATTTGACGACGCCAAATAAGTGAAGTAAGATCGGGACAGCGAGCATATTGGTGGTGGTGGTGATCTTGTTTCTCCCAGACAGATCTGATTTCCATATCCGTCTCAGACGCCGCCTATACTCACTGCGGAGGGTCCCTTTGAGACGCTCGGCATCTTGTACAGAGCGCCGTTCGATGCCAAGGTAACCATAAGACCCTTCGGCGTCCAGGTGCTCAAAGACGCTCCCGTCCACCAGCCGGACACCAGCTGCGATACCCTCCGCTCTCCCTCTCCTGAGATGGAGAACAGCGCACTTGTCCAGCCCCAAGTCTCTCCCAACCGCCTGCGTGTACGTCACTGCGATATTCAAAAGGAGCATAAGCCCCCCTCCCCAGGGGCGTATAGCTTGAGGTCGTGCATATAAAATAAATGGGTGGCCCCGTGCCCACGCTCCCCGGGGGCCCCTGCCTCATACCCGCGTGCGGCCCGCGACGCGACGGATAAGGGGAATAGTGAGACACAGTACAAGACTCCTCGTACAGCGTCTCACTATTCCCCTTATCTGTGAATGAGAGAATCTCCCTGAATGTATGTATCACTAAGAGAAGCTCCCTGGATAATCCCTCTCTTATACCCGACCACTCCGGTCGACACGTTCCTTTAACTAGTTTTAACTGTTAAGTGTGTCTCCTAGAGCAGCATGAGCTGTTTAACGCATCCCGATATATAAGGACTCACTGAAAGGCGTTCGAGTGAGTGAATGATCAGTCTGTGACTGATTGTGTCAAACAGCTTCCGGTAGTCTATCCAAGCGACTGAGAGGTTGCGCTTCTGCTGGACCGCGTCTTACGTGATACAGCAGTCCACCAGCAGGTTCTCCTCGTAACCTCCCAACCCTCTCTTGGATCCATGCAGGCTCGATCTCGCGCAGTACACGCTTATAGAGTATCTTGCTAAAGATTTTGCAGAGCGTATTCAGATATTGTGCGAGCGAAGATCTGCTTTTGGGAGAGGGACGATAGTCAATAAGAGACAATTGAGTTTTTTCTTTAAAAATATCGTGAATCTTTAATTCTTCACTTATCACTTTCGTTGGTCGTATACCCAAGAGTCCCGTGAGGGGAACACAGGGCACAAAACGAAACTCGTTCATTCGCGAGAAGATGCGACCGTCGAATAGCGCGTAACAAGGAGTTCATGGTCGAGAAGAGCACGTGGCGCGAGACGAGACTCATACACCGAGGATCGCCGTTGTAAGGGGCGTCTCTCGCTAAATCAGACTCTGCCGACGAGAATAGCCATTTTAAGGGTCTACTCTCGTTGATTTGTTCGCGCCACGGGTTAATTGAGATCAATGGACACTTAGGAGATTGAGATGAGCAGGGAAATACGATTTTAACTCACGAGCGCGAGAAACCACGAGAAGGACAATTTCGATAATGAGCAGGGCTTTCTTACGACTGTTGTTTCGTACGGTGAACAAAAGGTATCAAAGCGCTAGAGAGCGTGCGGTTCAGCGATCGCGAGAAGCCGGACGTCGGTTAGCCCCAGGAGACCCGCGTGAGCGCATCAAAAGTAAAAGAAAAAAGGGGGCGGTAGCGTTGCCAGAAGCAAAGCGCCCTCAATTCCGCGCTCGAGCATGAGATTAAATATTATTTCACGTGATCATTTCAAATATTCCGGTCGTAGCCGGAACATACTCACCAACCATCAACAAGACTTGCTGGCACATGATCTTGAGCAGGTTGAGCACACAGGGCGAAAGGCCTATGATTGATTCGAGTAAAGGTCGACGGGCAGGAGCATGAGACGTGAAATTGGACTGTTGGACCTAGAGCTCGCGGTCCAAACAGTGACCACGCGGGTAAGGCCACCCTTACCGGGTGGCGAGCCGTCACGCGAGCAAGAGGTCACTTAGTGGGTGGAAATCGCTCGTCGCTGAACACGATGATGGAGCCGACCTTGATTTCGTGCGACGAGTGGTGCCCCTTAAAGATGGACTGAAGACTTTGGAGGTAGCTCGTGGACCATAGGTTATAAAAGCATTGAGCCTTTTGTTGTATGAGTTGCCAACGAGAGGCACGAGACATGGGTAGATGTTCAAGCGAGGGATCAGGAATGGCCATGAGACCATCGCCATTCAAAAAATGTCCAGAAGTGAGCGCATGGAGATCGTCAGAATCTTCCGAGAGAGGCTCGAGCGGTCGGGAGTTGAGTACGGCTTCGATTTGCGCGAGCAAGGTGGAGAGCTCCTCGAAGGTCAGCCGGGCATCTTCGATGGTCCTTGTAAGGTAAAATTTCACTGATTTCAAGGCTACTTCCCACTTTCCTCCAAAATATGGAGCTCCAGGGGGATTGAACGACCAGTGAGTGCCGTCGTTGAGCAGGACCTGGACCAGGTGATGAGATCCGGTGGACACGGACGAGAAAAGCTTCTTGAGAGCATTGCCGGAATACAAGTTCCGACAGAGACCACGCTGGGCCACGAAGCCATGGTACGCCGCAAGAAAGCCATCAGCGGAATAGTCCAAAATGGCCCGAGATGGACGGTGGACGTGACTATGCACGCAAAAATTGCGAGCCATCCCTTGCGCAAGGTGTGCCCCCGACCCTTCCAAATGCGGAGCCACACCGGGCCGGCATAATCGACGCCGGTGTTGAGAAAAGCACGAGGTGGAGTGAAACGGGTGGAGGAGAGTTGGCCCATGAGCTGCTGCGCTCGGACCGCACGCCGACGGGCACAAGTGACGCACTTGAGGATAAACGAGCGCACTGGAGCTCAACCTACGAGGATCCAATAAGATCGTCTGAGTTGGGCAAGGGTGAGCTGGTTTCCTTCGTGAAAAGTTTGAAGATGAGCATCCTTAATGGCGAGCAGGGCGAGCTCTGAAATGCGTGGGCGAATGACTTGATGTTTCCCTTCAGGTTCGAGCTGAGCGAAGGCGAGCCTACTTCCCACTCTGATGACTCCTTGATGATCTACGAAGGGCGTGAGACATAACATCGGGTGAGACGAGGTTCCGGCTTCCGACTATGGGAGAGGGCCTTGAACTCGGTCGGAAAGTGTGCAGCCTGAGTAACCTTGTTCCAATAGAACCGGGTAACTCCGAGATCGCCTACGGTGAGGCGGCTCGATAGAGATGCGCGAAAAGTGCGACGGAACCTTGCAATTGCCCGCTGGCAGATTGTGGTGATACATAGCAGCTTGGTGAGAGAGGAGAACCTTACCACTACCCATGTAGAAATTGACCATCGGCCCAGCGCTGGCGCAGTGTTGAACTTGATTGATCGAGGCTCGGCAACAATGCTCGGCCCAGGCATGGAAATGTGACGCGCGGCTGCCGCTCGGTAGCCGAGGGTTGGCTACGATGCCAGGACCACGACTGGCCCATGTATAAATTGAGCATCGGCCCAGCGCTGGCTCAGTGTCGAACTTGATTGGCCGAGGCTCGGCAAAAATGCTTGGTCCAGGCATGGAAATGTGACGCGTGCCTGACGCTCGGCAGCCATATATTGGTTACGATGCCTGGATCACAAGGATGATAATTATATTTACAGTTTGAGAGAGTGAGACAGTGCGAGAGTGGGAGAGTGAGAGAGAGAGAGAGAGAGAGAGAGAAAGAGAGAGGGCGGGTGAGAGGGTGGATGGATGAATGAGATTGTAAAAACGTGAAAATGCCAAAATGTGAAAATGCGAAAATGTGGAAACGCGAAAATGTCTAAACGCGAAAATGTGAAAATGCGAACATGTAAGAATATGAAAAATGCGAAAATGTGAAAACGCGAAAATTTTATGGATAGATGGAGAGTGAGAGAGTGAGAGAGCTAGCATGTGATAATGTGAGAGAGAGCAACTCATATTATTTGCATGTACCTTTTTCTTCATCACCCGAAAAGTCTGATAACATTTTCAATGCCATGAAATAGTTGCACTTTGTGTAATATCTGTAGATTTTTTCTAATAGGAACGGAATACTGAACTGATATGTCATCCAGCTATATCAGCTATATCAAGGTTAATAAACCTTAAAACAATCTAAAAAGGTTAAAAAATGAAACTAAACACTAAAAAAACTATGTAAGAGGTTTATACTATATAAAGGTTAAAGTATACAGAGAGATAAAGATTTGAGAATCATATGGTAGAGTTGACTTTAAAAAAAATATATATATATTTTGCAGACAGTGAAAAAAATTCTGAAAATATATTGTTCGGAGTAAAAAAGTGAATTATTGGTGTTATTCAGTATGATTATGAAATGAATGAACTGAAATAAGAGATGGTTACTGTTGCTTAGTATTATTATAAGCTGAAAATTGAAATGTATAGTCCGAAGAATAAAATTCTCCTTCGCTAGCTGAACTGACAGCATTATATAACATTTTTAAATATATTAGGACAGAGTAAAACTGTAAGCTAAGACTGAAAAAGCTTTAGAAATACAATGTGGTGAAGACTTATACGACCAATCCATACAAAATAATGCCAGCATATAAAAACAACAGATAAGTTATTGATACAAAATTATTACTCTGAATTAAACCTTCAATACTCTGTAGTTCGTACGAGGTTCATTTGGCCACTAAATAAAGGTTTCATTGAGAGTAAGAATTAAAAAAAAAATTGCGAGGAGATAGCAAAGAACATTTTCAAATCATGTCGCAGATTGCAAAAAAGATTATGTGCATGCTACCGCAAGGGGAAATATACATCTTCGGTAACTAACTAACCGCAGCATGAAAAGTGTTTTAAAGGGCATTGCTAAGCGGTAACGCCCTTAACATATGAGAGAGAGTCAAAAACCGCCTAAGGCTACATGGGAAAAAGTGAAAGAATTACAACGGAGAGAGAGAAAAATATTTTAAAAAGATATCGGAGAGCGAAAAAAAAATTATGCCAAGATATCGGAGAAAGAGAAAAGTTTTTTTAAGAGATATCGATGAGAGAGAATAAGAGTTTATAAAGATATCGGTGAGACAAAAAGATTTCGAAAAGATATCAGACAGCGAGAAAAACAATTCATAAAGATAGCAATGAGAGAGAAAAAGATTTTGAAAATATATCTGCAATAGAGAGGGAAAGATTTTGAAAGGATATCGGTGAGTGAGAAAAATGTATAAAAAAAATTTGTGAAAAAAGATTTTATAAAGATATCGGTGAGAAAAAGATTTTGAAAAGATATCTGCGATAGAGAGGGAAAGATTTTGAAAGGATATCGGTGAGGGAGAAAAAGATATAACAACATATTAGCAAAAGTTAATTAGGTTTTAAAAGTATGTTCTAGGGTTATGAGGCATGTATCTAACTGATGAAAATTGATCGATTGGAAACAAAAAACTTCCAAACAGATATTAATATAAATTCTCGTCTGATTTTCCGGTCTCCATTGTGATGTGGTATAAACACCAAAGAAACGAAAAAGATAGCAAATTATAGGTTAGTTTTCGTCCGTGAAGAGTCTCACCGTCAGAGATTATCACCAATTTCGGTAAAATTATAAGTTTTATATTTTTATATCACGACAATCATATTTTTCAAAAATAGGATATTGCTCCACGAAAAAAAACAAATTATAACATAGAATTGGCTATTGATAATCCCGCTTCAGAAAACACTTCACTGTGAATATTGGCTGTCAATTCGTTTGTATATTTGTAATTATCAATCAAATAAACACGTTTTTTCACTTGGTCGTTTAAAACAACACGAGGAGATCTTCCTTGTTCAACACTAAAAACTCTGAACGATATGGCTGCATGAGCGTAGATGTACACACATGTATAGTAGCGAGATTCTGTAACTCGGTGGCGAGCGTTTTCGTCATAGATAACGACAACCAATAAGAGGCTCCCTTTCGTCTGTGTTCGTGCATGTGATTGGCTGTCGGTCCAATGTTTGCCTTTTCCTAACGCTGGCTCTGGCATTGAGCCAGCGTTGGGTCTATTCTGTACCATCGACATGCTGATGCTTGGACCAGCCTAGAATGCCGACGCTTGGTATCCAGTACCTGGTCAAGTCTCAGCACATTTTCCACTAACGGTTGAGCCAGCGCTGGCTCTGGTGATGAGCCAGCGTTGGGCCAGCGTTGGATCTGTTCTGTACCATCGACATGCTGACGCTTGGGCCAGTCTAGAATGCCGACGCTTGATATCCAATACTGGGCCAAGTCTCAGCCGAATGTTCACTAACGGTTGAGCCAGCGCTGGCTCTGGCGTTGAGCCAGCGTTGGGCTTGTTCTGTTCCATCGACATGCTGACGCTTGGGCCAATCTAGAATGCCGACGCTTGGTATCCAGTACTCGGCCAAGTCTCAGCCGACTGTCCACAAGCGGTTGAGCCAGCGCTGGCTCTGGCTTTGGCTCTGGCGTTGGGCCTGTTCTGTACCATCGACATGCTGACGCTTGGAAAAGCCTAGAATACCGGCGCTTGGTATCCAGCACTGAGCCAAGTCTCACCCGATTGTCCATTAACGGTTGAGCCAGCGCTGGCTCTGGCGTTGAGCCAGCGTTGGGCCTGTTCTGTAACAGCGATATGCTGACGCTTCGGCCAGTCTAGAATACCGACGCTTGGTATCCAGTACTAGAACACGTCTCTGCCGATTGTCCACAAGCGGTTGAGCCAGCGCCGGCTCTGGCGTTTGCTCTGTCGTTGAGCCAGCGTTGGGTCTGTTCTGTACCATCGACATGCTGAAGCTTGGGCCAGTCTAGAATGCCGACGCTTCCCATCCAGTACTGGGCCAAGTCTCAGCCGATTGTCCACTAACGGCTGAGCATTGGCATTTCTACGTGGGTAATTCCCAAAGTCGAGTAGGTGCGATGGTCGTCGAGAATACGGTCCCAGGCCGCTCTTCGAGATTGACTGAGGGATCGAGCGTGGCGTCGAGAAAAGGCCATGTAGGAGAGCTCTTGGCAACTCAAGCGGGCCCTTGCCACCACAGCTGATGTGTGGCGAGCTGAGCTACACCGATTCCTCGAGATACACAGTCCGCAGGGTTCTCCTTCCCAGAGACGAGCCGCCAATCAACAGGAGAAGTTTCCTGAATGAGATGTACTCGGTTTCCTACGTACTCCTTCCATCGTAAGGGATATGAGCTGATCCAGGCGAGGGTGACTGACGAATATGTCCACAGTAAGGTCTGGGCGCTCGGTAAATTCAGCGGGCTTTTGACGTATTTAAAAGTTGAACGATTAGGCCTGCTGCCCAGAGCTTTAAGCCTGGAATCGTGAGCCGCCTGAGCGGGGCAATGCGGGTCTTGGAGCAGAGAAGGGTCATTTGCGTCTCCTCCGATTCGTTGATAACTTTGAGATAGTCGATGGCGGCCATGGCTAGCTGGAACGCATCTGCATACCCGTGGATCTCGATGGTCGCGTGAGGGAGAAGGCCAAGCCAACGTGGAACCTCCATGTCAGCGAGTCCCTTGAGATCGTCTCGAAACTGCATCCATCGCTGGGCTGTCAGTGGTGAGACCTCGTCGTCCCATCAGAGCTGATCAATCCAGAGCTCCTGTAATAATGGTTTGTCGCGAGTTATAACAGGGGCAAGGAAGCCGCCAGGGTTGTATAGCTGGGCAAGTTCCGAGAGAATTGTTCGCTTGCAAATGGTTGTGCTAAATGCCGCCCTTGTGGAGAAGGTAAATTGGTCAGAGCTGGGCTTCCAGAGAAGGCCAAGGATTTTTGTGTCAAATAAGTCTAGGGCACGTGGGTCTTCTGCTACGCTGTTAAAGGAGAGTACGTGATAGAATCGAACGTTGTTCGTATGCTATTTTGAGAGCGGGAAGCCGCCAGAGGAGAGGTTTCGAACCTGTTGACGAGTGTCAACGAGAAGGTCGAGAGTGTTAGCTCCGCCGCAGATATCATCTACGTAACGGCCTTGTAACATCGAGGCGACGGCCACGAGATAGCGATGGCATTCGTCCTTGACGAGCTGAAGAAGCACGCGATCTGCGAGAAAAGGAGCCGTTCGGGTACCATAGGTAACGGTCGTAAGCTAAAACTGTGTAAGCTCCCGTCTTGAGTCCATCCAGCAGATTTGCTGCAGAGGCCAATCGTCCGCATGCACTCGAATTTGGCGGAAGGTCTTGGTAATGTCGGGCATGAAGGTGAATTTGTGCTACCGAGCCCACAGCAGCATATCGAAGATGTCCCGTTGCAGCTTAGCGCTGGCATGGAGCGGGTCATTGAGGAAGATCCCTGAGCTGGTCTTCGTAGAACCGTTGAACACTACCCGCAACTTCATCGTTTCGCTCCTCTCTCTGAGCACTCCATGATGAGGTAAAAAGCAGCCCGCTCATAAGCCGCCTTGACCTACCTGAAGGTTCTCGGAAAGCCTTACCCCTCCCGGTGATAAGGAGAAGGATTAAGGGTCCTTAACCCTCCCCCTTATCACCGGGATTTATCACCATGAGCTAAGGTCTTCTCGTCAACACGACAGGAGGTTACAGGGACGCTAGACTGGACTGTGCAGGTTCCTTGAGTCGGTACTCGCCTTTCGTGGCCAAGAGCTTCAAATTCTTCTAAGAAGTCATGGTAGAGTTGTCGAAGGTGCAGGTCTTTGTCGAGTCGAGCACACATGCGCCGTAAGCAGCTGAGAGCAGATCGATAGGATTCATCCAGAGAGGAACCTGGAGCAGAGAAGCGCAAACGAATAATATAGCGGCTGGAACTGTCTCTTGAGTGAGTCGTGAGGAAGTTTTGCTCGCAATCGAGCTCTTCAGGTGTCACCCTTGAGTCAGAGCACTCAGAAACCTCTTCTTCAGACCAGAATGGACTCAGAAGGTCCTGAGCTGGTCGTTAGACACCTTGACATGAAGAGAAGTAGCATGGGACAGCTGAGTTGGCCCCGTGCGCCCGTAAACGATCCACCCGAAGTGTGTGAGCTGGGCAACTGGTGAGCCCGATCCAGCCTTGATAACCTCGGGCTGAATGAGCTAGTCAAACACGTCGGTGCCGATGACGAGGTCCACGGGAGCAGGTATGAGAAAATCTGGATCTGCCAGTTGCAAGTCCGCCAGGTGGTTTCAGCTGAGATTGCCTACGAAGAAAGTCGAATGAGCAGTTATGAGATGGGCAAGGGAGTGAGCGATCAAGGAAACTGAAAAATTCAAATGACAACATTTGAGCATGAGCTAGACAGAGCCGGCTGTAGTCCCAAACGATGAATCTCAGACACCGAAGTAGTACAGAGGATCTTCTCCGCTTGAGATCAAGCTTGCAAACAAGCGCAGCAGAAAGGAGGGAAAGTTCCGAGTCTGGGTCCAAGAGGAGCCGAACAGGGTGCAAAGGGCCACCCGGGTCGAGAATGACCAGCGCAGCGCTGGTCGCCAAAAGGACCTCAATCCAAGAAGATTGAGCTGCGAGCTCGGTGACGACCGTGTCGGACGCTTCAATTCAGTATTGAGCAGAGTTCGAACCTTCCGAACAAGCTGGACTTCCCTCGCGTGCGGGCTTCTTCGGTGGAACCACCGCTGTGGACGATGAGTCGGCCGAGGACGGAGCTGGCGTCACCCACGGAGTTGAGGAGCGGGTCTTGGGCGTCTGCATCGTCCAGTGGAGTAGAGTATGGTGGCGCTGCTGGCACATCTGACACGTGCGAGTCGTCTGGCAAACACGGATGCTGTGCTTTCGGATTGCCAGGCAATTAAAGCAAAGATAGAGACGGTCCACTATTTTCTTCCGTTCCCTGGGTAATAGCCCTCGATATGCATTGCACGATGCGATGAAATGCTCCCCATTACAATGGGAGCACGGGTACCGGTTTGCAGCTGGCCATACGCTGGACTTAGTGGATTTCATAGCCGCGGATCTAAAAGCCATGGGGGCGTTGATCTTGGCTGTTCATCTAGGAAGCGAACGGAGGCGTGAGGTGGTCGGTAGTAGAGCAGATGTCGTCGAACGAGAACCAATCTCTAGACTGTCCATTGCCGGGGCACGCCCCTTTAGAAAAACCATGAGCGGGTCCAACGTCGGGTAGTCAGTCGACACTCCGATTTTGTTCTCGCAGGTTTCCCAGAGCCTTGGACTGAGTCAGCGGACGAGCGTATGAATGACCACCGCGTCCCAGTGCCTAGTGGGAGCGCCAAGGACGTGATGCGCACTGAGTGCTTCGGTGGTGTTCGCGGTGAGCTGGATAAGCTCGACAGCAGTGTGCGAGGCTATCATCGAAAAGGAGAGGCGTCGGTCAAAATGACCTGAAATTAGCAGGCATTTAATTTCATAGCGAACTGTAAGCAGTTCCCACGCTGTCGAGAAGGAGTCCTCAGAGACGGTCAAGTTGGAGATGAGACGCGCAGACTCGTCGACGAGGCTTGTTCGCAGTTAGTGCATGCGCTCTACGTTGGACAACTCCGGGTTGAGGCCAACCAACGAGGTAAACAGGTCTCGGAATGATCGCCGCTTGACATACACCCCTGAGAACTGGGGCAGAGTAATTTCAGGAAGGACTCGTCAAGTTGAGCTGGCAGGTTGTGGGCCTCGAACTGGACGCGTTAACTCCGCCGGCCTTGTCGATGCGCTGGGTGAGGAGGACGCGAGCCGTGAAATAATTCGCGAGTACGCGATCAAAGAGCTTCTCCTTGAAGTATGGTAGAGCCGATACTCCCTCAACATTTCCACGAGAGCCGACGATCTTTCCGTGCATTGTCTCAAACTTCTCGCAGTAGGTCCCCAAAAGCTGAAACTGGACTCTAGCGCTGGACAGCCAAGAGAAGGGGAGTCGTTCGACTGCAGTTCGGTAAGCATGGCCTCGATGAAATCGGCGCCGGACTTCTGAAGGCCCATCGTAGCCTCAAGATTAGCCATTTTTAGTCGGCGGGCACGAGAGTTGCTCTTAAGAATGTCTGTGTCCACCTTGTACTGCGGTCGAGAGAGAGAGAGAGAAACACAAAATGGGAGCGATTCGAGGATTGCGCGTTCTGAGAAGGGCTCGCGGAACGAATGACATGAGAGCAAGTGAAGTAGAATTTTCGGAATCGTCGATGACGCGCACTAAGAGCTGAACGAGGTGCCGGGCGAGAACGAATGACACGTGGGGCCCGCACGGTGAATCGATGATTCCCACTGTTCCGAACACTGTGTTTGCCGAGAGCGTCGTCACTGTAGGCGCGAACGAAGCGCTGTGCCTCACAACGGAGGCGGCACGAGTGATCAGAGAACCGACACACGGGACGAGAGCGAGTGAGACGAAGAGAACGCACACGTTCAATATGGTGTGCGCTAATTGTACGTCTCGTAGATCGCGAGACCTCACGGCGCGAGCGGAGACACGGCGCGAGCAAAGGACGCATTGGTGCGCAGGGCAAATGAGAGAGAGATGGAAAACACGCACTATGTCAAGATGGCGCGCACTGAGTGGACGTCGCAAGCGAGAAGGGGGACGCAAGTGGAGCATGCACTGGTGCGCAGGTCAAGCGAGAAAGAGACGGCAAGCCCGAAAAATGCCAATATAACGCGCACTGAGTGTACATCTCGTAGATCGCGAGAACGCACGTCGCGAGTGAGAGAGACGACGCGAAAGGAGCGAGTACTAGTGCGCAGGGCGAACGAGAGTGAGACGGTGAGCACGTACTATGCCAATATACCATGTACTGAGTGGTTGTCGCAAGCGAAAGGGGCGACGCAAGTGAAACATGCACTGGTGCACAGGTCGAGCGAAAGAGAGACGGCAAGCACGACAAATGCCAATATGGCGCGCACTGAGTGTACGTCTCGTAGATTGCGAGAGAGTACGTCATGAGCGAGGGAGACGCGCGTCACTGGAAGAAGATTGCCCTCAATTCCACGCTCGGGGATGAGATGAAATATTATTTGATGTGATCATTTTAAATATTGCGGTCGTAGCCGGAACAGACACGATATTGGGCGGTAGTTCTCCGGAAGAGACAGATCCCCTTTTTTAGGGAGTAACACCGTCCTCCCCTCTGTCAGCCACGCAGGGATTGGCATCATCCCATCGATGAACGATGAGAAGATGCGGGCATGACGGGTATGAGTGCATGTGAATTTATTCCACCAGAAGATGTTGATCCAATCCAGCCCGGGGGCGGCGTAGTTCCTCATGCTACTCAACGCCATCTCCACCTCCCCCCGCGTGACTGGAAGACAGTCGCCAACTGATCCTTGGTCCCCACCTGAGAGGGACCGATTGCGCGGACCTGACTAGAACGGGTGGTAATCTAGTTTTCGGCGTGCCACGTGGTTGGCCTAGTACGCCGGTGGTGATTGCGAGGGAGTGGTCTTGCACTCCCCCGATGGGCACGCCAAGTCCCCTATGCCTACTATTGTTTTTGCATTACTAAATATTGTTAGTAATGCAAAAATAATGGTTTTATGAATTATTTTTCAATTCCTCTCGACCACGATAGTGATCGATAGGTGCGGTACTTTGTATACCCTTCAGCAAATATAATTGCTGCATTTGCGTTGCAAAATCTAAGGATAAAAATAATCCAAAAATAATTGTTTAAAAAATTATTTTTGCATTACTTTTCTATCACTATTGTAATTAGTACGTGCGGTACTTTCTATACCTCTCGGCAAATATGATGCTGCGTACATGTTGCAAAAAGCAATGGTAAAAATTACACAGAAATAATTCATTAAACAATTATTTTTTATTTTTTTCTCGACCACGATTGTGACCGATATGTACGGTTTCGTTGTATACTTTTCACAGCAAATGTGATTAATACTTACGCACTGCAAAATCCAGCGGTAAAAATAATGCAAAATAGTTTTTTAAGGAATTATCTTTGCATTTCTTCTCTATCACCATTGCGATCGGTAGGTGTGGTACTTTCTATGCCTCTCATAAAATATGGGTGCTATTTACGCGTTGCAAAACCGAACGGTAAAAATGATGTAAAATCAGTTGTTTAAAGAATTGTTAATGCATTTATTCTCGATCACGATTGTGATCGGTAGGTGCGTTAATTTCTATACCACTCAGCAGGCATATTTTATATCATAAATAAAATAAATATTGGGCGTACAAATAAGTCTCAATCGTTTGACAAAAGATGGCCTCACCAGGAGGTTATGGTTGAAATTATCAGATGTAAAACGTCATATCGTAAGTTTGGACATCTGGCAAGACCATAACCGGTCATAACCTTGAAATATTAGCGATTTGGTATCAGCATCACACAATTTTTTTCGTGCGAAAATGTCCAGTTTTGAGACGAATAAGCGTCATTTGCGGGAACTTTTGATTTACTTCTTTAATTTGAAGAAATCTGCGGCTGAAGCGCATCGATTGCTTGTATAAGCATATGATGAGGCTGGTTTAAGTGAGAGAAGTTGTCATAAGTGGTTTCAAAAGTTTAAGAACGGTGAGTTTGACGTCGAAGACAAAGAACGTAGCGGAAGGCCGAAAGTGTACGAAGACGCGGTATTGGAAGCATTATTAGAGGGAGATTCGTGCCAAACAGAAGAAGAACTTGCACTTACATTAAGAGTGACTCAACAAGCAATCCCACATTGTTTAAAATCGTTGGGAATGATTCAAAAGCAAGGAAATTGGGTTCCATATAAACTGAAGCCGAGAAACGTTGAACGCTGATTTTGCACATGTGAAATGCTGCTTGCCAGGCATAAGCGAAAGGGTTTTTTGCATCGTATATTCACTGGTGATGAAAAATGGATCCACTAAGATAACCCAAAGAAGAGGAAATCATGGGGACCACCTGGCCATGCTTCAACATCGACAGCCAAGCCGAATATTCATGGAAAAAACTCATGTTGTATTATAAGTTACTGAAACCGAAAGAAACCATTACTGGGGCTCTCTACCGAACACAATTGATGAGATTGAGCCGAGCACTCAAGGAAAAACGCGCCCACTACTACTACAGACACGACAAAATTATTCTCTTCCATGATAATGCTCGTCCACATGTTGCGGCGCCGGTCAAAACTTACTTGGAAACTCTCAATTGGGAAGTTTTATCCCACCCGCCGTATTCACCAGATATTTATCCCTCTGACTATCATTTATTTCGATCGATGATGCACGGCCTGGCCTGAAGCACTTCGCATCATATGAAGATACCAAAAATTGGGTCGATTTGTAGATAGTCTCAAAAGATGAAGCGTTCTTCCGACGCGGTATCCATATGCTGCCAGAAAGATGGCAAAAAGTAGTGGCTAGCCATGAACAATACTTTCAATAAAACATAAAGTACCGTTCTTTCACAATAAATGCTCAATTTTTTATTTAAAAAAACGGCGGAGACTTATCTGTACTCCCAAAAGCATATCATAAAAACGGGACTATCGGCAGAATGTGATTGTTGGGAACATGCAACAAAATCGGGCAGCAAAATTAATATTATATTATTATTATTCAAACAATAAATCACATTCTCTTCATCAAAAGTGACGATTTATATTTATATTGTCATATCCGGAGGGGATGAGGGCATAATTATTTGTTTCCCTCTTTGTTTCCTACGCCTAATGCAATAGCACGGAATGAGGGTAAAAAGGGGTAATGTGTGCTAAGAAATGGAATCAAGGGATTTACGCGATAAATCAATATTATGAAATGATTCGTTAGATTCGTGTTCAAATTACCCGTATTTTATTAGAATTAACCAATCTGGTTAATCCCATTAATTTGAGAATACATAGAAACAGAGGAAACCTATATATATAGATAGCCCGCTTACAACTGTCGGTGACGCGATATACACTCGTTCGCAGGCGTATCAGCGGTCGGTCGTAAAGATTAGGGTCCTTCGCTGGTGGGCCAGGTGCGCTCGGTGTTATAATACAAAGCACGTATACAAAGCTTACAATGACACAGACTCTAGTATCTAGATATGTACGTATCGCAGAGCGAAAATGGAAATTTTACAAATGGAAATACGATTTGACATTCGTAGATTTCGAACAAAAAAAATCGCGTTAAGACTTGTATATAAAAAATAAAGATTGACGTATAAAAATACGGAGATCTGTCAGGAGACTGGATGTTAAAGAACTGACTTCGATGGAAACTGTCATGGGAGAACTGAGTCGTTGAAGGTTGTTGGTCGACTGCCTTAAAAATTTTTCTTCTATGATGTGGGAGTTTTTGGAAAAGCTGAATTCGTGGGAGAAGGAGCATTTTGGAGAGTGAGTTTTTTGGTGATACTTTTTCTAGGGATTGATGGATAGGACATAAAGATATAGCTCGACTCGCATGATTGGTCAAGATATGGTAGAAGAAGGACTTCTAGCTCGTTATTGGGTCGCGGTTATAATAACCGCAGTTGCTGCTCTATTTCTGAGAATTGAGTTGAACGCACATGTTTTCCGTGTGTCTAGTTTTACGACCGGGCCATATTTTCCGTGTTTGGTCGAGTTTTTCTGGACAAGTGTTTAGATCTCGAAATAAGGAATTAGCTTTTGGGATGGACCCTCCGTTTTTCTTCTCGAGTGTTCGGGGCTGCACGTATATTTGTACATAGATATGTTTTAGGCTGGCCGTGTTCCCGCGTGGAAAAGTACGCGCGACGATTGCTTGTTATTGATAGATTAGATCTCGGCTGTAGTACGCCTAAGCCTAATAAAAATATAAGGATGCATTGAAAAATAAGAGTGCCACGATCGTGCGTATTAGTTTAATGGTTATTCACGATTTCTATGGGAAATCGCATAAGCGCGCGTTCTCGGCAGAGCTCCACAAAGTTGGAGAGAGAAAATACATATTTTATGCGCTTTTGCTCGCGACGTGACAATATACAGGGTGTCCCTCTTATCTCTGCCACCCGAAATAACTCGGTAATTATCGACGTCACAAAAAAATGTTCTAGACAAAAGTTGTATGGTGTGAAGGGGGCCATCAAATGCGACCATTTTTTTTTCATTTCAGTGGAGGCGCTGACGCACAGTGAAGGTCACCTCCACTTTTTAAAATGGAATGGTACATTTTTTTCAACCATCTTGGGGAGCACCTCAAGCCGCATAAAAAACATTAGGGGTGAAAGTCGTTCAAAGTCATTCAAGATCAGTATCGATGATACAAATCTAAATATCTCGGATCTCTACCAAATATTTGGTAGTGATCCGAGATATTTAGATTTGTATTTCATATTAATAGGTATTGCTCAGCATACAATAAACGAGCTCTTGTGGAATTTTTTCTTGTTTCACCGTAACACAGTATCATGTCCACTTTTTCGAATTGCCGTTACATTTTCAAATTATGAATAGCTCTTATCCAAATTCGAAATCAAACTGAACGACAATCTCGATTGAGCTACATACGATACAGATTAACGCGGGTTTGTAAATAAACAGAAGATATTCGAAGTGTTGCAGATGACTTCGATCTCCGATATCTCTCATTTCAAGCTAATTTCGAACACCTATTAAAATGAAATACAAATTTAAATATCTCGGATCGCTACCAAATATTTGGTAGTGATCCGAGATATTTAGATTTGTATCATCGATACTGACCTTGAATGACCTTGAACGACTTTGACCCCCTAATGTGTTTTATGCGTCTTGAGGTGCTCCACAAGTTGGTTGAAAAAAAAAGTACCATTCCATTTAAAAAAGTGGATGTGACCTTCACTGTGCGTCAGCGCCTCCACCGAAATAAAAACAATTGATCGCATTTGATGGCCCCCTTCACACCGTACAACTTTTGTCTGGAACATTTTTTTGTGACGTCCATAAATAACGAGTTATTTCGGGTGGCAGAGCTAAGAGGGACACCCTGTATATATATACAGGGTGGATCAATAACTATTAGCACCTTGGATATCTTCGAAACTATAAGGTTCACAGAAATATTTGCTGAAATGAAATTGCACAGTACGAAAGGGGCCATCCGATAGCGATAATAGTTTTTTTGCAGGTGGATGTACTTCGGACATTTGAAGGTCAACTCCATTTTTTTAAATGGATCGGTATGTTTTTTTTCTGTATCATGAAAGAGGAGCTTGAAACGCGTTCAACGACCTATAACATAAAGTCATTGAAGGTCATAGAAAGTACAGAAAGGCGATAATCCTTACAGTTTCGGTAGTAAATAAAATTACTACGTTTATAGTAAGTGTTCAAAATGACGACCACCAGTATCAATGCAACATTGGATTCTTTTTTCGATTGATTGACTTGCAAGTTTTACAGCGTCAGAACTTATTGATGCACAGGCTGTAATAATACTTTGTTGCATGTCGTTAAGTGTAGTTGGCACTTCTTTGTACACTTTATCTTTCAATGTTTCCCATAGAAAGAAGTCTAAAGGTGTTAGGTCTGGGGAACGAGCTAGCCACGATATTGGACCGCCGCGTCCAATCCAACGATTTCGAAATTTTTCGTCGAGTTGCCTTCGTGCAATCAATGAATAATGTGCTGGACATCCGTTTTCAAACGGATACATTGTACTCGATTGACCGATTTATCGATACTAATCTTATCATGTTTATCTTATCCTGAAAACTTATTAAAGTGTCCTTGAAACAGTGTTTATTTTCAGTGAAGTAAACCGCAAGTATTATCGCCTTTCTGTAATTTCTGTACCTGTCTAAGAAATGTATAAACGTACATAATAACGTACGCATTGATATTGATGGTCGTCATTTCGAACACTTACTATAAACGTAGTAATTTTATTTACTACCGAAACTGTAAGTATTATCGCCTTTCTGTACTTTCTATGACCTTCAATGACCTTATGTTATAGGTCGTTGAACTCGTTTTAAGCTCCTCTTTCATGATACAGAAAAAAAACATACCGATCCATTTTAAAAAATGGAGGTGATCTTCAAATGTCCGAAGTACCTCGACCTGCAAAAAAACTATTATCGCTATCGGATGGCCCCTTTCGTACTGTGCAATTCCATTTCAGCAAATATTTCTGTGAACCTTATAGTTTCGAAGATATCCAAGGTGCTAATAGTTTTTGATCCACACTGTATATTGTTACACCGTTGGGCGAACATATATGTTTAAAAAAAAATGTCGTTATCGCTTACGGAAGATTTTTTTAAATTTATTATTACAATCGTATGACGAACTACTGGTGCGTATTATTCTCGGAGTCTTCTTCCAGCGATTGTAATATGATGGCTGACTGATGACTTTTCTTTCACGATAGCGACAAGATGTTGACGTCGATCGAAGTGCGTAGCTAATTTTGTAGAAAGTTCTTATGACGACCAATGGATATTCGGGATTACAACTATGCTGGACAAAATGCACTTAGCTCGGCAACAATACTTTGACGATACGCTCGTTGAACACTCTGGGTTGAGAATGATGATAACAACAACAACTTCTTAGAGCTCGCGGTTGCTCTTATATATGATTTGGGAATAACGCAATATGTATCGACTACTTGGTGGGGAAAAAATATATCGCGTCACCGAATGACTTATCCAGAAGGTGTCAAATTTCATCGTTACATTCCTCCCTCCTTAAAGAATTTTGGTCTCCATAAATTTCTTATGTTTGACTGGTTGATTGTTTTGGTCTAAATAATTTTTTAATTAACTTTGGCGATTCTTCAATTTCTTCTCTTTCTGTAATTCTCGTTCTTTTATTATGCTTTTCTTTTAATGATTCTCTAAGATGTATATGTTCTGGTCTAACTCTAGTTTGTGAATTATTTCCAAAATTGCAATGATCAAATATTACACATGGTTTTAAATAACAAGAAATTGTTCTTTTCAAACATTTTAAAATACCTATTTTATACAGAATACCGGTAATTATTTTGGTTAGAGCCGTATATCCTATATATCGAAGTCCATCTCGAATGTGTTCTTTAATAGTCTTTGATTTTCTTCGCAATGCTAATTCATTTATTTGTTGATTTATTTCTTCGATATTTGTTCCCAAATCTTGTAAATTTTTCGAGTCAATATAGTTTTCAGAGATTACACTAATATTTAATTATTTTTCTTTAATCTTATTAATTCGGAGAAGATCTTTTATTTCTGATTCGTTAAAACTTTCTTGTAACATTATGTCAGATTCAATTGTTTTAATTATATTAGAGGCTTTTAATATCGCATGTGTTGCCATGGCTAAATATCCTTTTTCAAGATGAACTTTTACATTTGACTCAAGTTTTATTGTTCTCGGAGCATTATCGGGACATAATACATGAAGCGTTTCTCCTTTTACTGGTATTACAATCCAATCTTGTCCTGTTTTTAATTGAATAAACAAGAAACTTTCCAACTGTACATATTTTGGTGTACACATATTTTCTTTTCTTGTGAGAATCATTGTTATGACACATGATGTAGAAGACTGTGTCGAATAGTCTGGATGTTTTCTTTGAATTAAATACGTGTTCTCTACTCTCTTTAAATTTTCAAATTCTACCACTTGTAACGGGAAGATTCTTGTTTTCTTTTCATTAATCACTATATAATTTGTATCTATATGATATAATACATATCCTTTTATCATTGAATAACTTGGAATCGCGATTGGATAGAGTATTTCGTACATTTCGTCCTCTAATATTGGTACTTCCAGAATATATATTGACTTTTCTTGTACTACCGCAATTGTTAAATGACTTATGTCAATTAGTACCGAAAAATGCTCTTCATTCAGCGGAACTGGGAAGAAATGAGGATAATTCGTATGAATCCTTAAATTTTGAAATATATGGTAAGTTGTGGAGGAAGAGTTTGAGGATGCGCTATTCCATGTTTTTCATCAATTATAACATTTAATAAATCTGTTATGCTTGTTTTTGAATCTTGATATAATGTAACATATCCAGATAATATTTCGTTGATTTGTATATTCATGGTATTTCTTTTTGTTTCCTCATGTAATTTTTTTATATTTCCACTCAATAATTTAAATTGCATAATCATGTCTAAGGTTTTATCATTGTTTTTAAATTCATTCATCATTAAGGTCGTTTGATTTTTTATCAAGTGCGCTATCAGTCAATTATCATTTCTTAATTTATCAATCTCATTATTAAAGTACGTGGCGTCAGAGGATGATAATGTTCCAAAAAGTAATTTTATTCCTTCTCCAACTATGTTAAAGAGTCCTCTTCTTATTCTTCGACCAATTAAATGATATAACGTCTTTAATTGACTTTCTAATATTTCATTTCGTTTAATTTGCGCTTCGATCTGTTTTATACTTTGACATATTGTTGTGCCGCTAATTTTGCGCCAACATGATTGTGCCCTTGAAGTTACGTCCTCGAAGAGACTGATGGCGGGAATCGGGAGATCGAGGACGGGTAGCTGGGTGCTTCCAATAATGAGTAAATCTCCAACTCGAGAATTGTGAACTTACAAATATTCAACTTTATTATAACTAGGCAACATTTGTCGTGCAAGATGTTAAGTTGCCTTGAGACCGACCTCTTCGGTTACCTCCCGAAGACTGACTTTTACCTTTCGGTACCTCTAATCGTTAGCTCGGTTTTTGGGGATTGAATGTTCTAGAACGTTCGAATCGTACGATGTCGACTCAGCGATTCGTGTCGCCAAAGTCACCTCTGGAGGTGCTTCATTCGCCAAAACTGCTGTCGTTGCACAGGGGCAATATGGCCCCTCGACTTCGCAAGTCGAATATGCTCGTTGCTATGCGCCTTAAGTTATGCGCTGAATTGCGGGGCACAACATTCCTTCCCCTTAGGAATACGAAATCCATGACTTC
>OZ010720.1:8334581-8432581 GCA_963932345.1 Ophion ventricosus
TACGTCGTACGGGTTCGTGGCGTGTTACGCGTGAACGTGACTCTAAGATTCTTGGAGTCAGCTGTTGATTTACGTTTCACGGCTCGCGGCTGTTCGGATGCTGCGTCAGCAAGGTCGCTTCCTTGTGAGGTAGGTCGCGTGCGGTGATTTCGTACGTACTTGTATATTATGCACATCATAACGATTACAACAGGAATGAATATACTTATGGAATAATTCCCAATAATATGTTTATACGTTGATACGGAATCGTAATCGTTACCTAATTTTGTTTTTAAATTTTCGATCCGTTCTCCTATTTTGTTGATTTCCGTTGGATCGTTTATTATTTCATGAGGTATATTACTCTCTAATAATGGATGTTGTATATCCATTTCTGGAAACAAGAACGTTAAATTATACGGTGGTAGGAAGTTATGGTTTTTTCTTGTTTCGTTTCTTTTAACGTTTCGATTTTAAAGTCGTCGGAGGTGACGGAACATTTCCCGTCCAAAGCCAATATGCCTGTACCTGTTATCGTTATATGTTCTATTGTTTATTGTTGACAATTTATCGTAAGCGCTTTGGTCTCGGAGCTACGTACAACCATCATCCTTCCTTTTCTAAGGCGACGACTATTGAATTTTTTAATTTCGCCAGGCGTCGAGTACAATTTAATATGCCTGGGTTTTTTCCTATAAACGTTGTTATTTCGCATGGTGCCTCTGATTGTATTACTTGTCTCGCGTGTTTCGGATGACAGTAATATTGATTATTCTTTCTTTTACATGCCGCTAATTCGTTTTCGGTTAGCGTTAAATAATCTCTCTGTTCTCGATTTATTATTATAAATTTCATAGACGTTTCTATGAATTGAAAATTATTTCGTTCTACTCGTACGGGCAAAGGATAGACTTTGTTAACGCCAAATTCGATGTTTTCGATTAAAGGTATTCTCAGAACTAATACCAAGGTGCTTTGGCTACAGTAGGAGCCTATTTCCGTGACCATTAATAGGTCGTTCATTTTTTCGCGTTCGACTGACGTTGGAAAATCGAGTCCCGGCGGCAGGTGTGGTAATGCCTCTTTTAGATACGCTGCCAATTGTCTAGGTGATAATATGGTAGGGTTAACTATTCCCTTTGGTAATCCTACTAGGAAAGTCTCTAGTAGACGTATATCGTTTAACAATGATTCTATGATTACGCTAATTGCAGTTAATTTTTCGTCAAGTTTTTGTCTTGTTAGAATATCCATTACTAAATTAGTTACACCGTGTTGTAATTCTGCAACTATTCGTTTTAGGGATTTTTCGTTAGCTGCGTAACGGCTCGTAGTTCGATTGAACATTTCGATCGTAGATTTTTGAATTTGTAAATTTTTTTTTAGCACCTCTTCTGTGGTTTATTGTTTTCTTGTTATTTCGTGAATTTGATCATTTATTTTCTGAGCGTCATCTGCGTCTAAATTACCGGTTATTGATTTTATTATTGACCCTAATCCATTGATTAATCCTCTCTTGACAATCTTTCTTTTTGTTCCTGTAATATCGTAGATCGCTTCGATTTCGCTTTCTATTTTATTCTCCATACTTTCGAGAGAATCTGCTAATGCAGTGCATAGATGGTATTCCGGTGTCCGGTGACAACTTTCCAATAAAGGTTTTAATGCTAATTTTATTTGATGATCCCTATCCATTATGGGCTGGAGATCCATACGTATGGCTAATTTCCATACTTCCTTTGTGACGAATAGCGTTCCAATTTGCTCGTAGTAAATTCCCGGTGACGTGGAAAATTTTTCCACGTGAACATTTTTATTTTCCTTTTCATTGTTGTTCCTTTGAGCAATCTTAGGAAGGGCAAATAGGAACCTGCAAAGAGGATTATGGGTTTTATCCCTTATTCTTTTTCCCTTTTTTTTATAAGTAATATTTTCGCTGATTCGGTGTAGGCATTTGTATATATATATTTTTTCTTTCCTCCTATATTATTTCTTATGTGCGTGAAATACTCGCGCTTTTCGCTATCGCGACGGCGTTTTTAGCAAACGTGTATCCGGTCGGATGCTGTGTCAGCACCCTGGGTACCCTTGAAGGTGTCTTTATTTCCTCCACTCCATGTTTTTTGTGACAAATTAGTGAGGAGTGGGGATATTTTGCTCGTTTCTGAAGCATCATTATTCCAGAGGAGCATCATTAATCGTCTGACTTTCGTCGCGTGCAGCCGTTCATCTTCTTCAAAAAAATAAAAGTGAGTGTTCTTTATGTGTGTGTATTTATATATATATATATATATATATATATATATAATTATATATTTTTTCGTTTTTATTTGTTCCCTTTTTCCCACTAATATTTTGTGTGTCCTTTTTTTTCAGGATGTCATTCTATACCCATGGCGACCGGGTGATTTTCGAGGGCGAGGGGATCGACCTCGAGTTGGTAAGCTTCGTTTTAATTTAAAATTTTTATTTTTTATTATAATTATTTTTTATTTATTTATTTGTTTATTTAATGCTTTGCCCTGTTTTTTTTCAGACGGTGCGTCGCGAGACGCATGGAAGTTCGCCCTGGAAGGGACTGTGGCTGCGGCGATTCGTGGCCCATGTTAAGGGCGTCCGTAGGCGCAACGCGAGGGCCGCCCTTGCCCAGTTGTGGGCAGACGCCGGGTTCGCCGGGGAGTGTTCGGAATGGGGCCCCCCAGGGAATCCCAGGGGACATCTTATCCCTGCGGCGTTTCTTCGGCCTGGAGCCGATCGAGGGGGTCCCAGGCGGCGATCCAATCTGGGCCGCCTACGTGGCGTCCCTCGGATGAGAAAAATTATTATTAATTTTTTTTTTTTTTAACGATGAGAAAACGACAGTGTAACAATATATTTGGAGTTTTAATTTGAATTTGTCTACGAATTATTTCTCCTTGTCTTTTTCCTTCCTTTCCCTCTTTCATTCATAAATGCGTATTTATAATATTATTTTTTTTGTTTAATTTGATTAATTCTTTTTTTTTTCTTTGTTTGTATTTTTTTTCCATTATTATTTTAATTTAAAAATATGTATGTATATACAGGGTGACAATTTTAAGGTGGCCACCCCTTTTTAAAATCGTTTGGGCGGCATTTTTTTCGAAAATTGAGGTGCGCTTTTGAAATAGTTTTTCGAGCCCTCTTCAAAAAAAAATATGGCGCCCATGTGAAAAAAATAGATTTAATAGAAAAAAAGATTTAAAAAAAAAAAAAAATGGCATTCCTCGCTGACAGAAGCAAAGTCGATTCGATTTCGAACACGGAAGACCGGGATAGATATTGTTGAAAAAATGTTATGATGGAGAAAAAAAATATAAAAAACTCGAAATCGAACGAAAATTCAAGCGTTGAGTTTGACTTCCGCAGTACCTCGGGAACGGCGGAAAGCGCGAGCGGATTCGGCGAACGGAGTAGGCGCCGGAGTTTCGGCTGCTATCTGCGCGTCACGGCTGTCATGGGGCCGCAAGCGTCGCCGAGAAATGTCAAGCCACAGCTGACGTTTCAAAAAGACGTCAGCTGCTGCTTGACATTTCTCTGTGACTGTGTTTTTTTCACAAACCCTTCTTGAAGCAAGGTAGCAATGGCCAAAGAGTTGTATTTAACCTTTGGCGGTCTTTTTGAAAATTGCAACTCCGGTTACCAGTTGTTAATGAAAATGTTTGAAAAATGTCTACAATTGCTTGACAAAAAGGGTTTTCAGTTAATTTGAGGGCCGTACTTCTAACAAAATAACCCCTTTATCGTAGTTTTCAAGCCGAGGTAGGGGATTTCTTTTCAAAGAGATATCCGGAAATGACGAATAAATGTTCCCCATTCATCTCTTTATCGCTATTATTCTCTATTAGAGCGTAATCTTCATCACTATCATTGTTCATTGCTAATTATTTCAAACAACGCGTCAATAATTTTAAAAGAACCAAAGTTCCCGCTGCGCTCCCCATCTTGATAATAATAATGCCGATCCGAACAGTCCGAATTGTGGAAAGCGTAAGCTCGTTGAAGCGTGCAGAGTTTCAACCCATAATTCGGAGTCATCGCGCCCGCTTCTGACGCTGCGAGTTTTACAATAGGTTTGACACCCACGCAACCGACAATGTCGCGTCTCTGCTTGAATATCGAGAGTACGCCACTTTGAGCCGTACTCGCATCAGCTGCCGCCCCCAAAATCCACATTCGATTTTTGATACACCCGGATCGAAAAATTGCATCGGATCGGTGGTGCACTCCATGAGCTTTTTTGACTGGGCTTTGCTGTCGTTTGATTGCGACTTGGTGTGAAAACCCAAGCGACTGGATGATCTTTCCTGTACGCGGCAAATACGAAAAGCGTATCAACGATATGTTAGAAAACGTTTAAAAATCGTTTGATTATCGATCGTTACGAATGATTTTTGTCGTTTTCAAGGCTCAGGCCGAAATGGAGATCGCAGCAGCATCTATCGAAACCGGTGACCGCTCAGCCCAACGGCAGGACCGCGATGTGGGAAAAGTGTCCTATGAAACTTCGCTCGAGCTGATGCACCATCAAGAAGCGTAAACAAGTACCAATCTCATTCAACTTCCACATGTTATGAAGCAAAATCATTTACTTTTGTACCTGCGTCCCTTTCGCAAGAAAGAAAAACAAGAGTCGAGGATAAAAACAAGGATGGAAATAACAGAATGAACCATACACAACGCCTGAAAATGTTTTAGTCACGATGAGCCTATCGGTAATGGACTATCAGGGATCAGTGCTATCAGGGATGATCGATTGAGACCCCTCGAACTATTACTACTACCGATTTCATCTTTGTTACGTGAATAATGTCCCTGCCATCGTTCTCGCCGCATCATCAGACTTCTCGACTCGATCTGACCGGAAGTAAGATGAAATCGGAGACGATTTCGGGTCAGTGCTATCAGGGATGATCGATTGAGAACCCTAGAACTATTACGACTACCGATTTCATCTTTGTTACGTAAATAATGTTCCTGCTATTCACGTAACAAAGATGAAATCGGTAGTACTAATAGTTCTAGGGGTCTCAATCGATCATTCCTCATAGCACTGACCCGAACTCGGCTCCGATTTCATCTTACTTCCGGTCAGATCGAGTCGACAAGTCTGATGATGAGGCGAGAACGATGGCAGGAACATTATTCACGTAACAAAGATGAAATCGGTAGTCGTAATAGTTCTAGGGGTCTCAATCGACCATCCCTGATAGCACTGACCCGAAATCGTCTCCGATTTCATCTTACTTCCGGTCAGATCGAGACGAGAAGTCTGATGATGCAGCGAGAACGATGGCAGGAACATTATTCACGTAACAAAGATGAAATCGGTAGTAGTAATAGATCTAGGGGTCTCATTCGATCATCCCTGATAGCACTGACTCGAACTCGTCTCCGATTTCATCTTACTTCCGGTCAGATCGAGTCGAGAAGTCTGATGATGCAGCGGGAACGATGGCAGGAAGATTATTTACGTAACAAAGATGAAATCGGTAGTCGTAATAGTTCTAGGGATCTCAATCGATCATCCCTGATAGCACTGACCCGAAATCGTCTCCGATTTCATCTTACTTCCGGTCAGATCGAGACGAGAAGTCTGATGATGCAGCGAGAACGATAGCAGGAACATTATTTACGTAACAAAGATGAAATCGGTAGACGTAATAGTTCTAGGGGTCTCAATCGATCATCCCTGATAGCACTGACCCGAACTCGTCTCCGATTTCACCTTACTTCCGGTCAGATCGAGACGAGAAGTCTGATGATGCAGCGAGAACGATGGCAGGAACATTATTCACGTAACAAAGATGAAATCGGTAGTAGTAATAATTCTAGGGCTCTCAATCGATCATCCCTGATAGCCCTGACCCGAACTCGTCTCTGATTTCATCTTACTTCCGGCCAGATCGAGTCGAGAAGTTTGATGATGCAGCGAGAACGACGGCGGGAGATTATTTACGTAACAAAGATGAAATCGGTGGTCGTAATGGTTCTAGGGGTCTCAATCGATCATCCCTGATATTACTGACCCGAACTCGTCTCTGATTTCATCTTACTTGCGGTCAGATCGAGTCGAGAAGTCTGATGATGCAGCGAGAACGACGACAGGAGAATTATTTACCTATCAAAGATGAAATCGGTGGTCGTAATGGTTCTAGGGGTCTTATTCGATCATCCCTGATATTACTGACCCAAATTCGTCTCCGATTTCATCTTACTTTCGGTCAGATTGTTTCGAGAAGTCTGACGATGCAGCGAGAACGAAGGCAGAAGCATCATTAACAAAGATGAAATCGATGAATTCGCGGTAGTCGTTTCAGGAATGTTCGTCTGAGGCCACGAAAACCATTTGGATCATCGATTTCACTTTTGCTCGCTCTATTGTTTTTTATAAACTTAGACGAGGTGTGGTTTTTAACATTCAAGACAACGTATTTGATTACAATGAATATATTTCATGGGGACTTTGTTTCGTTTTCCGCCGTCGATATCATTTTTTTAATTATCTGAAGGGTCCTCGACGTATGTGTGACGAGTATGACGGGAATATGGTAACAAATGCCTACAACCATCACTGAAGCCGTCGATTATTAGTAATCGAAATTATTTTATACTTATTAGTCTTTAATTGATTTGGTTATATGAAAAATTGAAAATGTTATGGATTTTTTTTAAAAGTTGGATCATGCATTTCCACCTCTTAGATGCATATTTGCAATGTTTCAGAGTTCTAAGTAGTTGGGAATTGGGTGAAATATTGATTTTCCGTTTTGCATCTCACAGAAAACCCTTTTTCAAGTTATATCATGCATCAAGACCTCTTAGATGCATGTTTGCAAAATTTAAGAGCTCTAAGAAGTCGGGCAGTGGATGAAATATCCATTTTCTGTTTTTCATCTAACACCAAGTCAAGTTAGATGAAAGCTTGTAGAAAAACCAAACAAAAAAACATACTGTACCTCTATACTTGAAATTATGGACAAATTGGGTAGTTTCCGACTCTGTTATTTTTATTTCTTAAGACAACAAATCTAATAGAAACTCTTAATGAATAATCTCATCGAGCGTGGTAATTTTTATCACCGCTACAATCAAAAATGAAAAATTCGATTAAACTCGTAATGAAAAGGCATCAATTCATTATTGATTCAACGTGGAAACGTCCATCTCGAATCTTCATGGTACCGGCAATACGGCAATACGAACAATCGCTCGGTGCATCCAAATTTGAAAAACAATAAATTGTTGATAATTCTGTGCTTCATTTCTCTCGAAAATAAAGTTACGAATGCATTGAATAATCTGATTTTTTATCATCATGGCTTGCTCGGTAGAATTACAAGTTTCATGAATGTCGGCAACAGAAGACGACAGAAGACAAAGCGGGAAATGTCACATCCGCCGGCCTCTCACAAGTCTCGAACCCGATTGGTTAACAGGCAGCCTATGCGAATGATACGCGAAACGTCAAATCATACGCGCCGTCATCTGTCAAATGTTGCGTTCCTGCAGAACTATGACGCGCGCTCTGAACTTGCGTACCCACGATGACAGAAAATAATAGCAGACGATACTCGAAACGTTAAACTGGCCGGGCAAGCGAGACAGATGCCTAGCTACCCTGCCCGCTGCCTGCTACGTGTTACGCGCTCAGACTCGGCGCTCGAGGAGCGTCGTCGCTACGGGCAGACAGCAGCCCTACAGCATCAGTCGAACGCCAAAATTCTAATCACGCCCATTTAAAAACTATTTGACGAAAAAAAACGTCTTGGCAGTTTTACTCGGGGTACCCTCCCGAACTTGCCAGTTCCGGGTGGGTAACTTATTATGAAACACCCTATATACATTCCGTGGAAATCACTGTAGGGAAAAAACAAGATTTATAGTTAGTTACATTTTGAAAAAAATGTATTTGTACGTCCAATCGAGAGGCGACGTGAATTAATGGCGCAAAGTTTGTTTTCTTTCATTCTCGGAAGAAAAAAGTTATTTCTCTAATGTAGAAGTATCTTACAGCGTTCTTTCTTGGGCGAGTTTGATGAGTCATTGTGCACCGAAGTTGCCTGTCAAGCCAAGCAACGATGGATTCGGTGACCAACGGCTCCACAATTCCAAAAATTAAGTCCATTACCGATAGGCTCGTCGTGACTAAAACAGTTTCAGGCGTTGTGTATCGTTCATTCTGTTATTTCCATCCTTGTTTTTATCCTGGACTCTTGTTTTTCTTTCTTGCGAAAGGGACGCAGGTACAAAAGAAAATTATTTTACTTTATTACATGTGGAAGTTGAATGAGATTGGTACTTGTTTACGCTTCTTGATGGTGCATCAGCTCGAGCGAAGTTTCATAGGACACTTTTCCCACATCGCGGTCCTGCCGTTGGGCTGAGCGGTCAACGGTTTCGATAGACGCTGCTGCGATCTCCATTTCGGCCTGAGCCTTGAAAACGACAAAAATCATTCGTAACGATCGATAATCAAACGATTTTTAAACGTTTCCTAACATATCGTTGATACGCTTTTCGTATTTTCCGCGTACAGGAAAGATCATCCAGTCGCTTGGGTTTTCACACCAAGTCGCAATCAAACAACAGCAAAGCCCAGTCGAAAAAGCTCATGGAGAGCACCACCGATCCGATGCAATTTTTCGATCCGGGTGTATCAAAAATCGAATGTGGATTTTGGGGGCGGCAGCTGATGCGAGTACGGCTCAAAGTGGCGTACTCTCGATATTCAAGCAGAGACTCGACATTGTCGGTTGCGTGGGTGTCAAACCTATTGTAAAACTCGCAGCGTCA
Organism: Ophion ventricosus; assembly: GCA_963932345.1. NCBI lineage: Eukaryota > Metazoa > Arthropoda > Insecta > Hymenoptera > Ichneumonidae > Ophion > Ophion ventricosus. Next base: position 8,343,378 of record OZ010720.1, read on the forward strand.
GAAGCGGGCGCGATGACTCCGAATTACGGGTTGAAACTGTGCACGCTTCAACGAGCTTACGCTTTTCACAATTCGGACTGTTCGGATCGGCATTATTATTATCAAGATGGGGAGCGCAGCGGGATTTTCAGCTCAATAATTTTAAAAGAAACTTTGGTTCTTTTAAAATTATTGAGGCGTTGTTTGAAATAATTAGCAATGAACAATGATAGTCATGAAGATTACGCTCTACTAGAGAATAATAGCGATAAAGAGATGAATGGGGAACATTTTTCGTCATTTCCGGATATCTCTTTGAAAAGAAATCCCCTACCTCGGCTTGAAAACTACGACAAAGGGGTTATTTTTTTAGAAGTACGGCCCTCAAATTAACTAAAAACCCTTTTTGTCAAGCAATTGTAGACATTTTTCAAACATTCTCATTAACAACTGGTAACCGGAGTTGCAATTTTCAAAAAGACCGCCAAAGGTTAAAACCAACTCTTTGGCCATTGCTACCTTGCTTCAAGAAGCGTTTGTGAAAAAACACAGTCACAGAGAAATGTCAAGCAGCAGCTGACGTCTTTTTAAAACGTCAGCTGTGGCTTGACATTTCTCGGCGACGCTTGCGGCCCCATGACAGCCGCGACGCGAAGATAACAGCCGAAGCTCCGGCGCCTACTCCGTTCGCCGAATCCGCTTGCGCTTTCCGCCGTTCCCGAGGTACTGCGGAAGTCAAACTCAACGCTTGAATTTTCGTTCGATTTCGAGTTTTTTATATTTTTTTTGTCTATCATAACATTTTTTCAACAATTTCCATCCAGGTCTTCCGTGTTCGAAATCGAATCGACTTTGCTTCTGTCAGCGAGGAATGCCATTTTTTTTTTGTTTTTTTTAATCTTTTTTTCTATTAACTCTATTTTTTTCACATGGGCGCCATATTTTTTTTTGAAGAGGGCTCGAAAAACTATTTCAAAAACGCACTTCAATTTTCCAAAAAATGCCGCCCAAACGATTTTAAAAAGGGGTGGCCACCTTAAAATTGTCACCCTGTATATATATTTTATTATTTTTTTCTTTTTTGACTGGGTGGCATCGCGCCACCCGTACGCGAATCGTCGCGTGATGGCGGCCGCCTCACGTCGGTTGCCACGGCGACGGCGTTAGACGGGGAGGCGTCGTGCTGCGCCTCGTGGGCCGCTCGCGGGCCTCCGCGGGCCAGGCGAGTCGCCCCCTACTCTGTCGGTCAGTGGGTAACGTAGGGCTTTATCCGGTCTACATGTACCCGGACTACCTTGCGTCCACGACCGATAGAGTAGTTAACCTCAGAATCTCGACTTTTTATGATGTATGACCCCGTCCATTTGGGGGTCAGTTTCGCTGATCTCCCTCGGCGTAGCGTCGTGCCGTGTAGGAGTACCTTGTCGCCGGGCCGGCATTCTACATTTCCGGCCGTCCTATCACGTTCTTCCTGTGTTTTAACCTTTCCTGTGTGAGTCGTTCTCTTGCGACTTGCCATGTGGCTCGGAGTCGCTCACGCAACTCCCCGACGTAATCGTCGTATGTGTATGTTTTTCTTGGGGCTTCCTTTAATGCTGTCAGCAATTCGGCTACCTTTCCAAAAATTAATTGATGCGGCGTATACCCTGTTGCCGTATGAGGAGTCGTATTGTACGTGAACATTGCGTACGGTAACCACTCATCCCAATCCCTTTGATCCTCTTGTATGAAATTTTTTAGGTATTCCGCTAGAGTCCTGTGGGATCGCTCTAGGGCTCCATTTGATTGAGGATGGTATGCGGTTGTTTGTATCTTTTTTATTTGAAATAAAGTGCACATTTGCTTAAAAAGTTCACTTAAAAAATTCGTTCCCTGGTCGGATAACACTGTTCTCGGAATTCCATATTTGCAAATTATTTGTGTCGCAAATCCCTTGGCTACTTCTCTAGCTTCTTGATTTTTTAGTGGGATTGCTGCGCTATATTTCGTTAACAAATCTTCAAAAGTTAGGATATATTTATGTCCTACTTCGGACTCAGGTAAAGGTCCTACTATGTCGACTGCACATTTTTCAAACGCTCTTTCAGGCGTGTCGGTAATTACCATGGGTACGGTCTTCTATCTCATAATTTTGTTCCTTTGACATTTATCGCATGATGATACATAGTCTTGTATATCTTTATTCATTCCAGGCCAGTTGTATTTTGTTTTAATTCGCTGTGTCATTCTTTTTACGCCTGGATGTCCTCCGAGGGGAGCGTCGTGGTATTCTTGAAGTATTATACTGCGCTCTCTCTCGCTTGGACATGCTTGATTCATATTTTCTATCTCTGTTTCACTATCACTTGCTGTCTCGTTTGCGCTCGAGTCTTGCGCTTGCTCTGTCTCTTTTTTGCTTGGGCCTGTGGCTCGGTTTTCCTTTGCCGGGGGAAGTGTCTTTTCACCCGTATGTGCCTCCGTCGTCCCGTATGGGCGTTCCCTTCCAGCGTTCGCAGAGTCTTCCATTATTTTTCTCGGCCTACTACGCTGTCGCGGGCCCGGTTGATTGTGGCCAGCCTTGTTCGGAGCGTTGCATTGGGGCCCACCCAGAGGGGCACCGCTGTGTTCTGATATTATACGCGCTCGGGCTCCCTTGCCTGGTGTGGATCCGCCAATGCTGCAATTTTCTTCGTTACTATCGCTCGTATTCGAGCGTCGCGACTCTTCTAGCTCACGGGGAGATTCCTCCCGCACCGCACTTCCGCAAGTGACTCTTTTGCCACGTGGAGCCTCGTAGCCCGGTGAGCCGTATTCTCGGTCTCTCCTTTTTGGGCGGCTATTCGTAGCGCTGTCCTTCTTTTCGCGCTCTCTCTTACGAAGTACCGCGGTCTCAGCTGCTCGCCGCGTCGTCGCTAACACATACATTCTACTGAGCGCGTCTGCGTTTGTGTTCTTCTTTCCAGCTTTGTAGTCGATGGTATAGTCGAACTCCTATAACTTGATGCGCCATCGCATCAATCGGGAACCTGGGTCTTTTACATTAAAGAGCCAGGTGAGTGGCTTATGATCCGTGACCACTGTAAACTTTGTTTCATAAATGTATGGTCGGAATTGAGTTACTGCCCAAATTATTGCCAACATTTCCTTTTCCGTTGTTGAATAATTTGTTTCGGCCTTGTTCAGGGTACGTCTAGCGTAACATATTGGTAAATCTTCTCCAATTTTTCCCTGAGACAAGATCGCTCCAATTGCTTTATCAGAAGCGTCTGTTGTGACGACGAAAGGTTTTTTGAAATCCGGATACTGCAAAATTGGTGCTGTACTGAGAGTCTCTTTTAATTTTTCGAACGATTGCTCACAGAGTTGGGTCCAGATGAATTTGCTCTCCTTTTTTTATTAATTCCGTTAAGGGCTTAGCTATTTTTTAAAAGTCCTGTATAAATTTTCGATAATATCCTGCGAGTCCCAAAAATGACTGGACTTCTTTTACGTTTTTTGGAACGGGAAATCGTTGAACTGCTTCGATTTTCCCTGGGTCGAGTTTGACTCCATCCTCCGTTATGACGTGACCCAAATAATGGGTTTCTTTTTGTAAAAATTGACATTTTTTCGGTTGCACCTTCAATTGAGCCTCTCTTAGTCGGTCGAATACTTCTCTCAACCTTTTATTGTGTTCTTCGAATGATGTACCGTATACCACTATGTCGTCTAGGTAGACATAGCATTTCAGACCTTGGATGCCAGCGAGTACGGCGTCCATTAGTCTTTGGAAAGTCGGTGGGGCGTTTTTCAACCCAAATGGCATTCGATTGTATTCGTAGTGTCCAAGAGGTGTTGAGAAAGCTGTTTTCGGTTTATCCTCTTCGGCCGTCGGTATCTGATGAAATCCTGATGCCAAATCGAGGGTTGTAAAATATTTGGCTCGACCCAACTGGTCCAATATTTCGGTGATATTGGGTGATGGGTACGAGTCACCTTCTGTTGCTTCGTTTAGCTTCTTGAAATCCACTACCACTCTTTTTCGGACGTTGCCATCCGCGTCGGCTTTCTTTGGAATGAAGAGTAGAGGAGCATTCCATGGGCTCTTGCTCGGTCGGATTATTTCGCCTTTTAACATTTTTTAGGCCTGTTTCATGACTTCCTGTTTATGTACTTCTGGCAATCGGTACGGACGAATTTTCACAGGTGTCGTTCCTGCTGGGACATTTATGCGATGTTCGACTATGTTCGTATGTCCGAGTTTTTCGCCTTCCAAATGGAATACGTCGGCGAATTCCTCACTGAATTCCCGTAAAAAATTTATTCTTCTTTATTCAAGTTTGAGGTTCCTTTGACCTCTTTCCATATTTTTTCTTGACGTTTGGTCCTCTCTTCCTTGCTGAGGGTATTTATTTCTTTTGTTTCATTTACTGATTCTTCTTTTTCTATTTCTTCTATTTCCACCGTTGGTCTGTCGATCTCAATTTCTTGATCGCACGAGTTTCGTACAATTACGAGACAGGAGTTTCCGGTCGGAATTGCAAAACTTTGTCCTATTTTGACTCCTGGTCGTATTTCTTTTGCTGCGACGCATCCTACGTTCGCTGTTAATGTTTTCGCGTATAATATTTTTTCTGTGCGAGGGGGTAATTTAATTCCCTTTGTACCGTTGACCATAGGTACCATGTGCCCATATGTTTTTATGTATTTACCGTTCAATATGTCGACGTTGTGTTCGCGTAGAAAATCCATGCCTAGGATTCCGTCTACTTCCAATGCTACTGTGTCGTCTATTATGAAAAATCCATGTTTTACGTTTACTGCTGGAGTTTCGATTTCTAGCATTATTTTGCAAAGGGTGTGAAATTTTATTCCGCCTATTCCCTTTAATTCGATTGTCTCGTCTATTATCTTAGTTTCTTTTTTCAATACACTCTTTTTTATGAGACAACACTGAGCTGCTGTGTCTCCTTTTAATGTGAGAATTTTTTCACGAGCTTGGGGTGATGCGATGTGGAAATTGCTCGCCGTTTCTTCCGGATTGATTGTTTTAACATCGTATGTCTTTACTTTTTTAAGTGGACGATCCTTTTTGAATGAGCTTGTAGCTAATGTTCGGGCAATTCCGCTGACGTTTCTCTTTTTTTCTTCGGTCGTTACCGTGACCATGCTAAGTGTGAACGATCCGATCATTTTTTTATTTTCGCTGAGATTTCGATTTTCTTCTTTTGGTCTTTCCTCACGCGGTTTGTTTCTGTTTGCTGTCCACTGATACTGATTCGGGCGCCCTTGCGACCCGTTTTTATAATAGTTATTGGTTCCCTGAACATGCTGATAAGTCCCTTGACTCCGTTGATAATTATTCCCTTGATTAGGGTGACTGTTGGTCCCTTGACCTTGCTGCCAATTTCTTTTTCGACAGTCTTTATACGCGTATCCCGGTTTCTTGCAGTAGTTGCAAGTTATGTTTAGTTGGTGCACGCTTTTAGTTGGTGCCGGTAGACTATAGCGTCCATACGCGGGTACGCTAGTACCACAATCTTTTCCTAAATGGCCTTTCTTAGACACTTGTGACACGTCACGGGCGTGCGTTTTTCCAAGTGCGTTTATTTGTTGATCGATTCACCTCATTGAACTGATTTTTCTTCTTCCATGGCTCCTTTTAGGGCCGATCCGAGATCTTCAAATCCTCGGGCTTTTACTATAACTTGATACTCTCGTCGGAGTCCTCTTTCAAAATTATGAAGCGCTAATTGGCGAACATAAGTTTCTATTGTTTTCTTTCCTGCTGCTGTTCCTTCTTTTGCTGTGCTAGCATCTACCAGTTCCATCATAATTGTTTCGAGTCGTTGACCGTAAGCTAACACGCTCTCGTTTGCTCTTTGTCTACATGTATTAAAATCTACCTGTAAGGCGGCTATAGTACGTCGAGTCCCGTACAATGCTGTCATCTCTTCTTTAAATTGTATGTATGAATCAATTTGTTTGTATCGTGTGTCTTTTCGCGCTTTCCCTACGATTTTTGTTGCTAATACGGATTTTAATAAGGTTTGTTGGTCCGCGACTGCAATACTTTCGTTTGCATAACCATACGCTTCTATTATATCGTCTACTTCTTCAGGCTTTGTTCCGTCGAATCGTGGTATGAGGCTTCGAGCCTCTTTCAATGTCATAAATTCATTTTGCTCTGGTCGCGCCATATTTTCAAAGTTAGTTGCTAACAGAAAAAATTCCTGTAAATCGATTTCACGACCGCGCCTAATTTCTACAGTATCGGGCGATTGATCTGAATCGGATAAGAATGTTACGGTTTGATCTGTCGCAGATCGAAATTTTGTTCTTTTCGTCACAGCGCGTCTAGCAATAGATTTTTGTGAATTCGGGGTATCGTCGGAACTAGTGTCTATTCTAGGACGTTTTTTACTAGGTTCTTCTAATTCGTCTTTTAATTCATCTTCACGACGCTTGTCGAAAATTGATTCTAATGATCGCGATAATACATGTCTACCAGGTAATCGATATAATTTTTTACGCTCTTCTTCGTTCGCCATTAATCCCTATTTGCCTTTGGAGGGTTTTCATATATAAATATTCCGTCACTTACAGTAAGATGATCCGTTGCATGATGATCGATGCCTTGTAATTGAATCGCTGTTGCTTGTAGCTTCGTTGCTCAGGTTCAGACGTTCAACTCGTGTGGAAGGCCTTGAAAGGTGTGGAACGGCTTTGCGTCTCTGTTGTCGTGTTGCTTTGATTGTTGAACTCGTACTCGTTGTTGATCTTTTTATAGTTGATGGCGGTGTTGAGTCTTCTGTCTCGTGGTCGGTCTGGTTTCGATGATCCTCGGGATCCGGTTTATTTTGAATGGCTCTGTACGTACGGCTCGGCCGTCTGCTTACGTTTCAAATTTTGTTTTTCCTTTTTTCCGACTCGGTCGGGATGCTTGTAGTAATTGCTTTTTTGTGTTTTCTTATTTCTTTTTTTTTTTTTTTTGACGTGACTCGGTCACTTGTACTTGCGTTGTATATCTTCAACTTTTTTTTTACATACTTTTTTTTTCAATGAGTTCGTGTTTCCCAAGTTGTGGAATCCCACCGCTGCCACCAATGTTGTGCCGCTAATTTTGCGCCAACATGATTGTGCCCTTGAAGTTACGTCCTCGAAGAGACTGGTGGCGGGAATCGGGCGATCGAGGACGGGTAGCTGGGTGCTTCCAATAATGAGTAAATCTCCAACTCGAGAATTGTGAACTTACAAATATTCAACTTTATTATAACTAGGCAACATTTGTCGTGCAAGATGTTAAGTTGCCTTGAGACCGACCTCTTCGGTTACCACCGGAAGACTGACTTTTACCTTTCGGTACCTCTAATTGTTAGCTCGGTTATTGGCGATTGAATGTTCTAGAACGTTCGAATCGTACGATGTCGACTCAGCGATTCGTGTCGCCAAAGTCATCTCTGGAGGTGCTTCATTCGCCAAAACTGCTGTCGTTGCACAGGGGCAATATGGCCCCTCGACTTCGCAAGTCGAATATGCTCGTTGCTATCCGCCTTAAGTTATGCGCTGAATTGCGGGGCACAACAATATGAGTCCTGGTTTATATTGTAAACATATTTTGTATAATTCTTCAGTCTTATTCTTTAACAAGAATATTTCTTTTGGTAAGTGGCTAAATTCTATTCCGATGATTAGTTTCCAAATTTCGTGATAAACTGTTACATCCTAGCCAATATGCAGGATGTCTCTTACCTCGGTTATTCTCAGTATCCTCATTTGCCATCACAAATGTATTATATATATTAAGAAATCTAACATATAACAGCGTAAACGCGTGCGATACCCCCTGTCCAAAGATCTTCGTCCGGTTGAGTCTTAACGAAAAACGAGATCGAGCGTACACGTAAATAATAATTCAAGTATCCGTTCTAGTTTCCAATAAGAACATAGTCCCGAGCGCATATTCCACGAAGAGTTACATTACAAAACCACACAGAGCCCTGAGCAACGTCCAACTTCATCACCTCATCAAGCTTTCATCAAGAACATGGTTCTGAGCGGATATTCCACGAAGGGCCGTATCGCGTAGAACCAAATAATGAATCGATTATATACATCTTAGGCCAGAGCGTCGACCCAACAACAGAGCGGAGTGCGATAAAAATCCAGCGCATTGGGGATGAAAAATCCAGCGATTTTTCATCCCCAATGTTCGTGACTTGGACCTGGCTGCGGATCATTGGGATTAGTATCGACGTCATCAGTATCAGTACTGTTAATTGTGTCATCGGATTCATTTTCATCGGTAAAATGGGGTTTTACATCTATTTTATTATATGTTACAAGGTCATTGCCTCTTCTTATTACTATACTTTTTTCATTTAAGATTCTGTCTATAATAGTATATAGGAGTCCTTTAGGAGGAATAGGAGTCCTTCCCATGAACTACGCAATTTTGATGAACCCGGTTGTTTTCTCTTAACTAATACTTCTTGTCCTACTATTAAGGATTTAGGAATTCTTCGGCGGCTTAATCTTTCGCGAGTTTTTTCTTGGGATTTTTGTATATTTTCTTTTGCCTTTTCATGGACCTTTCCCCGATAGTTTCGTAATGAATCATATTTTTCTTTTATACACATTTCGAGTTCTTCGGCATCGAGAGGGATATTAGGGGCATAACCAAATAAAAATTCGAAAGGTGACACTCCGGTCCTTTCATTCCTTGTCGAATTATAATGGATTATAGCCCTCGATAATTGATTTATCCAATCGGTACTTTCCACCATGTAGCTCCGTACGTAATTAAGGATTTCCCGATGTGCACTTTCATTTTTACCATTTGACTGTGAGTGATACACAGAAATAGCAGTATATTTGACCTTTAATTTCTCACACATTACTTCGTAAAATTTCCCTTTAAATTCGACGCCATTGTCCGTTAAAACTTCTTTAGGAATCCCAAATATTTTACAATAATGCTCCCAAAATTTATCAAGTACTTCTTGCGAATTTTTGTCTTGAGCGGAGTTATTAACAAATATCGCGTTAGGTAGTCTTGTATAACCAATATGTATTTATGGCCTTGATTTGGGGGTAATGGTCCCTCAGGTGTTCCGTTGGCGATCAATCGTTGAATCGGATATATGAGTAAAGATGCCTTGAAGCCAACTATTTGATGATACCTTGGGTATTCCGTTGAATTTTCACAGTATGTGTTTTTCTTCTTTGGGATCCTTGACTTTCACCAATTTACGTCAGTCTTCTTATTGACATCTCACTGTTCACTAATTTATATGTTCATTGGGATGCCCCTATTATTTTGGTATCCCTCTCTCTGCCTCTCTCTCTCTCTCTCTCTCTCTCTCTCTCTCTCTCTCTCTCTCTCTCTCTCTCTCTCTCCCTCCCTCCCTCCCTCCCTCCCTCCCTCCCTCCCTCCCTCCCTCCCGCTCGCTGTAAGGAAAAGCGAGGTTTTCTACAGCTCTTGCCTATTTCTTTCGCGAGATATATTCCGAGGTTTTTAAGGTGGCGGGCCTTGATGAATCAAGGAGGCTAAGCGAACGCCACTTCACTTAGCCGATGAGCTGGAGAAGCCAGCTGATTATAATAAAGCGAACGACGCCTTTAGCGGGTCGATTGCGTTATGACGAGACCGGCCGTTTGGGCCGGTTGGGATCCTCGAAGTCAGTCAAGGAGGACGAAGGACTGGAGACGCCAGTCTGTTAGAAATCCCTCGCGGCATATCGTACTGATCGATACTCGGACCGCATCCTCGCGGCATATCGTACAGGGCGATATTCGGACCGCGTTCTTCGCGTAGGTCGCATTCGTAGATCTCGTCCCGGGTTGAGATCGACGGGCCCTGTGGTCCGACGACCTTCAGGTGTACGTTTTGTCTATTCCCTATCTGACGATCACCACAACTGATCCCCTCCTCAAGGTTAGACTTCCAGCGCAATGCTCGGGCTTCCCAAGAGGATGAGAGTACCTACCCACGAAGCTGGGATGAGTTTAGGATGGAGCCTTGGCTCACGGAGTTAAACTCTCATGAAGGAGACCCACGAAGTCGGGTATCCCATGGTGACTCAAACGTTGTAATCGTGAATTTGCTGAGTGACCCTCCGTCGCTCGGGTGACCCCCTAAATAGCCTCAGGCGTGCTAGGAGAAGTTCCCTTTCATGGCAGCGCTTTGGGCATTCTGGCTGGGGCAGCTTCTCGTTGGGGGTCGCCTAGATGGTGGGGTGACCGCTCGGGAGGATATTGTAAACTTCGATTAATTATTGTTGCTAATCGGTGGAAAATGATGAAAGATCTGCTCGGCTCGGGTATCCGGATTCCAGGCGATACGAGAAGGGTTTTCTTTGTTACCGGGGCGCGGCTGAGATTACGCGCGGTGGCTCGGTGATGAAGGACGGACCGCGTAGTGAGTCTTGAAGTCGACCCGATCGGCTGGGCGGTCCTAACAGCGCAACGCGACGCGGTATCGACACCTCGAGGGGCGGCCCAACTACCGCGACTCTCGCGAGCTGGCCCTTCGTGTCTCGCAAGTTTCTCCGCCCCTACCGGCCAAATGACCCGTGGTTTCGGCTACGAGGTTTACCTCTTCGGTCTTCTGGGTCACGGGAGCTTACCTCGGTCAGCGAACCGTTACAACATATATATATTTGCACCGCTGTTCAGGGTTTTTTTTAAGGGAGATACGAAATTTATCTAGGGATGGAACATATCGACCATCTGGCAACACTGTGTGCTGTCGATCGCGGATTGATCGAAATTGAACTCGGGCCGCGCTAACAGAGAAACTCATTCTCACTCCTCGCCGAAACGATGAGAATCGAAGCGATGCGAGAAAAACGTGTGGAAGGGCCACGCCGGCAAATCAGAGAAGGGTTTTCGGAGGTCGGGGCGGTAAGTGGCGTGCATACCATGCACGCTAACGCTTCCAAGGACAGAAGGAATAGCCAGGAATAAAAAGAAATAGGATTGGCGAAAAATGTCGTCACTTAAAACAGTTACGAGCAAAAATTGTAAGGGACGCCGCGATTGTTGGGGGAAAAAATAGCAGTTGCGATAAGTCGGGTATAAAAAGGTCTCGCAGAACTATCTCAGGCTTCTTTTTCGAACAGAAGCTCCTCGGAGCATCTTAAGAAGTCGAAGCATTTCCAGGAGTTGCTGGTAGGGAGATCCGGAACATTCTGGGTTCTGGCTCATTCTCCTCGTTCTGGCTGGTAGGGAGAACCTGAGCAATCGGGGTAAAACCCGTGGCAGGGCATCCTCTGAACAATCCCTCCGGCGACCACGGACGGGATAGGGAGACACGGTGAATAGAGTAGCGGAGGCGTGACGGAGAAGGCCGGTAAGATGCCAGCGGGCACGGCATGGCGGGAAAATTAAGCGAGACACGCTTGGGAGCGACGCGAGGCGCGGAGGTCTCGTGCTAAGAGTGGGGAGAATAATCGAGCACGAAAATTGAAGTAGCGCAGCGTAGTGTCGATCCGGGCGGCCAAGGTATATTCGGCAGAGAGATTTATTTGAGAAAAAAAAAACAAAGTAAATGAAATATCGTAAAACTCAATTTTGTTACGGTGACCATTATTTGAACGATTGAGATTAAGGAAGCGTTTACTATGGTACTGAAATTAGAGTTAGCGTTTTTGTTTGGATATTTTCAGTTTTTTTTTATGTTAAATAAATTACGTTAAACGGAATTACCGAGTAGCACACTGATTCAAGCACCTATTCGAGTCCAATGACCCGAACTTTCGGCATTTAGAGGGTGATAAGAAATCAAGGGGCTGAGCATTTAATGCGAAACTGTCGCAATATATATATATATATATATATATATATATTTATATAAATGTTACAGTGTATACATTTATATAAGGTGTAGTAAAAAGAAATCCATTCTTTTTGCATGAAATTGAAGGCTTTATTTAGCATAGTTAGAATGGTCCGATTTAAGTCTAATATGCACCGTTTTGATCGATAACTTATTGCCACTTTGAAGGTAATTTCATTATGCCTTTCTCATAGAAACCCTCGTCCGTATTGGCAAAAACTGGGACAGTCGATTTTCACAAGCTTCTCTTGAGGCGAATTTTTCACCAGCAAAATCATTCGCCATAGACAGGAACAGGTGGTAATCACTTGGTGCCAGATTCGGACTATGAGGTGGATGCATAAGAACCTCCCAGCCAAGCTCCCGGAGCTTCTGGCGAGGCACTATCGATGAGTGTGGCCTGGCGTTGTCCTGATGGAACACAATTCCTCTCCTATTGGCCAAAGCTGGCCGCTTCTGGGCGATTGCTTCCTTCAGACGGTCCAATTGTTGACAGTACAGGTCCGAATTAAGAGTTTGGCCGTAGGGGAGGAGCTCATAGTTGATAATTCCCTGCCAATCCCACCAAACACACAGTAAAATCTTCCTGACCGTCAATCCTGGCTTAGCCACCGTTCGCGCTGGCTCACCGCGATTCAAAAATGACCGTTTTCGCTTGACATTGTCGTAAATAACCTACTTTTCATCACCAGTCACCATCCGCTTCAGAAATGGGTCGATTTTGTTGCGATTCAGCAGTGATTCGCAGTTGGAAATTCGGTCCATGAGGTTGTTTTGCGTTAACTCGTGTGGCACCCATAAATCGGGCTTCTTTTTCTATCCAGCCTTATTCAAGTGGTTCCAAACGGTTTTTTGTGCAATGTTTAGCTCCTGGGTAATTGAAACAGTGCTTACACGATGGTCGGACTCGACGATTTCCATTATTTAATCGACATTTTCGACAATTGGCCTTCCAGAGCGTGATGCATCTTTGACATCAAAATTACTGGAACGGAATCGACGAAATCAAAATTGCGCGTGATTGGCTGTTACAGTATCAGCACCATAAACAATATTCACATTTTCAGCCACCTGGCTTGCGTTTTCGCCTTTATCGAAGAAAAACTGTAAAATATGGCGTATTTTCACTTTGCTGGTGGCCATCTTTGACGCGCGCTCAAAAAATATTGAGTCAAGCAATCACAAAACTGTCTGCAATGTTTATTTTAGTACGAAATCTTATCTTTCTAACGCCATCTAGCACAATCCGATCGCACTTATACAACGCGAGATACAGATTACTAAAGCCATATATTGCAAAAATAATGGATTTCTTTTTACTACATCTCATACATACAACTGGCACTAATTCTTAATGATTATCAAATACTAGAATATGCATCTACATGTTACATCTCAACCGGCAGGATATCCATCTCGGTCAAGGAGAGCGAACTCTCCCTTTACACGTTATTCGGACAATCCGCGTTATATTGGCGCAAATTACCGTATTTTGAGCCTAACTTTGCGGAAACCTGCTCAGGATGGTCTAAAGAGCGCAATTCGAGGTTATAGACCTTGACTTGTTATCCAAAAATAATAAAAAGGGTAAAATATTTAACAACAAAAAGAATCCCGAGTTGCAATAGTGGATGACAAACAACAGTACAGTACCCGCGACAATCGAAATTTTTAAATCTAACTCATCCATAGCCTGGTGCAAAAAATCCAGGGCTGTGGAAGTATTTAGAGGAACAATCTTTGGTGGACATGGTCTCTAATTTCAGTAAAATTTATTCAAACAGCGAGTTTTTCAGATCTCAAATGATTATTTAAAAAAAAGCATAACATCAAATTATTGACAGGGTGGAGAAGAGCCATTGTTGTGTTTATTCCGACTGGATAGTTATTGGGCTATTAACTAGAGACACGTCCGAAAATGAGAAAATGGGAAGATATCCCAGCTTTTCCCTCATGCGTGTGGGAAATATTCATGACTCGTGATTTTCAAACAAAAGAAAACTGGCTGCACACTCGATTGTTTCCGCTGGGTAGATCCGTGAAAGATAAATTCTTACAATATCTGGATTTGGTCGGATAGTTGAAATTCCAATTACTTGATCTTCTTTATTTTCACAGCGTGATAGCAAACTTTCCACATTTTCAGACTCTTACTGTATTTCCGACTGCAACTACGATACGCTGCTACGATACGCAAAAATGTTCTTCTTTCGCAACGTAAGAATTAGGCGATGCTGGGTTTGTGGGGGAAGGAGAATTCGGAAGAGTACGCCTTTTGGTAATGCGTTTCTTAATGATTGGAGAATAGGGCATAAAACATAGGTCTACTCACATAATTGGTCCAGGTGCAGCGGGGGAGTAGTTTGTGGGATTATTATTGGATGAAGGGTAGGATAGTCGCAATCGCCGCTGCATTTCTAAATCGGGTCTTTATCTGGAATAAAAATCTGGAGCCCTGTTCGCGGCAAAACTCATATGATTCGTGCCATGTTGATTTTGACCGGGTCGACGTACTGGGTCAGGGGGTTTCATTCTAGTGGGTACATAGAGAATTTGAACATTTTCTTTGTCAAGGGTCGGAATTTTTCTGACGTCGTTCGAATCGCTGTGTAGTTTCCCTTGAATGGCTAAATAAATCTACAAGTAAGAAAAATACGCTAAGACTTCTCGATGGAAGACTGCATGTAGTCCCTCTAAATAATATGACGAGACTTTTATAACTGACGCAATGATTACCTTTCACAATATTTCCGCCATATTATTCGAAAATATTTATCTTAAAATTTTTAATATGTAGATAATTATATCCTAAAATTTATATATGAAAGTAATTTTATCCAAAAATGATCAATTTCACGCTATAATTATATTACGAGTGACCTGACCCCTGCGGACGTCCGTCTCAAATTTTCTTTTCAACTCTATTTCCTACGTGATCGATTAAACGTACTTTCGGGATGTACAACATCCTCACTATTTCCTTTCAATAGAAAAGGGAACCCCTGACCATGAAGCATATTTTACTCGCGCCACTTTGTATGAGTTTCCCCTCGCGCGCTCTGTTCTTTCTGTCGAGCTAGCGCATGTCATTCGATGCCGCTGTGAATTTCGGCGCTGGATGGCCCAGCGCCGAAATAATGGAACGCTCGATGACAGACACCGGTGGCGCGCTCGATGACAGACACCGGTGGCGCGCTTGATGACAGACACCGTATGGCACGCTTGATGACAGACAGCGGTCGTATCGACGCGGGCGTCTCCGTACGCTAGCTAAACAGAGAACTTCGGCAGAGGTTAATTTTTTTCTTTCAAACAAAGCGACAAAGATTACTTTGACTAGCGATGATTTCGGCTTAGACGTATCGCCTTCCTAGTGGAAATCTATATACAACTACCAAGATGCGATGGCTTGTCCTCGAATTAGTCCCTTTTCTTCTATTAGTTTTAAGATTTGTGAGATGGCCGAAAGTCGATGTGAATCCAAGAAATTGTGGGACATTACATACACTACAAATGTAATTGCCCGATTATTAGGATCATTGCGATTTTTTTTGTTACAGTGAGGGAATCTGGCCTTATCCTTCTACAAACGATACCAAATCACATCAATATTGTTTCACTGAAGAAAGAATTGCTAGCGGCGTTTCCCGGCATTGTGAGTGTTCACGATCTACACGTTTGGCATCTGGCAGGTGAAAATGTTATCTGTACCGCACATATAATATTTTTGGACCCAATGGTCTATGCAAGAATCACCGATCAAGTCACAGGCTTTTTCGTCGAAATGGGAATAACTCAAGTGTCTATACAACCAGAATTTCACAAAGTAAGTTTTTTTTATAATGGATACCAAATTTACATCGGAACTTAATATCTCTGATGCAAGTGTGTATGTTAAACCGTCGCCACAATACATGGTAGATGAATAATTTAAAACGCTTTGCCACCAACGGGAAATGCAGAAAAGGCCTAGCCTCAGATATATCGATCTTCAAAAGTAGAGCGTTGTTACACGCCCATAAACCTCTGTCATTCGCAGTACTAGGTGTTCCTGCGACATAAAATGTCTTGCTGATAATATCTATGATATCAAGTAACGAGCCAGTCTCTTAACGGAATTTATGGAGCAGAAAGTGTTAACGCTCCTGCGTTAACACTTAGTTCGGTTAGTGCGGTTTGCACCATGATGTTCCTCCATCATGGTACAAACCGCACTAACCGATCTTAAGGGGATTCGGCAGCGAAAATGGACTGAAAATGGGATAAAATTCAAATGGGATTTGTGAAGAACCGGAGCAATGTACATATATATTTTTTTGCAACGTTTTTATTGGAGTTTTGGCTATTAAATTCAGTGGTTGAAGTTTCAAAAATGAAAATATTTAGGGAGGGAGATATGTGCGGATAAAGAAGAAGGGCGACTCTTGCACTGCTCCCTCATTGACACGATTATGACTGACCGGTTGAAGTTTTCGGCAATTCTCAACCGCCATTCTCTTCAGGGGATGTTCCTCCATGGACTATACCTTAAAATAATAAAAAAAACATAAAAATTTAAAAAATGGCGGCTAAAGTTTGAAGAACATCGAAAAACGGACAACATTTGTTTTAATAACAATAATAATAAATTTTCTTTTTTAACATAGACATTGATTCATATTGTAGAAAAGATCATACCTCCATATAAAAAAAAAACTAGGCGATATCTTCCACCGTTCTCGAGTTATCGCAGTAAAACTAGTACAAAATGATGTTATGAGAATAATGTATTTAAATTCTCGCGCAGTACTACGGCAGAAAAATTGCAATTTACGTACATTAAAAATTTCCGGTGCTGTAAAAGGACTTCTCGAGTTCAGCTTTTTCTGTGGTAGCAATCGCGGAACGTCGGTTTTTGTCCACCAGCTTCTTTTGTCGCTGCTTGCGATCTCTTGTCCGCATGCAAAGAGCGTTCCTGGTCACGCAGCTTACACATTTCAAGGATGCGCGCTCCGTACTCCGCGCTCCGTACTTTCATAATATCCAGCAAACGATTCGAACCATCATTGAATAACAACGGGCTAAACTAACAAGTTGCTGTGTCTGTTGCGATGACAGCAATAGCAATTAGGGTGATTTATGCTTTGGAGTCAGTTAAACCTTCGTACACTGGTTTTATTGCTTTTTGAACATCGGCATGCAGTACAGGTTTGTGTTTGGCTAACCGGCTTAGCGGAGTATTGGAGTTTTATTACTCTCCTGAGCTTAATTTTTCAAATATTTCAATTCTCTTTGCACCTTAATGTTAGAAAGAGATTGTAGTAATTGAATAACCCCCCCGCAAAAAAAAACTAAAAAAATCGAGATTTTCCGATGCCTATTCGCCTTAAATACGCAGTAGCATGAAGATATGATACGATAGAAGATATAGCGCTCGTATATACATATGTGTAAGCTTGAAATAATTTTATCTTAAAATAGAACCTGGCAATTAAAATTGTAAACTCTATTCTACGAGAATGATCTGTTTCTATTATATACCACCTGGTTAATACCATAATCATCTATGAGATTTGTATCATTCCAATGAAATGTACCCGGAGATAAAATATACTTTGGTTCATTCGCAGCCCGCCATTGTGACCCTCTCAATATAAGTGGAATAATCAGCATCTAAATAGCTTTGTATTTCGATTTTTGCGTCACTCGCACGATATTCTATTTCACAACCTAGAGTTCCGAGTAAATACGAAATAAAACATTGTACGGCCTGCGAACAACTATATTCATGATTGTTGACAAACTTACTTGTGGTATTTACAGCATATGCGATGACCGGTCGAGCAACAATCGCCTTGAATATTAATGAATTGACTTCCTTGTACGGTACATCTACGTTTTTTTCGACTCAACTTCTTTAGGCCAGGACTATAGGGAGGATGACTTGACCATACTCCTATAGCCGAAGTGGAGTCCTTCTCGTTTCCACCAATTTTGTGCAAGTTAGAGCTGCAGTATGAGGCCGAGCGTTGTCGTGGAGGAGAATGACGTCTCGAATTGGTTTTGTGGTCACGTGTTTTGCGTCGATTAATAACTATTACGTTACTCCAAAAGTCACAGTAACAAGCAGCATTGATTGTGCGACGCTCTTGCAATAAATCAATGTGCAAAGCCCACGCCGATCGAAAAAAAAACCGATACAAGCATCTTGCCAGTGGACAGCTCTATCTTGGCTTCTACTGAGATTGTTCCTTATTCCGCAACTCCATACTGGCTTGTTTCGATTCAGGTGTTTGATCCCCGAATTGTGCAGTTAATCTTCGAAGAATTTCTACTGGTTTAACGCTTTCATGAAAGAAAAATTGAATGACAATGCGTTGCGCAGTGAAGGGGTGAATCTGTTGCTCCGATGTCGTGAGTGCTACGGCCGAACTTGTCTGGAGAGGGATACCGCGTGCACTTTCTATTCGTGTCATCCCTACCAAAGCACTCTAGAAACGGCTGCCTGCCCCATTCAAACTTACGCGCTCAGAAACAAAAGTCTCGTTTATAGTTGATCCGCTCTCGTACAATCACCATGTGTCATTTCAAACGCCTCGCTCAACTTGTTGCATAACGCTCGACACGTATTTTTTTATATCTGCGGAACCCGATTTAAGGGGTATCTGCGGAACCCGATTTAACGCACCCTCGAATATAGGGGAGTTTTTCGTCGATAACGTTTTAACGGTACGAGATATGAAAAAAAATCAAATAGCAATAACGTTTATTTTTCCGTGTATTTTCCGTTCTCATCTCCAATGTATAGACATTGGAGATGAAAACGATGCAAATGATAATAAATTTCATATTGTTTATCGCAAAAATACAATTTTTTCATACGTATCTCCGAGAATTTATAATCGATTGGGACGTAAATATGCATACATGTGGAGGATGGAAAAGTAGCGGATACGTGTTTTTTTCTTTTTCCGATATCATAATTATGTAAAATTGTAAAAATGCTGGCCGTTGATTTCAAAGCATACGCTTCTTGGGCAAAATCATTCAAAAACCAACAGAGAATTGTGTCAAGGAAGATTATTAAATATGTAACAAAACAACAATTATTAAACGCTGATAAACTTCAAAACAAAGCTAAAGACTTTATAGCAACGGTGAAAGTCAAAGTAGCCAACTTTGGGACTGAAAACACATTTAATTCTGATGAAAGTAGATTCAGTTTAGAGCTACATACTGGCCGCGCAAGACGGGCAGAAATCTGTTGAGATAGCAGTGCATTCGAAAACATCGACAACACACAGTTATACTATACAGCCTTTGATTTCTGCGAGTGGAAAGCTTTTGACACCTATGTTGGTCGTTTTAAACGAACCTACTGGCAAATTTGGACCTCGAGTGGAAAAATCTATGTTCAGAGCCGGAAATATTGGCTTCGAAATCTGGAAAATTGACGACTAATCATTACAAGCGTTGATTTCAAGAAGTATAAATTCCGAATACGGGTCCAAAATTGCTAATACTTCTGGATTCTTGAAGCGGTAAATGTCTAACTGCATATGAATCAATGGATATGCAAGGGAAAGATATTAAGTTCTAACTATTCCAGCAGGTAAACATATTGCACCAGTTTCAGTAGTTCTGTAGACACTTAGTTCACATTACAATTAACAATTCTTTCAGGTATGACGGGAATGATACAGTTCTTTGATGTTTATGGCTTCGTGTATCGAAAAACGTCGTCAAACACTTTCCTGACATAGTAATATTATACAATTATGACGTCAATCTGCACTTGAGAGCCAATATTGTTAAGTTACAATCTTTTATACACAACCAGTTTACACACAGTTTACAAACTTTTTTAATATGCATGGTACAAAAGCGGTTACGAAGAAGAAAGACCACCAAACTTCGAAAATCCGGTAGAATTTGCTTTTCATAAAATGCACTGACATGCGATATATGCGGCGAAGCAGCTATAACCAGTTGTGCGTGGTGTAAGAAATCTGTTCGTTTCAAACACTTTTATCATGACTATCATTATTGTAATAAGTATAAACCATAAAAAAAATAGTGTTGAAACGTTTATTAAATAAGTGAGCGCGAGAACATTTTTCCAATTATATTGTTATCTTCAAAGGCTGTACGTGTCGGGGGAGAATTTCTTCGTAAATATACAATTGTAATTTAGTTGCTTCCCGAAGCACGAAGTTAGTCCGTGATTGCGAGCCTCACCTGTGCTCATATGAGCGAAAAATAGAAGAGTTATTCTCACCAGTTATTCACGAATTATTGCAATTAACAATACGCCATTTGTTGTTGTATTCATCGTTATCATCATGAAGGTCTAGTAGTCGAAGAATACAACATTTTTTCCCTTTAATCTTTATTTTTATCTCGGCCCGTTCACGAGTTATAGAAAAAAAAACAAAGTTTTTAAGGGTGCGTTGACCCCTTAAGCGTGGTATTCTCCGAAGACGAGAAAATATGTATCGACTATTTTCACTGATTGTACTTTCATCGTAACCCATTTTTATTTCTACAAATTTTCGTCTATGTCGCACGGTAAGAACTTTGAACGCTTGCCTTTAGAGAAAGAAACGGTTGGGGGGGATTAGAACTTACAAATATGCACTCGCGTCATAAAACGAACTTATATTAACGTGAATTTAATTCGGATTGCCAAAACGCTAGCTGATTATAGAATGCCCTTGGCTAAAAAATTGAAGGGCAGTTTCAACCCCTTAATTATGAGATATTGAAAGAGAAAAACACGTGTCGTTACTTTTCCGTCCTGTACATGTATGCAAATTGACATCCCAATCGATAAAAAATTCTCGGAGATATGTATCCAAAAATTGCATTTTTGCAATAAATAATGTGAATTTTGTTGTTATCTGCATCGTTCTATTCTCCATTGTATAGTACACGGAAAAATAAACGTTATTGTAACTTGATATTTTTTCATATCTCGTACCGTTAAGACGTTATGGACGAAAAACGAAAATCACCTACATTTTCAAGGGTACGTTTCACCCCACAAAAATCGTATTTCGCAGATATGAAGAAATACGTGTCGCCTATTTTTATTCATTCTATAAACATGCCAAATTTCACTGAAATCGGAGGGGTACACCCGCGACCTTTCCTTGTCAGTATAATCCTGGTCCTCTTGTTGCAAGAAGCCTCTTGCACAGAGATAAGCTTCGAAGCAACAACAGCGCTCCCATCTGCGTTTCGGAGAATCTTGAAGAACTATTTGAAATGGATCGGTGTCTCGCGAGGGAGTTTCGGTGCAATTATCGATGTTCCGTTCTCCCTGTGAACATTGAGTTCATTCGCGATCGCCTTATTCCACTGCGCAGCTTCTGGACCCAACACTTCCTCTCGGTTCGTTGTCGGTATATATATAACACGAGATTTAATTCTCACCTGGCCGGCATCCTTAGTCGTGCATAATCTCGCAGGGGCCGAGGTGTATTAACAGCTTGCATTGCTGCTAACCGTCCGACCGTGTCACCACCAGCTCCTTCGTTATCGGCGGTGGTGTGGTTATTGCTCGCTGCACAATGCTTACCTTCTTCGTATTTGATATTTACCGAGAGAGGTAGAGTTATCTGATCCTCTGCCATCATTGCTTGTTCATCCCCTGATTTTGCTTATTCATTGGAGCTTATATGCCTGGAAACAAACACACTTCTCGATTCAGAGTGATACATCCTATAACTTATGAATTCATTATTAGAGACGGCAAGAATCATTTTTTTTTCTTCACTTAGACGTCGAACTGCGCTGTGTGCTGCTTCAGAACGTGTGCGTGTGTGATGCACCTAAAAACTCGCATATGGCTTGGATCTAGCTTTTTTCCACCCCGGTTTCTTTCCCGTTCTCGACTGCCCGCCCTGATTGAGCGTAAAATTGCTCTGTTTGCCGTTCCCGTCTGTCCTGGACCTCTGTTAAGTAGTGTAATGGTGCGGGTTCTAACTCAAAATTCCTACTACGGACATTTACCGACCGAAAAAGCCAAGATACAAATCATTGATTCGTGTCCGAGCTATGTTAGGTTCGGATGGTCAAGTAGGGTTTTCTCCAGAACTCGCACCATTATCGACTGTCGATTCGTGGTCTCTACTTACCGGTTGATGGTCGGGCTCCCCTGCTTCCCAGCCGATGGTGGCTCCCCTGCGCTCTCACAATTTGGCCACCGATGAGGTGGGGGTGGGGGGGCTGGGGTCGAGCGACTCCTAGCGAGGCTGCGCAACGACTGACAAGGAGTCGAAGTGCTTTGTAGTAGAAGGGGCCTCCCCAGGGGGCGGAGCGGGGTTTAGTGGTAGGGGTTTCAGAAATTGTTTAAACATTTGTGGGTGGTGAGTCATCGGACACTTACCGTGGCGTGACCCCCCCCCGAGATTCGGACGCCGCGACTAAGACCCTGGGAGGTTTGATGGGGGATCCTCAGAAATCGCTAAATTGTTTAAGAATTGGTGGTCATCCAATGCCGCGGCTTGATAAAGGGAACACCCCACTCCTCCCCCGGTACCTTTTACCATGGACGTGTCGAAACCACTCGGTCGAGATGCGATAAATTTATGTTTATAATATTGACGTGTTGAAACCTGTCGGCGAATAACAAACGGGGTTGGCAGTCAAAATCGCGGCAGGATTCCGTCAGATTTTTTCTAAGCATCCGATATGCAGAGTATGATTAAGCTCTCATCCCTCGATTGGATATTGTAGTGAACAAACGTGCAACCATGAGCGCGATCAATCCCTGCAAGAAGCCGTTGGAACTGACAAAGAGTGATTTTGAAAATATTCCAAAGGCTTCGCATTTGACGTATTGGGCCGATACAATCATTTGTTGTGGAATCGTTTGCCCGAGCATTATCGTACGGACAGTGAAGTGATATCGTATCTTCTGTGTGACGAGCATTGACACAAACCTGGGGGCCGGCATCATGTGGATGGACGTAGTCCTAGCCGACGAGATTGCGAATGTTGTCCTAAATATTCGCCAGTGAAGAAGAATGAGAGCTCTGAAGAAGAAAAGGAAGGAGCGGCGGGCGGGGGGGGGGGGGGGGGGGGGTATAAAATCTTGTGATTTAAGATCGCTCTGGGCAGACGCAAATCTGGACGCACGAAAAATCATTGAACGAGAGAGAATCCCACGAATGAAAAAAATGGAGTTAATCAATAAGATTGGCAAAATTGCGGATTTTCTCCCGACGAAGAAACTCATCGAGTTGTCACCCGAGTCGAAATATCTCATCACCAATATACGGTCAACAGCAAATTCGGCTAAAAGCCCGTCGTCGACATTCGCAACGAATTCACCGTGTTTCCACCTGGAAGGATCACCAAAGCGCTGAAGACTACATCATACGAGACCCTAGAGGAGATCTATGCATGATCTATTTCGGTGGGAAATGTCACAGGCTGGAATTCAAGAACCTGTCAAGCAGGAACCTTGCAACGTGTGATCCGCGGAAGAGCATCGGGAAAAATGCATACAGTGTTGGAAGTGGGCGTGTAAATAAAAACGAATATTTCTTTTAAAAAATATTTATTTTGCATTCTCGTTTAGTCATTTTCCGGGAATGAAGAAAGTAACGCCATTAGTTTGAAAGTTTTACTGATGGAATTGCATGATATTCGTATTGATATTAAAAAGCTGCAAGATTTAAACACCTCGATTGGTCAACTTGATTCGAGATTGAAGACTCTGTATAACTAACGCTCGTGCGGGAGCTACATAGGCCTGCTCGAAGTAATTATACTCCTCGACACGTTGATATACGAGGCCTGGATGAAACGTGGCAAGCCGATATCGTAGATATGTCATCGTACGCGAGGCAGAACTCGCAACATAAATTCCTCCTTACGGTCATCGATGTCTTCTCCAAGTTTGCCTGGGCCGTACTGATGAGAAGAAAGAGCGGTAGAGATATGGTGATTGCAATAAAATCTATACTCGTTCAGGGGCACGTGCCCGAGAACTTGCACGTCGATCGTGAAATAGAATTTTACAACTCTCATTTCGAAGCCCTCGTGAATGAATTCAATATTCATCTAGTACTCAACGTATAGCAACTTAAAAGCATCCATCTGCGAGCGTTCCAATCGAACGCCAAAAAATAAAATGTGAATGGAATTCAGTCTTCGCGGAAATTACAAATAGACTGATATTCTGGATGCTCTGGTTGCCGAGTACAATAATACGGTGCATCGGATAATCAAGGTGAAACCGAAAAATGCCAATACGACAAACGAGAAACAGATACTCCATCGTATTTTCCGCCAGTCTCGATTGTGGAAAAAATCACAAAAATTCAAAGTGGGCGATAATGTGTGAATCAACAAATTTAAGAATGTATTCGGAAAGGGTTACACACCAAATTGGACAACGGAAGTATTCACGATGTATAGGGTCACAAACACGAATCCGGACGTACAATTTCAAGGACCATCGGAATGAACCCATCGCCGGCTGCTTCTACGAAGAGGAGCTTCAGAGAGTCAAGCATCCCGACATTTACCTCATTGAGAAGATTGTGAAGAAACGCGGCGATCGAATGCTCGGTAAGTGGTTGTGCTTCGACGATGCACACAACAGTTGGATCGACAAATCAGAATTGACAAAATGATTCTTATCGAAGAAATCAGATAAATTTTTTTTTTTAATTACTTTATGATTATACAAAATATTTGTAAAAAATATTTTTAATAAGCACTCAAAAAGGTCGTCACTGCCAAAAAAATGTTTCTTTTTTAAATTGTCATTTGAAAAATTATGATATTTGACTGAATATAATCGCATTTAAAAAAGTACATCAATCCCATCCCATCGATCTCAAGTGGGCAAAAAAGTTATTCACTTACCAATACAGTGAAACCTCGTTTATACGTTTTGCAATTGTATGTTTTTGTCATTTGTACGTCAAATTTGTTTGGCCCTGGCAGATTCCGCCTATAAAGACTGTAATAAAGTTTTATTTCTACGCTTTTCACTTATACGTTTTTCGCGCTTTTACGTCAGTAATTTTGTTCCGCAGCGTTCGTTTCGAGGTCCGTTTTTTCTCAGTTATACGTTAAAGAGGTTGCTCGGCTATCGTATAATGTTAAGAATTCGGTGAAATTTATCGCGGATATTTGCAAACAGGTATCACGATTCTGTGCAAAATTCCAAGTCAGCATGATTGTTGAGCAATTAATTATTGAAGTTAGGCTCTTATACTACCAAAAAAATATATTTTATTTGAATAAAATATATTGAAATCAAATAGGTTTTTTCCTTTCACGCGGCCTACTATGACCCTATTTGTTGCAAATATAGATTTTTATTTGTCCAAGCTAAATAAAGATAAAACACTATATATGGAATGAATACGAGAAAGGAAATAGATTCATGACATAAAAATGCGGTGAAAAGAAGTTAATTTTTTTCTTTTTTTTCACCTGCAAGGCTGTTATTTGGAAACAAAGAAAGGTATCATCATGCCTTTTATTAACAGACGCGACTATTTATGTATAGAAATACTAACCCTTTTCCTCAAAGCCATGAGATTTTTGAGAGACGGAATCGTGCACCATTTCCCGTCTGTCTCTTTTGTCTTATACTATCAGACAGAACCAAATCACAGATTCATTAGGAGTACATAAAATATTTAGTTATTAGACGATATTAAATAGATCTTGATTTAAATAAATAAATATATTTAAAATAAATAATTTAAATAATAGAATGCAACAGAAAAAAATCGGTTTAACAAAAAAACTAAATTAATTAAAATTTTTAAAAATCAAAATTTATACAGTAATTTCTTTGTCATACACTGAATGTCCCCTCCAAATGTAAAATCGATCGTTTTTATTTTTAAATAAAATTTACAATTGAATCAACACTTTTTAACATAAAGCATTTAATATTATGACACTGATGATGAATTTGTCATAATGTAATTTGAACATTGCTTTGAAATTTGGAAGGTGCATTCAGTATATGAGAAAGAATTTGGATACATTTATTGAAAGAATTGTAACAATTTGAATCAAATGGTAACATTCTACTAATTGTCCCGAAACTCCTGTTGTGCCGCGGAATTAAGCGTATAATTTAAGGCGCATAGAAACGAGCATATTAGATTTGCGAAATCGAGAGGCCATAGGCCCCTGTGCGACGACAGCAGTGTGGCATTTAATGTGGTACAGGCGAAGTACTCAAGGCAACTAAACATCTTGTACAATAAATTTTGCCTAGTTATAATAAAGTTGAATATTTTTAAGTTCACACTTCTCGTGTTGGAGATTTACTCATAATTGGAAGCACCCAGCTACAGGTCCTCGATCGCCTGATTCCCGCCACCATTCCTTGAGGACATAACTTCAAGAGCACAATGATGTTGAGGCAAAATTAGCGGCACAACATTGGTAGCAGCGGTGAGATTCCACAACTTGGAAACGCGAACTCATTGAAAAAAATAAAATAAAAAGCTGAAGACATACAATGCAAGTATAAGTGACCGAGTTACGTCAAAAAAAAAAGAAAACACGAATAAGTAATTGCCACAAGAATCCCGACTCATAAAGTAGGGCATGTAGCAAAAGACTGTCGTGTTGTCGTACCGACATATGGACGACACAGTTTATCGACACCAACGAAAAGCGTGCACCAACTGAATATAACTTGCAACTACTGCTAGAAGCCGGGACACGCGTATAAAGATTGTCGAAAGAGAAATTGGCAGCAGGGCCAAGGGACCAACAGTCACCCTAACCAAGGGAATAATTATCAACGGAGTCAAGGGACTTATCAGCATGGTCAGGGAACCAATAACTATTATAGGAACGGGACGCAAGGGCGCCCGAATCGATATCATTGGACAGCAAACAGAAATAAACCGTGTGAAGAAAAACCAAAAGAAGAAAATCGATATCTCAGCGAAAATAAAAAAGAAACGATAGGATCATCCACACTTAGCATGATCACCGTAACAACCGAAGTAAAAAAGAGAAACGTCAGCGGAACTGCAAAAAACATTAGATAAAAGCTCATTGAAAAAAGATCCTCCACTTAAAAAAGTAAAGACATACGAAGTAAAAACAATCAATCCCGAAGAAACGGTGAGCGATTTCCACATCGCATCACCCCAAGCTCGTAAAAAAATCCTCACATTAAAAGGATACACAGGAGCTCAGTGTTATCTCATAAGAAAGAGTGTATTAAAAAAGAAACTGAAATAATAGACGAGACAATCGAATTAAAGGGAATAGGCGGAATAAAATTGCACGCCCTTTGCAAGATAATGCTAGAAATCGAAACTCCCGCAGTAAACGTAAAACATGGATTTTTCATAATAGACGGCACAGTAGCATTGGAAGGAGACGGTATCCTAAGCATGGATTTTATGCGCGAACACAACGTCGACATATTGAACGGAAAATATACAAAAATATTCGGCCCATGGTACCTATGGTCAATGGTACAAAGGGAATTAAATTACCCCCTCGCACAGAAAAATATTATAAACGAAAACATTAACAGCGAACGTAGGATGCGTCGCAGCAAAAGCAATACGACCAGGAGTCAAAATAGGACAAAGTTTCGCAATTCCGACTGGAAACTCCTCTCTCGTAATTGTACGAAATTCTTGCGACCAAGAAATTGAGATCGACAGGCCAACGGTGGAAATAGAAGAAATTGAAGTGGACAAATCAATAAATGAAACGAAGGAAATAAATACCCTCAGCAAGGAAGATAGGATCAAACGTCGAAAAAAATATGGAAAGAGGTTAAGGGAACCGCAAACTTGAATAAAGAAGAAAATGTTGCAAAACTTGGATATACGAACATAGTCAAACATCGCATAAATGTCCCAGCAGGAACGACAACTGTAAAAATTCGTCCGTACACATTAACAAAAGTACACAAACAAGAAGTCATGCAGTAAGCCAAAGAAATGTTAAAAGACGAAATAATCCGACCGAGCAAGAGCACATGGAATGCTCCTCTAATCATCGTTTCAGAGAAAGCCGACGCGGAAGACAACGTCTGAAAAGGAGTGGTACTGTATTTCAGGAAGCTACACGAAGCAACAGAAGGTGACTCGTACCCGTTACCCAATATCACAAAAATAATGGATTAGTTGGGACGCGCCAAATATTTTACGACCCTCGATTTGGCATCAGGATTTCATCAGATACCGATGGCCGTACTCTGAACAAGGCCGAAACAAATTATTCAACAACGGAAAAGGAAATGTTGGCAATAATTTGTGCAGTAACTGAGTTCCGACAACAGATTTATGGAACAAAATTTACAGTGGTCACAAATCATAAGCCACTCACCAGGCTCTTTAATGTAAAAGACCCAGGCTCCCGATTGATGCGATGGTGCATCAAGTTAGAGGAGTTCGACTATACCATCGACTACAAAGCTGGAAAGTGGAATACAAACGCAGACGCGCCGAGTAGAATATATGTGTTAGTGACGACGCGCCGAGCAGCTGAGACCGCGGTACGTCGTGAAAGAGAGCGCGGAAAGAAGGACAACGCCACGAATAGCCGCACAAAGAGGAGAGGCTAAGTATACGGCTTACCGGGCTATGAGGCCCCACGTGGAGAAAGAGTCACCTATGGAAGCGCGGCACCGGGGGAATCTCCCCGTGAGTTAGAAGAGTCGCGACGCTCGAATACGAGCGAGAGTAACGAAGAAAATTGCAGCATTGGCAGATCCACTCCAGGCAAGGGAGCCCGAGCGAAAATCATACCAGAACACCGCGGTGCCCCTCTGGGTGGGCCCCAATGCAACGCTCCGAACAAGGTTGGCCACGGTCAGCCGGGCCAGCGAAAGCGTGGTAGGCCGAGAAATATAATGGAAGACTCTGCGGACACTGGAAGGGAACGCCCACACGGGAGGACGATGACCCATACGGGTGAAAGGAAACTTCCCCCGGCAAAGGAGGACCAAGCCCGAGCAAAAAAGAGGCAGAGCAAGCGCAAGAGTCAAGCGCGAGTGAGATAGCGAGTGACAGTGAGACAGAGAGAGAAAATATAAATCAGGCATGCCGAAGCGCGAGAGAGCACGGTATAATACTTCAAGAGTACCACGACGCTCCCCTCGGAGAACATCCAGGCTTGAAAAGAATGATTCAGTGAATTAAAACAAAGTATAACTGGGCTGGATTGAAGAAAGATATACAAGACTATGTATCATCATGCGATAAATGCCAAAGGGACAAAATTACGAGACACAAGACCGCACCCATGGTAATTATCGACACGGCTGAAAGAGCTTTTGAAAAATGTGCAGTCGACATAGTAGGACCTCTACCTGAGACCGAAGTAGGACATAAATATGTCCTAACTTCGCAAGATTTGTCAACAAAATATAGCACAGCCATCCCACTAAAACATCAAGAGGCTAAACAAGTATAAGGGGAGTAATGAAGCGATTTCACATTTATATATATTTTTAATATAATATTATACATGAAATCTGAAATACCTCCATGCCTCACCTCGTTCGATTTAACGATACTATTCCTTTTCTTTTTTAAAAAACCGCAAGTAACCCCTAGCACAATGGTTAGCGTACGTACATTAGGGGTAGAAGTAGCTAGGTTGGCTGAGGTTGAGGTCGCGTATTAACGATAAAATTTATATATATATATATATATATAAATTTTATCGTTAATACGTGACCGTGATACGTGATATATATATATATATATATATATATATATATATTAGGTGTAGTAAAAAGAAATCCATTATTTTTGCAATAGATGGCTTTAGTAATCTGTATCTCGCATTGTATAAGTGCGATCGGATTACGCTAGACGGCGTTAGAAAGATAAGATTTCGTACTAAAATAAACATCTCAGACAGTTTTGTGATTGCTTGACTCAATATTGTTTGAGCGCGCGTCAAAGATGGCCACCAGCAAAGTGAAAATACGCCATATTTTACAGTTTTTCTTCGATAAAGGCGAAAACGCAAGCCAGGCGACTGAAAATGTGAATACTGTTTATGGTTCTGATACTGTAACAGCGAATCACGCGCAATTTTGGTTTAGTCGATTCCGTTCCGGTAATTTTTATGTCAAAGATGCACCACGCTCTGGAAGGCCAATTGTCGAAAATGTCGATAAAATAATGGAAATCGTCGAGTCCGACCGTCATGTAAGCACTGTTTCGATTACCCAGGAGCTAAACATTGCACAAAAAACCGTTTGGAACCACTTGAATAAGGCTGGATACAAAAAGAAGTTCGATGTATGGGTGCCACACGAGTTAACGCAAAAAAACCTCATGGACCGAATTTCCATCTGCGAATCGCTGCTGAATAGCAACAAAATCGACCCATTTCTGTAGCGGATGGTGACTGGTGATGAAAAGTGGGTCACTTACGACAACGTCAAGCGAAAACCGTCGTGGTCGAATCGCTGTGAGCCGGCGCAAACGGTGGCCAAGCCGGGATTGACGGTCAGGAAGATTTTGCTGTGTGTTTGGTGGGATTGACAGGGAATCATCTACTATGAGCTGCTCCCCTACGGCCAAATTCTTAAGTCGGACCTGTACTGTCAACAATTGGATCATCTGAAGGAAGCAATCGCCCAGAAGCGGCCAGCTTTGGCGAATAGGAGAGGAATTGTGTTCCATTAGGACAACGCCAGGCCTCACGCATCGATAGTGACTCGCCAGAAGCTCCGGGAGCTTGGTTGGGAGGTTCTTATGCATCCACCGTATAGTCCGGATCTGGCACCAAGTGATTACAACCTGTTCCTGTCTATGGCGAATGATTTTGCTGGTGAAAAATTCGCCTCAAGAGAAGCCTGTGAAAATCGACTGTCCCAGTTTTTTGCCAATAGGGACGAGGGTTTCTATGAGAAAGGCATAATGAAATTACCTTTAAAATGGCAATAAGTTATCAATCAAAACGATGCATATTAGACCTAAATCGAATAATTCTAACTATGCAAAAATAATGGATTTCTTTTGACTGCACCTTATATATATATATGTGTGTGTGCGCGCGCGCGTGTGTGTGTGTGTGTGTGTGTGTGCGCGCGCGTGCGTGCGTGCGTGCGTGTGTGTGTGTGTGTGTGTGTGTGTACAGGGTGATTCATAATAACCTGTACACCCGGAACTGGCGGGTTCAGACGGGTCCCCCGAGTCTAACTGACAAGGTTTTTTTTTTCCTTCCAATAGTTTTCAAATGGGAGCGATTAGAATTTTGGCGTTCGAAGGATTGTTGTAGTCTGCCCTTAACGACGACGCCACTCGAGCGCTGAGTCTGAGTGCGAGATACGTAGCAGACTACGAGCAAAGTAGATAGGCATCTGTCTCGCTTGCCCGGTGAATTTGACGTTTCGTGTATCGTCTGCTATTTTTTTCTATCATCGTGGGTATCAAGTTTAGAGAGCGAGTTGAGCGGCACGAAATCAAGCGGCTGAGCGTGGTTTGTTTTTCCGGATGTCTTCGATTCCTATTTGTCGCACTTTCATTCGCTTTCATTTAATAAGCGTCTGTTATCGTCTATCTCTCATTAATCAATATCTATCTCCTCTCTCACCCTCTTCTATTTTTGCGCAATTTTTTGTTTTCCCGTCTATTCTCTCTCGTCGACTCTGACAAGGTTAATTTTGAATTTTTATTCTAATTTCAGTTATTAAACTTAGAATTAAGATTGAAAATAAATATAAAAATAAAAATTATTTACTTATTTATTATGTAGGGCTTATTACCTCAAAATAAGATGAATTTTATTTTGACGTAACAAGCCCCGAGACTTGTGAGATGCGTTACTAAAATGGAGCCTGAGTAATTATCCGCTGACACCAAGAGAATAAAGATGAAATCGATGCTTTGAACGGTTTTAACATATTCTACCGAACATTGCTAAGATCATTCGCCCAAATTTGTTTTCGATTTCATCTTATTTCCGGTCAGAGCAAACGGAGCGTTTAAACGGTGCTAGAAGACACCAATTTAATCCCGGAATTGTTCTCTGCGGGACGAAAATGAAATCAACTCCCGGCTCGATGTTTCGGCATGAGTTGTAACCCTCTTCGAACGTACTCATCATTTGACTTATCGATTTCATTTTATGTTGAAAAAATAAACCCCGAGGCGTCTGAGGTGCGTTACCGAAACGGAGCCTGAGTCATTTTTCGCTTGTACCAAGAGAATAAAGATGAAATCGAAGCTTCGAACGATTTTCGTATATTCTACCGGATATTCCTAAGATCATTCGCCTGAATTCGTTTTCGATTTCATCTTATTTCTGGTCAGCGCGAACGGAGCGTTCCACCGGAACTAGAAGACACGAATTTAATTCCGGAATTGTTCTCTACGGGACAAAGATAAAATCAACGTCTGGCTCGATGTTTTGGTATCAGTTGCAACCCTCTTTGAACGTACTCATCATTGAATTTATCGATTTCATTTTATTTTGAAGAAACAAATCCCGAGACGTGTTAGGTGCGTTACCGAAATGGAGTCTGAGTCATTATCCGCTCGCACCAAGAGAATAAAGATGAAATCGATGCTTCGAAGGGTTTTTGCATATTCTACCAGACATTGC
Source organism: Ophion ventricosus (assembly GCA_963932345.1). Classification (NCBI taxonomy): domain Eukaryota; kingdom Metazoa; phylum Arthropoda; class Insecta; order Hymenoptera; family Ichneumonidae; genus Ophion; species Ophion ventricosus. Next base: position 8,375,719 of record OZ010720.1, read on the forward strand.
TAAGATCATTCGCCTAAATTTTTTTTCGATTTCATCTTATTTCTGGTCAGCGCGAACGGAATGTTCCACCGGTGCTAGAAGACACGAATCTAATCTCGGAATTGTTCTCTACGGGACAAAGATGAAATCAACGTTTGGCTCGATTTTCCGACACGCGTTGTAACCCTCTTTGAATGCACACATCATTGAATTGATCGATTTCATTTTTATTTCGGTAAAAAGCCCCGAGACGTCTGAGGTGCGTTACCGAAACGGAGCCTGAGTCATTTTCCGCTCGCACCAAGAGAATAAAGATAAAATCGATGCTTCGAACGATTTTCGTATATTCTACCGGATATTCCTAAGATCATTCGCCCAAACTCATCTTCGATTTCATCTCATTTCCGGCCAAAGCGGAAATGTCATTTTTGTCCCGTAGAGAATAATTCCGCGATTAAATTCTTGTCTTCAAGCACCGGCGAAGCGCTCCGTTCGCGCTGACCAAAAATAAGATGAAATCGAAAATGAATTCGGGCGAATGATCTTAGGAATATCCGGTAGAATATACGAAAATCGTTCGAAGCTTCGATTTCATCTTTATTCTCTTGGTGCGAACGGAAAATGACTCGGGGCTTTTTACCGAAAAATAAAATGAAATCAATGAATTTAATGATGAGTGCGTTCGAAGAGGGTTACAACTCGTATCGGAAAATCGAGACAGACGTTGATTTCATCTTTGTGCCGTAAAGAACAATTCCGGGATTAAATTCGTGTCTTCTAGCACCGGTGGAACGTTTCGTTCGCGCTGACCAAAAATAAGATGAAATCGAAAAAAAATTTGGGCGAAAGATCTTAGCAATGTCTGGTAGAATATGCAAAAACCCTTCGAAGCATCGAAAAATCGATAAATTCAATGATGAGTACATTCGAAGAGGCTTATAACTCGTGTCGAAACATCGGGCCAGACGTTGATTTCATCTTTGTCCCGTAGAGAACAATTCCGGGATTAAATTCGTGTCTTCTAGCACCGGTGGAACGCTCCGTTCGTGCTGACCAGAAATGAGGTGAAATCGAAAACGAATTTGGGCGAATGATCCTAGGAATATCCGGTAGAATATACGAAAACCGTTTGAAGCTTCGATTTCATCTTTATTCTCTTAGTGCGAGCGGAAAATGACTGAGGCTGCGTTTCGGTAACGCACCTCAGCCGTCTCAGGGATTTTTACCGCAAAATAAAATGAAATCAATAAATTCAATGATGAGTACGTTCGAAGAGGGTTACAACTCGTTTCGGAAAATCGAGCCAGACGTTGATTTCATCTTTGTCCCGTAGAGAACAATTCCGGGTTAAATTCGTATCTTCTAGCACCGGTGGAACGTTCCGTTCGGGCTGACCAGAAATAAGATGAAGTCGAAAAAAAATTTGGGCGAATGATCTTAGCAATTTCTGGTAGAATATGCAAAAACCCTTCGAAGCGTCGATTTCATGTTTATTCTCTTGGTGCGAGCGGATAGTGACTCAGACTCCATTTCGGTAACGCACCTGATACGTCTCGGGATGTGTTTCTTCAAAATAAAATGAAATCGATAAATTCAATGATGAGTACGTTCGAAGGGGGTTACAACTGGTACCAAAACATCGAGCAAGACGTTGATTTCATCTTTGTCCCGTAGAGAACAATTCCGGGATTAAATTCGTGTCTTCTAGCTCCGGTAGAACGCTCCGTTCGCGGTGACCAAAAATAAGATGAAATCGAAAATGAATTCGGGCGAATGATCTTAGGAATATCCGGCAGAATATACGAAAATCGTTCGAAGCTTCGATTTCATCTTTATTCTCTTGGTACAAGCGGAAATGACTCAGGCTCCGTTTCGGTAACGCACCTCAGACGCCTCGGGGGTTATTTTTTCAACATACAATGAAATCGATAAGTCAAATGATGAGTACGTTCGAAGAGGATTACAACTCATGCCGGAACATCGAGCCAGGAGTTGATTTCATTTTCGTCCCGCAGAGAACAATTCCGGGATTAAATTGGTGTCTTCTAGCACCGGTTAAACGCTTCGTTCGCTCTGACCGGAAATAAGATGAAATCGAAAACAAATTTGGGCGAATGATCTTAGCGATGTCCGGTAGAATATGTTAAAACCGTTCACAGCATCGATTTCATCTTTATTCTCTTGGTGTCAGCGAATAATTACTCAGGCTCCATTTTAGTAACGCATCTCACAAGTCGCGGGCCTTGTTACGTCAAAATTAAATTCATCTTATTTTGAGGTAATAAGCCCTACATAATAACTAAGTAAATAATTCTTATTTTTATATTTATTTTCAATCTTAATTCTAATTTTAATAACTGAAATTAGAATAAAAATTAAAAATTAACCTTGTCAGAGTCGACAAGAGAGAATAGACGGGAAAACAAAAAATTGCGCAAAAATAAAAGAGAATGTGAGAGGAGACAGATATTGATTAATGAGAGATAAACGATAACAGACGCTAATTAAATCAAAGCGAATGAAAATGCGACAAATAGGAATCGAAGACATCCGGAAAAACAAACCACGCTCAGCCGCTCTATTTCGTGCCGCTCAACTCGCTCTCTGAACTTGCGTACCCACGATGACAGAAAAAAATAGCAGACGATACATGAAACGTCAAATTCACCGGGCAAGCGAGACAGACGGCTATCTACTTCGCTCGTAGTCTGCTACGTTTCTCGCACTCAGACTCAGCGCTCGAATGGCGTCGTCATTAAGGGCAGACTACAACAATCCTTCGAACGCCAAAATTCTAATCGCTCCCATTTGAAAACTATGACTGACTCGCTTCAGAACTCGGTTTTAGGACGGACAACTCGGTAAACACTATGTCGAAGTTACATAAGACTTTATTGACGGACAGAGGTTCGTTGTGGTTACAATTTTGAAGACTTACTGACTATTCTAGCCTAGAGAGGAGGCATTTTATAGAGGTAGATTGGGGGGAAATCGGAGTAGTGGGAGAAAGGGCCTACGTGACGTTTGGGGGCTGGCCCAGAGTTTTCCAGGAAACGCAGCTGCACCGCGTGGGAACTACAAACGTTTGCTTCGGGAAAAGAATGTGGTCTTTCCTAGTGTTATCTACAGAGGGCTTCGTGAGAATGTGAAGTGATCGGGCGGATGTAATAAATTGAGAAAGGAAAATCGAAGGATGGGAAAACGGGCAACGAAAGAATTTCGGGCTACGTTACACCTCCCCCTAAGTTAAGAAAATTCATAAGAGGGAGAATGAATTTTCTTCAAGCCTTAATATTGGAAGATCTGCGACGCCCGGCCGACCTTACTGATTTAGGACTATCTCGTTGGATTATATCTAGAACGGTACATTCGTCAATATCGTGATTAATCTGATAATTCGCTCGCTCGCTATTCTGATGAAAACAGTTATTGTAAACATTTATACATGGACAACAAGTTGCTTTAAACAAGTTTTTGAACACATTAAACAGACGTCCACACAATCCACACTTTGCAAATAAAAATAACATTACAATCAGAGTACACCCGTAAGCTAAGTATAGGAGGGTATCTTGTGCTGTCTGAAACAGCGTTTTTGTTCTCTTATGTTGTCCAATTCTTTCAGCTTTCTCGGAGATCTCATCCAAAGTTTGTCCTAGTTATGGGTGTTGATCTCGGTGAGGTCCACGTAGTTGACTATAGTCCAACTTTAGTGGAAGAACATCACTCCGCCCAGGTGTTCCAGGTATACAGCTCCTTCAAGGGGTTCCACCTCTAGTTCTTTGGATGTAGCGTGATTTATCAAAAGGGGAAGAAGCAACAGCAACATGATGCCTGCAGAGAATTTTAATTAGTTTGTATGATAAGGCTTTAACTTGTTAACGTGAACTAGCTTTCTTCTGTTATTGAACAATATTTCATAATTGACGTCCGATGTCTGTTCTAAAATGATGGCAGGCCCTTCCCATTTTAGGGCAAGTGGCGTCTTGTCTCTCTCTTGAGCGACGAGGACTTCGTCGCCTTTTGCGAAGATGGGTACAGTACAATGTATGCGAGCGTCCTGGACTGCCTTGTAGTGTTCTTTTGTAGCGATTAGATTGTCGCGTCCTCTTTTTACGATGCGTTCTTGATCAGCACGAAGTAGTAATCAATCGTCAGGTTTGTCCGTTGAACTGGAAGGTTATTCGGGATATTAGGTTTTCTCCCGAATTGCATTTCGAACGGTGTTAATCCTGTCCCTTCGTGCTTCGCTGTGTTATGTGCCATGGAAACAAACTTCAATTTTTTGTCCCAGTCTTCCTGATTGTCGTATATTAATGCTTTAATTTGTTCTTTAATCGGTCCGTGTGCTCGTTCAAGGCTTCCGTTACTTTGAGGATGAAATGATGTTGCTGTCATGTGCGAGATCTTGAAGAGTTTTTCCAGATGTTTGAATGTCTGGCTAATAAAATTTCGTCTGCCGTCTGTTAATATGACCTTTGGAGCGCCGTGGATGTAAATGAAATTTTCGACGAGCACTGTTACCGTTGTCTGGGCATCCTGTGCCTTTAAGGGTATGAGTGTTATAAATTTTGTCAGCTGATCCTGGACTGACAGGATGTATTTGTGACCCTCATACGTTTCGGGTAATGGTCCTACAAGATCGAGAGCGATCTTTTCATTTGGTTTTTCCGACGTGTCCGTAATGATTGCCTCTGCTCGAGGTTGCATTCGTACGAGCTTGACCCTCTGGCACGTGTCGCATTTACGAACATAATCTTCGATGTCTCATTGCAAGTTAGACCAGGTAGCAACAGCCCTAACCCGGTCAAGAGTTTTTGCTACTCCAAAATGTCCCGTAGCTTTTGTACCATGGTACTGCTTTATAATTTCCGTACGCTCTTCTTCCGTACCCGGTTCGTAGAGTTCGGTGTCGTACAGGTAAAGAAAAGGTCGTTCTCTTCTCTTTGACCAAATAAATGCGATCATGTGTTTAATTCTCATTTTCCTCACTGGATTCTCGTTTAAGTGTTTGCATCCCAAATAAATCTTCGTTGGTTCTAAGATTGTTAGTAGCTTGTTAGCTAACACGTTGTACCATTCGACTTCGTCGGCTGTGAAATCAAGGTGCAATTCTTCTTCAGTATTTCCCGGGCGATCCGTGATTATTATCTTTGGAATATCTTTAGACGGTATTTCCTCTAAAATCTGAGGAACTTGAGAAATTTCTTTCATTAATTCAAATTCAATGTAAAAAGGGAATTCTTCGTCTTCCGTTTCTTGATTATCTTCGGAGTTATTACTTTCTTCTGCAACGTTGATTTCTTCTTGATTTTCTGATTCTTCATTCGAAAGATTGTTACATTTCCTCTGACGTGTAGATATCGCATATATTCGTGATAATGCGTCGGCGTTCGTATTTAATGTTCCTTTTTTTATAAATTGCATCGTACTCATATTCCTCGATTTTTAGACGAAGTCTCATCAAACGACTATTTGTTGGAGGATTAGAGGTTTTAAGAATCCATATAAGCGGCTTGTGGTCCATAACGATTTGAAATTTCTTTCCGTACAAATATTGTCGGAAGTGTTTTACAGCCCAGGCTATTGCCAACATTTCCTTTTTAGTCGTTGAGTAGCGTTGTTCGGCCTTGTTTAGGGTGCGTGATGCGTAGGCCACGGGTCGGTCTTTTCCGAGATATCCCTGAGATAACACGGCGCGTATCGCATGGTTACTAGCGTTCGTGGTGAGGATAAAGGATTCTTTAAAATCCGGATACTGTAGAACTGGCGATGTTGTCAACGCTGCTCGTAATAGATTGAATGATTGTTCCTGTTGGTCTGTCCACGACCATGATGTTTCTTTCTTCAAGAGTTCTGTCAGTGGCTTCGCTAGGTTGCTAAAGTCTTTTATAAATTTCCGGTAATATCCAGCCAGTCCCAAAAATTGCTTGACTTGCTTCTGATCCTTTGGTCTAGGGAAATTCTGGACTGCTTCTGTTTTCTTCGGATTGGGTTTTACCCCTTCTTCCGAAATTACGTGTCCCAAAAATTCAAGTTCCGGTCGTAGAAATTCGCACTTGTCTGGCTGTGACTTTAAATCTGACTCGCGAAGTCGGGTCAACACGTCGATTAGTTTCTTATTATGCTCTTCAAGTTTTCGTCCATAAATTATTATGCCGTCTAAGTATACGAAGCATGTATTTCCTATTAATCCTCGTAATGCGTTATTCATCATGCATTGAAATGTTGCAGGCGCGTTCTTTAATCGAAACGGCATCCTGTTATAATGGCAATGACCTGATGGTGTAGAAAATGCCGTTTTTTGTTTATCCCGTTCGTCCATCGGGATTTGGTGGAATCCTGAGGCTAGATCAAACGCGGAGAAGTATTTTGTTCGACCCAATTGATCCGATATTTCGTCAATGCATGGGAGAGGGTAGGCATCGTGAGTTGTCTTTTCGTTTAATTTTAGGAAATCGATCACAATCCTCCATTTTTGTTTTCCCGATGCATCTGATTTCTTTGGTACAACCCAGATAAGTGAATTGTACGGAGAGTCGCTTGGCTCTATTAATTTATTTTCTAACATTTCGTTTACTTGTCTGTCGATCTCTTCTTTGTGAACTGGAGGGTACCTGTACTGTTTAGTATTTACAGGTGTATCATCGGTCGTAACGATGCGATGTTTTACTGTCTTTGTACCTGACAGTGGGTCTCCAGGTAAAGCAAATACGTCCGGGAAGTTACGGACGATGTCCCAGACCTTTTCGGCCTGGTCTGGCGGAACGTGTCCGAGTCTAACGTTCTCCTTCAGTGCGAGCATACGTTCAACGGAATTCGTACTAATAGTGTTAACACGAACTGCATCCTTCGGTGCGTCTTGGCGCTCCTCCTCAGATAAACAGGCGATTTCCTCGAAAGGGGTGCCTTGCAGTTGGTCAATCATGAAGGTTATCGGTTCTTCCGAGTCATTCATAACTGGCACTCGGGCTTCGTAGTCTTTGGCTTCAAAGACGCAAGGAATCATTGTTTCTGGATTATTTTCTCCCGTGACGGCCATGCCGTTTTCAATATTAGTGCGAACATTAATGAAATAGATAGTTCGCGGCGGAATCGTAACTGAAAGCTTTTCAAACTCAAATCGTTCATTATCAAACATTAAATAATTTTCTCTTCCGATTCCGATATGTGTCTGATATTTTTCCTAAATGGAATGCCGATTAATCCGTCTTTTTCTAAAGGAAAGTCATTTGGAATAACGTGGAAAATGTGACTCTTCCCTTGAAATTCTTGTCGTGCAGCAAACAAGGATTCGTGACGTTCATTACCCATGGAAAACGGTGTCCTGATGTTTCGATTTATTCGTGATCCTAACGTCAGCATGCTGATTTTGATTAGGTTTATAGCTGACCCTGTGTCTAGAAGGAAACTGCCTACTCTGCTGGATGTTCTTGTGGGAAGTTTGACTACTCGTTTAGCGGATCCGATAGTGTTGACTCGTGGGATTTTTCTTGTATCGTTATAATTCTTTCCTCTTCCGGTATGTAATTGACCGTTGTTCGCGTTGGTTGGTGGTTGCGAGATTATCCGCCTTGCAAAACCGATTGTTGTGGTTGCCACGATCTGTGAGACGATTGTGTGTCGTACAATTTCTTTCGGCAATCGCGATCAACGTGTCCTATCTTATTACAGTACCGGCAAACGACTGGTGGGCGCTGTGTATTTGGAAAGGCCCCCGGTAATTTATGGAGTGGCGCCTTGCGGGTGTCCAAGCTACCTGCGTTTTTGTCGGTGATGCTAAGATTACGCGTCATCATTTCTCGCGTGTAGTCGTAGACCTCAGCTGCTTGTGCCTTAGCAATGGCCATACGGATATTTTCGGGTTTCTGTGCGCGTACCTCTATCGAAATTTCCCTCTTCAATCCTAGCAGATACTGGTCAAGACCCTGTTGTCGTTCGTAATCTATTATGAAGCGCCTCCGCACTTCGTCCGGCGTAGAATTAGCCAAAACAGCCAAGACTTGGTTTTGGACCTCCAAAAATCTATTGGTGAATTTCGAGACTGATTCGTTTTTTTGTTGTAACATACGCGACCTTTTGTCTCTCCAAACGCTGACTGGTTGTAAATTCCCAAAGAGTATTCGCAAACACTCGTATAATTTTTCGTACGAGTTCGTTTCGTATTCTTGAATTTCTCTTGCGGCATCTCCAATTATTTTCTTTACGATTATTAAGCGTCTAAGATAGTCTGATCGGTGTACTTGATAACGAACGTCTTCGATGGAGGCGATAAATGCTTCTACCCCGATATTTTTTCCATCAAATTCGCGTATTAATTCTAGCGCTTCTTTTGGCGATATTTCTTCGTAACTGTCGTCTGACACGGCACTAGGAGGACGTGGTGCCTCATTCTTCATTGGCAATGACGTATTAAAGTCGCTGGCTTTATTAAGTGCGCTTTTAATCGCTGCGTTTACGTGTGATGTCACCATTTCGTTTAGATCCACGGAGTCAGTCTCAGAGTCGGTGTTAATTTTCGTAGGTTCTCGATAAAGAGTGAATGAGTTTTTACTCACCGATTTTCTTTGTGGATCCAGTTCAATTTGTGTTGTCTCTCGTAACTTCTGCGTGTCGTTGATCGATCCTATGTTCCCAGCGTTGATAGTCAGTGGACCCTACACTTAGCACCAGTTGTGATGTCGGGACGGAGATTTTCTTAAGTTATTTAATTCGCGGAAGGAGTGACTGACTCGCTTCAGAACTCGGTTTTAGGACGGACAACTCGGTAAATACTATGTCGAAGTTACATAAGACTTTATTGACGGACAGGGGTTCGTTGTGGTTACAATTTTGAAGACTTACTGACTATCCTAGCCTAGAGAGGAGGGATTTTATCGAGGTCGATTAGGGGGAAATCGGAGTAGTGGGAGAAAGGGCCTACGTGACGTTTGGCGGGTGGCCCAGAGTTTTCCAGGAAACGCAGCTGCACCGCGTGGGAACTACAAACGTTTGCTTCGGGAAAAGAATGTGGTCTTTCGTAGTGTTATCTACAGAGGGCTTCGTGAGAATGTGAAGTGATCGGGCGGATGTAATAAATTGAGAAAGGAAAATCGAAGGATGGGAAAACGGGCAGCGAAAGAATTTCGGGCTACGTTACAATATATATATATGTGTGTGTGTGTGTGTGTACACACACACACTATACAGCTATGTGTGAATGGAATTATAAGATATACATTATTGAGTGATTCGAAAATCAAATTTTTTAATAACATTATATATTTTTATTTTACATTAATAACATACAAATATATTTTTAAGCTAAATTTAAAACTGTAATATCTTTAATAACAGAATAAAAAATACAAGGAAAAAATCCAATCACATTATATATTTTTATTTTACAATGTAAATATAAAAGTAGACGTATGGTGAATTTAAAACTAAAATATTTTCAATGGCCGAATAATAACGAATTGGAATTTAAAAAAATATTTATGAAATAAAAGCGATACAAAAAGATCAAAAAAATATGAGTAAGTCGACCATTGATAAAAACACCTCATCCAAAAAATCAACTAGAAAAGTTGCATTTTTTGTATGTATTGCGTACTAAACCTGTGCGCAAAACGTTAGTTGGAAGGATTGTACTTTAGGAGTACATTGCGTACAAATTTTCTAATTACCGATAGAAATTCAGGAACTGAGTTTACAGGAGGTTACGCAGTATCCCCTGAGAAGTACGTTGCCATGACAAGCGTTAGTATTTTATTCGCAGTTGGTTCTTCTATTTTTTGTTAATAGTATCGTCAGCGATCAGATACGCTACAGCGATCGACGATTCGGCTACGTACGCCACAATTCGTGGGGAGGCTCCACTGGTCGACATCAGATATTCCGTAGAGTCCAGTTGCCGTAAATATTTATATAGATAAACGCAGATCTACGTTTTCTAACGTCATAGCACATAATCGTGGTGATTGTATTGTAGGTACTTCTTTAACGATGAAAATAGGCGTACCTACTTTTTTTTGCACTTTGACTGTTAGCGATGAGCATAATTTCGTCAAAATATCAAGTTTTGACCGATCGTCCTGCAGTTCACTTTTAAAGTAGCCAGCGAGTTTGTCGAACATATGGTCAATTTTGGCTTGCATTCCCTCCTCGTTGAAGTCCAGGAGAGTTCGAAATTCATATGTAATCTAGAAAAAAAATGAACATTTCCCCACATTATAATATATACGGGATGTTTGGCACATAGATCGAGAACATTTTTCGGGGGATTGGGGGGGGGGGTCATTTTCTAACTTTTCATCCATAGCCCCTATGTTCTAAGTGCCACGGTAACGATTTTATTCGTCTTTTTTTTGATTACCCGAAACTTCGCCTTTAAATCGTTATAATTTTTTTCATTTGTGGCTGTAATAGCACAAAATATTTTTTTTTTGTATTCTGCAATGTATGTCCATTAAAAATAAATAATTTTTTGATACAATTGGCTTTAAGAGAATTACTCATGAGCTTCTAAAGTCTTTAAAAATGTGTAAATGTGTGAAAAATGTCAACTTTTACATTCATTATAAAAAAACTAAAAGCTATTTTGAACTTAGCTTTGTTTTAAAAACTTCTCTAGTTTATACCCTTTCCAACGGTATGCTACATATCACAGAAATTATTCATTAGGTGGTCAAAATAAGAGATACTAGTTTGCCAGGGTCAGGGTTAAGAAAAGACTTTGTATGTTCCCGATGTTTTTTTTTTAAATTAAACTTGAGTTATAAACTTTGCCCAAATAAACTTTTTTTACTCCGTATGCATGCAACAAACGTTGTTTGCAAAATTCGATTTAACCATACGTGCAGTCTTTGCATAGAACCAGTAACCTTCAATTTCTATGCCTAATAAAAGTAAGACACTAATCACTTTTCCACTGCATACCGAGGCTACGCAAGGAATTATTCTAGTGTAACGAGTCTACGCAAGGAATTATTCTAGCGTAACCAGTCGACGCAAGGAATTATTCTAGCGTAACCAGTCTACGCACGGAATTATTCTAGCGTAACCAGTCTACGCACGGAATTATTCTAGCGTAACGAGTCTATGCAAGGAATTATTCTAGCGTAAACAGTCTATGCAAAGAATTATTCTAGCGTAACCAGTCTACGCGAGGAATTATTCTAGGGTAACCAATCTACGCAAGGAATTATTCTAGCGTAACCAGTTTACGCAAGGAATTATTCTAGCGTAACCACCAGTCTATGCAAGGAATTATTCTAGCGTAGCCAGTCTACGCAAGGAATTATTTTAGCGTAATCAATCTACTCAACGAATTATTCTAGCGTAACCAGTCTATGCGAGAAATTACTATGTATCATCAATTTAAGCAAGGAATTACTGTGCAAAGACTCATTAGGCAGTATATGACTCACATTTTCATTAACAGCAAAACAATAATAGTCTTGAAATTACCATTATAATAGTTGACAAATTCTGCCATAACCTGTGTACGCCTTCGATGATCCCGTCGATGCATGTCTGGCTAACCTTGCAATTTTCCCGGATGTGAATCAAAAACTGAGTACTGCACCATTCCAGACGATCGCGTGGTGGTATATTTGGCTCTATAAATATCAACATTTTGTAAATGTCACTTCGAAGAGCGTGGAGAAAACCCAAACTTCGATTCTACATTACTTCGTACAAAACTATAGTACTATTATGAGTTTATATGAATAACAAGTTAAATAAAAGCTTGCAATAATTTAATATTTACTCACCTTTTCCTTCAAACGTATCGACCCCTCGTTTTGTCGAATGAAAGGCGTTTGCGTTCTAATCTCGTTGTCGGGACGCTTCCGGGCCACGTGTCGTTTGTAGTTTTTCCATTTTTTGAAAACTGTACGGGACGCGGCCTCAACGCACTTAATTTTCAGTCGAGGGTCATGTTTGTGATATTTTACGATGTGATGGAGCCAAAACTTATGTATTTCGCTTTTAAAATAACACATTTCGCACTTGAAAATCTCTTTCACACGTCCGTCTATGATAGCGAGGTTATAAACAATCGCCATATTGTGAAATCAACTCACTTGATGCGTGTTGTTTGCGGTACACGCGTGCAAGTGAGTTGTTTTCTGACGCTTTGTGCGACGAAATGTGTCGTTCGCGTCGCGTGCACCTGCATCAAGTGTGTTGTTCCGACAAAAATGGGATGATTCAACACGCTTTATGTGTGTTACAGTAAGTGTGTTCTCCGGCAACATGTTAAAATCGTGTTGATGCCAAGAATGCTATAAAGCGTGTTGTTTCAACACGGCAAAATATGTAAAACGCATTGTTTCAAAACATTAACCAGGTTCTACACACGTTGTAAGCGTGTTGTGTCTTGTTTCAACACACTGACAACACGCTTATTTTTTACAGTATATGCACCGCATTAGCGGATTCCGTCAAAAATATGGAAAAGAAAATAAAAAGCGAAGTAGAAGCGATCTACGATATTATGGGAACATAAAAAAAGATTTTTAAGAGAGGATTAATCAATGGATCAGGGTGAATAATAAAATCAATAACGGGTAATTTAGATGCAGATGACGTTCGGAAAATAAATGATCAAATTAACGAAATAACAAGAAAACAAAAAACGACCGATGATGTGCTACAAGAAAATATACAAATTCAAAAATCTACGATCGAAATGTTCAATCGAACTACGAACCGTTACATAGCTAACGAAGATTCCCTAAGACGAAAAGTTCCAGAATTACAACACTGTGTAACTAACTTAGTAATGGATATTTTTACACGACAAAAACTTGATGAAAAATTGACTGCAATTAGCGTAATCGTAGAATCATTATTAAACGATATACGTCTACTAGAGAATTTCCTAGTAGGATTTCCAAAGGGAATAGTTAACCCTACCATATTGTCACCTAGACAATTGGCAGCGTACCTGAAAGAGGCATTACCGCACCTGCCACAGGGGCTTGATTTTCCAACTTCAGTTGAACGCTAGAAAATGAACGACCTATTAAAGGTCACGGAAATAGGCTCCTATTGTAGCAAAAGCACCTTAGTATTAGTTCTGAGAATACCTTTAATCGAAAACATCGAATTTGGCGTTAACAAAGTCTATCCTTTGCTCGTACGAGTAGAACAAAATATTTTTAAATTCATAGAAACCTCAATGAAATTTGTAATAGTCAATCGAGAACAGAGGGATTATTTAAGGGTAAACGAAAACGAATTAGCGGCATGTATAAAAAAGAATGATCAATATTACTGTCATTCAAAACACGCGAGACAAGTAATACAATCTGTGCCACCGTGCGAAATAACAACATTTATAGGAAAAAATCCCAGGCGTATTAAATTGTACTCGTCGCCTGTCAAAATAAAAAAATTAAATTGTTATCGCTTTAGAGAAAGAAGGACGATGATTGTACGTAGCGCTCGAGACCACAGCGCTTACGACAAATTATAAACAATCGGGAATAGAATGTACAACAATAACAGGTAGTGGCATATTGGCTTTGGACGGGAAAAGTTCCGTCGCCTCTGACGATTTTGAAATCGAAACATTAAAAGAAACGAAACAAGAAAAAACCATAAACTTCCCACCACGATATAATTTAACATTCTTGTTTCCAGAAATCGATATACAACATCCATTATTAGAAAATAATATGTCCCATAAAATAATAAACGTCCAACAGAAATCAACAAAATAGAAGAATGGAAAGACCATTTAAAAATAAAATTAAGTAACGATCACGATTCCGTATCAATGTATAAACATAATATTGAGAATTATTCCATAAGCATATTCATTCCTGTTGTAATCGTTATAATGTACATAATATACAAGTATGCACGAAATCACCGCACGCGACCTACGACACACGGAAGCGACCTTGCCGACGCAGCATCCGAACAGCCGCGAGCCGTAAATCCGAAATCAACAGCTGACTCCAAGAACCTTAGAGTCACGTTCGACGTAATACGCCACGAACCCGTATAACGTAAACAAATAAAAAATCAGAGAAGAGGGTGTATTAAAAAATGGGAAAATATATGTCAATTAAGGGTTCATTTAAAATTAGTATGCACGTGTAGAATATGTCAAACATATCACGCATTTGTAAAATTATTTGTAAGCCAAGAGATGACCTGACACAAAAAAAATAATGATATTTATGTATCGGAGCCGAAATCATGGATTTCGTCTTCCTAAGGGGGAGGAAGGAATGTTATGCCCCGAAATTAAGCACCTAATTTAAGGCGCATAGTAACGAGCATAATCGATTTGCGAAATCGAGAGGCCATAGGCCCCTGTGCAACGACAGCAATTTTGGCGAGCGAAGCACCTCCAGAGGTGACTTTGGCGAAACAAATCGCTGAATCGACATCGTACGATTCGAACGTTCTAGAAGGAATAATTGCCAATAACCGAGCTACTAATTAGAGGAACCGAAAGGTAAAAATCAGTCTCCGGGTGGTTACCGAAGCGGTCGGTCTCAAGGCAACTAAACATCTTGTACAACAAATGTTGCCTAGCTATAATAAAGTTGAGTATTTGTAAGTTCACAATTCTCGAGTTGGAGACATACTCATAATTGGAAGCACCCAGGTAACCGTCCTCGATCGCCCGATTCCCGCCACCATTCTCTTCGAGGACGTAACTTCAAGGGCACAATCATGTTGGGGCAAAATTAGCCACACACCAAAATTTTTTTGACAAGAAAAATGTTTGACCTTGACATAAAGAAAATATCATCGTTCAAAATGAATAAAAAGAGAACAATTGATAATTTAATTGACGTTTTATAAAAGTAACAATTCAGTCATTCTGATCACAATGAAAGAGAAATCGCAGCAGTTCAAATGCTTGGGGGTATATTCGGGATACATTGAGATTTTAAAAAAAAAACCAAAAATATCCTCAGTCTAATGATTATTTACAAAGTAATCACAAGATATATGGAAAATCGTAAAAATACAATTTTGTAACGTTATTGAAATCAAGTTTCTCACATAAAAAATTTTTCTCATCACAAAATAATGTAGACATCTTATAAAGGATACTTCGAACCATACCATATTTTTAGAACCATACTTCAATTTGCAACAATCATCATTACACGAGTTATGAGTCGTGAAACTCAAAAGTGTCATTTTGGCGTTGACAACCGATAACTCAGAGAAGAATAATCGTACAGAGGGCAGAAAACTCAAACTAAAGGAGAAGAATGAATCTCAAAAAAACTTCCAGATGGAACTGCCAAGAAAAATTTATTCACGTCCATGGACCTTCTGAAAGTCGAGCAAAATTTTGAAAAAATATTTTTTTTTCCTGATTTGCTTATAATTTCTTAAAAAATATTCACTATTCAATGCAGTGAAACATTAGTTATGTTTTTCAAGGGGTACCGCGAGTATGACGTATAAATGAGAATAACGTAGATGTGTACAGTATGTACCTGAAAATGTTTAGCAGTAGAAAATGGCAATTGGTGCATAATTCGCGATGTTTCTTCAATAGCAGTACGTCTATTATGGTAATGTTTGGTTTTCCAATTGAAAATTTGATTGGTAGTAATGAAGTAATGAGCCAACTCAATTTTTTTAATTTTCGTTTAGAATTTTTGTTGAATACAAGTTTGCAAAATCAAAGCTTTGACGTTTTAGACTAGCAAATAGTACACATGTTCGTATTAATAAGAGACATGTTATCACAGTTAAGTACATGCATACATAGTACTATCCCAGAGTTTTACAGTGGAAAAAATCAAGGTACGGGTTGTGAAAATTGTTTTATACTAGTCTGTTCTTTTTGTATCTCAGAACACTGATTAAGGAGTTTCGGTAAAACTAGTGAAGAGATACCATTTGAATCAAATTGATACAGTTCTTTTAATAAATTTATACGAACTTCCGTTTCCGGCGTGAAAGTGAGTGGATTTGTGAGCGAAAGAGCGATAGGACAAGTGGAGAAAAAGGTGGATAGAGGAAAAAACGAATAAGTGAAAGTGATAGAAAGGGTGGAGGAGAAGCAGGGAGGTGAGTAGGAAAGAATACAAAAGTGCGGAGGGGGTGGAATAAAGAAGGAACACTGTAAAAACCAAGCGCGTTGTTTCAACACGTTTCCCGTGTGTAATCTTGTCGCTCTTTTCGACACGGTAACTCGTGTGTTTGAGGTAACGACACATCTTACGCGTGTTGTTTCAATACACTTTAGGCGCGTAAACGCTTGTCGCCATTTTCAACACGTTTAAAATATATCGAAGCCTAAATCAACACACTTCAAGCGTGTTATTGTCGGCCATTATTCGGTTTACCTTTGTGGGACTTTCTACACGCTTCCACGCGTTTTTATTTCTGCAGCACACTTTTTGTGTGTACTTGTAGACGCTTGGGAATGATACATATGACGTCACGTAGGCGTACGTTCTAAAATAAATTTAAAAAACGCCTTTTCCGATACGGATATTTTATTCCAATGGTGTACTTACCATGTTACATGGCTTCCAGTCGTCCTGAAACAGATTCCTGCAAATAAATTTTATCATTAACCTAGCCGCGAACCTACCTACTCCTAGACCTAATGTACGTACGCTAACCATTATGCTATTTGCTACTTGAGGTTTTCTCATGATGAAAAGGGATAGTATGCGTACTTCGAACGAGGGGAGTAATTAAAACCTTTCACATTTCACACACACACACACACACACACACATATATATATATATATATATATATATATATATATATATATATATATATATATATACTTTTAACCTACATACATACATACTTTTAACCCAATAATGCTTTATGCAAAAGTGAACTATTTTGAGATATTGTTTTATTATTATTTTTTTAAAGTGAGGGTTCGGCAACTTTAAAAATTAATTAAAAAAAACGATTGTATGGAATCAAACTTTTAAATTATTTGTAGTTTTAAGACACAGTAACAAAAAATTATTAAAAATGAAATAAGAATGATTTGCAAACATTTTTGAATTAGGCATCCAAAAGTCTGCAAGTCTAATAATTTTCTTAATTTTCTTCAACAGAAACGTAGGTTTTATTTATAAAATCACTAACTCACTTAAACTCATTGAAAAAACAACTACACATTATTAGCTATCCAAAGAGAATTCCATATAGCAGTTTTCTTTAATTAAAACTAATACATTTTATATTTCTATGTAAAAGACAAAAATGTGGCGTTTCACATAGCGTGAGCTCTCATAACATGTAATGTTTTATGCTGAACTGTTGCATAGAATTCGTGAGCTCTGAATTTATATGCAAGAAATAGAGTCATTACTTTTAAAACTGCGGAACCATTTTCCACAAGGGGTTATCCTTGCTAGGAATTCTGCTAGCGTAACTGGTCTACACAAAGAATTCTTCTAGCGTAACCAGTCTACGCAAGGAATGCTTCTAGCATAATCAATCTTCCCAAGCAATTCTTCTAGCGTAACTAGTATACGCAAGGAATTCTTCTAGCCTAACCAGTCTACGCAAGGAATTCTTCTAGCGTAAGCAGTCTTCGCAAGAAATTCTTCTAGCGTAAACAGTCTTCGCAAGGAATTCTTCTAGCGTAACCAGTCTATGCAAGGAATTCTTCTAGCGTAAGCAGTCCACGCAAGGAATTATTCCAGCGTAAGCAGTCTTCGCAAGGAATTCTTCTAGCGTAAGCATTTTTCGCAAGGAATTCTTTTAGCGTAACCAGTCTACGCAAGGAATTCTTCTAGCATAAGCAGTCGTCGCAAGGAATTCTTCTAGCGTAACTAGTCTATGCAAAGAATTCTTCTAACGTAACCAGTCTACGCAAATAATTGATCTGGCGTAATCAGTCTGCGTAAAGAATTCTTCTAGCTTAACCAGTCTACACAGATAATTATTATGGCGTAACCAGTCTCCGCAAAAAATACACTAAGGGATACTAACTATGCAGAGGAACAAATTAGAGTATTTTATGTTCATCCTTTGCAAAGAACAAATATGCTCTGAATTTCTATGTATGGGACAAAAATAAGACAAATGTCACTTTTATAGTAGATCACCGTTGTTCACAAAGAATTATTCTCACGTAAACTCTTTCGCACGTCCGTCAATTATGTAGTGAGGTTATGAAAAATCGCCTTATTGTCATATCAACTCATTTGACGCGTGTTGTTTGTGGTACACGCGTACAAGTGAGTTGTTTTCTGACGCGTTGCGCGACGAAATGTGTCGTTCGCGTCGCGTGTAGCTGCACCAAGTGTGTTGTTTCGAAAAAAATGCGTTGATTCAACACGCTTTATGTGTGTTACAGTAAGTGTGTTCTCCGGCAATACGTTAAAATCGTGTTGATGCCAAGAATAGTAGAGAGCGTGTTGTTTCAACACGGCAAAATAAGTAAAACGCATTGTTTCAACACATTAACCAGGTTCTACACACGCTGTAGGCGTGTTGTGTGTTGTTTCAACACACCGACAACACGCTTATTTTTTACAGTGAAAAGCAGGAAAAACATGTGTTGAAAAGAGGTTAGGAGCACAGAGAGAAAAGTGGGACGCGGCAGAGGGGACGGACGGGAGAAGCGAAAAGAGCGGCGAGCTGAGGGGAAGGTGGCGACATCGGATGAAGAGGAAGAGAAGGAGAGGTGCGAAGGAAGCCGATGAGCAGGTAGGTAAAGCAGGGAGGAGGAAAATTGTCTAAGAAGAAAAGGAGGAGTAGAGAAATGAGCCAAAAGGGGAAAGGGAAGGAGAGGTATAGAGAGGAGGAGATGGCGAGGGAGGAAGAGGAGCGGAAAGAGGAGGACGAACAGGGGAGCAAGAAAGGTAGGAAAACAAATGCGGAGAGGCTTCTTAAGGAAAGAAGTTTAAGTCTAGGGGAGATTAATGAGTTATGGAAAAGGAAAAGAGAACAGTAGAGGGAAGAGAACAGGAGGAACGGGGAGCTTTCCATAAAAGCCGGAAGGTGCATAGGTCACCGGAAGGAGGGAGGAAGGAGGAAGAGAGTATGAAGAAGTTGATTAAAGCTTTAAGGGACAGGGTCAGGAGGGAAATGGGGGCGGTGAAGGAACAGGGGAGGGAAGTGAAAGAAGAGCTGGGAAGGATAAGAGGGGAGCTGAGGCAGGCGGAGGAAAGATGGAGGGAGGAGAGAGTGATTATGGAAGAGAAAATGGGGGAAATGGAAAGAAGGATGGAAAAGGTAGAAAGCCAGGAGCAGGAGTTTGAAAGGATGGATGAGAGGTTAAAGAACTTACAATTGGAGAGGGCGGAGAGTGGAAGGGGAAATGCGGAAAGAAGAGGAGCAGAGGAAAGGGAGGAGGAGGGATAGATAGGGAGAAGGGTAAGGGAGATTGAAAGGAAAGAAGGATGCAATGGAGGTTGAAACGAATAGGGGAAGAGGAAGAAAGGAGAGGGAAAAGAGAGAGGGTTTCGTATGGGAAGGTGACAGTGAAGGGGGTTCCATGGTTATGGGATGAGTAGGAGGAGAAACTAAGGGACTGGAGGGAGAAAGAAAGGGAGGTAGAACAGGAGGAGTGAATGAGGAAAGTGGAAAGGGACGAAAAGGGCAGGAGAGGGGGAGCAAAAAACGGATAGAGAGGGGGAAGACAGGAAGGGAAAATCAAACAGTAAGGAAGAAGAAAGAGAAAGGAAGAGCTGGAGGGCAACTTTCTGGAACGTGTCGGGACTTACGAATAAGGATAAGGAGTTTTGGAAGGGACTGGTGGAATGGGAGGTGATAGTTATGATAGAAACATGGATCGAAGAGAGAGGATGGGATAGGATAAAGGAAAGACTACCGAGGGGATATGTATGGATGGCGCAGTGGGTAGTGAAAAGGAATAGGAAGGAGAGAGCTAGGGGAGAATGTTAATAGGAGTGAGAGAGGAAATGAAGCCGGAAAGGAGGAGAGGGAGAAGGGAAGAGGAAGGGATAATGACAGTGAAAATGGGGACGGGGAGGAGGCATGAACAATAATAGCGGTGTATGTGAATAGGCACATGAAAAGAAAGATAGAGAAATAAACGGGATTCATGGAAAGGCAAAACGAAGAAGGTACGATACTAGTGGGTGGGGGGATCTTCAATGCAAGAACGGCAAGAGAGGGAGGGCGAGGAAAGGGCGATGAAGAGGAAAAGGAGAAGTAATGGAAATCGAAGGACAGGAAAATAAATACGGAAGGGAGGAAATTGATAAAAATGATAGAAGAGGTAAGGTGGGAGATATAAAATGGAAACATGAAGGGCGATGAAGAGGCAGAATTCACGTACACAGGGGGAAGAGGGGAGACGGTGATTGATTATATAATAGGGGATAAGAGGACAACGGAGAGGGTGGAATGCATGAGGGTGGGCGATAAGGTGGAGTCGGACCATCACCCACTAATAGTAAAAATAAAAAGAGCAGGAAGGAGAGGAGAGCACAGAGAGAAAGATAAAGAAGGGTAGGAGGAGGTAGGTGGTCGGAAAAAATGAAGGAGGTATACAAGAGGAGGATTGAAAGAGCAAAGGCGGAAGGGGAAAAAAGGCAGGAGCTGGTAAAAGAAATAACAGGGAAAATGAAAGCAGCGATGAAGGGAAACGAGGAGGAAGGGGGTAGAGAGGGGAGGACAGCAAAGGAAGGATGGTGGGACGCGGAATAAAGAGAAAAGAAAGGGGAGGTGAGAATAGAACTAGGAAGGTGGCGGAAAGGAGAAAACACGAAGGAAAGATATAGGAAGAGGAAAAGGAAGTACAAGGAAATGTGTGAAACGAAGAAGGAAGAGGAGAGAGAAAGGTTGATAAGGCAGGTAGCCGAGGCGAGGACGGAGAACAAGGTATGGGAAATTGTAAACAGAGGGAGGAGGATACGGAAGAGAGTAAACGAGGAGATTAAAGGGGAGGAATGGACGAGATATTTCATGGAACTGTTAGGAGGAAGAGAAGGAAGGGAGGGAAGCGCGACAAAAAGAGGGAGGAGAGGCGACGAGGAAGAGGAAATGAGGAGGAGATAAGAAAGGCGATAGAAAGAAGGGAGGGGAAGGCGATGGGAGGGGACAAAATACCAAACGCGGCATGGAAATGGGGAGGGGGGGAAGCAACAAAGCGGGCAGGAGAGATTTGCAGGAGAGTATGGAGAGCGGAGGGATGGCCAGAAGAATGGAAAGAGAGAATAATTGTACCGATCCTGATGAAAGGCGAGGGGTGAGGGTTGAGGAGTATAGGGGGGTAACATTGATGCCGTCCCTATACAAGATATACGCGAACATATAAAAGAGGTTAGAAGAGGAGGTAGAGGTAGGGAGAAAGATACCGCAGAACCAGACAGGATTCAGGAAAGGGATGGGAACCATTGATAACATCTAAACCACATAATAGGAAGACAGGTGGCGAAGAAAAAGGGGAAGTTAATCACAATATTTGTAGATTTGAAGGCAGCGTTTGACTCGCTGGATAGGGAAATACTGCGGAAGGCAATGGAAGAAAGAAGGATGAGGAAGGGGCTGAGGGAAAGAATAAAGGAAATTTACGAAGAAACGAAGAGTAGAGTCAGAGTAGGGGGGGCGGCAGGAGAGAGCTTCTGGACGGTGAAAGGAGTGAGATAGGGGTGTCCACTGAGCCCGATGCTCTTCAACCTCCTGACGGCAGACCTGGAGGAACAGATGAGGAAGGGGGAATGGGGGAGTGAAAATAGGAGGGTGGAAGATTTACACGCTGGCATTTGCAGATGACATAGTGGTGATGGTGGAGAGGGAAGAAGAAATGGGAAACAATAAAAATGCTGGAAAGATACTTTGAAGGGAAAAGGCTGGAGATAAACGTGGGGAAAACGAAAATCATGACATTCAGGAAGGGAGGCTGGGCGTTTAAGGAGAAGGAATGGAAATGGAAAGGTGAAAGAATGGAGGAGGTAAAAGAATTTAAGTACCTGGGGTACGACTTTACAAGAAACAAAGAAAAAGGCAGGCACGGTGATGAAGCAGGTATAGGGGATTGGAAAAAGGAAAGTCGGAAAGGACATAGGAAGGAGGATGTGCCTTTTTGACACGTTGGTATGGACGGTGATGGGATACGGGGCAGAAATAGGGGGATGGGCGAAAAGAGAGAGGATGGAGACGGTGCAAGAGAGATATATCAAATGGGTCTTGGGGTTGGAGTGGAGGACGCCGGAGTAAATGGTGAGGGAGGAGATAAAAAGGGATAAAATTAGAAAGCGAGCGGGTAGGAAGGCATGAAAGTACGAGGAAAAGCTGGGTAAAGGAGGGGGAGCGAACTAGCAAGGAGTTGTTTGGCGGAGGTAAAGGAAAGGGAGGGAAGGGGGTAAGGGAAAGAGCAAAATGGGAAGGAAAAAGAGAAGGATTCAGAAAGGCGGAGAGAAGAGAAGAGGAGGGAGAACAGGTACAGGAGCACAAGGGCTCTGAGAGGAAGGAGAAAGAGGACAGGAAGAAGCAGGAAAGGGAAAGAAGGGAGAGGATAGAAAACTCGAGCTATAACAGGTAGTACAGAGAAATCAGGGCGGAAGGGGTGCCAGGATACTTAAAAAGGAAGTGGGGAGAGGAAAGATACACAAGGATAGCTAGGTTCAGGATGGGAAACGAAATGAGGGAAGGGAAGTACTAGGAGAAGGAGGAAGAAAGACTATGTAGATGCTGTGGGGAGGAAACAGAGTCATGGGAACACGTGATAGATACGTGTGGAGGGACACAGGAAAGGAAAGAGGGATAGGGGAATGTATAAGGGAAATACTGGACGAAAACGGAGAAGGAAAGGAATGGATGAGAAGGCTGAAGAGAAGGAGGAAGGAAAGGGAGAGAGAAATGAGGGAAGAAGAGGGAGATAACGAGGGATGAAAGAAGAATCGAATGAATGGAGGAAACGGAGGTCCGAGAAACGGGGATAGAGGAGAGAGAAGTAGGATAAGGCCTAGAATAAATTAGAATATGGCGGAAAGGAGAAGCGGATTAGTTTTAAGGGCGTGGTGGCAGATATAAGTTAGAATAAGTAAGATAAGAATTGTACGGAGGTCCTTGTAACCCTGAGGGGAACAATAAAGAATTACATACATACATACATACAATAAATTTATACAAATTCTTTCTCATATACTGAATGCACCTTCCAAATTAAAAATCGATCATCTACACCGTTCCTATGAAATTTACAAAAAAAAAAAAACTTTTTGACATAAGGAGATATTTTAACTGTCTACGCTTATCGCTGAATGGCAGGTTTACGCACGAAATAGTTTGAAAAAATGTTTAAAATGTTATGAAAACCTGTCAAATCACTCAGTACATTATGATAAATTCGTCGTCAGTATCATAATGTTAAATGCTCTAAGTTAAAAAGTGTTAATTCAATTGTAAATTTTATTACAAATAAAAAACGGTCGATTTTATATTTGAAGGGGACATTCAGTATATGACAAAGAATTTACTGTATAAATTTGAATTTTTTAAAATTTAAAGTAGGATTCTACTTGCGTAGAAAATATCTTTTCAAAATCTTTTTCTTTCTCATCGATATCTTTATAAAATCTTCTCTCTCACCGATATCCTTTCAAAATCTTTCCCTCTCTATCGCAGATATATTTTCAAAATCTTTTTCTCTCTCATTGCTACCTCTATAAATTGTTTTTCTCGCCCTTCGATATCTTTTCAACATCTTTTTTGCTCACCGATATCTTTATAAAATCTTATTCTCTCTCACCGATATCTTTTTAGAAAACTTTTCTCTCTCTCCGATATCTTGGCATAATCTCTTTCTCGCTCTCCAATATCTTTTTAAAATATTTTTCTCACTCTCCGATGTAATTCTTTTACTTTTTCCTATATGGCCTTAAGAGGTTTTTCAGTCTGTGATATGTTAAGGGCCTTTCCGCTTAGCAATGCCCTTTAAGGCAGTAGTCTGGTCTAGAAATTTGACAAAATCGATTTTTTTTTCATTTTATTATTCCTTAGACCTTTCTTAATACGCTCGTGAAAACCATTTATTGATATTTCAAAAATTAGCAGAGTAATATAAATTATAAGCAAGTCGCGCACTCAGGTAGCGCGGCCGGGAAGCAGCTGCGCGCTTGTTCCGAGAAGGGGCACCGTCCCCTAGGAAGCCAGGACTGCTAGAAGGGAAGCACTATTGGAGCACGACCATTTCTACGAAAGGGAAGAAGGAGCAACCCAGATAGACAGTCATGATTATCACAGCGTGCATACAATTGATGAAGCAAATTTTACAGCATATTGGCTACATGTTGTGATGCAAAGCCATGAACTCATTTAGTATCATGCATTTACAAAACATTTTGATCTTAATATGTCGTTTACAAATGCATCGTGCGTTTAGAGCACGTCGAACTCATATCGCTGTGCTCAAGTGTCCGCAATTAATATCCGCAAATTTTACGTCATATTGAAGTCATGTGTAGACATTTTGGTGTGTACTCACTATGGTAACATCAATTGCTCTCATGAATTGTACTCTACATGGACGCAATTTCGTTTACGTTGGTGAATACATTTCATGAGCTCATTCAGTACCTTGGATTTGAGATACATCGTGACTTAAATTTGTCGTTTCGAAATGCATCATCCATTGACTACAAGATGAACTCATAAGAGGATAAATTTAAATTCTGCAATGAATATTTGCAGATAGACGTCATATGGTAGTGATCCAATGATTTTTGTTGGTGTATTCACTGGGTTAGCACTGGTAGTAGACATGCCATGCAAGCAATATGACGGCGATATGCATATTTCTCAGTGATACACCCCATGAGCGCAATATTCCGGTAAAATGCATGTTTCTCAGTGATACATTCTATGACGGTGATATGCATGTTTTCAGTGATACATTCGATCAGCACAATATGACGGCAATATGCATATTTCTCCGTGACACATCCCATGAGCGCAATATGACGGCGATATGCGTGTTTCTCAGTGATACATTGTATGACGGCGATATGCATGTTTCTCAGTGATACATTCGATGAGCGCAATATGACGGCGATATGCATGTTTTTCAGTAATACTTCCTATGTGCGCTATACAACGGCGGTAGTAAGTACGATATAGTGAAATAAAATTACAATAACAATTAATTTCTAAGAATTTGGTGTTTTTTTTTATTCAAATGGATATATTGTACCTTCTTCAAAAATTGAACATTTTTTCATCATTCCTTTTAATGCATCTGGATGGCTTTCTTACATCACTAAAATATTTAGCAAGGACAACAAGGTATTCATTTTGTATGATACATGTAATAATAAATGAAGTTATTCGTTTATTTTTATCATCATCAAAAGCCTTGAAGTCGTAAAACTATAGAAAGAATACGTAAAAACGTGTGTTATTTTTACTGCCTAAATGGGCAAAAAAAATTCAGTAGTCAAAAAGAATTAATTTTCGTTGCATTGCAACAATGCAAACTTCAACGTTTTCCCACTTATTGAAATTTTTTTAAATGATAAAAGTAAGGAGCGAAGAATAGGAAATTGACACAAGTGATAGGATGGTTAGGTAGGTAGCGCGCTTAGCTCTAGAATTAGAAGACGTAGGTTCGAAACCGAGGCTAGACAAAAACTTTAGTGAGGAGAGAACACGTTTTAATCCAATTATCCTATATGCAGCAATATAAGTAAAGCATATATGGAAACGAAAAATACTACCAGAATTTTTTTTTATTCATAATTTGTAGACTTATTAATTTTTTCATTTCGGGCACAGATCCGACCGCCTGTACAGTGTCGTAGTACGGGTTACGCCCTCTAGCGTCCATATAAGCACAACAATTGTATCATGTCATGACGCCAATATGAACTTCATATGAGCACTACAATTTTGTCACGCCGTGACACCCATATGAGCTCCAAATGAGCACAACGTAGTTGCGTCACGCCGTGACGCCCATATGAGCTCCATATGAGCACTAAAATTTCTTCACGTCGTGACGCTCATATGAGCTCCATATGAATACAACATTTACGTCATCCTGTGACACTAATATGAACCCCATATGCACTCCCTTATTGTTGAATATTCGTGATCCGATTTTGATAGTGCTGATGAATTCATTGTATGCATACTCGCGTGAGAGCAACTTTGCTTTAATTGGATGTATTATCATGAATCGTCATGTGATGCAAATATGACCTGAAGGTGAGCACTCATAAGCGACACATAGCTGTGTTAATTTCTATGCATCATAGATAATGCCCATATGATGCCAATATGAACTAAATGTGTCTATCTGGGAATCTATGGACCCGGGTTGGCAGGTTAACTAGTGAGCATCGATAATTCAATTTAAACCTCATCTAACGGTATCAAAACTTTGAACGCGTTTATCTCAGAACTATGTTTTTCAAATCGGCGCCCACGATATCTCGATAACTAATTGACCGATCGAGCTCAAATTTTGCACATACCTTCGGTAGCCTCTTTCTGAGGACTGGTAGCAGAATTGAGTCGAACAATAATTTTGCCCACATTTTATAACTCGTCGAATACCCGAAAATGTATGAAATATCGTTAATCAAAGTTTAACAGGCCGCCATTTTGTAACAAAATTGTTTTAAGTACTAATTCTGCTACCAGTGCTCAGAATACTCATACAGATTGAGAATATATATATTTTTTTTCAGATGCATACATCACCCAGAGTGGGCGCCGATTGAGGCGGTTTTCGGCGGACCATTTTGTAAAAAAATAAAAAACTACATGAAAATATTTAAAATAATTTTTTTTAAAATGTAGATACATTCTCAAAGGAACAATAAATACATATGTAAAATTTCATCAAGACAACTTCAACGGTTTAGACGTTATTCCAACCCAAAAATGACGTCAAAAATCTCGCTCTAGACCAGACTACTGCCTTAAAACACTTTTTAGGCTGCGGTTAGTTAGTTACCGAAGATGTATTTTTCCCCTTGTGGTAGCATGCACATAATCTTTTTTGCAATCTGCGACATGATTTGAAAATGTTCTTTACTATCTCCTCGCTATTTTTTTTAAAATTCTTACTCTTAATGAAACCTTTATTTAGTGGCCAAATAAACCTCGTACAAACTACAGAGTAATGTATTGAAGGTTTAATTCAGAGTAATAATTTTGTATCAATAACTTGTATGTTGTTTTTATATGCTGGCATTATTTTGTATGGATTGGTCGTATAAATCATCAGCACGTTGTATTTTTAAAGCTCTTGCAGTATTAGCTTACAGTTTTACTCCGTCCTAATGTATTTAAAAATGTTATGTACTGTTGTCAGTTTAGATAGCGAAGGAGATGTTACGTCCTAACCGGCGGATATCCATCTCGGTCAAGAAGAGCGATTTCCCCCTTTACTCGTTATTCGGACAATCCGCGTTAAATTAGGACAAGTTGCCCTGTTTCGAGCCTAACCTTACGGAAAATTGCTCAGGATGGGCTGGAGAGTGCGAATCGCGATTATAAACCATGACTCGTTATTAAGAAAAAAAAAAATATTATACAAACGTGAAATATTTAGTTAAAATAAAGAGAAATAATTGCAAGTTGAAAAAGAGGGTGAATTCCATTACGAACTATTTGAAGAGCAAAATTCTCGGGTTTCCAAACATTATCAGCAATTATAAGATCAGAATGTTGTCAGGGTGAAAAGAGCGATGTCGAATAAATTCCAAGCTATCGGGCGTCTAATTGGGGAGACGTCCGACATCGCTGAAATAGGAGAACATCCCCATCCTTTCCCTCACATGTGTGAAAAATATTCATGATTGCTTACCTCGTTTGGGTCCAATGAGACGGAATAGGTGAAACCCAATTGTTCCTGCTGCGTGAATCGGTGTAGGAATTCGTGATGGCCAGGTAGTTAAGATGTCAAAATGCAGTTTTAGACTCTTGATCCTTTTTCTTTTATTTTACCCCTCTTTTCCACAGTTTTCACATTTCCGAATTCTTATTATAAAACCGACTTTTACTACGACTGCGATTACACTAATTATAGAAAGATTAACGACGGCTAATTTCTTGTTTCAAAGACAGAAAAAAATGAAAATTGACGGAGACTCCTTAGATAGCGAACTCGACTTGATAGAAAAAATGTTGAGAGACTTTCCTCCAATTACGATTATGGAAGTCTCAAAAAGAAGTGACTACTCGGGATTCGGTCGGCAGACTGACTTAACAATTTTCCTCTTTCACGACGTAAGAATTAAGCGATACAAATTCCGAGAGGGTAGGGGCACGCATCGTTGGTGATGCGTCTCTTGGGGATTGGAGAATAGTGCATAAAACATAGGTCGTCTCACACGATTGGTTAAATTAGAGTGGGGGAGTAATTTGGGAAATTTTTGATTGGTTAAGGGCTACGATCGATGATGCCTTTCTAAGAATTGGGTCTACGTTTTTTTATCTCGAAAATACTGCGAAGTGAGAATAAAGGAGGTCGTGTGCGCGGTGAAGTGCCCATGGTTCGGGCCTTGTTGATTTTACGGCCGGATCGATTCGGATATTTTGTTTATCAAACGCCGGAGTTTTCGTGCTATCGTCTCGAGTCGCCATGTAGGCTCATTTTTATGATTTAATAAATAATCTTACGGTAAGGAAAATACATGAACGCTTTTCGGTGAGAAACTACGCGTGGTCTTTCTACATAATAAGACGATAGTCCGACTCACAACCGTGGTTCTCAAAAACCTTAATTCATCACTCTGAGTATTGTTCACAAATTTTCGTCACATTATTTAAAAGTATTCGTACTACAATAGTATGCATAAAAATTGTTCTGTTCGGGAAATTTTATATAAATATAATTGAATGCATACGAAAAGAAAAAAAGGAAGAGAAAAAAAAATTTGATCGTTACGATCAAACAATCACGAGTGACCTGACCCCTGCGGATATTCGTCTCAAACTTCTTTGCTTTCACCGCACTTGGTAATAGGTTTGATTAACCAGACTTCCGAGATCTACAACATTTTTCCATCTCCTTCCAATAAAAATAGGGAACCACTGACCACGAGGAAATTTTTAACGCCGTCACTTGGATCGCATTTCCCCCTTGCACGCTCTGTCCTTTCTTTCGGCTGGCGTATGACATGAGATCCCGCTCTAAATTTTGTTGAGGGGCCATAACACTTGATGACAGATGCCGGTCGTATCGACTCGGGCGTCCCCGTACGCCAGCCAAACAGAGAGTTTTCAGCAAAGGTTTATTTTTCAAGATTAGCGACAAAGATCGTATTGTCTGGCGACGATTACATCTGCTTCGACATCTCGCCTCCCCGACGGGAATCCAATAACGAACAACGCAGTGTGATGGGCTGTCCTCAAACTGGTCTCCTTTCCTTTTATTTGCCGGGAAATTTGTAAAATATTGCGAATTTGAAAGTCAATCTGAATCCCAAAAATCGCGGGACATTACAGAGAATTTTATTCTTCGGACCATGCATTTCAATTTTCAGCTTATAATAATACTAAGCAACAGTAACTATCTCTTACTTCAGTTCATTTATTTCATAATAATACTGAATAACACCAATAATTCACTTTTTTACTCCGAACAATATATTTTCAGAATTTTTTTCACTCTCTGCAAAATATATATATATATTTTTTTAAGTACTCTCTCATATGATTCTCAAATCTTTATCTCTCTGTACACTTTAACCTTTATATAGTATAAACCCTTTACATAGTTTTTTTAGTTTTTAGTTTTATTTTTTTTAACCTTTTTATATTGTTTTAAGGTTTATTAACCTTGACATAGCTGATATAGCTGGTTGACATATCAGCTCAGTATTCTGTTCCTATTAGAAAATATCTACAGATATTACACAACGTGTAACTATTTTATGGCATTGAAAATGTTATCAGACTTTTCGGGTGATAAAGAAAAAGATACATGCAAATAATATGAGTTGCTCTCTCACATTATCACATGCTCGCTCTCTCACTCTCCATCTATCCATCAAATTTTCGCGTTTTCACATTTTCACATTGTCACATTTTCGCATTTTTCACGTTCTCACATGTTCGCATTTTCACATTTTTCGCTTTTTCGCGCTTTTCACATTTTCACATGTTCGCATTTGCACATTTTCACATGTTCGCATTTGCACATTTTCGCGTTTTCACATTTTCGCATTTTCACATTTTGACCTTTTCGCATTTTCACGTTTTCACATTCTCATCCATCCATCCACCCTCTCACCTACCCTCTCTCTCTCTCTCTCACTCACTCTCTCTCTCTCCCACTCTCGCACTCTCTTACTCTCTCAAACTGTAAATATAATTATCATCCTTGTGATCCAGGCATCGTAGCCAATATATGGCTGCCGAGGGTCAGGCGCGCGTCACATTTCCATGCCTGGGCCAAGCATTTTTGCCGAGCCTCGGCCAATCAAGTTCGACACTGAGCCAGCGCTGGGCCGATGGTCAATTTCTACATGGGTATTGTTTTCTCTGATCCGTCACAGCAGTCCTCTCCCCACCACCTAAGAGTCATCCCTACCGTAAGACTTCGTATCACCATTACAGCGAGGTGTTCAACTACGAAGGGCTAGATTTTCCTATGAGTTTGTCAAATATTTAAAATATTGAGCAATCCAATGGCTAATCGATCAATGTCTTTGGGATTGATAGCGTTGTTACGTCCCGGAGGGAGATTTAGGATGGACTCGCGAGGTTGCCGAGTTTGTGCGCGAATTTTGAAGAGGTGGATTGCGCTGTGAGTCTTAATGGGTTTCCGCGCGAGTTCCGATTACAATTTAATAACAGTTGGATTTAGACGATTTAAGGTGCGTGTTTTGGTTTGAGATTGAGGTTCGCCCGATACTTTGATCGAATAATTTACTCTCGTTAGTCTTTCTTCCAATTCACAAATAGAGTTTATTACTAGACTTATATATATATACAGTGGCGTGCAAAAGTTTCGGGCCAGCCTATATTTTTGAGTAAAGTGATAAAATATTTAATTCCTGAACTCGTTAACCATTTTTAATTTTTAAGAGAGCTATGACATGAATAATAGCGTGATATATTATTTTTTTGTATGCCGTATTAATTGTGTAGAACGTCGAACGAGTTTCGTCGGTGTGCAAAAGTTTCGGGCCGCTATCTTGCCCGCCTTCGTACGCACAGTCTTTTTGCATTTTCTTTCGTACTAGTTTTAAAACATAAATAACAGTGAAAAATCAGTATTATTTCTGCCGGAATGGCGGAACACAAGCATATTGAGGTCCGTAAAATCGTGTTAAAACTTTCTTCAGAAGGAAAGAGTTCTCGCGATATTGCGACTACTTTATCCATTGGAAAAATGACGGTCAATCGAATCATTCGTAAATTTAAATCAACAAATTCGTTGTGTGACAAAAGTCAAAGTGGTAGACCGCGAAAAAATACGGAATACGTTGACAAAATTACAAAAAGGAAGTGCGCTTTAGATCCACGAAAAACTGCAGCACACATTTCGATAGGATTACTTAGTGAAAATCGTGCTGACATTAGTCGGAGTAGAGTATTCCGACGTCTGAAGGCTGTAGGACTGATTGGACACATCGGTGTAAAAAAACCACTCATCAGTAAAAAGAACCAAAAGGCCAGATTGAATTTTGCAATAAAATATCAGAATTGGGCAGCATCAGATTGGTGGAAAGTGCTTTTTTCCGATGAATTCAAATTTCAATTATTCGGAAGTGATGATCGGAAGAACGTAAGACGTCCAACAGGTACCCGATTCAACGTAAGGTATCAAATTCCTACCCTAAAACACGGTGGCAGAAACATTAAAGTTTGAGAAGCATTTTCTGACTGACAATGTACAATAATATATTGCAAGACAATATGCTTCCATTTGCAATGAAAAAAAATGCCGCGTGGTTGGGTTTTTCAACATGATAACGATCCCAAACATGCGTCACGACTTGTAAAATAATTTCTTCAAAGACAAAAAGTACGCCTTCTTGACTGGCCATCGCAATCATCGGACTCAAATCCGATTGAGCATTTGTGGCAAGACCTAAAAAGTCGTGTTGGAACAAAAAATCACTCTAACAAGACAGGATTGTGGAATCATTTTCGACATGAGTGGGACAACTTGCCACAAGAACGAATCTCACAATTAATAGCTTCCGTGCCTCGTCTATGTGCCACACTTATCGCTGCTAAGGACATGACAACAAAGTACTGAGTCAAGTGAAGAAAGGCGAATCTCGTTTTGTTATTTTCAAAAAAAATTGTTATGTTTTTCACACGCTATAGTATGTGGCCCAATACTTTTGAACACTCGTTAAATAAAAAGTGATAGACAATCAAATATTTAAGAACAATATCTATGTATATAATTAATTATTTTCAAATGTAAGTGAATACATGTTATCATAATTCATTAATTTTTTCCCCGCCATCGTATTTCAATGCAATATGCGTGGAAAATCGGATGGCCCAAAACCTTAGCACGCAACTGTGTATATATATATATATATATATATATATATATATATATATCTCGGTTAAATATAAGACGCGTACAGTTGATTGGAAAAAATGTTAGGTGGTTACGCGGACAGAGTATAATTTGAGTAAATCGACCTTTCGATTCGGAGACTGATTACAGAGTGACGCTCCTTCGTCGTACAAAAACGACGAGAGTTCGTTTTTGGGAGGGGAAGGAGCTTTAGGGAGAGTGCATTTCTGATTATGCGTTTTTTAGGGATTGGATAATCGGTCGTAAAAGTTACGTAGATTTTCATGGTTGGTTGGGAAGGTAGGGGAGATTGATTTTGGATTTCTTATTGGGTCGCGGCTCAAATAAGGGCAATCGCCGCTTTATTTCCAAGAATTATCTCTAGCGCGTGTGATTTTCCTGGGCCGTGTGAAAGGCCAGTTTTACGACCGTGTGGATTTTTTGTGGGTCTCTCTTGAGAGTTCTGTTTGGGATTTGGAGTGAGGGTCTGTGTTCGCTTTGGTCTTGCGTTTTTTCTGTTCGAGAATTTTCGTGAGTGAGTTTCTCTCCTGGAGCGCGTTCGCTCGTGAATTATATACTATCGATGATTTAATACGTGAGACCGTATGCAAGTCGCTTTCCCGTTGTGGGTCTTGTGGAATATTTCGAATATCGCGTCCATAAAGTTTATAAAATATAAGTTTTGTCGAAAAATAAGGGTGCCACTATCGTGCACGTGTGCATTGATAATTTGTGGGGGGGGGGGGGGGGCAATTGAAGCTGGGACGTAACACCTCCCTCCTTCGAGATTGAGCGTCTCGCTCAATCAGATTCAATTTTGAATTGTATCGAATGATATAGAGGCACGATAGTGGGGCATCATCATTTACCGATTTACAACGTGATTTACACAGATTACAGGATGTTTGCGCTTTAATCTGATACAGTAGTGTAATGTTGCGAGCCGTTATGTTTCGTTTATTATTTTGTATTTTATCTGGCGTGAAGATGCTAGCGTGAGTGAATAGGAAATAGGTAGGTATGAGTTTTATTTTGATTTTATATAATATTAAGATTAACATGTATTTGAATAATAATTATATAATTAATCTTATATGTTAAGGTAAATTCGCATAATATTCGTATGTTTATTTAAATTGTAAGAGCCGAGTTCGATGGGGTGTGTCCAAGGGTTTGTTGGGGATGGTGTGTTGTCCCCGTCTCGGGGAAGGGTTTGCTTTTGGCCAATGGCTAGCCAGTGGTGCAATTTGCTATTAGTGAGTCGGTGAAGTTTGGGGTCGTTTCGCTGGCTTGTTAGGGCGAGTGTCTTTGAGCTTCTGGTGGGGCGTTTTGTATTTAAAGCGGACTCCCGAGTGATTTTTACATATTTGAAGTCATTCGTCTTACGTTCAACCTACGTCTCGATAATCGCTGATTGCTCACAATCATGGCTTTTGGAAAACGCCAACGTTTGTGCTCTCACATGGTAAGTACTTGGTCATGGTCTTTGTTTGTTCCTGAATTATCAGGGAAAAGGAAGTGGAGGGAGAAGGGGAATAGATTTTGATGTTTGATGTTTAACTATGTTGCAGCTTTTCTTCATTGAAGCGGCCCAAACTCGGCGACGGGAGCGGCGCGAGCTCCGATGGGACTTGTTGCAGTTGGAGTAGGGCAGTGGCTTTGATTTTTATTGCATCCGTTGGATGTATGAGGGGCGCTAGGGCCAGGTCCATCCCGAGGATAACTGGGACCATCTGGCGTGGTCGACGCTGAGGGGTGTGCTCGCGGCTTATAGCGATTGACCGGAGTAGTTGGGCCCTATATAATTGCGTCGTCATCGACAATTGTGACGCCTGGGCTGATTGTGTATTATTGTTGCCGGATTGGTGTTTTCACAGTAAATGATTATTTTAATTAATTTTGTGTCGCCTCTCTTCTTTTGCGGTCTTGCGTGCGTAATTTATACGTTGCTTAGGCGCGTTCATGGATTCCATGGCCGGAGTTCGATGGGTTCTGGCCCTTCGTTTCTCGTTGGTGGTGGACATGTTGGGTAAACGTTCACTCGTTGCCGTTCCTGCGGAGGTTGTGACGATGACGATGGGGCTTGTTCTGGCAAGTTTTCGTTGCTCTCGTCTCGTTTGTTGTCGGCGTCGTCGTCGTTGATTTTCCTGCTTCTTGCTAGGTGGAGAAGCAGGTTCGTTAAGGATTCCCATATGGAACCGATCAACCAGATGCTCCATCCGTAGATCGAGTGCAATGCGTAGCCATGTACCAGTGTGTCGATGGTGAATTTGATGATTTTTAGGGTTACCCAGACTCCTAGTAACGTTGCGCTGAATGTGCCAGCGGTGTTAAAGAAGAAGTATACTTTTCCCCATGCCTTCTCCATAGATTGCTGGATGACGTCCTCGTTGATCCAGTGTTTTATGGTTATCCCTTGGTCGACAGGTTTTTGGCCTGTTGCGCCTCGGGCGATTGTGTTGAGAACAGCTGTGCGTTCCACGGGAAACATGATACTGGACCGTAGGTTATCCAAGTCATTCGAGGAGTAGATTCCGCTGTCCGCGAGGTGCGCGGGGGTGACGAACTTCCACGATTGTTCGGTCAGTATCGAAATTTCTTCCTGCGCTGCCGCTGGGGCGAGTTGTGGTAAAGATTGATACCAAATGTTGTTGATGCGACACATTGGCGATAGGAATGAGTTGCATTCGATCTCGTGCCCTGTTTTTGCGATGATGCGCGTGCGTGGCAACATGAATAATGATTCGTTTCCCCTGGATATTGGCATCTCTTGGTAGCATTCTTCTGTTTTCTGTGTGTTGACATTTCCAGATACGCATTTTGCTATTCGGATTACTTCTCCTGCGACGTGAGCTATGTAGCCAGGTTCTTTCATATAATGATAGGCGAATTCCGCGGAGGCGAATGATGCGAAGCCCAATGTATTGCGGAGAATTCTTTTTTCCATTTCACATTCTTGTTTGACGACGTTGTTGTATAAGCTCGTTATTTGGTTTCCGAAGTGTTTAACGAGGTATACTAATTTTGAATTCATATATGCGAATATGTTCATGTTATCGACTGAAAGCCGTTTTTGGGTGAAGAAGTCCCCATACTGCTGGTCGATCATAAAGAGTTTGGTGTGTTCTGTTCTAATCAATTTATGGCCACATAGATTTGTTTCTCCTTTGATTGCAAGAGCGAAGGTGATGTCTGCTTACGTGATTGAGTAAATTTGTTCGCTTTGTGGTTCGTCTTTAGCGTCCCTGATTTTTTCTGCTTTGCCTTCATAAATTACTTCATAATTGTCGAATTTGCATTGGTCTCTCGGTACCGAGTCCCAATACGTATAGCCTCCTTCTCAGTCCAAGCACCTGGTTGAGGTATGTCGACATCTGTTGCCGGATCTTAGTATGACTTCGTTTTTTATTAGGCTTACCTTGCTCAGGTAGTCGGCAACAGTGATGTATATATGACCTGTGACTATAACGTTGTTCCGCATGCCGTAAGGGTCCGAATACGATGCTCCTTGGCAGGTTCCGTCGTTGCTGATTGATCCGGTTATTATGAGAGGTCTTACGTTTGTAGAATTCATTGTCAGGTCGCTAAAAAACGTGTTGTATGCTTGATGAGATCTTGTCTCGTGGATTTTTCTGCATGAGTCCCTAGATGTTTCTAAGACGAATTCCATGTATCCGTTTTTGACGTCTGATGTGTGCGACTGCATGCCACAATATTTTATTGATCGGTGTATTTCTATTTTGCACTGGATGACCTTAATGTGTGAGAATTCGATTCTTTGGAGTAATTGAATTTTAGATGTCGTAATTTCAGGCTTGCCGATAGGGATATCGCATTCTTTATATCCAGTAATGACAGCGTTGTGATGTTCTTCGCTGGTGCTCCGCAATCGTAGGCGATGAGCGCATTGCTCAGTTGGAGAATGAAGATGAGATAGATGATGAGCAGCGACATCTTCCGGTTCGTCCTGGCGTCCCTGAAAGGTGCCGGTGTACGTTTAGAGTTTGTAGTTTTTTTATATTGGAGATAATTAGTTTGCTAATTTTGCCCGATCGCAATGGATTATTTTCCTTTTGTTGTTTCCTAATGCGATTTCGATGTCGTTTTGTTCTGGGAAGATTTGTGTAATTTCATATAGGCCTAGGTAATTATCATCGAATTTACTCGTTCGTTGGTTTTTTATTAGGTAAATTTTATCTGCGATTTGGAAGTTGATTGGGTTGATCCTTTTATCGTAATGGAGTTTGGATTTTTGTTTCGCGCCTTCGAGATTATTGTGTGTCAATTTCCGTACTTCTTGGAGATGATGTGCGAGATTTATGACATGTTCGTCAATAAGTCGGGAGTTCGTCCAGGTACCAGAATTGTGAGGGTAGTCGGGCTTCTCTGCCGCAGACTACCTGGGAGCGGGTGAATTTTGTGCCTTCATGTACGCTCGTATTGTCTGCGAAAGTTGCCACTCGTAGCCACTTGTGTCAATCCTTTTTATTGGTGTAATGTTTCAGGTAATCTGTGAGCACTTGATGACTTCGCTCGAGTGATCCGTTCAACTGTGGATGGAATGCTGTTGTCTTGATTTCTTTGATTTTCGGGATTTTAGTTAATTGTTTCATTACTCGGCCGATGAAGGATGTACCTTGGTCCGTGAGTACTACTTTGGGACATCCGAATAGACAGATGAATTCCGTGACTAATGCGTAGGCTATTTCCTGAGCCGTAGCACGCTTCAGCGGAATGGCAAATGAGAATTTCGAGAGATTGTCCTGAATGGTTTATATAAAACGGTGACCAAGTTCAGATTCTGGAGTTATCGGTCCGACTATGTCCATCGCAATTTTGTCGAATACGCTGATTGGGGTGTCCGTGATTACCATAGGTTGTTTGGTTTTAATTCTTACCAATTTTTTTCTCTGGCCACTGGCGCATTGTCGGATGTAGTCTTCCACTTGCTTTTTGAGATTGTCCCAGAAATATTGCTGCCTGATTCTGTTGTATGCCTTGGTGACGCCTTTATGGCCTGCTACTGGAGATACGTGGCATTCTTTTATTATTTCTGTCTCATTCGGGTTGAACAATGATTTCGTCGCGGCAGATTTTTATTTCGATCTCGGTATCCGCGAATATTTCTCGGAGAATGTTTTTTATTTTTGTCCACGTTGAGTCGTTGAGATTACTGCGTTTTTGGGAGAACGCTGCTGATTTGATGTTCAACTCCTCCATTGATGTTTTTGAATTTCTTAGGGTTTTAGTAAGATTTTCTTTTGTTAGAGGCGATGTGCCGTTTTCCTGTGTTACTAGAGCGAACACTCTTTTCTTTGGTGTTCCGAAGATGAGGACTTGCCCGATTTCGAAGGTATTGGTCGGAGATAGATTTTTGAGCAAGCCCATCTCGATTAATCGCTTACCGATTTCGCTCGAGACTGTGCCATCGGCTGAAATGAAACAAATGTAATTGTTCTTTGTCATTTCGATGTTGTCTCTTGTTTCGATGACGTTAACGAGTTCCGGTCGTTGCTCGTTGTTGCTTATTGGTTCTTCCTCGGTGGTGTTTGTTTTGCTATTATTGGCTCTATTTTGTGAGTTGGGGGAGGGGTTGTTTAGCGATATCGGGGATGGGATTTTTACTTGTTGCTGTGAAGATTCGTTCTCGGAGCTCTCGGTGTTTGCAACATCTGGAAGGATGGGTGAGGGCTGTTTCTGGCCGGGAGGGTTTCCCGTCGTTTTTGCTTGTTAATTACCCTTCGGTAGTGCGTTTTCTTTTTTCTTTATTCGAGCGTGGGTGGCACTCGCATGTGCATGACCACTCGCGTCTGGGCAGCAGAAGCATTTCTTGGGTCTCCTTTGTCTGGAGGATCTGCGCTTCGGCAGAGGGATTGGTTTCCCTTTCTTTGTAGAATTTTTTGCATTTATTGTCTGTTGCTCCGTGTTAACGTTTGGGAGTTCTGTGATTTCGGTTGTACGGATTTCGTCTATAGGTTCTCTATCTTCGTTTGCGGAGCCAATGTCCATAAGTTGTGTTGTGTTATTGTCTTTGGAATTTTCACTTCGTGAGGGAAGCGGTTCGCTTTCTACGAAGGCCTCTTCGCTTACGCTTTCCTGGCTGTTTGGACGGCTGCAATTTTCATAAGGTTTGTTTTTTGCTCGTCCTTTAGATGGTGGGGTGCGACCGGCTGTCTTGCGGGCGCGTTGCCCGATTTTTATGGCGACGTCGCTTTCACTATTGTCGTCCGATTTTTGCTCTGCGGATGAAGGGGTTTTGAACGCGGCAAATCTGTTTTGTGTTACATGGATGGTATATCCTTCATCGTCCTCTGACGGCGATGAAGATTCCAATTTTGGCGGATTCCTGGAGAGGAAATATCGACGAGTGTCGCCTCTTTTTTTGGTTAAGATTTTGCGTTTTTTCCGTCGATGTTCGGGTGAATGCGATTTTTAATTTTCTGATGCATTCGATCCTTCGTGTTCCGATGAGATCGGAGTTTGTTGCTCTGAAGAATTTGATCTTCGATGCTCTGGAGAATTTGACTTTAGATGCTCTGAAGAATTTGATCTTCGATGCTCTGAAGAATTTGATTTTTGATGCTCTGAAGAATTTGATCTTCGATGCTCTGAAGAATTTGATTTTTGATGCTCTGAAGAATTTGATCTTCGATGCTCTGAAGAATTTGATTTTTGATGCCCTGAAGAATTTGTTTTTTTTATGCTTTGAAGAGTTTGCTCTCTGATGCTCTGAAGAATTTGTGTTTTGATGCTCTGAAGAATTTGATTTAGGACGCGGTCTCGTTTTGTTGAGATCGCTGATGATCGGTTAATCAGGCCAGTCACCTTGAGATAGAGAGGATCCCTTGGCACACGGACTCACGTGCGTTTCTCTCGGAACTACCGCATCAATGAAGTCGTTTGCCTGGGAAATAGAGGTTTTTTTATTTTGGTTTACCTCAGATCCTTCTGCAACGGGACTTACGTACGTTTCTCCCGGAACTGCCGTATCTGTGAAGTCTGTTGCTCGAGGAATGGGAATTGCTTGATTCAGCGGATAGACGTCTGCGTTTTCGTCTTCCGAAGTAGGTTTTGATTTTTTTATTCTTTTATTTTTGGCGATAGTTTCTGATGGTGAATATGTCCTTGCGATACCTGGATGCGGATGAAGGATTTTTCCTCCATATGAGGTATCGCTAATTCGCCATTTGAATTTGATGGGAAGAGTTATCGGATTTCGAGAGAGTGCATCGGCATTGGTATTAACTCTTCCTGGTTTCTACTGGATTTTAAAATCGAAATCCTTCAGTCTTTCTCTCCATCGTAGTACACGTGACGTCGGGTCATTCATGGAATTTATCCAGGCAAGTGGCCGGTGGTCGGTCAGCAGTGTGAATGACCTGCCGTAAAGATAGGGTCGAAAGGTTTTTAGGGCGAACACCACTGCGACCATCTCTTTCTCGAGCGTGGAGTAATTTCTTTCGGCCTTGTTGAGGACCCTTGAAGTAGCTGCGACCATAGGGTCTTCTCCGATTTTTCCTTGTGAAAGGATTGCACCGACTGCGTAGTTAGATGCGTCGGTCGTTACGACGAATGGTTCCGAAAAATTTGGATATTGGAGAATTGGTTTTGAACATAGCTTGTATCGTAATGTTTCGAATACTAATTGGTGTTGCGATGTCCAATGAAATTTGACGTTTTTGCTGGTGAGATTCGATAAAGGTTTTGCTATCGCCGCGAAGTTTTTCATGAATCGGCGGTAGTATCCGGCTAGACCCAAGAATTCTTTCACATTTTTTTGAGTTTTCGGTGTCTTGAATTCTCTTACGGCTTCGATGTTTTGTGGATCTGGTTTTAATCCGTCTGCCAAAATTTGATGCCCTAGGTATCTCACTTCGGTTCGTAAAAATTCGCATTTATCCGTTTGGAGAGTTAAGTTCGCGTTTCGTAATCGTTCGGCGAGTTTTTTTAATGTACGTTCGTGCTCTTCAATTGATCGCGCGTAGATTACTATACCGTCCAAGTATACGAATAAATCATTCCCCTGCAATCCTTTTAGTACAAGGTCCATTAATCGTTGGAATGTGGTTGGTGCGTTTTTCAAACCGAATAGCATTCGGTTGAATTCGTAATGACCGTGAGGGGTCGTGAAGGACGTTTTGTGTCTGTCTTGCGGATCCATTTCTATCTGGTGGAAACCAGATGCTAAGTCAAAAATTGAGAAGTACCTCGCGCCGCCGAGTTGGTCGAGAATGTCTGTTATTAACGGCGGGGGTAAGCGTCTCCTATAAGAACATCGTTGAGTTTTCTAAAGTCAATTACAAGTCTCCAACGTTTGTTGCCCTTTGAGTCTGCTTTTTTCAGAACTATCCATACTGGTGAATTATACGGTGACTTCGAGGGTTCGATGATGTTTAATTGTAGCAGATCGTTGATTTGTTTTTCTATTTCCGGTTTTTGAAACGGTGGGTGTCTGTACTGTCTCGTATTAACCGGTCGATCGTCTACAGTGGGAATTCGATGCTTGCATTTGCTTGTTGACCGAAGGGGTTCGCCAGGTAGATGAAAGAGGTCTACGTATTCTTCTACGAGTGTAGATACCGCATTACGCTCTTCGTCATTAAGGTGATCGAGCCGCAAAAGGTTCATTACTCCGTTGGCAAGGTTTTTCTCGCTCTAGGGTCTGTTGATTCACGGGGTCGTCATCTTTTTGATCATTCTCGTCTGTACTTATATCGAAAGGATAGAGTGGAATTACAGGAACCTCTACTCTGACGTCTTCGATCAAGGTGTTTATGGCATACAGGTAGTCTTTGCCGTTGGTGTTTTGAATCAAGGCTTCTCCTGCAAAAACGCCGTCTCGAAAGGGTATACGGGGTACGTAGCCTGTGTCTAGTGGACTTTGAACCCGAATGAACACGATCGTTTTCTGTTTGGCCCGCAGAAGAAGTGATTCTGTGTTTGCAAATGGGATGTCCACGTTATTGACGCGCACGTAACGCCCTCCCCAGTCGATTCTACCTTTACTTTCGCCGATTGTTTCGTGGCCAAGGATTGCATCAAATTCCACGGGGAAGTCATCTGAGACAACGTTAAATTCTACGGACTGATTATGGATAGCGATGTTGATTTGTCCGAGTGTCCTGGGTTTATCGGTGATCGAAATTCCGTATAATTCATAGATTATTGAATTATCTATAAGATTTGGATGAAGAATGTTGCCGATTTTTATTAGATTTAATTGTGATTCTGAGTCTGCGAGTGTGCGTGTATGAGGTTTCTTTAGGTCTTCGGATTCGATTTTGATCGTGGGTGAGTTGTAGTTGTTTGTGTTGGTGCTCAGGTTACAAAAGGCTCGGAGGATTTTTTGTTTCGTTGGTGGGTTTACTGTGCCTGGCGTCCTTGTGTGTTGGGGCCCGTCGAGACGCCTGGTCGAGGGGTCGTTGACTCGTTTCCCGGCTGCTTTTCAGCTTGGGCCTCGTCTTTTCGACCATTATTATATGCTGGTTTACGGCATTGACTGATAGTGTGACCTGGTTTTTTTGCAATAGTTGCACGTTTTGGTTCGTCGTGTCTTTTGTTTGATTGTCTTTCGCTAAATAGAAGCAATCGTTTGTCGTGTGATTTGTCTTTTTGCAGTACGTGCAGAATTTGATTGAGCTTCTAGATTTGTTGTCGTTTTGGTTATTCGTTCTGTCAGAAGGCTGAATTAGTAGGCAGGTTGATTGTGTTTTCTGTGTCAATTGGTCCCAACATTTTCTCGACTTCTGTTGCGTGTTTGAAAATGTCTTTGAGTGACTCGTATCGTTTGCATGCTATGTGGGGGCGATAGGCTGCGTTAAGGCCTTTTCTAAATGGATCTGTTGCTGCGTCTTCCGCGAATATTTTTGCTCCTTCGATTGATCTGAGATTGGATGTTTCGATAGCTTGGTGAGTCTTTTTTAAATGAATATTCATTCTGCTATAGAAGCTGAGTACTGTCTTTTTATCTTTTTGTTGGATTGTGCTCATGTCATTGATCCACGTGAGAGGGGGTTTGGAAGGAATGAATTTTCGTTTGAGGATATTTGTGAGTTCATCGATAGTTGAAATTGCGAAACTTCCAAGGCTTTCACATGCGATTCCTTTGCATTTACTTTTTAGCAATGTGATAATTAATCGTTCGCCTACAGCTGGGATAAATTCTTTTGCGTTGTCGCAATAGCTTAGGAAGTTATTTAGGGAATATGTTTTTGGGGTCCCATCGAACTCAGGTAAGTATCTTGTGAATTCTCTATAATTAGCGTGTAACGGAGAAGTGTTATTTTCGAAGGGTGGTTGATAATAATTATTCGCGTTTGGTGGTGGAATCGCTGCTGATGGTGTGTAGATTTGACTTTGTTGAGTTAGGTGATGGTCTTCCGAGGTCTCCATTTGGATGGGTGTGGACATTATGAATTTATGACTTACTCGGTGATGATCTTGTGGCTAGCTCGTACCAATACTGTCATTGGTGGGCTGTCAGGTGGCGTTTGGTTTCCCTCGTAATGGGTAAAAGCTGGTGTTTTGACCTGGAGTCCGGGTGTGAGTAGCTGCCTTGGGTCTTCTCTCCGGGCCTGCGTCCGTTGTTGATTTATGGCTCTGCATCCTTTGGATTGATCTCGGTGCGACGTTGGTGTGGAGCACTTGTTCGTTTTACATGGAAGAGAGTCTTTGATTTTTATTTTCCGCGTTAATTTCTCCGCGCCGGTGATCCGTATTTCATCGAGATCGAATTTATAACCGATAAATTGTCTATGATTTTTGCCACCAGTTTTATTGTTGATGTCTTTTTTAATTGTTGTTCCGCTGCCACCAGTTTTATTAACCGATGGATGATTTATGTTTTTCCGCTGCCGCCAGTCTTATTGTATATTATATTGTTACGTCCCGGAGGGAGATTTAGGATGGACTCACGAGGTTGCCGAGTTTGTGCGCGAATTTTGAAGAGAGGTGATTGCGCTGTGAGTCTTAATTGGTTTCCGCGCGAGTTCCGAACATAATTTAATAACAATTGGATTTAGACGATTTAAGGTGCGTGATTTGGTTTGAGATTGAGGTTCCCCGGTACTATGATCGAATAATTTACTCTCGTGAGGCTTTCTTTCAATACACAAATAGAGTTTATTACCAGACTTATATATACATATATATATCGGTTAAATATAAGACGCGTACAGTTGGTCGGAAAATATGTTAGACGGTTACGCGGACAG
This sequence comes from Ophion ventricosus, assembly GCA_963932345.1. Taxonomy (NCBI): domain Eukaryota; kingdom Metazoa; phylum Arthropoda; class Insecta; order Hymenoptera; family Ichneumonidae; genus Ophion; species Ophion ventricosus. The sequence goes on from OZ010720.1 coordinate 8,419,336, forward strand.
AGCATAATTTGAGTAAATCGACCTTTCGATTCGGAGACTGATTACAGAGTAACGCTCCTTCGTCGTACAAAAACGACGAAAGTTCGGTTTTGGGAGGGGAAGGAGCTTTAGGGAGAGTGCATTTCTGATGATGCGTTTTTTAGGGATAGGATAATCGGTCGTAAAAGTTACGTAGATTTTCGTGGTTGGTCGGGAAGGTAGGGGAGATGGATTTTGGATTTCTTATTGGGTCGCGGCTAAAGTAAACGCAATCGCCGCTTTATTTCCAAGAATTATCTCTAGCGCGTGAGATTTTCCTGGGCCGTGTGAAAGGCCAGTTTTACGACCGTGTGGATTTTTTGTGGGTCTCTCTTGAGAGTTCTGTTTGGGATTTAGAGTTAGGGTCTGTGTTCGCTTTGGTCTTGCGTTTTTTCTATTCGAGAATTTTCCTGAGTGAGTTTCTCTCCTGGAGCGCGTTCGCTCGTAAATTATATACTATCGGTCATTTAATGCGTGGGACCGTATGCAAGTCGCTTTCCCGTTCTGGGTCTTGTGGAATATTTCGATTATCGCGTCCATAAAGTTTATAAAATATAAGTTTCGTCGAAAAATGAGGGTGCCGGTATCGCGCACGTGTGCATTGATAATTTGTGGGGGGGGGGGGGGGAGTAAAAATTGAAGCTGGGACGTCACAGCGTGACAAAAGACGACACTAGTAAAATTGTATCGATATATTTGAGTACGCAAACGTCGGATAAACAAACTACTCATTTACTCATGATCAAAGCCGAAATCGATGAGGAGAACGAGGAGGAGGAGAAGGACGTGGATGTTCCCAACATGCATCATCATTTTGTGTGGATTAAAAACATTTCAAGGCTTATGAGTGCGCAGATCGCCAGAGGAAAACGTCGCACATGGATTTGTAACCGATGTTTATGCTACTCCATCATAGAAGAAATATTGCAAAGACACAAAGAGCACTACAGTAACATTGTTAATTGTCGCATTATGTTTCCCAAAACTGAATCCGTAAATTCAAACAGCGCGCTTGGCTAGAAAAAAATACATCGATGTAAATACGATATTGAGAAGAGAATCTGACAATTATTTTATGAACATTTTTTTATAAACTCATGAACAATGCGATCTTTGGTAAAACAATGTCAAATGTGAGGAAATATCGGGAAATGCGGCTCGTAACAAAGTGGAAGGGGCGGCGGGAGGGGGGGGGGGCGATCTCCAAGCCAACATTCCATAACTGCACCATATTTGACAATGACATTGTTATAATCGAGTTCAATAGAGCGTGCGTTCTATTTAATAAGCCCATCTATATAGGATTCTCACTTCTAGATATTTCCAAACTCTGGATTCACGATTTTCACTACAATTACATACTCGAAAGATTTAACAATCAAGGAAAATTGTTGTATACAGAGACTGATAGCCTCATTTATCACTTCAGCGTGCCTGACATTTACGAAACGATAAAGTGCAACATTGACAAGTTTGACACGTCCGATTATGCGCTAAACAATCCGTACAATATGCCCCTAGGAATTAAGAAGGTATTAGGCCTCATGAAAGATGAAAATAACGGCCGTATTATGACAGTATTTGTGGGCTTGAGAGCGAAATTGTACTCGTTAATGATCCTCGACTGTGACGATGTAAAAAAGAGAGCTAAGGGCATTAGGCGGTCAACCTTAAAATCCATCAGATTTGACGATTTAAAAAATTGCTCGTTTGCGCACGAAAACCTTGTCAAGGCGCAACAATTGATCTTGAGTAGAAAACATTGCTCACACGGCGATGCAAAATAAAGTTGGTCTCAGCTGGAGAGATGACAAAAGAGTGCTAATCTCAGATTTCACGGGCACTCTTCCATAGGGTTATGCTTCTTACGACGTGGAAACTGAATAAAAAGAACGCTGTGTGTGTGAAGACTCATGTTTTTCATCCCCTCTCCCAGAACAAGTGACCAATATCGGACCCGTCTGAGAATGTCAACAAGAAAAACGTTAGCTCTCCACGTTGGAAATTTTTTTGACCCTCCGGATCAGTCGAGAACTATGTACCGAGTGTTGACATTTACCGAATGTACACGCTTATCGTATTTCTATTCGCGCGTTTTTCTTTGCTACGAAATCGCTGGCCAGACTCAAGATTACAAGATTTGCATTATCTTCTGCCTTCAGTGATTTAGCGGAAATCGCGAAAAGATTTGAAGTGATTGCGATAAAAAGACTTTGCTGATGCGTTTGACAAAGGCCTTATAAACACTTTCGGTCTTTTACATTCTGTGGTGCGTGTAACCAAACAACGAAATTAGGAAAAATCGGATTTTGTTGCGCCCATCGTTGATTAATATGGTAAGAATTCTCTCTCTCACTCTCTTTCACTCATACACACACGCGCGCACACACACACACGGATATTAAATTGTTTAGCAAAACTTTGTCTTCTTCAATCGAGTGACGAAGAGTCATTACCTCGATCGCCGGCATCATCATCATCATCATCTTGTTCATCACCACCACCATCAAAAAGATCGCGTGTAATCGATAAATTTGAGCAATCTGATTCGGACGTCGAGTCGCCATCTTGCTCAAAACCATTTGATGAATTTGTGCAATCTAAAGGCGCTGTAGCTGGACCATCAGGAATAAACTCTCGTAGATTATCATCATCATCATCATCATCATCTTCAACAATTTCGCTTCCACCATCACGAAAACCGCCACAACGACCATCAAGTAAGTGGTGGGGGGATCTTTTGGTCTTGCTGTGCATCGGGTCACATGATTCGTGGTCATAAACGGGAGAGCTGTGACATTATAAGGGGCAAAGGCCCAAGGCGAGGATTTTTCCTTTGAACTCGAGCCAACGTTCTCTTCGACAGTAGATGTCAACGGGTGGCTTCACCGCGCGCCCATTCATCGGATCGACGTACACAACGAACCTCTTGACGAACCCGCTCAAGCTGACGAAAGTGACGATGATTCGTGGTACAGCGAAGCCAGAGTACATACGAGTGAAGATCTGATTGAAGAAGGCAGCGAAGATTCAGGTAAAAAGAAACATTTTGATAAAAAAGAAATTTAGATGATGATGATAATAATCTATGAGCGTTTATTCCCGACGGTTCAGCTACAGTACCACCAGATTGCACAAATTCATCAGATGGCTTAGAGCAAGATGGCGACTCGACGTCCAAATCAGATTGCTCAAATTTATCGATTACACGCAGTCTGTTTGATGATGGTGGTGATCGTGGTAATGACTCCGTCACTCTAATGAAGAAGACAAACTTTTGCTAAAAAATGTAATATCAGTGTGTGTGTGTGTGTGTGCGTGTGTAAACGAGAGAGAGAGAGGGATAGAGAAAGAGAATTCTTACCATATTCATTAACGATGGGCGCAACAGGATCCGATTTTTCCAAATTTCGTCGTTTGGTTACACGCACCACAGAATGTAAAAGACTGAAAGTGTTTATCAGGCCTTTGTCAAACGCATCAGCAAAGTCTTCTTACCGCACTCCCTTCAAAACTTTTCGCAATTTCCGCCAAATCACTGAAGGAAGAAGATAATGCAAATCTTGTAATATAAAGTTTGGCCAGCGATTTCGTAGCCGAGGAAAATGCGTGAATAGAAATACGATAAGCGTGTACACTCGGTAAATATCAACTACTCGACACATAGTTCTGGACTGATCCAAAAGGTCAAAAAAAATTTGGAGAGCCAACGTTTTTCACACAGCTTTCTTTTTATTCAGTTTCCATGTCATTAGAAGCATAACCCCATGGAAGAGTGTCCGTGGGATCTGGGATTAGCACTCTTTTGTCATCTCTCCAGCTGAGAACAACTTTATTTAGCATCGCCGTGTGAACAATGTGTTTCTTACTCATGATCAATTGTTGCGCCTTGACGAGGTTTTTGTGTGCAAACGAGCAATTTTTGAAATCGTCAAATGCGATGTATTTCAGGGTTGACCACTTAATGCCCTTAGCTCTCTTTTTTACATCGTCACAGTCGAGGATCTTAAACGAGTACAATTTCGCTGTCAAGCTCATAAATTCTGTCATAATACGGCCGTTATTCTCATCTTTCATGAGGCCTAATACCTTCTTATTTCGCGAGGGCATATTGTACGGATTGTTTGGCGTATAATCGGACGTGTCAAACTTGTGAATGTCACACTTTATCATTTCGTAAATGTCAGGCACGCTGAAGTAATAAATGAGGCTATCAGTATCTGTATACAACATTTTTCCTTGATTATTAAATCTTTCGAGTATGTAATTGTAGTGAAAATCGTAAATCCAGAGTTTTGAGATATCAAGAAGTGAGAATCCCGTATAGATGGGCTTATTAAATAGAACGTACCCTCTATTGAGCTCGATTATAACGATGTCATTGTCAAATATGGTGCAGCTATGGAATGTTGGCTCGGCGATCTGCGCTCCCCCCCTCCCGTCGCTCCTTCCACTTTGTTACGAGCCGCACTTCCCGATATTTCTTCATTTTTGACATTGTTTTACCAAAGAACGCATTGTTCATAAGTTTATAAAAAAATGTTCATAAAATCATTGTCAGATTCTCTTCTCAATATCGTATTTACATCGATGAATTTTTTTCTAGCCAAGCGCGCTGTTTGAATTTAAGGATTCTGTTTCGGGAAACATAACGCGGCAATTATTAATATTACGGCAGTCCTCTTTGTGTCTTTGCAATATTTCTTCTTTGATAGAGTAACACAAACATCGTTCGCAAATCCACGTGCGGCATTTTCCTTTGGAGATTTGCGTACTCATAAGCCTTGAAATGTTTTTAATCCACACAAAATGATGATACACCTTGGGAACACCCGCGTCCTTCTCCTCCTCCTCGTCCTCCTCATCGATTTCCGCTTGAATCATGAGTAAATGAATGAATCGACCGGTAAGTGGAGACATCGACAGTGGATAATGGTGCAGGTTCTGAGCAAAACCCTACTCGACCATCCGAACCTGACTTAGCTCGGACATGAACCAATGATTCGTGTCTTGGCTAACTCGGTCAGTACAATGTCGGTAGTAGGAATCTTGCCTCTGGTCCCGCATCACTCATCTACTTATTATTACCTTACAACCGAAATAGTGGATTTCGTCTTCCTAAGGGGGAGGGCTCTTGTGTTCTAAATTTAGCGCGTATCTTAAGGCGCGTAGTAACAAAAATATTCGATGTATGAAATCGAAAGGCCATAGGCCCCTGTGTAAACCACATCAGTTTTGATAGGTGAAGCACCTCCAAAGGTGACTTCAGCGACCAGTATGGCTGAATTGGCATCGTACGATTCGACTGATCTGGAACGTATCGTCGCCAAAAACCAATTTAATAATTAGAGGAACCGAAAGACAAAAGTCAGACTTCGGGTGGTAACCGAAGAGGTCGGTCTGAAGGCAATTAAACATCTGGTAAATAAAATGTTGCTTAGTTATAATAAAGTTAATTATTTGTAAGTTCACAATTCCTGAGTTGGAGATTTACTTGTAATTGGAAGACCACAGCTACCCGTCGTCAATTGCCCGATTCCCGCCACCAGTCTCTTCGAGGACGTCACTCCCAGGGCACAAAAATGTTGGCGCAATATTAGCGGCACAACATTCGGAGGGATTCGACTTTTCTATAAAAATAATTACAACTATGCGGTGCCTTTATAAAAGTCACAATAAACACAAAGCACTTATATCACTCTAATATCAGAAACAGCGTGGTCAACGAAACGAAAAAACAGTGTGGTTGCCGAAACGAGGAAACCGCGTGGAATAGCACGCATTAGGATTTCAGAGAGAAAGAAAAGACGACGTCGTTGCTCGCACTTGCACTTATTCTGCTTATACTTGTTATCGATCCACGCCTGCAGACTACGCACGCCAACGAGTGCGAACAGAGAAAACATTTCACTCCGTCAATGCCTTATCACATGTACGCGGTCACGGCACGATCGCCATGCCATGTAAATTAGTCATGTATGAGGTATCATGATATCTTTCACACGGCACGGTTGTCGTGCCATGTGCAGAAGTCGTGAAGGTGATTCGATGACGACCGTAGGTACATACCGTAGACGACCGTAGGTGTTGTTTTATGTCTAATGTGTCAAGAATCCAACCAGGAAGTGGAAACATATTGCTGTGAAAAGAAATTCTAGCCGCGAATATTCAATATTTCATACAATTCCGCAAAACACGAGAACGATGAAAAGTTGAAAATTCGTCATTTTTACCCCTTGCAGTTTTGTTGATAACTTTCGAATATGTTATCGTCAAATTTTTTCTCATGATTTCAATAATATTCTTTCAGAATATACAAGAATTTTTTAATTCGGTCGATTAGGAAAGAAGATATGAATTTTGAGTAAAAAAAAACGTTGAATCAAAATTTTGTCGCTTTTCTCGAGAGAAAATATTTTTTAAACGAGTATACCGCAGTTCTTAAGGGGCCAGTCCACTTTGGAGCCACGAAAAAAAGGCTATTTTTCGCGATTTTTTTTGAGGATTTTATAAAAGATATGAATATAAAAGTTGTTGGGCTTGATAAATAAAGTCTTGAAATACATTAAAAAAAAATTTAATTCATTTTTATTCATTTTTAAGTACAAAAACTCTAGTTCAACGTAACGCCTCAAAAATAGGTGGGCTAGGTAGCGCCATCACAACTCGGCAACGGCTTGTCTGAAACAAAAAAATCAAAGTCCATTAGATTCAGTATGACACCAGCTACAAAATGACCCTCGGATATAAAGCTTTATCAAAAAAAAATGGCAGATGAAAAACGAAAAAAGTAAAAAAAACGCGTTTTTTCGCAGTTTTTCGCAAAAAAAAGAGTAAAAATAAAAATTTTAAAACCATCGAGGGTCATCTTGTTGCGAATCATTATTACAATATGTGGTTCAAATTTCAAGAGAATCGGTTTATTAGTTTTAAAGATACGATGGAGCTAGATTTTGAAAACGGTGTTTCGAGAAAAACGCGTTTGAAGTTTATACTATAAAAAACTTACCTAAACTCAATCGGCAATTCCTGCACCGTACAAAATCCCTTCTGATTGCTTATCGTCGTCGATTTCTTCAAGTCTTGCTTGCTTTCGTTTGGTTCTGGTCTCTTTTGAGCACTCAGAACTGCGGCGGTTTGCAGAGCGAACACGCTCGTCATCGCGATTGTCGGCGAATCCGATGGCGATCGGACCGAGTTTGACGCCCATTATTTCCATTATTTTAAGCACTGGACGAAATCCTTCATTAAAGACACACGCGGAAACTTTGCAGGCAATGTCTACGATTTTTTTGCCGTTGAACATGTGTTTAGGTGCCATATTCCATACGCAGTTGTTAAAACTTTCATTATTGTTTTGCGCATGGCCACCTAAACACCTTTCGAGCAGTTCTGTTTTGGTGAGATCCTCGTAAATAGGTTTTAAAACTTCCTGTACTTCCTCAGAAAGAGCAGGAGGATGTTTGTAATGCTGCTGAAGTCGGCCGAGCGCGCTATACGCTCAGGTAGACGAAATGAGGTCCTGACGTTCAGGTAAAAAAAAAATACTTAGAGAGCTCGGATTTTCATAAAATTTTGACACAATATTTCTGAATGTATGTACTTTCGAAAACAGTTAAAAAAATCGATTTTTTGAAATTTTCAAAGTGGACTGGCCCATTAACTTTGACAATTCAGTCAATGCATAGACAGATTCCTCGACTAATTGGCTATCGATTAATAAAAGCCGTCGAAATATGACTATTTTACTCGGAATTATGGTTGAAAATCTGAATGGGTTCTCACAAATCCGAGTGTGGCAAGTAAATAACAAAGTGGCGGCGGCACACCATTTCTTCGTTGACGTCCTTTTGTTTTAAGTTTCCATGGGCGGAAACGTAGTTCATGCTATTTTTTACCTGCAGGAAAAACCCAATTTTTTAAAATATAAAAACAGCTACAGGAATACATTCAATTTTTTAGGTATATTAATTTTTGCCAAGATGGCGCAATTTAGAAAAAAGTAATATATTTCAGGAAAGATCATCAGATAATTGTTCATAAGTAAAAACTATGCAATATAACGAAGAAATCCTACGTACCTCTTGTAAAATATCTAGCTTTTAGTGTACAATTAAATTTTCAAACCGATTGTTAAAGGTTTGTTCGAGTTATATTTCCGCTCAGTTTTAAAAAAACGTGCTCTTGAGAAAAACGTTTCAGTAGAACGCGTAAAACAGTTTTTAGTATTATAAAATCATAGAAACTTCTTATATACCTCTAATCCGTGATGCCTGCAACATACAATCGACCTTCCACATTGAAGTTCGGCTCCTCTGTTTCCTTTCTGAGCGCTCTAAAGCTGATCCGTGTCTCTTTGCAGCTCCAGGCAGCGATTGTTCCGAAAGCTTGATGCGCTGCACATCTATATCTAGGCACAGATTATAGATGTTTGGGGTACTTGGAGATTTTGATCGCCCATAATAGGTATATAATTTTTGAGACCCTTAGGCAGCTTATGAGCCAAACCTTTTTTTTGTTTAAAAAAAATAGAGTCGACTAACCCCTTAAGAGAAGAACAGAATGAAAAATTAAACGGTAGGAAATTTTGGAATACGTCACAAAATAAACACAGTAACTACAGATATCAACCACGCGATAGATATCAAAACGGACAACGAAATTTTCAAAACGATTACAGAAAAGACTACCAACACAGACAACCACATACACAAAAAAGTTATCGAAATAATTACCGAAATGGAAAACAAAGTCGCGTCAAGGTTACCAAAACTTGTATCAGAACAGACAACATAGCTCAGGAAATGACTACTAAAACAGCTAGAAAAATGAGCTACAAAACTCACGAAACGATCATCAACGGAGACAACTATCACGAAAGACGAAAGCTACCTACGGTAATAATAAATAAATTCTCTTGATCTGAGAGAAAAAGAAAAGGAATTCCTCGGTGATACTGGAGCACTAATTAATTTAATTAAATAAAGTGCAGTGGGCACCTATCTTTTTATAGACACTTCTATAATTTATGAATTATCAGAAATTACAAGCAACACAATTTTCACTTCCCGTATGCGTTATACGAATCAAAGAACTTTCCGTTGAATTTTACGTTGCCAACAACGAGTTTCTCATCTCCCAGGGCGCTGTTCTAGATTTTTTCAAGAGAGCACCAGCCGATATTTTATACACACAGTCATATATATCTTTCGTGGGTTACAAAATACTATTCGAAATATGCTGAAGTATTTTAATCCCGGCTAGGTCTAAATACGTAATCCATATCAGGATAAAAAATACGAATCGTTCAGAGGGATACATTTCACAAATACACGCTGGTGAAGGTATATACATAGGTAACGCAATTGTAACGAAGGAACTGCGTATTTAATGGCAATCAATACATACGAGTACACGATATATCTGCAAATTCCGATGTTGGAATTCCAACCAATTGAGGAATCGCTAACTACCGACACCGCCTCAAACGATTTCTATGTCATCATCCTCACCGACCGTCATGCGGCGGTCGGTTTATCGTCGAAGAAAAAGCGAAACATTATTTTTAATGCACGTAAATTATTAATGCACTTCCATGGGCGAGTACAAAATCTACATGCGATCACTCACACACGGCTCACCAGTAGTGATCACTTCCGCATAAAGCAATGAAACTCACTTCCGCACTGAAACTCACTTCCGCACAAGCAATTATAAAAGAATACCACGCATCCACAGTCGGTGGAAACAAGGGTGCAGGGAAGACTCATCGACGCATACGTTTACAATATTATTCAAAAAACACGAAAGGGTAAACCCGAAATTTCATAAACTTTTGCTACGATTGTCAAAAAACAATTTAGACCGTATGAAAAAATCGAGCCACAATGATCATCGCCGATTCATCGGTAAAAGCATTTGACTAACAAGGAAACCGTTTCCGGTGTCCCGCTCCGATTTCATTTATTTTTGGATATGTTATTTTGGATATGTTATACTTCATCAAAATCTAAGAGACACGTATTTTTTTTATCGGCGGAAAAACAGTTTTAAGAGGTGAAACTATTGCAGTTTTCTATTGCAGTTTCGAAACTATTGCAGTTTCGCATAGTTCCAATCAAGATATTTTAATGAAACCAATTCGAGAAAAATGCTTCTGGCGAATAATGAAAAATGCGCCTTTTCCAGTCTTTCCAACCCCTATAAATCTATAGGGGTTGAAAGTAAAAAAATTCGTGTAAATCGGAAACTTTTTTTTGAACTCGATAAAACCAATTGCATTCGAAAGAGCTTGAAAAAGTAGATGATACGGGTTTTTGCGTTTAAAAAAAAAAACATTTGGGGGTGACTACCCCTGTATAATACTGTTTCCGGTGTTCTCCTCCGATTTCGTTCGTTTTTGGATATCTTATTCTACATCAAAATTTAAGAGACACGTATTTTCTTTACCGGCGGAAAAACACTTTTAAGGGGTGAAACTCACCCTCAAAGTTGAGCACCCTCCGAGTGACTCTTGCAGTTTCGCATAATTCCAATTAAGATATTCGAATGAAACCAATTCGAGAAGAATGCTTCTGGCGAATAATGAAAAATGCGCCTTTTCCAGTTCCGAGGGGGTGAATAGGGGTAAATCTATAGGGGTTGAAAGTAAAAAAATTCGTGTAACTCGGAAACTTTTTTTTTATCTCGATGAAACCAATTGCATTCGAAAGAGTTTGAAAAAGTAGAAGATACGGATTTTTGCGTTTTTCGAAAAAAAAACCTTTTGAGGGTGACTACCCCGGCATCATACCATTTCCGGTGTTCCTCTCCGATTTCAATCTTTTTTGGATATGTTGTTCTTCATCGAAATCTAAGAGACACGTACTTTTTTTTATCGGCGGCAAAACAGTTTTAAGGGGTGAAACGCACCCTCAAAGTGTCTTTTGCAGTTATGCACATTTTCATTCAAGATATTCGAATAAAACGAATTCGAGGATAATGCTTATGGCGAATAATAAAAAATGCGCTTCCATCAATTCCGAGGGAACGAATTGGTAGAAATTTATAGGGATTGAAAGTCGAAAAATTTTCCAAAGTCGATTTTTTTTCTTCATTCTATCAAAACCATCTAAATTTAATAGAGTTACATAACGTAGGAGATACCTGTTTTTGAATTTCCCGGAAAAACATCGTCCCAGGGCTAGCTACCCTTATATGATGTCCGGCGCTCTCTTATCCGATTTTGTTCCATTTGATCGATGGTGTTTTTCATCGAAATTGACATGACGCAAATCGTTCAATCTCATGGCGAATGACTCAAAATAGACGTATTTCTATTTCGACGGTATACATTTTTAGACACCTATGCGGATTAAAAGGTTAACAATTGTAAACCAAAAACACGATTCGTTTTATTATAATGAATTGAACACAAACAAACCCGTATCTTCTACTTTTTTAAGCTCCTTTGAATGCAATTGGTTTCATCGAGATAAAAAAAAAGTTTCCGAGTTAAACGAATTTTTTGACTTTCAACCTCTATAGATTTACCCCTATTCACCCCCTCGGAACTGGAAAAGGCGTATTTTTCATTATTCGAATATGTTGATTGGAACTATGCGAAACTGCAACAGTCACTCGGAGAGTGCCTAACTTTGAGGGTGAGTTTTACCCCTTAAAACTGTTTTTCCGCTGATGAAAAAAATACGTGTCTCTTAGATTTCGATGAAGAATAAAATATCCAAAAATAAACGAAGTCGGAGAGGGACACCGGAAACGGTTTCCTTGTAAGTTGCACTTGAAATAGTCGAATCATTATCCAAAACCATCATAGGTTACGAATGCGTTCTAACGATAACGGACTTATTCAGCAGGTTAAAGTTGATATACCCCTTAATCAAACAGCTTCGTGAGATATTGCTAAAGCAGTATGCACAAAATTCATTATAATACTCGGTGCCACACGCGTGATTTTACCAGACCAAGATCTTCTAACTTTATGTTAGACATTTTTTAATGTTTGCCAAACTTTTTCAATTAAAACAGTATAAAACATGAGCACACCATCCCCAGTCAATTGGCGTGTTAGAGCGAAGTTATCATTGCATAGAGTAAATAAAACGCTGTAGAGTTAATGAGGGAGATTGGGACGAATTGCTATCATTTACGACACTACCATATAATATAAATATTCATAAGAGCACGGGCTATATGCCATACGAACTAGTTTTTGGTCACCAAACAACCGTACCATCAGAATTCCCACCACTAGAAAAATGATTGACCTTCGACGATTACATTACCACCCTAAACAAAACCTCAAGGACGTTTAACTATTGGCACTACCAAAACAGTTTCAAATAAAATAAAGACCAAAACGGTACTACGACAGACGGACCAAAGCACCATAATTTTAAACAGAACAATTAGTATTCGTGATTAAAGAACCGAAAGAAAGGAATACTCGACAGTAACTATGCCTGTCCATTTAAAATCCTAGAAATAACTGACCAAAATAATGTCAAACTTTCATTAGGCATAAATAGGACTACGCTAGTTCACATAGGTAAAATAGAACCTGCATATGCTGCCGATGTTACGCACACGCTTTAAGTAGCGACGACGTTACTATAATCATTCCATTTGCATAAAATCCCGGACTTCATTCACAACCACTTGACCCACTTCGTTCTTATCACGGAACATGGACACTCATTAGCCACATCAATACAAATGACCTTTCAACCAGATGCATGCAAATTAACAAAAACATGTTTGCAATCAAACGATATTGTAGTCGAATTGGACCTCACTGCCTAGTTGGGGAACAACTCCGAAAAAATGTAACTCCGCTCAAAGACGATTTATGAAACAAAAAGTACTCTTCAAGCACTGGTGCTACACACCGAAAATCGTAGGCTTGTCTACAATCGGAAACGCGGTCCTCTAAATTTCGGAGGGAAAATAGAAAATATTCTTTGGGGCACACTCGACTCTAATAATGGCAAACGGGTTTACAACGAAATCGAAATACTATCGAATTTTTCATTGGAATCAACAGAAATCGTGGTAAATCAAACACACAGAGTACAATCCGGTTTTAATCTGATGCAAAAGCAGATCAAAGAATTAGGGAATCTGATAGCACAAAACCTGATGGAAATCGACAGATACGTATCACCAACTAAGAACCAAACGGGCTAATTAGAATATAACGAATCGTGATCAAATATACATCCCAAATCGA
>OZ010720.1:8432781-8513793 GCA_963932345.1 Ophion ventricosus
TTCTGAGGCTTGCAAAGTTCACGATGATTGGCGAAGTACACGGACCATCTACCTTCGCACTTCCCAACATCACCATTCCAACATTCAGCGGAGAGCCTACCAAGTGGGAGAGTTTTCGCGATTCATTTAAAGCGCTAGTTAGTGAGAATGTATCGTTAACCACAGGTCAGAAAATGTATTATTTGAAATATTTCCTTGAGGGCAACGCTGCTCTCATGCTCGAATACGTACTGTTCTCTGACGTCAATTACGAAGGCGCATGGACAATGCTTGAAGACGAGTACGATAACATGTGTGCGTTAGTCCTTGCCCACATCCATGCATTTGTAAGCTTACCAATTATGAAATCGGAAAACGAGATTGAATTACAACGTTTCCGCGACACGGTTAACTCCTCATTAACTGCGTTAAAATTTTTCTACCGCCATGTCGAATATTGGGACGATTTACTAGTTTATTTAATTACCCAAAGACTCAGTCCGCGCACGCGAAGAGAGTGGAGTTGAAGGCTTGGCGCGTCAAAAGATGTCGTCAAAGAGGTATCGCCCCACCGGTTCAAATCGGGGAGTCCAACACGTCATCACGCTTAACTTCAGCAAACAATAAGGCCCACGTACATGATAAAGCTACCGCTCACAACACTGCCACACGACAGTGTCCTGATTGTTTGGAAAGCCATGTTCTTGCATTTTGTCCGGCATGGACAAGAAATCAATCAATGATCGTTTCGCACTGCTGTGTCGACTGGCCAGGAATCGACGAGATCTGAGTCAAACGAACAGGTGAACGACACGACGAATAACTCAACGAGTGTCAACCTTCTGCCGTCAAACGAGTCGACCACAGTATCGCGCGATGACTTCTCCGCGTTAAAAAACATTTCGCTGAAACACGCGGCAATCGATACATTCAAAGAATTTCCCATTGCGTCCAACCCTGACGTTATACAACGGCACTTTTGGGAAATCGAAGAAGTTACCTCAAAATCGTTTCTCTCGCCTGAAGAGGAAGAATGCGAAAATCATTTCGTTAAAACGCATTCACGCGATACGTCCGGTCGGTATATCGTAAGGTTACTTTTTCGACATGAATCTCCTCCCGATCTTAGCAATACTCACCAAATCGCGCTTTTGAAATATACCCATCACGAAAATCGGCTAATGAAAAAACCGGAACTCGCCCGCATGTATACCGATTTTCTGAAAGAATATGAGTCCATGGGACACATGGAAAGAGTACGAGAATCCGACGTGCTCACAACATCATTATATATCCCGCATCATCGGGTAATTCGCGAGAGTAGCTCCGCTACGAGAATGCGGGTGGTTTTCAACGCATCCAGCCAGTGGCGGCGCTAGACCAAATATAGGCGTCGGCGATATTAGCTTTACGAGGCCCTTTCCATTTCCCACAAAATGTTAGTACTGGGTCAAATAAAATGAAATTTTTAAAAATGTCTTTTATTAGCGTCTTTGGGATAACATTCATCAGATACCTCTAAGTTTTGGTAGGGACCGTTTTAGACTAATTCATGACGCTGCGAATCTGATATTGAAAATACCCACTTCCTCGGATCTGAGCTTAGAAGGGACTTGTTTAAATCAACTGCGTGCTCTTGTCTTTCTGAATCACAAGTATTATCCACATTACGAGTAATCCCAGAAGACATTATTTCATTTTCATATAGACTGCTTGATGAAGATTCAGAATCGAATTTAGATTTGACAGTTTTTTTTAACATTGTATTGGGTACCGAAATTTCCATAACAGATTTACCCGACCCTGCATCTGTAGTTCCTGGTGATGAAGGCTTATTAAAAAAATTCTTCGTACCGGAAGTCATCGCTTGGTAAGAAAGAGTCGCATTCGCTATGCTTTTGCGTTTCAATGCACCGGATTCCCACTTTCTCCCTTTATCTCTTTCTCGCTGTGTTGTTCCTGACATGATGAGCTTAAAATTGATAATCCAGGTAAGTTATTACGTTGTTTTGCTAAAATTTTGCAAAAATTAGAACAAAAGTATCATGATAAGGTGTGTTATGGTGGAGTAATATAAATTACCTCTTGTAACCTATTTCACGGACTGGCGGGATGGTAAGGAATGCTAATGAAGCGTTCCCTGATCTCTAATTGTTATTTACTCTCGGATTCGTAATTTGGCCAGATAAAGGGTGTCCCAAAATCCATGCAAGAAGTAATTTAGATAGAAAACACACGTTTTTAATTTAAAAATTGTAATTTTTTTTTTGATTCATAAAGTATACAGTATAGGGTTATGTATGGAATAGCATATCGGGTAATGGCCTCCACGGCTTTGCTGGCACATACTCACTCTTTTGTCGAAATTTTCCATTACCGTGTTGCATATATATGAGGGATCGGGCCTCGGAGTCGATTCATATAGCACTGGCGTGCCCCGGGAGAAAAAAGGCCCCAAAGAGGGAGCACGGCAGTCGTTCGTTCGCTCACGCCGGGACACGTTGATAGTCGATATTCTGACTTTTTGTATAATTTCATTCTTATTTTATTAAATATAATTTCTTTTGTGTGTTCACCTCTGGACTTTCACTAATCCATTCCTACAAATATGGGGGCTCAGCCGGGATGTGAAAAGACAAATTAGACAGAAAAACCGTGAAAACAAAGACAGATGAAAAAGGCGTCATTATTGAAAAGTCGTGTCGGTTGCCAAATCGCGTAAGTTGAAAAATCGTGATTGTCAAAAAGTCGTCAGTTGAAAGGTCGT
Source organism: Ophion ventricosus (assembly GCA_963932345.1). Lineage (NCBI taxonomy): Eukaryota > Metazoa > Arthropoda > Insecta > Hymenoptera > Ichneumonidae > Ophion > Ophion ventricosus. The sequence goes on from OZ010720.1 coordinate 8,435,528, forward strand.
CATTGTCAAAAAAAAAAAAAAAGTCGCGTCAAAAGAAAAGAGGCGTCATTATCGAAAATTCGTGCCGGTTGAAAGTTGCGTCAGTGAGCAGTTGTTATTGTCGAAAAACGAGCCGCGAGGGCAGTCGTAATTTTCGTGAAGGCGTACTCGTCATAAAGTCGTATTCGACGGAAAAGTTGGGTTCGTCGAAAATCGCTTTGGTCAAGGGCTATGAGCTGAAAATCGTTGTCTACCGAAACAATGGTACTACCAATATCGCCGAAATCAACTAAGAAGGACCACAAAACGAGCACCGAACAGGATAAAACGTACACAGATGAAGAGAGTCATAGCAAAATGGCGGACAGTCAAGAAAAAGAAAGAGAAAGAGACATCGAAGATGACGAAACACCGGTGGCGTCGACCACAACAACGAGCGGGGGAAAAATATTGTCGCCCCAGTCAATAAAAAAGATGAGCGTCGCACAGCTCAGCGACGAGTTACAGAAATTCAACTTATCGACGGAAGGCCGAAAAGACCAACTAAGACATCGTTTGCAGGAAAGAGTCGATAAAGACAGAGACGATCAAAACGATGGAGATATCGATGACGATTCAGACGAAGACACCGTGAAAGAAAACGACGGTAGACGAAGGCGAGGGGAAAAGTCATCGAATGAAAAAGACGATACGGACACGAGCTCAGATGAAGAGGACATGGTCGAAACGAGAGGCAGGAGAAATCCACGACAGATCAACAGATCTTGTAAGACTCTCGAAACGGAAAGAATGAATTCGAATCTCACGCCAAATATATTTACAATTCGTGACGTCGAAGGAAGTATATCGCAGTTTTCAGGTCATGACAAGATATTCGTCGAACAATGGATCGACGAATTTGAAGGAACGAGCACGCTTTTACAGTGGAATGACTTGCAAAAAGTCATATACGCGAAAAGACTCTTGCGCCGATCGGCAAAGCAATTTATTGCGCTCGAGAATGGTATCGGGACGTGGAAAGAAATGAAAAAGTGTCTCAATCGTGAATTCAAAAAAGAGTTAAATAGTGCGGTGATACATACGCAGTTGATAAAGCGGAAAAGACAAGCAAACGAAACTCCGCGACAATATGTTTACGTGATGCAATCCATCGCGAGTCAAGGACGTATCGAGGAGGACGCGCTTATCCAGTATGTAACCGACGGCGTCCAGGACGACGAATCAAATAAGAGCATCCTTTATAGTGCGCGGGATATAGACGAGTTAAAAAAGAATCTCGAAAAGTACGATTTGATGCGAGAAAAGTCTGGTAAGAAAAAACCACGACAAGATAATCAGGGAAAAGAAAAAAAAGACAAAGAGAAGGATAGGGAGAACATGAAAGTGCGACACGGTGATAAAAAAGGACACGGTTACAGTTGCGGATCGACTGAACACACGGTGAAAGATTGTGACAATAAGGCCAAAGGGCCGAAATGCTTCAGGTGTAATAAGTTCAGCCATATTTCATCAGGATGTGACAGTGCAAAAAACGCGGACAAAGTTAATACCGTGACAAGCTGCGCTGACGATACCGAAACAGTTGAGATCAACGGCGTGAAAATTCTAGCGATGTTGGATACCGGAAGTGCTAAAACATTGTTGCGCGGAAACGAGTATCGCCGTATCGGTGAGCCGACGCTTCGGCCAACGTCTCGAATATTTCAAGGATTCGGGAACGCTCAAAGTAACGCGATCGGAGTGTTCAAAGCCGAAATAACGATTAACGCGGATCGGTATAAAAACGATGTGTACGTGATACCAGCATGCGCGATGAACGCTGCAATGTTAATGGGAAAAGACCTGCTGTCTCAAATGGACGTCAGCATCCGGGGCGGGCGCGTCACGATAACAAAATTAAATGACAATGGAGCCGGCGCCGCGCCGAAAGAAAATATCACCGCGGAAAATAAGCCGGAAAACGAGTTGTTTGACGCAGAGTTGCTGACAGCGAGTGTCGTCGAGGCATGTGACCTTCACGTCGAAGAGCGGTATCGAGAAAAGGTCAAAAATATGATTGAGTCGTACAAGCCGGCGAAACAAATGCAAACGGAAGTCGAGACGAGAATTGGGCTGATGGATCAGGAACCGGTGTCCTTGAAGCCACGACGTCTGTCGATTCGAGACAAAAGAATCCTGGACGAGCAGATCGACGAGTGGCTGAGAGACGGGGTAATACAGCCGAGTAAAAGCGCATATGCGAGGCCGGTTGTAATCGTACCAAAGAAAAATGGGTCATATCGTGTTTGTATCGATTATCATCAGTTAAATAAAAAATAGTACGTGACCGTTTTCCAATGCCTTTGATCGACGACCGTATAGATGAACTGGCGTCTGCAAGAGTCTTCTCGGTGCTCGACCTAAAAAACGGGTTCTTCCACGTACCGGTGGCGCTCGAAAGCCGAAAATTCACATCATTCGTGACCCCGGATAGCCAATACGAGTTCACCAAGACACCGTTTGGACTATGTAATAGTCCAACGAGCTTTCTGAGATTCATTGACGAAGTTTTTCGTGACCTCAGTCGACGGGGCGTAGTTCACACCTACATGGACGACCTGATCATCCCAGGAAGGGATGAAGAGGAAGCACTGCGCAACCTGAAAGAAACGCTTGATGTAGCGGCCAAGAGAGAACTGCTCATCAACTGGAAGGAGTGTAAATACCTGCAGAGACGAGTCGAATATATTGGACACGTAATCGAAAACGGATACGTCAGCCCTCTGCCGGCGAAAGTCAGGGCTGTCAAAAGGTACCCGAAACCCACGACAAGGAAAGCGATCCAAAGTTTCCTCGGATTAACCGGATACTTCCGCAAATTTATCCGAAATTATGCGGGAATTGCTCGACCGTTGTCGGAGGTGCTAAAAGGAAACCAGAGGTTCTACTTTGGACCAGCACAAGAGCGCGCCTTCGAGGAACTAAGGCCATACTGATATCCGAGCCTATACTTCGAATCTACCGAGCTGATGCCATCACGGAGCTCCATACGGACGCGAGCAAGGACGGGTACGGAGCAGTCTTGCTCCAAAAAAATTCCGAAGACGAGGATTTCCACCCCGTATATTACCTGAGCAGAAAGACGTCAGACGCCGAGAGAAAACTTCACTCCCACGAATTGGAGACTCTCGCCGTGGTCCAGGCCCTAAAAAAGTTCGGCGTCTACTTGCAAGGATTGGAATTCAAAGTGATTACCGACTGTTCTGCCTTCCAACAAACGCTGAACAAAATCGAATCGCCCAAAGTCGCGAGATGGGCCCTGTTGCTTGAAGAGTTCCAATACAAGATCGAGCATCGTTCCGGAAGTCGTCTGAAACACGTGGACGCGCTTAGTCGGTATCCGGTCATAATGGTCGAAGATAAACTTTCGATCATGATAAGGAAGTAGCAGGACATGGAAGAACGTCTCCAAATAATCAAGCAGATACTCGAAAAAGAATCCTACGAAAATTACATTTGCGAGAGTGGTATTTTGATGAGACAGGTTGCCGGTAAAAAAGCTCATCGTTATACCCACGAACATGCAGCACGACATCATTCGAAGAACGCACGAACCCTTTTTGGCACCGAAATGGCCATTTCGGTGCCAAAAAGGTGATGGAAAGTATCCAAGAGGAATTTTATATTCCTAAATTGCACGAGAAAATCGAAAAGCTCATCAGCTGTCGTGTGCCGGGTGTCCTTGCTGAGGCGGAAAAAGGAAAAAAGGAGGGAGCGCTTATCCCGATCCCGAAAGGCAACCTACCATTCTCGACGTATCATGTTGATCACCTCGGTCCGATGACAACTACATCAAAGATGTACAATCATCTGTTGGTCGTCGTCGATGGATTCTCTAAATTCGTCTGGCTTTATCCGACAAAAACAACGAGCGCCAAGGAAGTAGTCGACAAGCTCGTCAACCAACAGAAGGTCTTTGGAAATCCCGAGAGAATCGTCAGCGACCGAGGAGCGGCGTATACCTCCAAGGAGTTTAAAGACTATTGCGCGGAAGAAGGCATCAACCACGTCGTCATCACGGCTGGGGTACCCAGAGGAAATGGGCAGGTGAAGAGGATAAATCGAATAATAATACCGATTCTCACAAAACTGTCGCGTGAATGCCCGGATAAGTGGTATCGACCCGTTGATAATGTCCAGCGCCGCATCAATAGTACGTATCAACGTAGCATCGGGACGACGCCGTTCGAGGTTTTATTTGGGGTAAAAATGCGTCGCAAAGAATGTGCACAAAAACTCACGATTATAGAGCAAGAACTCGTTAATTCGTTCGACAACGAACGAGAGGACCTCAGGCATCTGGCGAAAATAAATATTGCCCGGGTCCAATAAGAAAATAAAAAGGCCCACGATAAGCGGTGCAAGGAAGCGCACGATTATCAAGTCGGTGATTTAGTCGTCATAAAGCGTACCCAGTTCGCTCCCGGACTTAAGATTAAACAAAAATTTTTGGGACCATACAAGGTCACGCTGTCTAAGGGGCAGAATCGATATGAGGTGATACGAGAATGAGATGGGGAAGGCCCTAGGATCATCACGTCGTCGGCAGATTTTATAAAGCCTTTCGCCTATTATTTCTCGGAGACCGATGAATCGTAGGAATGGCCGAGTGAGGGATCGGGCCTCGGAGTCGATTCATACAGCACTGGCGTGCCCCGGGAGAAAAAACGCCCGAAAGAGGGAGCACGGCAGTCGGTCGTTCGCTCACGCCGAGACACGTTGATAGTCGATATTCTGACTTTTTGTATAATTTCATTCGTATTGTATTAAATATAATTTCTTTTGTGTGTTCACCTCTGGACTTTCACTAATCCATTCCTACATATATGGCTAAATTTTCCCCTTCAAGGCGTGGGTGGTCGTGGGCTTGTTGGCATAAACCTTAGACTTCAAAAAACCCCGAAGAAAAAATCCAACGACGAGAGTGTCTAAGATCACTAATTGATCAGGCTTCCCTGAATTTTTAAATGAATCTCTTCACAGTTGATGAAGTTCAATCACTATTCCGACCATATTTCTACGAAAAATGCAAACTGTAGCTGCCAAAACTTCATTATTTTAAAAATATTGCTCAACAATGAAAACACGTTGTTCTTTCGTGTAGTGCTCCATTTTTAATAACACTGAACTGTCAGCTGTCACGCTGTCTTTTTTTTCGCTGGCGCAAATTCAATGGCGCAAATTCAAATTGTGCGTGAATTTTGGGCCACCCTTTATTATCGACTACTTTCAAAGATTATCACTACTTCTTATTCTTGAGGACTTTACTTCACAACTTATGAACAATTGACTTGTTCGTTCAATACCTATATACGATTGACATATTTAGACTCATCATATTTCGACTGTTTTATTTCGACTGAGGGCTTTATCACACTAGCGATTTGCGAGATTGTTTCCAGCGAGGCGATTCGTCAACCCGCTCATCGCGTGTGCGCAGCGAGCTCGCCGAGGGTGCGTACGATCTCATGTCATTCCATTGTTGACATAATATGCATGACAATTCGCTCCAAGTACGTTCACAAATTGCCACGCTAGAAATACGTTCTCAAATTTGAAACCCCAGACGTCTAGTTTGTTCAGATATATTTGAAATTCTCTTCCCTTTAGACTGAATTTAATTGAAAAAAAGGATTTTTTCCCTTTCAAAAAGATATGACATCTCCTTTAAAAACTTTTGTAAAAAAGTAACACAAAAACGCCAAGTAATAAAAAATCCGTCGAAAACATTATCGCTCGTTTTACTACAATACATTAAAAATCCTGATTTATTTCAATATATTTTTTATTTTAAATCGACAATGATTTTATTATATTTCTTCGTAGGATATTTTCGTAGGATAGTAGGATATTTTTTTTAACTTGCGTCTTGCTTGCGAGCCCCCCCTGGGCGCGAGGCCGTCGGCGGTCGCCGACGCTGCCGACGCCTAGCGCCACCACTGCTTATACCGCAGAACCGTTAGCTTGAATCTAGAGAGTACTGGATTACCAATATGTTTGAGGCAACTTTTTGTGTATAGTTTCAAATTCATATTGAGCAGGAAAAAAGTGTTTTAAGATATGTACACTGGTAGAAACTTAGGAAATGGTATTCACAAGATAAGCGAGACAATGGTATCATGAATAGTTTCTTTTTAATTTTACCATTTTTACAATAATTTAATTATAATTATTTTCATAATCATGAATTCCAGTAAGTGGAGTATATATTTCTTAGATCCTCATACATTTTATGTACGTGGATAATGCCTTTTGTTGATCCCACTTAACGCCGCTGAAAATCATATGAATTTTTCATTGTCTTCGAACAAATTTCGGGTTCGCAGTACCCAAAGATTTTTCTTTTCGTCTGATTGATTTAAGGGGTAACACCACTCTAGCGGCCGAAAAGAGGACTAACTATCAGGATTTATTTTGGGAGTATGTAAAAAGGAATATGATTTCTTTTCAGAGGGTATATTTAACACAAATTGAAATAAGAAGAAAAAAATCTTATTATCATTCTGATACACAATGGCGGCAACGAAGCCAATCTTTGAAATCGCCTCTTTTTTCAAACTCCTTCACGGGAGGACGGATTTCTCGTAAAGTATATGACCTAGAATAAAAAACCAAAAAAATTTACAATTTATATATTATTGGCTATGGAAGTACGTAGGGTTTTTTTTTAAACAAATTTTGTTGAAATGGTGCACTTTTGAAAAAAAACCGATTTTTGGCCAAAAAATAAACAGTCATTTGTTTATAAAAAAAAGTTTACATTAAATTATAAAACGGCTACGGACGCTCATAGAGAAGGTAACTGTGAAGCTACTGTCAACATTTTAAATCGATCCATGCAACGATGTTCGAGTAATCTGTCCCAGTTTGAAAAAAATGGTTTCGAGAGAAATTCGTTTAAAGTTTTACGAGCACTTACATCCGTGAATTTTTTTTTACCTCTAATCTGCGATGCCTGCACCATACATTTGGCCATCCACGATGCTTGCCTCATCCTCTTTCTTCCTGGATAATTTTAAGGAAAATCGGGCCTTTTTTGCAACATCGGTAAGTGATCGCTTAGAAAACTTACGGGGAGGTACCTGAGTAAACGGCGAGAAAAACAGGTAAACTTCGGGGTTTTTATCTCAAAAACTAATGTTTCGATTAGATCCGGGTTTTTTTTTATTGGAAAATATGTACATTGAGGTATGTTTAGGAATTTTTTTAAATACATTCGTTGACTGGAACCGCCGTTGTTGTGGTCAGCGTCAGACGTGTTGTTCGTTGACATGGCTTGTGGTGCCAAGGATTCCGGGCAGTCGGTTGATCTGAAATATGAAAACGCAACGGATTCTTGAAATATAATATACAAAGGAGTTCGCCTCGTAGGATTTTTTGAAATTTTCATTTTTGACGGAATTGCGACCGTTTTACTTTAACATTCGTTTTTCCTTCGCAATTTCCGACGATTTTGGTTGCATGAAAAAGCAATGGTTCAATCAAATGAAAAACCCCTACATGGCGAACGAGAAAAACTATCGAAGAATATTGTATCCAAATTTGGCCAAAATCGGACAAGCCATTTTCGAGATACACCTGGTACCGACTTTGAAAACTATGTTTCGAGATAATCGCGTTTGAAAAGTGGGTAAAGAAATTACGCGCTCGGCCGTTGGGTCGCTGCACGATCTTTCGGTAAATTCTCCGTATAATTCTGGCGATTGCGGAATTTCAACATGAAATGTTCACACTTCGTACTTTAAACATTAAAAAAAAAGAAGTTAAAATCGATTTTTCAAAAAGTGTACTTCAATGCTGTTTCGAAGTTTGTCAGAAAAATTACTCGCAGGATAGAGATATTTTTTACCTTACCGTTAATCAGCAATCCCAGGGCCATACATTGGTCCCTCCGAAGTACGCGCTGCTTCGTCAGCTGCAATTCTCGATTGTCTGCGCTGAATTCTCCCTTCACGCGTCGCGTTTCGAGTTTGAATTTCAGCCTTCGCAATGCGGTCCGCATCCTCGATCTCGCATTGCCTGTCAGCATTTCTCCCGACTTGAATTCCCAAGGCATCCATCACTTGGAGATACGATTTTGCCCCACAGTTAAAAACGCATGTGGCAATATTGGCAGCAATGTTGACAATATTTGAACCGTTGCAGAATATTTTGGGAGCTATTCTCCAAATGACGTTGTTGAAGCTTTCATTTGCGTTCTGCGTAAATCCACCGACGCAGCGTTGTAGTAAATCATCAGAACTTAGATCCCTAAATATTGATTCGATGGCTTTAGCAACATCCGAATGTAGAGCGGGCTCATGGTGATAGTCCTTCGATGTTTTAGTAGCCTTCGCTTGCTGCCAAGAACACCAGGAGTCCCTTCCTGGTGGACACCAGTCATGTTGTGGCTTATCATCCGTTGAAATCATGTGGAAAAACGTAGTCATGATAGCTTTTTTCATGTTTTCGCAGAATCACTATTGCGTCTGATGGCGAGGCCATAATAAATCGTGAGTTTATCAATCAATTTGCCCGTAAATTTTCCCTTTCCTCCCAATCCTTTCGTATTCTTTTTACAGTTCCTGAGCCTGGTACCCATTCGTTTTTGAACATGTCCTACGCACTCTTCTTTTTATTATTCTCGTATCCCGGTAAGGTGCGTTATCGACTATATTCTTAAAAGTATTCGAGTCTCCGTCGCATATGTAGTTTGTGTACTTCACTCCGTATTTTTCCTCGGATTTTCCTCTTCCTCATTCTTCCTCGGGAAGAATCCTCATGGTTTACTTTACATTGGTCAGCATGATCCTGTACCCACGCTTCGTATTCACTAGTGTTTCTCTTGTTTTGCCAATTCGCGCATGCCTGGCAAAATTTGCATTTGACGTTTATATCAAGTACTTTGCCAGTGTAATGATCGATGACACTTGATACACTCATCAACGAATTGAAACCCCGTTTCCGCCATGTCCCATGGCCAGACACGGTCAACCCTTCATTGCGCTGTTCTATTGCTTCAGTCGTCCTTCCTTCTCTTCTTGCACACTCGAGATACAAATCATCTCACGTACTGATTCTGACGCAGTTAGAATATTCTTCACAATTACATCATACGTGTATTGTACAACCGGTTGCATACCTCTCAGACCAATTCCAATAATCCGCATAGCGAAAATAAATCTCGTATTTATTTCGTACACGTTTGAAATATATGGGCAGGAGGATACACTTCGGGGCTCACAGGATGGACATTCTATTTTTATTTTGAAACCAAAGCCACGAGTGGAGGTTTTCGTGATGGTAATTGTCTGTCCGCAGTCTTTACATTTCACGTGTTCACTGATAAACGAAAAACAGTCACAAAATTCAGCAAAACGTATTCGATATCGGGTTTTACACCCGGTTATAAATCGATTGATTTCCGAATTTTTTGGCAGAAGCACTCAATTTACTGGCATCCTTTTTACATTCATGGCGATTCAACGGACGTTTTTTTTCGGAGGATTGTCTTTACGGATCTTAAAGGTCGCTCTTTCCGTTCTTGAGATTTTATTTCGCTGGTCTTTACGATTCATTTTATCGATTTCACTAACGATGCACAGAATACAAAATACTGTTCACTCCTGTAGGATAAATGATAGACTGACGCTTCGAAACAACCCCAGGCCCCCGGAGTTATCCTACCCTTGTATACCTGCTCGCTATAACAAAAGGCCCCAGCGCGACAGCTGCAGATCCAACCGACCGCGCGCTCGATGTTCTACCGCCTTTCGCAGAATAACCCACAACATCTTCAATATTGGTAATTTCTACATGAAATTTATACACAATATTCTTTGAACTACAAACTACAAGAAAAAAAATCGATTTTTTGAAAAATGTACTCAGGTACCTCCCCTTAATGCTGTGCTCGTCCGTTTCCACGCAGACATTAAAGCAGTTCGGCTCAATTTCCATGCCTAAATCCGGCATGAGCCTCATAATACTTAATAGGCCATCATTATAGATATCTGCAGCAAAATATACAGCATACAGCGGTGTCGAACACGTGTTTTCCACTCTAGATCGATTTCGGCGCCATAGACCAGACCGTCGCATTGAAGCTCTCGTTGCCATTTCGCGTAAAGCCGCCTATACAACGAGTAAGCAAATCGTCACTGCTTAAGGCCTTATATACACTTGTGACGGTCGGAAAAATAGAACATTTTTTGATTGCATATTCTTTAAGTACAATATCTCAAGAATATTCTCACCAAATTTCATAAAGATCGGAGCATTAGATTCGCAGTTATAGGCATTTCAACCGCACGACCGTCCGGCGCGCGGACTGATAACATCCTTCAAACACACTTACACTGCTCTTCCTGCCGATGTTTTGAAAGCTATTAAGCCAATTTACGAAGATTTGTCGAAGAAAGAACTCTTAAAAAGATGCGTTGGTGGATTTACACAAAATAATAACAAAAGTTTTAATCAACTCATTTGGAAAATTACACCAAAGCATCTTCCCGGCGGAGTAGTACCAGTTGGAATTGCAGCATATGCATCTGCTGGTTTATTTAATGAAGGCAACATCTGTATACTGAAGATTTTAGAAACACTCGGAGTGCCTTGTGGCCGAAACACCCACGCCTATATCAGGCAAGAGGACGAGTCGCGTGTTACGCTTACCGAGCAGCAAGCGCAAGCAGCCACAAGGGAAGGAAGAATGGCTTGTAGGCAGTATCAAATCATTGTTTTAGAGGCTGCAGAGGATGCAGAAGGATTACTGTATGGCCCTGGAATCGACGACTCCATGTTAGTTTCAATAAATTAACTTTAAATGTAAAATGAACACACTTGAATCTTAAACGCGATTATCTCAGAATCGTCTTTTTTGAGAAACACCTTTGCGGTGGACACGATTACTAAAAAACTATTAATCCGATCCATACCAAATGTATACAAGTTATTTATTATGATAATAGCTAGGGCCTGGACGATGGATTTTTAATTTTGTTGGAATTTTTTTTTGTAACGAAAAACCAAAAATTTAGCACTTCAAAAAATGAATTTTTTGTTAAAATTATCGTAATTTTTTTTTTAATTAAAATTTTTACGAATCCTTCGTCCAGGCCCAAGCCAATGCAGTAACTAATGAAATCTTTTTCAAATTCTGATTTCAGATGAACCGTTCTCGAGTTATCATGTCCACCGCAACTGATACTCAAAAGAAGGCGATCCTGGAAGACAGCTGGAGTTCCGTCATTTTGAAATATTTTTGAATAAAAAAAATTGTACAAGTACATGAAAATATGTACTAATCGATGTTATTCACAGTTTTTCAATAAAAATGTATTGTCCCGTCCCGTCTTCGCCCGCTACAAGTGGATATAAGGCCTTAATTCTTCATAAATTGGAGAAATCGCTTTGAAAACTTCTTTCGATAGAGGTGGTTTATGTGTATAATCTAAATCGCGCGGACATTTTTCGTGTTTCGGCTCATCGTCTATCGATAAGTTTTTGTGGTGTAGCGTTGCGTAGATTTCATTGTGCATTTTTTCTATAAAATCACAATTTCTACGTATTGCTAAACCATAATAAATTGACAGCTCGTCAATTCATTTGCCAGTTAGTTTGTCTTTTCCCCGAGGCCTTTTGTTTTTTTTTAATCAAAAATGTAGCGTAATGTATACAAAAAAGAGAAATCAGAGCTCGCCGCGTGAGTGTTTTATCGTGCTCAGCGTGCGCTCCGAGGCGCTGCGGCAAAATCGAGAATGGAACCTTTAAAAAAATATTTGCACTATAGAACCAGCTGGATATTGTTTTTATGACCATGTTTAAATTTACGAAATCGATTTTTCCAAAATCCTAGAGTGGTGTTACCCCTTCAGAGAAGTTCAGATTCTTGCCTTTTGGCTAAGGAGTCTCTGAGTATTTTTCATTGTCTAAGTTTAACGCAAAAAAACTTCATTCTTATGGCCTCTCGTAGTCTGCGATCGAGCAAACATGTCCATAGGCTTAGCGATGCTAAGGTATTATTCATTTGCGGCGCTTGATGGGAGGATAATCGATATTTTTAGCCCCTCGATAGCTACGGGTATATTTTTTGTTGTCTTTGAGCAACGAAAAGTTCATATTTCTGATTTTTCAGTACCTGAAAATATACATTTTTCCGTACTTGTGTTCGATGCAAGAGAATTCCATATTTTTTGCGTTTTTTTTCTTCACTGCAAAGTATTATGTAAACGAGCTTAATGTACTGCTTGCCACCATATTTACAGTTTCGCATGCTTTTTCATAATTAGAATTCGCAACAGGAAGAACCTTCGTCAAATTCATTTTTGGCCCTGAAAATGATTTCGGCTCTAAATTTGACGCTAGAAAACAAAACATTTCATGAGATGAATAATTGAACACAGTCTAGGAATGATTTTTGGAGTGTCGATTGTGTTGGTCGTCTTTTTCTAGCAAAAGCACACTCTTTATCTACATAGACAAAAATGATGCAAGCGCAATATCATATTTTTGTTTCAGATCCAATCAAACTCAGAACAAAGTCCATGTCTCATCCGTTGCCAGGCGAAACGTTGCAAGAAGTCGCAGTGCTGTACAAAGGAAATATCAAATGAGAATCACGGAATTGGACAAAAGAAATATTTAATGAAAGATGTTGTGTCACCGTCACCAATGCTTAACCTGTCGAAATCCAGCTTTGAAATGAATGATAGCGCACAGCCCTTAACAGAAGATGGATGTTTAGAAATTCGAAAAACAATTTGCTCGATCGATCAACATAGGCATTGTCCAAAGACCAGAACTTTTGCGATTGATGTAGAAATTGTCAACATAGGTATGAAGGATTCATACACCGATAACGACATAACCATTAGTGGTGCTAATTAACTCCGTCCTGTGCTCTGACTTGTAAACAAAAAGAGTTTAACATACAAGATGTGACTATAAAATAATCGAACCGATGCTCTAAAAATATTTATTTCTTAAAAATTACTCAATGGACATTTTATCGTCTCCAATGTAGTCCTCTTCGCGATTGCTACGCCGCTTTATACGAATCTTCCACTGTTGGAAGCAATTGCAGCTCCTTTTTTACAAGCCCTTTATAAGTTTCGCCGCTTTTTTGTTCACAGCATCAACGGACTCAAATCTGGGTCCCCTAAGTATTTAATCCTCGCGAATAAACAAAAAGTTGCACGTGACTAGGTCAGGCGAATACGATGGATATGCCAAAACGGAAATCCCGTATTTCACTAAAAACTTCTGAATAGTCAGCGCTCTGTGCTGGCACGTTGCCCTGATGAAGGATCCACGAACCATTCTTCCCACATTTCAGGTCTTCGTTTCCTCTTATGCGACTAGGAGAGTTATCGAAAACGTTTAATGGTACTCCTAGTTAACAATTTGACCTTCGGGTATCAAATCAAAGTGAATGATCCCTCGGGTAAAAACAAAAGATGAACATATTGCTTTGCATTAGGCCTTGCTTAGCCGTGATTTTTTTAAATTTCGACAAATTAAGGCTCTTTAATGCATGAATTGGCGTTTTTTTGGTATGTATTGGCAAAACTACGATTAATCACAAGTTAATATATTTTGTAAATTGAGTAGCTATACGTGGCGGGTTCGAGCCCAAAACGACTTCCGGCGACGGCACAGATGGTGACTGGGGGTGTATAGTATTGCGGGTGAAGGCGGAGGTATGCAAAAGATAGAAGGTAGGTATTGTAGGTCGGGCTATCTCAGTCTATCTATACGGTGTCTATCCCTATCTATCTGTACGGTGTCTAACTCTATCTATCTGTATGCTGTCTATCTCTATCTAACTGTACGGTATTGAAATGAAGCCGGAAAGTTATGGTTACGTTTCTAGAAAGGTGTTGGTGGGGAGAGAGATTGATTGAGTCGCATCACGTTAAAGCCAAAGCGCGATCAAATAGATAAGTAAAAAGACGTCCCTTGGAGGTAGAAAGGTTCTGCCCGGTAGTTATATCGATGGGTAGAGAGTTCTAGAAATAAATAGGAGTTACGTAAAACGAGTTTTGATAAGTGGCAGCGCGGTAATGGGCGATGAGGAACTCGTTTGGCATTAATGAACCTCGCGTGAGACGTACAATTGGAAGTTAGCTCACAAAAAATTCGCTTAAGTAGCTTGGTGCTTCCGGCTATCGAATTTTGTGGGCCATAATGCCAAGGAAATGCATCCTTTTAGACTGAACGGCTAGCCAACGCACTTCTCTCCTATAAGGGCTGATATGCTTGTTGCGACGTAGGTTATAAATTAACCTAATATAGTTGTTGATGAGGCGTTCAGGTATCTCGTTTTGTTGAGCCGAGCCGTCGACAAGAACTAGCCAGCAATAATCTAATAACAGAAAAATTAGAGAAATGACGACAGAGATGCTTATGGGAGAGAGCTAGCCGGTGAAATTTCAATTTACGGAGAGAAAAAGTAACTTTCCGCGACCCCGCAACCACTTGTGCACGCTATAAAAGATCTGCCTCAAAACATACACCGAGTTAACGCGCTTATCTAACGTACGGTAAAGAAATACCGCTAATCATGACAGGAGCCAAAGTGTCTAGATCGAGTTGATTTGTAAATCTCCTGCTACCAGAGATCAGCACTTTGGACTTGGAAATATTTAGTTTTAACCCGTTATTAGGTGGAAATCTGATGATGGCCTCGGCGTCATGTATAATTTCGGTGATACCTTTTTCTATCTCTACAGGGGAACGGCTTAAGTATGTATGCGTATTATCTGAAAATGTAAGGTGTCGCGTATATTTTAGGTGTTCTGCAATCTCATTGAAATATACTGAGAACAGAACTGAGCCTTATACTGAGTCTTGAGAAACTCCGAAAATAGTGTCGAGCCAGGTTGTGGTCACATTGATCGAAGACTGCTTATGACCTGCCAGATAGAAATTCATCCAATCTAGGACACCATCAGATATCCCAATGCAACGAAGTTTGGCGGGTAAAACTGCAAGCACTACAGTATCAAACCCTTGACAGGAATCGAATAAAATTAAGATAGTGTTTAGTTTGTCGTCGACAGCCTTCCTGACATCATGACAATCCCAGTAATACCATCTGGGTGCTGAACCCCTTTCTGTAAGCTGATTGTCTATCGTCTTTTATGTTATTTATTTGTAGGTTTTTAACTAATCGGTCATGGATAATCCGCATTAAACTTTTAAAGAGCTCGCATAAATCTGCAATTGGCCTCGTGTCAGAAGGAGACTGTGGCGGGTTATATTCAAGTAACTATCGCACGGACGCTCGCTTCCAGGAGGTGGGGAAATACGCGTAACGTAGGCATGCATTGAATAAAGCTGTGAAATGTGGTAATAAACTCACTTTGGCGGTGTTAATTGCAAAGGAGGATACACCGTCTGAGCCTGAAGAATGATAGGGAGATAAGTTGGACCTGGTCAGAACATGGTCCTTTGGGCCATGTTCTGACCAGTGTATGCTTAAGGGGTGAAGGCTACTTGTGACGCCGAAAAAAAACGCTTTTTTGCGATTTTTTTACAGGTTTTATTATTTAGTGAAAAATGTTTTCCCATGTGAATTATCAATATTTCTAGTAGCTACAGTAAAATTTTCATTGAAAAATAATGATAAATAAGCGAGATGCAGTCAGTCTGCGAGGGGTCCAGAAAAAAAAGGTGTTTCGCGGTGATCGCTGCTGCTCATCACTGGATCATCCGAAACCAAAAAAATTAACGGGGATCATTAGTAAATCATATTGGGCCCAGGATGGAAGAAGGGTTAATGAAAATTTCGAATTTTTACAATATGGCGGATGTTCAAAGTAAAAACTCGTTTTACGACCAAAATATCACTCATATTTTCAGTTATAAAAAAAACTATTCACCGCCGATAAAAATCTTTCGTCCATCTAGGGAACAATTATGTACAGAATAAGTGATACAAATTTGAAAACGATCGGTCAAGCCGTTCTGGAGTTACAGTGATAACTGTAACTCCAGTACACTGGTCATGCAAATAAAAAAAATTATTTTTGGACTTACATTGAATCGTCTATTCCGGCACCATAAAGTGACCCTTCCTTCGCCTTAGCAGTCGCAGTAGAAGCGATTTTCTTCCGTCGTCGAACTACTCTGGCCTCTCGAGTGTTTTCCGCCGAACGTCAGTTAGCCACTTCAACTCGAACAGAGTCCTCCTTTGTGGCGAAATTATGGGCGTTTGGTCCTAATTTAATCCCCATAGCATCAAAAACTGCTAACAAGCCTTAGGAACCTTCGTTGAAGGTGCAGGTAGCAATGTTGGCTGCTATGCTAACAGTGGTGAAGCTGGCAGGTAACGTTTTTGGGATGACCTTCCAAATGCTCTGGTTAAAACTTTCATTACTATTCTACGTAAATCCTCCTCTACATCTTTGTAGTAATTCGTCTTTTGTAAGTCCTTCGTAAATAGGCTCTATTGCAGCTAATACATTCGTTGGCAAGGCATTGTAATTGTGTTTGAAAGAGCATAACTTTTTCTCTGCTTTTGCACGCTGATACGTACACCACGAGTGAGCACGTGCTGGACATTTGTGATGAAGCGGGTTCGCGTCGGTTGAACTATAGTGATAGAACGTGGCCCAAATGGCATTTTTCATTTTTTCAATAGAATCACAATTATCACGAATAGCCTTACCAAAATACACTGAAAATTTATCAATCATTTTGCCAGTAAGTTTTCCTTTATCGCCGAATCCTTTGTTATTCTTTTTACACCCACGTAGACGCATACCGATTCGTTTCTGAACATGACCAACGCATTTTTTTTCGTTACAACGTTTTTCCATAAGGAGCAGCTTATAGTATGCCAGAATAAGTCTTTGAGTCGCCGTCGCCAATGTAATTTAAAAATCTTACACCAAAATTTGTCAACGAACGAAGGAACATTTCAAAGACAGAATCGACTTCCATCTTTCCTGCAATTCCTGTGTGATTGGCCGAACACGTCTCTTCATGTGATTCACGCCATTCTTCATATCCCGCAGTGCCTGTTTTATCTTCCCATAATTCGCACGCTTTACAATAATAACTTTTTACAAGCGCATCTATAACTTTGTCAGTGTAATGATCTATAAGGGAAACAACACCATACAGAGATGTAAATCCACGTTTGTGCCATGTTCCATCACCAGATACTGACAAATCAGTATCTTGACCTTCACTGTTCTTAGAATTCAAGTCGATTTCTTCTCGACAAGCTTTTTTCATGCAAAATTCACGCATTGCTAATATAAATCTTCGATTAATCTCATATGACTGTCCGATAAAATCACACGATGGTATGTATTCAGGAGCACAATTATCGCAAACAACAGAAATTTTGAAGCCAAGACCACGTTCGCTTGTTATACCAAAAAATACATTGCCATCACGATTCGCACATTTTATTAGATTCGAAATCGCCGTAAAAGCAGCGAAATAGTTCAAAATTTTGTATTCAACGTGATTTGTTTTCGGCACATTATATTTATTTTGATTCTTTAGTTTTTTCGCCGAGTACTCGCTCCCCCATCGTAACCATCTGCCGTTTTTGGATTGAAAGTCTGTTTTCTTTTCCTGCTTCTTGACTTGTAAGCAAGAGCAGCCTCTCTCGTTTCTCTTGAAATTTTCCTCTCCATTTCGCACTCAAGAAATCTCAACTATTTTAGAAAGGAAGACGCTACAAATGGACAGAAACACGACTTGTTCACAGCTCGGCGTCTCACGTTCTACTGCTGCAAAAGCAAATGCACAATGTACCACAATGCATCACAAATATCTGAATGTCTGACATTCGGTTATAGCTATATATATACCTTACAGGTCGAAAAAAGACCCCCTATAATCCCTTAGATCTTCAAGCGCGCAGCTGTCGCTGACTACCTGGTTTTACCTGCTCGAGGCGGCTGTGCTCAAAGCTGTATATCTTCATGAATAATGCTCCGATTTGTCTAAAATATTCAGAGAATAATTTGAAATGCTGTTCTTTGAGAAAATGCAAAAAAAAACGATTTTTTGAAAAGGCTGACTAGCCCTCACCCCTTAAATGCACTTAAAACGATCATTGAGGATGCGGTCACAGCAGCAGCAAACGAACTGTTGAGTAAGTCTACACTGAAAAAATTAGTCAGAGACGCTGTTGAGCTTAACCAGACCCATCCTAGCTAACTCTTTCCACAGTCGAGGTGTATCGTTGATACTAGATAAATGAAACGATGCGTTATTTCCAACAAGTCGTGCTCTGCGATAAATGGCTCGTTCGTCTTCGGAAATGATCGTACTTTATCTGTGGAGTCTACGATGAACACATCCAACAGCGGGTCAGAGGTGACCGTGTGGTGTATCGATTCTGAATTTACGATGTGCGGCGCATTGGCTACTGCAAGTTCGCGAAAAGATGAAGCTTTGAAGCTCGACCCCAATAGGTCGCAGTTGAAACCCCCTGCTATAATTATATTGTTGAACGCTAATGAAAATTTGTGAAAATGTCTCACTAAGTTTACAAATTTCGTTTACAATGAAATAAGAGAGGGAGAAAGAGAGAGAGAGAGGGAGAGGGAGGGGGAGGAGGAGGGAGAGGGGAGGGAAGAGGGAGAGGGGGAGAGAGAGAGAATTTATTCCGTGCTCTGGAACCGAAGTCCCATAAGAGCACTGTGCTTAATAAAAACAGACAGCTGCGAAAGATTTGGTCGAACTTATATAAAGGTGAAAATAAAACGATGAAAAAATAAAAAGTGAGTAGACTAGTGAAGTCCTCAGTTGGCGATTGCCTACTTGTTAGGTTGGTGCGAAGTCCGGCCTTAAAAGCCTCCAACGAAGGGAGTTGCCTGAGGCGAGCTCGCAGAGTATTCCATTGAGTGCAGGCGGTTACAACAAACGATTTTTGAATGGTCTCAGTACGAAAAAGGGGAATGGCACAATCGAAGTACTGAACGTTTCGCCTCAAATCGTGCTGCGTCGTACGATCTGGCTGGGAGATGCGTTCTGCCAGGTAATGCGGTTCTCTATGAAGCTGGGTGGTAAGAATGAAGGTTCCTAGGTGGTACGTGCGTCGCTCAGCCACTTTCAGCCAGTTGAGGATACGATAATACGGCGTGATATTCTGGTTACGCGGCACATCGAAGATAAACCGGACACCGCGATTTTGGGCTCTCTCCAAGGTAAGGTAAGTTCGATGGTCCTGTCGGTGAAAAGGAGGCAGCAGTAGTCAAGGTGTGGAGAACTGAAGAGAGAGAGGGGGAGAGAGAGAGAGTCTCGGAAATATAAGAGCTGTGACGTGTATGTGTTTGCGTGTGTGTATGTGTGTTGTGTAGTTCACCACCTGGAAAAAGCGGCTTTCGTACCTAAATAGTATTATAATTGTTCATTTGATTGTGCGCTGAAGTTTAGTTCGTTGTGAGTCGTCGTTCCGTTTGTTGGCGAAACTGCGTATCGTGACGATAGTTACATACACTGTTTTAGCGATTGTTGATTCTTCGATCGAAAGGTAGAGGTAGGTACGGTAAAAGAAAGGTAGAGACGAACTGGCGATAGAGACTGATCGACTACGATTGAATAACTACGACTTCCTGTTAGACTATGGCTATATGGTTCGGAAAGCAGAAACAGAGTGAGTGCTCCATCGTGATATAAAAATTGAGAGAGTTTGGTTTGTGGGGAGTGGAGCTTTGGGGGAATGAATTTTAAATTTGAGTGGGGATGAAAAGATAACTTATTTTTCTGAGTTCCCTTCCTTTGGCTGATCAAAAAAAAGAATACATTTCTCTATTTCGTCGTTGGCCACGGTATATGTGTAATCTAGTTCGAATTTCAGGACTGGATGATATGTCATCATTATTCGGTCGTGGTGGAGCGACTGCTCTCGCGATTAGGCCTTTCAAGAATTCGGTCCAGCACCGCGTTCCTATCGATCCCGTGGCGGGCCAGTTTTACGACCGGCCCATGTAGTCCGTGTTGAGTGAATGTTTGTTTGGGTCGTAAAATATGGGAAATTGTCGAAGACCATTTTTGTTACCAAGCGCTGTACTGGAAATGGAAAGAATGCGTCGCTTATAAATATTATCTTATCCCTGTGCTTTGTATATGCATGAAAAACGCACGCACAGCGTTCCTTCTTAGACTATTATGAATTTTCTCTGTTATGTGCCTAGATTGTTTTATAAACAGGGTGATTCATAATAACCTGTACACCCGGAACTGGCAGGTTCAGACGGGTCCCCCGAGTCTAACTGTCAAGGCTTTTTTTTCCTTCCAATAGTTTTCAAATGGGAGCGATTAGAATTTTGGCGTTCGAAGGATTGTTGTAGTCTGCCCTTAATGACGACGCCACTCGAGCGCTGAGTATGAGTGCGAGAAACGTAGCAGACTACGATCAAAATAGATAGGCGTCTGTCTCGCTTGCCCGGTGAATTTGACGTTTCGTGTATAGTCTGCTATTTTTTTCTGTCATCGTGGGTACGCAAGTTCAGAGAACGAGTTGAGCGGCACAAAATCGAGCGGCTGAGCGTGGTTTGTTTTTCCGGATGTCTTCGATTCCTATTTGTCAAACTTTCATTCGCTTTGATTTAATTAGCGTCTGTTATCGTCTATCTCTCATTGATCAATATCTATCTCCTCCCTCATTCTCTTTTATTTTTGCGCAATTTTTTGTCTTTCCGTCTATTCTCTCTCGTCGACTCTGACAAGGTTATTTTTAATTTTTAATCTAATTTCAGTTATTAAAATTAGAATTAAGATTGAAAATAAATATAAAAATAAAAATTATTTACTTATTTATTATGTAGGGCTCATTACCTCAAAATAAGATGAATTTTATTTCGACGTAACAAGCCCCGAGACTTGTGAGATGCGTTACTAAAATGGAGCCTGAGTAATTATCCGCTGACACCAAGAGAATAAAGATGAAATCGATGCTTTGAACGGTTTTAACATATTCTACCGGAATATGTTAAAATTGCGAAGATCATTCGCCCAAAGGGTCTAGCCGGATAAGAATGGTGAATCTGCCCCCACCGAATTTTGTGGCGCCGATTTTTTCCCAAGTCCCTAACCTAAAAAAACAATTTTGTGCAAAATTACAGCTTTCTACATCGATGCCGAGGGGTCTTCCTGCTGAAAAAACGTATTTTTTCGATTTTTGCAGTTTTTAAATACCAAGAGGCGACCGAAAAATCTGAAAAAATTCGGAAAAATCAGAAACATGTCAATGTTAATAGGAATTTTTTTTTCGTTTTTTTAAATGCTAAACTCCCTTTTTAATCATCAAATCTTCCTTTAAAAACATTATTTTGTAGTAAAGAGATTTTTCTACTATTATGACAAAAATTGACATGATTTTAATCTTGATTCCCTGCATTTCAAAAAAAAAAGTCTCAAAATTCGACCTGCAACACATTGAAAAAAAATAAAAACGACAAAATTTCTCCTTTTTCATTGGAAATCCATACATAAATCATTCTTTCAGTTTAATAAATGGGTGCTCATGGATGGAGTAGTTATGAGAAATGAGACATGACATCTAGATCGATTGCGTACTTCAATTTAGTTCGATGCATCCACACTAGTGGCGCCACTTGAACTGTGCGGTTTTACCGACAGCTATGCTGAGATGAGTATGTTTACGCGGACTTTTGGTCAAGCTAATAAGCTGAAATATACAGGTCCGCGTAAACTGTCAAACAACTGTGAGAGGGTACGTTTACGCAAGCCGCAATTCTGTAACGCTGCGCTGTTACCTTACTACTGTAGAAAAAACTCGCGTAAACGCCATCAGTTCGTTCTTCATGTTATTATGCATGCGTGTTTGACCGTTTACGTAACTAGAATATCTTAGCGTAACGTGAGCAAGTGTCTGCATAAACATACTCAACGATTTTCTCATCGACATGTTATTAAATGACGTCGCAAAATAAAAAATATCCAAAATCATCGTAAAAATCCTATTGTTTACATCTGTTTGTTATGTCTGACAACTACTCCAGCTTTGAGCACCCATTTATTAAACCGAAAGAATGATTTATGTATGGATTTCCAATGAAAAATGAGAAATGTTGTCGTTTTTATTTTTTTCCAATGTGTTGCAGATCGAATTTTGAGACTTTTTTTTTAAATGTAGGGAATGAAGAGTAAAATCATGTAAATTTTTGTCATAATAGTAGAAAAATCTCTTCGCTACAAAATAATGTTTTTGAAGGAAGATTCGATGATTAAAAATAGAGTTTAGCATTTAAAAAAACGAAAATAATTTATCCATTAATATTGACATGTTTCTGATTTTACAGAATTTTTTCAGTTTTTTCGGTCGCCTCTTAGTATTTAATAACTGCAAAAATGGAAAAAACACGTTTTTTCAGCAGGAAGACCCCTCGGAATCGATGTAGAAAGCTGTAATTTTGCACAACATTTTTTTTTAGGTTAGAAACTTAGGAAAAAATCAGCGCCACAAAATACGGTGGGGGCAGATTGACCATTCTTATCTGGCTAGACCCTTTGTTTTCGATTTCATCTTATTTCTGGTCAGCACGAACGGAACGTTCCACCGGTGCTAGAAGACACCAATTTAATCCCGGAATTGTTCTCTGCGGGACGTAAATGAAATCAACTCCTGGCTCGATGCTTCGGCATGAGTTGTAACCCTCTTCGAATGTACTCATCATTTGACTTATCGATTTCATTTTATGTTGAAAAAATACACCCCGAGACGTCTGAGGTGCGTTACCGAAACGGAGCCTGAGTCATTTTCCGCTTGTACCAAGAGAATAAAGATGAAATCGAAGCTTCGAACGATTTTCGTATATTCTGCCGGATATTCCTAAGATCATTCGCCCGAATTCATTTTCGATTTCATCTTATTTCTGGTCATCGCGAACGGAGCGTTCTACCGGAGCTAGAAGACACGAATTTAATCCCGGAATTTTTCTCTACGGGACAAAGATGAAATCAACGTCTGACTCGATGTTTTGGTACCAGTTGTAACCCTCTTCGAACGTACTCATCATTGAATTTATCAATTTCATTTTATTTTGAAGAAACAAATCCCGAGACGTGTTAGGTGCGTTACCGAAACGGAGTCTGAGTCATTATCCGCTCGCACCAAGAGAATAAAGATGAAATCGATGCTTCGAAGGGTTTTTGCATATTCTACCAGACATTGCTAAGATCATTCGCCCAAATTTTTTTTCGATTTCATCTTATTTCTGGTCAGCGCGAACGGAATGTTCCACCGGTGCTAGAAGACACGAATCTAATGCCGGAATTGTTCTCTACGGGACGAAGATGAAATCAACGTCTGGCTCGATTTTCCGACACGAATTGTAACCTTCTTCGAACGTACTCATCATTGAATTCATCGATTTCATTTCATTTTGCGGTAGGAAAGCCCCGAGACGTCTGAGGTGCGTTATCCAAACCGAGGCTGTCATTTCCCGCTCGCACCAAGAGAATAAAGATGCAATCGAAGCTTCGAACGATTTTCGTATATTCTACCGGATATTCCTAAGATCATTCGCCTGAATTCGTTTTCGATTTCATCTTATTTCTGGTCAGCGCGAACGGAGCGTTCCACCGGAGCTAGAAGACACGAATTTAATTCCGGAATTGTTCTCTACGGGACAAAGATGAAATCAACGTCTGGCTCGATGTTTTGGTACCAGTTGTAACCCTCTTTGAACGTACTCATCATTGAATTTATCAATTTCATTTTATTTTGAAGAAACAAATCCCGAGACGTGTTAGGTGCGTTACCGAAACGGAGTCTGAGTCATTATCCGCTCGCACCAAGAGAATAAAGATAAAATCGATGCTTCGAAGGGTTTTTGCATATTCTACCAGACATTGCTAAGATCATTCGCCCAATTTTTTTTTCGATTTCATCTTATTTCTGGTCAGCGCGAACGGAACGTTCCACCGGTGCTAGAAGACACGAAATTAATCCCGTAATTGTTCTCTACGGGACAAAAATGAAATCAACGGCTGGCTCGATGTTTTGGCACAAGTTATAACCCTCTTCGAACGCACTCATCATTGAATTTATCGATTTCATTTTTTTTCAGTAAAAAGCCCCGAGACGTCTGAGGTGCGTTACCGAAACGGAGCCAGAGTCATTTTCCGCTCGCACCAAGAGAATAAAGACGAAATCGAAGCTTCGAACGATTTTCGTATATTCTACCGGATATTCCTAAGATCATTCGCCCAAATTCATCTTCGATTTCATCTAATTTCCGGCCAGAGCGGAAATGTCATTTTTGTCCCGTAGAGAATAATTTCGGGATTAAATTCGTGTCTTCTAGCACCGGCGAAACGCTCCGTTCGCGCTGACCAGAAATAAGATGAAATCGAAAATGAATTCGGGCGAATGATCTTAGGAATATCCGGTAGAATATACGAAAATCGTTCGAAGCTTCGATTTCATGTTTATTCTCTTGATGCGAACGGAAAATGACTCAGGCTCCGTTTGGGTAACGCACCTCAGACGTCTCGGGGCTTTTTACCGAAAAATAAAATGAAATCAATGAATTTAATGATGAGTAAGTTCGAAGAGGGTTACAACTCGTGTCGGAAAATCGAGCCAGACGTTGATTTCATCTTTGTCCCGTAGAGAATAATTCCGGGATTAATTTCGTGTCTTCTAGCACCGGCGAAACGCTCCGTTCGCGCTGACCAGAAATAAGATGAAATCGAAAATGAATTCGGGCGAATGATCTTAGGAATATCCGGTAGAATATACGAAAATCGTTCGAAGCTTCGATTTCATCTTTATTCTCTTGATGCGAACGGAAAATGACTCAGGCTCCGTTTGGGTAACGCACCTCAGACGTCTCGGGGCTTTTTACCGAAAAATAAAATGAAATCAATGAATTTAATGATGAGTAAGTTCGAAGAGGGTTACAACTCGTGTCGGGAAATCGAGCCAGACGTTGATTTCATCTTTGTCCCGTAGAGAATAATTCCGGGATTAAATTCGTGTCTTCTAGCACCGGCGAAACGCTCCGTTCGCGCTGACCAGAAATAAGATGAAATCGAAAATGAATTCGGGCGAATGATCTTAGGAATATCCGGTAGAATATACGAAAATCGTTCGAAGCTTCGATTTCATCTTTATTCTCTTGATGCGAACGGAAAATGACTCAGGCTCCGTTTGAGTAACGCACCTCAGACGTCTCGGGGTTTTTTACCGAAAAATAAAATGAAATCAATGAATTTAATGATGAGTAAGTTCGAAGAGGGTTACAACTCGTGTCGGAAAATCGAGCCAGACGTTGATTTCATCTTTGTCCCGAAAAGAACAATTCCGGGATTAAATTCGTGTCTTCTAGCACCGGTGGAACGTTTCGTTCGCGCTGACCAGAAATAAGATGAAATAAAAAAAAAAATTCGGCGAATGAACTTAGCAATGTCTGGTTGAATATCTAAAAACCCTTCGAAGCATCGATTTCATCTTTATTCTCTTGGTGCGAGCGGATAATGACTCAGACTCCGTTTCGGTAACGCACCTCAGACGTCTCGGGGTTTATTTTTTCAACATAAAATGAAATCGACAAGTCAAATGATGAGTACGTTCGAAGAGGGTTACAACTCATTCCGAAACATGGAGCCCGGAGTTGATTTCATTTTCGTCCCGCAGAGAACAATTCCGGGATTAAATTGGTGTCTTCTAGCACCGGTTAACGCTCCGTTCGCTCTGACCGGAAATAAGATGAAATCGAAAACAAATTTGGGCGAATGATCTTAGCAATGTCCGGTAGAATATGTTAAAACCGTTCAAAGCATCGATTTCATCTTTATTCTCTTGGTGTCAGCGGATAATTACTCAGGCTCCATTTTAGTAACGCATCTCACAAGTCTCGGGGCTTGTTACGTCAAAATAAAATTCATCTTATTTTGAGGTAATAAGACTTACATAATAAATAAGTAAATAATTTTTATTTTTATATTTATTTTCAATCTTAATTCTAATTTTAATAACTGAAATTAGAATAAAAATAAAAAATTAACCTTGTCAGAGTCGACGAGAGAGAATAGACGGGAAAACAAAAAATTGCGCAAAAATAAAAGAGGATGAGAGAGGAGATAGATATTGATTAATGAAAGATAGACGATAACAGACGCTAATTAAATCAAAGCGATTGAAAGTGCGACAAATAGGAATCGAAGACATCCGGAAAAACAAACCACGCTCAGCCGCTCGATTTCGTGCCGCTCAACTCGCTCTCTGAACTTGCGTACCCACGATGACAGAAAAAAATAGCAAACGATACACGAAACGTCAAATTCACCGGGCAAGCGAGACAGACGCCTATCTACTTTGCTCGTAGTCTGCTACGTTTCTCGCACTCAGACTCAGCACTCGAGTGGCGTCGTCGTTAAGGGCAGACTACAACAACCCTTCGAACGCCAAAATTCTAATCGCTCCCATTTGAAAACTATTGAAAGGAAAAAAAAACCCTTGACAGTTAGACTCGGGGGACCCGTCTGAACCCGCCAGTTCCGGCTGTACAGGTTATTTTGAATCACCCTGTATATTGTAAGGGGTCTCCCCTAATTACATTTAAATTTATAGGATTCGGGACTCGATGAGGGAGTAAATTAGTTGAGACCTTTTTACCGCGTATAATTAGTCCTGAATTTATTGTGGGATTTTCCTTCCTGATTCGTACACACAATTGTGAATCGACTTGTAATTATCTTTTTCGTTGCTTTCGAAGATTCCCTTGTTAGGCGGGATCTCGCGGTTTTCGGAGAGGCGGGGCCTTTTACGTTGCTAAGCGTCGCGCGTTA
This sequence comes from Ophion ventricosus, assembly GCA_963932345.1. NCBI lineage: Eukaryota > Metazoa > Arthropoda > Insecta > Hymenoptera > Ichneumonidae > Ophion > Ophion ventricosus. Next base: position 8,462,315 of record OZ010720.1, read on the forward strand.
CTTCTTAGAAATTGGTTCTGCCTATTTTGTAATGGCCACTCTTTTCTTATATTTGTGTGTGTGTTTACATATATGCTCGTGTATTTGTGGGTGTCTTGCTCTCGCCGCTGTTCGCATGCGTTTAAATGTTATGTGTGTGGTCGGTCTCGCTGTTGTGTGGATATGTTCGCTCGCGTTTAACGTTATTGTTTGTGTGTATGGTCGTTCTCGCTGCTGCATGTATATGCTCGCGTTTAATGTTATTGTTTGCGTGTGTGGTCGCTCTCACTGCTGTATGTATACGCTCGCGTTTAAATGTTTTGTGTGTGTGGTCGCTCTCGGATCTGTCAGTATCTGACAGTGCGGCCTTCCTCGGCCACTGCCCCCTTTTCGATCTTGGCCTCTCCTCGCAACCCTATATTTTTTATTCTCAATTCCTTTAATCTGTATTTCCTTCCTATTTCTTTTATTTTCTTTGAGACTCCCGTTTTCTTTTCTCTTTTTATCCAAACATTTTCCTTATTCGGGAGCACTTATCTTTCCTTTTCGCTACTTGCGTTATTATGACATTTCCTTAATCGGGAAATCCTTTCGGTTCCTTTACAGTATTCCTGTCACTTCACGCTTTCCTTAATCGGGATAAAACAAGTGCGTCCTTGTCACTACTCATGCTTAGAGAATTAGTGAAAATAATCCTGGTTCTTTCTCTCTTAGTCTTTTCGTTATTTCAAGCACTTTCCTTGGTGGGCGTTTTCCCTAGCCTTTGCGGGCTGGCCTTACGCCCATTTACTACTAATGCTTTTAATATCCGAAAACGAATTCCTAATTTTGCTCCTTTTCTATCTCCTTTCTCTGGCGTTTTCCTAATGCTGATACTTTCCTCCTCTTTACAGTTGGTCCTTATATCTGGTACTTGCGCCAGGATCAGATCCCAAAAAGAAGACCTCTCTAGCTGTGCTGCCAGGTCGCGCGTAAAAGTTACCCCCTCTCTAGTCTCTTACGCGCCCATCACACAATCATAGTAGCGCGTGTCCGTGAGCGAGCGACGCTCGGAGGTCTTCGGAAAGAGCCGACCGCGGTCGAAGTTTCCCGACCGCGCATTCGGCAGCTACACTAATACATGGACGCTGAGCACGTTTATGTGCGGCCAAGCCGAAACGAAGGCTTCGAGGGAAAAAGCAATCCGAGCACGACTCGCGCGTGACGTCACCCGACGGCACGCGCGGGGCTTTTAAATGATTTCAATGCTTATTTAGCTCTTAATTCTCTGCGTTATTAATGTATACAAAAAAATGTATCGCGCACTCTGATCGCTTATTTTTTTTAGTTTATACGTTAATTTAAATATAATAATAAATCTAAATTACAACTTATTTATCTTCTAAAAAATTGTTTACGCTTTACTCACACCCGTCCTTATGCCAAATAAATTATAATTCATAAAAGTAAGTTGTAATTTAGATTTATTATTATATTTAAATTAACGTACAAACTAATAAAATAAGCGGTCAGAGTGCGCGATAAATTTTTCGACACTAAAAGATAACTAATTAAAATAATAATGATAACTAATAAAAATAACTAATCAAATAAGAATTAATAGTAATAATAATTAAAAAAAAAAAAAAAAACACTGAGCGCGGGGAACGATCCCGCACCCCTGCGGACCGAAGCCAGGAACGCTACCAACGGGACCATCTCATCGCTTGTAGAATGTGTGCACCTTCTGGTACTTATGCTTGGCGGCCGGATGGATGATTGGCTTGTTTTTGGGGATAATGCTTTATCGCTTGATGAAAGTATGAGAATTAATATAATAATACGAATATAAATATATTTCCGCTTACATTTATGAATTATAATTTATTTGGCATAAGGACGGGTGTGAGTGAAGCGTAAACAATTTTTTAGAAGATAAATAAGTTGTAATTTAGATTTATTATTATATTTAAATTGACGTATAAACTAAAAAAAAATAAGCGATCAGAGTGCGCGATACATTTTTTTGTATACATTAATAACGCAGAGAATTAAGAGCTAAATAAGCATTGAAATCATTTAAAAGCCCCGCGCGTGCCGTCGGGTGACGTCACGCGCGAGTCGTGCTTGGATTGCTTTTTCCCTCGAAGCCTTCGTTTCAGCTTGGCCGCACATAAACGTGCTCAGCGTCCATGTATTAGTGTAGCTGCCGAATGCGCGGTCGGGAAACTTCGACCGCGGTCGGCTCTTTCCGAAGACCTCCGAGCGTCGCTCGCTCACGGACACGCGCTACTATGATTGTGTGATGGGCGCGTAAGAGACTAGAGAGGGGGTAACTTTCACGCGCGATCTGGCAGCACAGCTCTCTAGGCTCAGGGTTGGCCCTTATATACCCCGCGTTTGCCGCGTTTTTCTTCCCCCTCCCGAGCAAGAGTATTTAAATAAATTTTCGTAAATATTGTTTCCTCACTTTTTATTCTTTCTTCAACTTTTTGTCTTGTTTACTGTTTTCCCCAATAGATGGCCCACTGTTCCCTTTTCTGCCTTAGTCTTAACAAGATCGAGTGGCGGCAATGACCGAGCATGTCAACGATGCTGGCCTTCCTATTCTCGGGGAGCGCTCGTAGCTGAGACGGGCCTACACGTCTCATTGTCCCCCGAAATTGTCGAATATTTCGCGAGGTTCCTTCGAAACTCGCGGAATCTTTGACGATTTCTTACATATAACAATACATCGAAAAAGTGACTATTTATTTGAAAGAAAACTGACGATACACAGACGAAAAGTACCAAATCCTGCGGAATCCCGCGATTATTCTTCGATTAATTTGAAGTATAAACTATTAGTAAATGATTCTGAAAGAGCTAGCGACCAGTTTTGACCGGGTTAGATGTAACGTATTTTATTAGATCACCGTGTGCGCTCAGCAAAGGCCTCTGGCTCGGGCGCCGCGTGCATCGTGCGTCGATGCTACCTGCCTACCTGCTCGGGCGCGCAGCTGCAGGTCAGCTAGAACCTACATTGTGTCTCTTGTCGGAACGGATTACTGGGGGGTGAGGGACAGTTCGTATAATTTTAGCATTTGAATAACAAAAGACTGTCCTTTTCTCCAAAATGTGTTTATGTGAAATTTTCTCGCAAAGGCACGTTCGAAAATTCAAAAGCATATTAAAATATAAAGAATATTTTATACACCTTATTTTCATCTCTAATCAAATCTTGATTAAAAAACTATATATGCTGTAGTGTGCAAACAGAGCTCCATAATAGATGTTATTTTAACATCGCAAATAACTGTAATTATATATGTATCCGTTTTTTTTTCAAAGGATCTCAGGATCAGGTCGTCGTTTGGACGCGGAAAAAATATTTTCGATACTGCGTAACTGCATGTCATCCGAGTTCAATTCTCAATTGAAAAGTTTGGAGCATGAACTGTCGACAGAAGCTGATTGTCCTGTGCAAATACAATTGACCGCAAGATCGCAGTTATCGAAATTGTTCTTTAAAATGCGAACCAAGTGGAAGGAGGCGAGAGGCAATGACACATTTTTTTACGAAAAAAATGAAAATTAGCCAAACGTTGATTTCTCATTCCCCGTTCGTACAATAGACCAATCAGAAGATTACGGAGCCGAAGACGCATCTTCAAAAGACTGTTCTTCAAATGAATCTCGAACCACACCTGGTCGCAGTCGTGGTCGGCCATCGTTGGACTTCGCTACATCAAGCGATCGTTCAAAGCGTCGAAAAACGGAAGAGCTTCGCAAAAAATATACGCCTGCAAAATTATTACAAGCAACAACAATGAATTTTCGGTCTTCTGGAAACTTGGATTGTGCAAAAGTTATACAAGATTTTACTGCTTCACCAATGAGAGCGACACGGTACAGAGCAGCGTTTGTGAAAACATCTAATGCACAGCAAACGATTTCTGCGAATGAAGCACTATCAGATATAGTTGAAGGAAAACTGACAAGACATCAGTACAACGTCATCAGAAAGAGATTGAAGACAGTAAATTGCAAAGTTTATCCGAGCTACGACTCCGTGCAAGTAGCCAAGAAGCTCTGTTATCCGCCTCCATCCAGCATCACCGTCACCGAAACTAGTGCGGACATAAAATGACAAGGCTTACTAGATCACACTAGTGAACGTCCCTTGCTCTCGAGGAGAGATTTTTTGAAATCACTCAATACCCAGCGTATCACAGCTGAATTGATATGTAAGTGGGAATGCGACGGAAGTTCAGGCCAGAGTGAATATAAGCAATCATTCAGCGATGACTCTGCTTCGGACGCACATATATTTCTTACGTCGTTCGTTCCTCTTCGACTCGCCTTCTCTAATAGCGAATCTGACGAAAGCACCAACGAAGTCATATGGGAAAATCCAAGGCCCTCATCACCTCGATTCTGCCGACCAATTAGACTGCAATTCGTTCATGAAACTACTGAAGTGACTGTAAATGGAAAAAAATACATCGATGATCAAATAGCTTTGCTGGAACCATTCACAATCGTTGCAGATGCCTCTGTAATCACGATAAATTATAAAATACTGTTCACGATGATAGATGGTAAGGTGTGCAACGCTGTGACATCGACAACTTCAGCGTTAAGGTGTAACTTGTGTAGTGCCACATCAAAGGACTTCAATGATATCGACAAAATTCTGAAACTGCCATTAATCGAGTCGAATTTGAGTTACGGTATGTCAACACTACACGCGTGGATCCGTATGTTCGAGTGTTTACTACATATTTCTTAGAAATTACACCTCAAAAAATGGCAAGCCCGTACGGAGAATGAAAAGGCATTAGTTAAGCAACGAAAATCTGATATCCAAAACGGGTTGAGATCGAGCTTGGGACTTGTAGTAGATCGACCAAAACCGGGTTATGGTCGCAGTAACAATGGTAATACAGCCAGGCGTTTTTTCGAAAATTCACCGAAAGTTTCACTGATAACTGGAGTAAATGAATGGCTGATGGAGAAATTTCACGCGATTCTACAGGTGATATCCAGTGGAAGAAATATCGATGTGGAAAAGTACAAGGAATACGCATTGGAAACAGCAAGGATGTATGTAGCTGAATACCCGTGGTATAATATGCCAACAGCAGTGCATAAGCTGTTGATGCACGGTTCACAAATAATAGCTTCTGCATCTTTGCCAATCGGGCAGCTATCGGAGGAGGCCCAGGAAGCCCGGAATAAAGATATAAAAAAATATCGAGAGGGATTCTCTCGCAAATGCTCCCGAGAAAGGACGATGCAAGATGTCCTGAACTGGTTGCTGGTATCCTCAGATCCATATATCTCAAGTTTAAGGGAACTTCCAGCGAAGAAGCACAAAAAACTATCGACTGATGCTCTGCGGCTGATATCCTGTAGCGACGCGGAAGATGATTCAACCGGGGAACTGTCCACATCCAAGAGCGAGGAGTATGACTCCAATTGAGTTTTAATACAATTTTTTTGAATAAAAGTAATTATCATAATCAATCGTCACCAAAATGTCTCAAATTTTTTCAGTCAACCCAAAAACTCCTTCAGTATTTTTCAGCCCTTTCCAACCAGTATTTCTAAGACCGAACGACGATATCTCGGCCGCCATTTTGTTTTTGGAAATTACATCATCAAATTCGTATTCAGCGACCCCAAAAACGTATCCTAGCCAACTTTCAGCCATTTCCAACCAGTATTTCTAAGATCGAACAACGATATCTCGGCCGCCATTTTGTTTTTGAAAATTTCGGTACCAAATTCGTAATCAGCGACCCCAAAAACGTATCTTAGCCAACTTTCAGCCATTTCCAACCAGTATTTCTAAGACCGAACGACGATATCTCGGCCGCCATTTTGTTTTTAAAAATTTCGAAACCAAATTCGTACTGAGCGACCCCAAAAACCACGGAATACCAAATTTCGTACAGTTCTAATCTTCCCCTGAATTATGGCCGCGATTCGGCCCCCACAGTGCGCTGGCTCTGGCGTTGAGCCAGCATTGGGTCTGTTCTGTACCATCGACATGCTGATGTTTGGGCCAACCTAGAATGCCGACGCTTGGTATCCAGTTCTGGGCCAAGTCTCAGCCTATTGTCCATTAACGGTTAAGCCAGCGCTGGCTCTGGTGTTGAGCCAGCGTTGGGCCAGCGTTGGGCCTGTTCTGTACCATCGACATGCTGACGCTTGGAAAAGCCTAGAATGCCGACGCTTGGTATCCAGCACTGGGCCAAATCTCAGCCGATTGTCTATTAACGGTTGAGCTAGCTCTGGCTCTGGCGTTGAGCCAGCGTTGGGCCTGTTCTGTACCATCGATATGCTGACGCTTCGGCCAGTCTGGAATACCGACGCTTGGTATCCAGTACTGGGCCGAGTCTCAGCCGATTGTCCCCAAGCGGTTGAGCCAGCACTGGCTCTAGTGTTGGCTCTGGCATTGTGCCAGCGTTGGGCCTGTTCTGTACCATCGACATGCTGACGCTTGGGCCAGCCTAGAATGCCAACGCTTGGTATCCAGCACTGAGCCAAGTCTCAGCCGATTGTCCATTAACGGTTGAGACAGCGCTGGCTCTGGTGTTGAGCCAGCGTTGGGCCTGTTCTATACTATCAACATGCTGACGCTTGGGCCAGTCTAGAATGCCAACGCTTGGTATCCAGTACTGGGCCAAGTCTCAGCCGATTGTCCACAAACGGTTGAGCCAGCGCTAGCTCTGGCGTTGGCTCTGGTGTTGAGCCAGCGTTGGGTCTATTCTGTACCATTGACATGCTGAAACTTGGGCCAGTCTAGGATGCCGACGCTTGGCATACAGTACTGGGCCAAGTCTCAGCCGGTTGTCCACTAACGGCTGAGCATTAGCATTTCTACGTGGGGTACAAGAAATAAGAAAAAGCAAAAAACAGTATTACGAAGACAATATTGACAAGCATAAAAGTGACTCGAAGAGGATGTGGAAAACCACGAAGGAGATAATAGGCACGAAAAAACAGATGGGTACCGTCACAGAGATTGTTTTCCAGGGCACTAGGCTTAATGACTCGGCAGAAATCGCAAAAAAATTCAATGATTTTTTCATAAAAAGTATTGATGATATCGTACAGGAAATGGAAGAAGTAGACAATGAAACATGGAATGAAATATGTAAAAATGAAATAAAATTGGGAGAATTTAAAAAAGTGGAGTATAAAGAAATTGAAAACATTGTTGTGAAACTCGAAAACAAAAAAGGAACAGAGGAGGGGGTAACAACAGAAATTATGAAGATGGCGTGGAAAATAGCAAAGAAGCCACTTGTGACTCTAATAAATAAATCACTAGATAAGGGAGTATTTCCAGAAAACTAGAAAACGTCTACAGTAATCCCGATACAAAAAGTAGTAGGTAGTAAGAAAGCAGAAGAGTACAGACCCATCTATATCCTGCTGATTTATGAAAAAATCATTGAAAAAATGGTAAAAGAACGACTAACATACTTTTTAGAAAAACACAATGTAATAATAGACGAACAATCGGGATTCCGGAAAGGACTATCATGTGAAACAGCGATACAAAAAACATTAATAGAATGGAGAGAGTGTATGAACGAGAATAAAATAATAGGAGTAGTATACATAGACTTCAAACGAGTGTTCGAGACGATAAACACAAATATATTAGTAAGAAAACTGCGAGCGTATGGAATTGGAGGAACAGCACTTAAGTGGATTCAATCATATCTGGAAAATAGAAAACAAAAAACAAACTACGACCAAACATTTTCGGCAGAAACAAAAGTAAAACGAGGTGTACCCCAGGGGTCAGTTTTGGGGCCACTCTTGTTTATAATCTATATAAACGACATAAAAAACTAGCTTAAGTTCTGTTCATGTAAAATGTTTGCGGATGATATGATTGTATATGTAAGCTCCGATGACACAAGCGAGATAGAAAGCAAGATAAATTATGACGAAATGGCTGATAAAGAATGCTCTTAGACTGAATGTACAAAAAACCAATTTTATGCTGATTCGTGATCCGCGAAAAATGATAGGAAGGAATGCCTGTGATATCGAAATAAGAGGAAATTGCAACTTCGAAATAGACGAAACAAAGTACTACGGAATTGTAGTAGACGAAAGCTTGGCATTTAATGCTCAAGCGCAGTACATAGTCAAGAAGGTTGCTAAAAAAGTAAATTGGATGTATCGAATTGAAAAATGTATCACAGCGTATGCCAGGGTAACCATATACAAAACAATTATAGCTCCTCACTTTGATTACTGCAGCAGTATAATGTTGAATTTCAACGGATATAGTATGCAATTATTGCAGAAAGCGCAAAACCGGGCGATGAGAGCCGTGCTCAGATGTAACCGATATGCTCCAATTCGAGATATGTTGGAGGCATCGTGCTTTATGAGTGTATATCAGAGGTTGTACGATAATGTTTGTATAATGGTCTACAATATGGTAAGAGGAGATGCACCCAATTATCTGAGCAAAGAAGTGAGGAAGGTGAATGATAGACAGGGATACAACACTAGAAATAGAAATGAATTAGATATAAGATATTGTAAGACAAGAAATGCAGAAAAATCATTAGTTTACAGAGGATTCAAGATGTACAATGCTTTACCGAAGAGGGCAAAAGAAATTAGGACGGTGAGCGGATTCAAAAGAGAATTGAGCAAATATGTAAAGACGTATGTCCCAATTGAAAGAAGTGTAGAGTGAGTGTATGTGGAAAACGGTATAATGGCCAAAAAACTGTATACGTGATAGACATAACTAATGGATTTAAAATAGCCAAAGGCTAAATAAACGATTATCAACCAATCAATATCGTACGAGCGCCACAAAAATATTTCGCTCTCCCTATTTTGTCGAAAAACTTGCTGCCGTACAAGGCCTACGGGCCGTTTTTTTGTCATAGGACCAAGCACGCTACTTTTGTTTGACACACAAGTAAGATTCCGATTCTTTTTTTGCATCCTGGACTGCTTACGGGCAGATTTTTCTGGAAAAAATGTTCTGCTGTACTGTGAGATCTTCGTAAGGTGTCTACTTTCGGTCTATCTCACCTACGTATCGTCATTGTGTGGGATTTTCACCGATAAGCGAAGAGCGATCACACACGCATGATGGAATAACGTAAACATCGCTACGAATCTTCATCTTATCATTTTCCAAACATACAATCTCGGAAAACTTCGTGAGTTGTTGGTTGTTTTCGGACTCTCATCAGCCACATCCCACGCGTATTGCGAACGCTAATTGCGAACCGGCTGTCTACGGCGAACAAGTTACTGGGTGATTCAAAATTCATTTTTCCTCGCGCGGCGCTCACTTTCTTTCAAACCTTTTATGGTTCTGCATCTCACGTCAAATTATGGAAAGATTGTGCTCAAAGTGCGCCACGGGCATAGCAGGAAGTTATAAGAAATGCACTTGTTGCAGTCGGGCTTTTCACCCCGGTTGTTGAAAGTTGTACGTGATCACTTCCACGGCACGGGAGTGCTTCAAAGCTAGTTTTTTGTCTAGACAGCAAAGTTCTCCCACAGAAGAGAAATCATTTTGTAGCTCATGTAATGATTTTCACGATCAGCAGTCTGAGATTTATTGTGATGCCCCTCTGGCTAAATCTTCAGACCCACAAATCTCAGTCCCAAATGCTGAGAACATGTTTTTTAGAATAGTGGGTATGTTAAAGGCGGCAGAGGTGACGTTTTCTACGTTTAGTAAAAAACAAGAACATACAAACAGCGAGTTTCGAGCTCTGTTAGAGGCTACAGATACGAAATTAACCACGTTTAGTGGAAGACAAGAGCATACAAACAGCGAATTTCGAGCTCTGCTAGCTAGAATTCCTGCCATCGATGCAGCTGTTACAGAGCATACCGCTAAGATTTCCCAACTAGAGTCAGCTCACAGTGAATTTAGGGCGGAGGTTGCAGCGCTACGAGAAAATTCAATTCCAAATTTAGAGAGTGATTTTATAGTCTCAGGTGTCCCAGCTCAAGTCTCGCTTGCCCCAACTGATTTAATCAAATCCGTTTTCAACGCGATCGGAGCTGCGGATTTATCAACTCACATTTTAGCTGTCCGAAAAGATCCGTCTCGGTCTCCGGGAGAAGTGGGGACTGTAGCATCGGCAAACAGATCTCGCGAGTCTTACATCAACTCGCTCACGTCAAATGCAGTGCACAATGCACTTATAAGCAGGAAACGTACAAAAAGAGAATTAAAATGGTCCGAGGTGGCACCAAACTGTCCGGGTGAATTAAAAAATTTTAACGTGTTTGTAAACGAATTACTTTCGACAAATACTTATAAGTTACTGCGGCTGCTCCAGCACTCGGACTCAAATATGTGTGGGCGAGAAATGGAAAAGTTTTTGTACGAAAAGCAGATGACCAACCACGCATTCAAATTAAGTGTGAAAAAGACTTGGATAAAATATGACAGGCTCTTTTAGAATTCGGTGATGTCAGCTCTGGGGTATCGTTATTTCCGGTTAAAGCCGTCGCATCATGTAAAAGGTCGAAGACTAGCCTCAAAATTGCGCAGTTTAACGCAAACTCCTTATTGGCTCACATGGATTTGTTCCGGTCACATGTAATCAAACACAGGGACCATATTATCTCGATCTCAGAACCTGGTTACAATCTCACATTGACGATGCACTGGTTGGAGATGGCTATTGCTTAATACGCAACGATAAAGAGGGTAAAGAGGGGGGAGGCGGTCTACATTCACTGTTTTCTTAAAGCACGTATTTTATCAGTTTCACCCAGTATGCTTTCAAATTCACCCGAATATATGTTGCTGAATATCTTTCAAGGAGGCGCAGACTCCATGTTGTTTGGTTCAATCTACAGGCGTCGGAAAGGTCTATTGTTGGATAATTTTTTGACAGAGTTTTTGCAGTTTTCACACTCATTTCGAAACATCGTTATCGCGGGATATTTAAATTGTAATTTATCGAGCAGAAATTTTGAATCCAAATATTTACAAGATTTTGCTTGTTCGCTGGCGCTGGACATTCTCAAGACGGGTGCGTCCTTCCACACCCACTCCTGCGACTCATGGTTAGACGTAATTCTAGTAGATGAAACTTCAAAGGTGCCTACGTTCTCAAAATCGGCGAGTCCATTTATAAATGGGCACGACCTTTTGGAATGTACGTACGTTTTTGATGTTACTATAAATGATGCAAGGCGTCTGACGCGACGCAGTCTTGCATCTTTTAATGCCACCAGCTATGCCTGCACGACCCAGGCTTATCTAGACACTCTCATGGTAGCGGGACAGTCGCAGACTAAAGATGACTTAGAGGCTAAAGTTGATAAATTTTCTAGCGCCATCACTCAATCTATGGATTCTCATGCTGCATGGACGACATTTCTGGTTACCAGACCACCAGCACCCTGGCTCTCCACCGATCTTAGGAATCGTATCCGGATGAGGGACCGACTGTATCGTGCTGCTAAACGTGAGAACAGTCTGCTAGATCTTGCGCAGTACAGATTGTTCAGAAATGCTCTCACCAGCGACATTCGTGACGCAAAATGTAAATACCACCTATCAAGATTATGCTCTCCAAAAGATGCCGCCACTTTATAGAAAGAGTTGGGGAGATTGGGCCTCGTGAAAACAACGACATTATCCCCGCAAAATTTATTTTCGTCCGACGAACTGAACTCTTTTTATACGTCAGTATCCTCGTCCCAGCTCGGAGTCGATGGTGAAGACATCGCATCTCTTTTTACGGGTAACACTACCTCCTTACATACTAAATCTTTCTCCTTTTCACCAGTGAATGTTACCTCAGTACAAAAATATCTAATCGCTTTTGGATCATCTGTACTCACTACTGGACCAGATGGCATATCGCCCTTTAGTTTGTGTAATGCTGTACAAGTAGTTGCAAAAGTTTTAGCTGATATCTTCAATGACTGCATCAAATTAAACTGGTTTCCATCGACTTGGAAAAGAGCCTTCATTCGCCCTCTACTTAAAACGAAAACCCCAGCTTCGCCTTCTGACACCAGACCGATAACACACTTGTCCGAAGTTTCAAAGTTATTTGAACGCATACTTAAAGATCAGATTTAAAATTAGACGATACCAAATGGCTTCTTTGATCAGATGCAATCGGCCTGTAGATTAGGAGTCTCGACGCAGACGGCATTAATACAAATCTGTGAGGATATTAGGAGCGGGATCGACAGGGGAAATTTCACAATCCTGATACTTTTTGACTTCTCAAAACCCTTCGATAAAGTTATGCATCGGGCACTTCTAGCAAAGCTATATCATATCGGGTTCTCCCTCTCGGCATTAAAAATGATGGAGTCTTATCTCACAGGTCGGTCACAATCTGTGGTGGATCAGGAAGGAACATGTTCTAAGTGGCTAGAGATTAACCTGGGTATGCCCCAGGGATCTGTCTTGGGTTCACTTTTATTTACTATTTTTATAAAAATATTGCTGAGGGACTAAATCACTCCAAATATTTGGTATATGCTGATGACATCCAGATATATAGGCATTGTTTTCCTCATGAATTGCATGAGTCTCCAAGGTTGATCAACAGGGGTGCTTGTGCCATTCATGGTTTTGCGACTACTAACGGATTATTATTAAACATGACAAAAACAAAGGTGATGATTATAGGCAGTTTGGCGAAAGTAAAAACTCTCGAACTAAATTAATTGTTACCACTGCGCATCGAAAACTCACCAATACCATTTGTAACTCAATGCCCAAATTTGGGCTTACAAATAAATTCCACATTAACGTTGAATAAACAGGTTTCCAACATCTGCAGAGACGTGCATGGCACATTACACAAACTTAAACACCATCGAAACTCCATCCCGCAAAATGTGAGAGCAAATCTTATAACTTCATTGATTTTTCCTAAACTGGACTTCTGCTCTATTGTTTACGCGGATCTCACCGAGACGTTAAATCTAAAGCTGCAAAGATTACAAAATTGCTGTACTCGCTTTGTGTTTAAGGGGCCAGCCCACTTTGAAAATTTCAAAAAATCGATTTTTTTTACTGTTTTCGAAAGTACATACATTCAGAAATATTGTGTCAAAATTTTATGAAAATCCGAGCTCTCTAAGTATTTTTTTGTTTACCTGAACGTCAGGACCTCATTTCGTCTACCTGAGCGTATAGCGCAACATCACAACTGCTCGATAGAATGGTGCAAGTACCTCAAAGCTAAGGCACTTCAGCAACATTACAAACATCCCCCTGCTCTTTCTGAGGAAGTACAGGAAGTTTTAAAACCTATTTACGAGGATCTCACCAAAACAGAACTGCTCGAAAGGTGTTTAGGTGGCCATGCGCAAAACAATAATGAAAGTTTTAACAACTGCGTATGGAATATGGCACCTAAACACATGTTCAACGGCAAAAAAATCGTAGACATTGCCTGCAAAGTTTCCGCGTGTGTCTTTAATGAAGGATTTCGTCCAGTGCTTAAGATAATGGAAATAATGGGTGTCAAACTCGGCCCGATCGCCATCGGATTCGCCGACAATCGCGATGACGAGCGTGTTCGCTCTGCAAACCACCGCAGTTCTGCGTGCTCAAAAGAGACCAGAACCAAACGAAAGCAAGCAAGACTTGAAGAAATCGACGATGATGAGCAATCAGAAGGGATTTTTTACGATGTAGGAATTGCCGATTGAGTTTAGGTAAGAGTTTTTCATAGTATAATCTTCAAACGCGTTTTTCTCGAAACAACGTTTTCAAAATCTAGCTCCATCGTATCTCTAAAACTAATAAACCGATTCTCTTGAAATTTGAACCACATATTGTAAACATGATTCGCAACAAGATGACCCTCGATGGTTTTAAAATTTTGATTTTTACTCTTTTTTTTTGCGAAAAACTGCGAAAAAAACGTTTTTTTTACTTTTTTCGTTTTTCATCCGCCATTTTTTTATTTTTTGATAAAACTTTATATCCGAGGATCATTTTGTAGCTGGTGTCATACTGAATCTAATGGACTTTGATTTTTTTGTTTCAGGCAAGCCGTTGCCGATGTGTGATGGAGCTACTTAGCTCACCTATTTTTGAGGCGTTACGTTAAACTATAGTTTTTGTACTTAAAAATGAATAAAAATGAATAAAATTTTTTTTTAAATTTATTTCAAGACTTTATTTATCAAGCCCAACAACTTTTATGTTCATATCTTTTATAAAATCGTAAAAAAAAAATCGCGAAAATAGCCTTTTTCGTGGCTCCAAAGTGGACTGGCCGCTTAACTTAAGCAAATACCAGCATGTGACGCCTTTTAGATTGAAATTAAACTGGTTGTCTGTAAAAAAAAGACGAATGTACTTCCTGGACATTCTCGCTTTCAAAGTCCTCCATAAAGAGTTTCCACCTTATGTTGAAGAACTTTTCACCTTATCTATGCAAGACGTCCGTTCATCGACGAGACTGCGGAGGCCTACTTTCTTTATTCCTTCATATCGAACCTCAGTGTATGGAAAATCAGTAGTCATCTCGTCATGCTACTTCTGGCATTCGTTACCAGAGAGTGTGACTAGCGCTCCATCCCTTGATATTTTTAAAAATAGATTGCATGAGTTTCTCCTCCAAGGAGAACGTGACTCTGTTGATACGTAGTAGGGGTTATTTGGGATTATTTTCGCCGATCTTCGATCTTTTTTGTGATGTTCCGCGTTACGAGCACAGAGTAGAGATACCAGCGTAGCATAAAATAGTATAAAATTAGTATAATAATCGCACAAAACAAGAAAACGAACATTGGAAATATATTCATATCATTATTCACGCATGGACATTATATAGAATTATATAGTATTATAGTCATAAATTAAAATTACTGTATTAGAAATTATTATACATTGGAAAATCGATTATACTACTAGGTTTAGGTTATTTTTTATTTTGTATAAATCATGTATGTTTTCATTTTTTTGCCCGAATAGTTTTTTAGGGCATAATAAATATATTAAACAATCAATCTCTCTCTCTCTCTCTCTCTCTCTCTCTCTCTCTCTCTCTCTCTCTCTCTCGCTCTCGCTCTCGCTCTCGCTCTCGCTCTCGCTCTCGCTCCCGCTCCCGCTCCCGCTCTCGCTCCCGCTCTCGCTCTCGCTCTCGCTCTCGCTCTCGCTCTCGCTCTCGCTCTCGCTCTCGCTCTCGCTCTCGCTCTCGCTCTCGCTCTCGCTCTCGCTCTCGCTCTCGCTCTCGCTCTCGCTCTCGCTCTCGCTCTCGCTCTCGCTCTCGCTCTCGCTCTCGCTCTCGCTCTCGCTCTCTCTCTCTCTCTCTCTCTCTCTCTCTCTCTCTCTCTCTCTCTCTCTCTCTCTCTCTCTCTCTCTCTCTCTCTCTCTCTCTCTCTCTCTCTCTCTCTCTCTCTCTCTCTCTCTCTCTCTCTCTCTCTCTCTCTCTCTCTCTCTCTCTCTCTCTCTCTCTCTCTCTCTCTCCCCCTCCCTCCCTCCCTCCCTCCCCCCCTCCCTCCCGCCCGCTCTCTCCCGCTCCCTCCCTCCCTCCCTCCCTCTCTCCCTCCCTCGATCGTTCAAGTAAAAATTCATGTTTATAAATTCACCCTTTTTTCGTGAATTTTCAAAGGGGCTACTACTAGGTCATAATCCCATGGTCTAACTGAAGAGGAACTGTGTATCCTCAACGAACAAATCAGTAAAAAACGCGAATTATTTCTAGAACAACGACGTGCTCTCTGTGAAAAAGACAACGAAACCCAAGAACGTATTAAGTTCTTGCGTTCACGAAATCAAAAACGAAAGGCGACACTCCCCCTCTCGAACGTCGTAACTTTAACGACGAACACAACATCGATAATTTTCCGAGTAACCCAAATTTGAAATTTCTCGATTTTCTCCTCCCACCTCGAACGGAGTCTCACGCAATTATTGCGTAGTAAATTGAAAGGTCACGCCGCAACGGCTTTGGAAGACTTTCGATAAAGTAACCGATTTCGCGGATCGTCTCAAAACTCTTTTTGGAGCCGCAAAAACCTTTAATGTATTCCGTGGTGAGCTCGGAAATATCTCGAAAAATAAATCGGAACATATTGTCGATTATATTAGCCGCATAAAAGATCTTCACAAGGCAATCCGCGAAGCAGAATTGAATAATCACGGCCTCGTTCATTCCAATACGTTAGATAATGACACACTCGATTGTTTTGTCAAGGGGCCCCCATTTCCGCATAAGACTAATGCTTGAGAGCTTTCTCGATCTGGAAGACGCGTTCAGTAAGGCCATCAAGGTCGAAAAGGACATGGAACGCGACCGCGCGCATTTCAAGGACAACCGTACGGAAAACAATCCAGCGTGTTCCAAATTAAGGCGTTCTCCCCCTCAAGTAGGACGACCTGTTCGCATTCCGGACGACCTCACTCCTCAGAAAACTGCTGGCAAAAGTTTCCCGAAAAGAGGCCCGCGCACATACCCGCGTACAACGATGATCGAAACGCTAAAAATAATAATATGAACAACGGACCGCGTGCCAACAACGATCGCGATAATAATAGGTCGTGCCCTCCGTGCAGTTATTGCCAAAAACCCGGACATTCGGAGCCTGCATATTATAAAAAACAAATCGACGAACGCAATCAAAATTCCCATGATTCGCCAGGAGCGCCCGATAAGAATTATCGACGCCCAACCGCGAACCGTCCGGGTCCTCCTAGGTAACTCGGAAATTACCCCCTCGGTATTCATGGATTGCCCGCAACTAGCCGGTCTAACCGAATTTTTGATCGACTCGGACGCCGAGGTAAATTTAGTAAAAAAAAAAAAACCAGGTCGTGAACACCTTTATCGAGAATTACGACATTTTGAAATTGGTCGGAATTTCGCCGATCCCCATGAGAATCCTCTGGGATCCGTCGTATTGACGGTAAACAACACTCCCATCAAATTCCATGCAGTAGATGATTGGTTCCCTATGGCGCGACATGCTCTCCTAGGAACCGAATTTTTGGCTGGCAATAAGGCCCTTGTTGATTGGAAACACGAACAACTGAGTTATGGTTATCAAGTGATACCTTTTGTTTCGAAGAAGGCAATGTCCATTCCCAAACGTTCAAAGGTTGTATGCTACATCAAAATAAATAATCCCGAAATCAAAGAAGGGTATATCCCGAGGCTTCATTTCGGAGAGGGGATTTTTATTAGCGAGGCACTCTTGATGATTAAGAATAAAATTGCACAATTGATGGATCATAATGCTACTGAAGATAATCTTTCTATGGAAATTCCGCATGCAATAACTCAAGAGTTTAGCTACACATTTTCTACGGATATTGAATTGACCACTTCGGCCAATTCGGATTTTTAACGTTAACCGAAAACGAATTAGCGGCATGTAAAAGAAAGAATAATCAATATTACTGTCATCCGAAACACGCGAGACAAATAATACAATCAGAGACACCATGCGAAATAACAGCATTTATAGGAAAAAAACCCAGGCATATTAAATTGTACTCGACGCCTGGCGAAATTAAAAAATTCAATAGTTATCGCCTTAGAGAAAGAAGGACGATGATTGTACGTAGCGCCCGAGAACAAAGTGCTTACGATAAATTGTAAATAATCGGCAATAGAACATATATCAATAACAGGTACAGGCATATTGGCTTTGGACGGGAAACGTTCCGTCACCTCCGACGATTTTAAAATCGAAACGTTAAAAGAAACGAAACAAGAAAAAACCATAACTTTCCTACCACCATATAATTTAACATTCTTGTTTCCAGAAATGGATGTACAACATCCATTATTAGAGAGTAATATGCCTCATGAAATAATAAACGATCCAACAGAAATCAACAAAATAGGAGAACGGATCGAAAATTTAAAAACAAAATTAAGTAAACATTACGATTCCGTATCAACGTATAAACATATTATTGGGAATTATTCTATAAGTATATTCATTCCTGTTGTAATCGTTATCATGTGCATAATATACAAGTACGTACGAAATCACCGCACGCGACCTACATCACAAGGAAGCGACCTTGCTGACGCAGCATCCGAACAGCCGCGAGCCGTGAAACGTAAATCAACAGCTAACTCCAATAACCTTAGAGTCACGTTCACGCGTAACACGCTACGAACGCGTACGACGTAAATAAAGATAAAATAAGGGAATAAAGGTATATTAAACAAATAGGAAAATAAATGTCAATTAAAGGGTTCAATTGAAATAAGTAAGTACGTATAGAATATGTCACATGTATCACGCATTTGTAAAATTATTTGTAAGCCGAGAGACGACCTGACACAAAAAAAAAATAATGATATTTATATATCGGAGCCGAAATCATGGATTTCGTCTTCCTAAGGGGGAGGGATGTTGTGCCCCGAAATTCAGCGCATACCTTAAGGCGCATAGTAACGAGCATATTCGACTTGCGAAGTAGAGAGGCCATAGGCCCCTGTGCAACGACAGCAGTTTTGGCGAGTGAAGCACCTCCAGAGGTGACTTTGGCGACACGAATCGCTGAGTCGACATCGTACGCTTCGAACGTTCTAGAACGTGCAATCGCCAATAACCGAGTTAACAATTAGAGGAACCGAAAAATAAAAGTCAGTCTTCGGGTGGTAACCGAAGAGGTCGGTCTCGAGGCAACTTAACATCTTGCACGACAAATGTGGCCTACTTATAATAAAGTTGAATATTTGTAAGTTCACAATTCTCGAGTTGGAGATTTACTCATTATTGGAAGCACCCAGCTACCCGTCCTCGATCGCCCGATTCCCGCCACCAGTCTCTTCGAGGACGTAACTTCCAGGGCACAATCATGTTGGCGCAAAATTAGCGGCACAACACATGAAATTCAACTGGCTGTGAAAATAATCTTGTTTCAATTATACCTTCTGTCTTTCGGGTTTCGTCAGCAATTGTTGAAATGTTTTTTCCTTTTTTTATTATCTTTGTCGGATCATTTAGCAATTTTCTTTTTACCAATGACATTGTTGAACCTGGATCAATCAAGAATATAACTTCTTTAGAATCGTCTAGTTTTAGAAAAATATGAGCAAGTTCACATTCCTTGTCTCTGATACAACAGAGACTTGTAATGTTTACTCGTTCTCTTGGACATGATGTGTTTGAGGAGGAGGATCTTTGGAATTGTGATGAGCATTTTGAAAATCCCGTTTATTAAATGGTCTGTTATTAAATTGTCTTTTCCTGCATTCTGAAAGTACGTGTCCTGGCTTTTTACGATTATAACATACTTTTTGAAAACTTTTCGTAAAAGTTTTGTTGCTTTTGTTTTTGTTTTTGTAATGGAAATGACGACTTGGACCCTGATAAGATTTTTCTGACCAATTATTCATTATTCGCGTTTTCAAAGTTATTTCAGCTTTAATTGCAGAAGTAATTACTTCTCTAATATTATTAGGGTGTTCGGTTTTTACGTCTAAACGGATTTCTTCTTCTAATCCTTCCAGAAAATCAGTGAGACCTTTTTTCTTTTCTTCATTTATTAGGACTGTTTTATGACTTTGCGGAATTGACGTTTTAGTTAGGATTGCTTTTATCGCTAAATCATGGATTTTCGTAAATCTTTTAGAATATCCATTAATTGATTCTTTTGGTTTCTGTTTACAATTCATTCTTTGAAGTTGGAAAATCGTTAAATCATCATGACTACCGTAGTTTATTCGCAAAATATTTTTTAATTCGGTAAAATTATCAATATTATCCGCTCTAATCTCTACTTTACCTCGTCCTTTTAATTTTGATCCTAAAATCATTGCAAGTAGAAGACCTTGTTTATTTTGATCCGTATTCTTTTTAGCACTTTCTATTTGATAGATAAACGTTTCTACAGGCATATTTTCGCCATCGAAATCAGATATCGTAATTAATAATTCTTTGAGCGATGTTGTGTTGTTAATATCACCTTCGTCTTCAGATATTTCGGAATCATATTCATTCGTTTTCATTTCAATTTTCGATTCTATATTTTCCATTCTTTTGAAAAGATCTTGGAAAAATTTCTCTATTTTCTCCATTTCTTACCTCAGCGCTATATTGGTCGTCCTTACAATAACGAGCGTTTTTCCTCTTCCTTGATGAGGAATTCTTCATTTCTTCACAAAGATGGGCTGCCAATCACTCCGTATTGACCATCTTTTCTTGTTGCCGATGTGCTTCTTCGATGACTGTCGCGTATGATTCCTTCGAGATGTTCCCTCAGGATGATCCTCTCGGATCCTCGTTGGTTTCACACGTGACCTTCGATTCGATGTGTCATCGTTGGATGTTCCTCGGGTATTCCGTTGACGATCAATCGTTGAATCGGTTATGTGAGTAAAGATGCCTTGAAGCCAACTTTTGATGATAACTTGGGTATCCCGTTGAATTTTCACAGTATCTGTTTTTCTTCTTGTGGGATCTTTGACTTTCACCAATTTACGTCGGTCTTCTTGTTGACATCTCTCTGTTCACCAATTTATATGTTTATTGGGATGCATTTATTATTTTCGTATCCCACCGATGCCACTAATTTATATGTTACACCGTTGGGTGAACATATATGTTTAAAAAAAACGTCGTTATCGCTTATCGAAGAGTTTCCTTTATTTATTATTACAATCTTATGACAAATTGCTGATCGGTGTTATTCTCGGAGTCTTCTTTCTCGACGATTGTAATATGATGCGCCGACTGATGTCTCTTCTTTCACGATAGCGGCAAGTTGTAGACGTCGATCGAAGTGCGTAGTTAACCCATTAACGACCAAGAATCGTAATTTTTTCTATCATTTTCAAGTCAAATTCTCATCATTAAACAATAAGAATTTTCAAATAAAAAATATAGTCCCTAGTACTTTCGAGTGTGCTCTTTCAGAATCCGGGGTTAAAATTGAGTTTTGTCCACTAGAAAAAAAAAATATGGCCGCTTTTAAACAAACAAAAAAACACAAAAAATCGAAGACATTTTTTTTCAATATTTTTTTCTCATAGAAGACGCTCGAAGAACACCCCTTTTTTTCAACCATGAGTGCATAAAATAGTTGTAGTTAAACGACGTATTTTTTAAATTTGTCGTAATCAACATTTTCACCCCCAAAATGGCGTTTTTCACCCCTTGAGCGGCGAGAAAAATTTCACGCCTCGCATAAAAAATTTAAAAAAATCGGACCTTCACGAAATTTGGTATCCCGAGGTTTTCGAGATCGTTGATTACGGTTCTGCTCTCAACATTCAAAAATTCAAAATGGCGGATCCAATATGGCCGACCAAAAATGCAAAAACTTATTTGAATCGGATGAAATATGGCACTCAGGGGTTTTCGAGGTCACTGATCACGATTCTGCCCTCAAAATTAAACAATTCAAAATGGCGGATCCAATATGGCCGACCAAAAATGCAAAAACTTATTTGAATTGGATGAAATGTGGCATTCGGGGGTTTTCGAGGTCGCTGATCACGATTCTGCCCTCAAAATTCAAAAATTCAAAATGGCGGATCCAATATGGCCGACCAAAAATGCAAAAACTTATTTGAATCGGATGAAATGTGGCACTCGGGGGTTTCCGAGGTCGCTGATCACGATTCTGCCCTCAAAATATAGACATTCAAAATGGCGGATCCAATATAGCCGACCCAAATGCAAAAACTGATTTGAATCGGATGAAATAAAAAATGGTGGATAAAATTTGTTTACTTCCAAGTTCACATTATGATTTTACCCTTAGCGCAACCCAGAGACAACGGCGTGGACGTGGTAAAATTATGTCTCCTTTGGGGTGCTTGTTTATAGTGAGTCCCCTTGCCTCTCACTATTCGGGGTGCTTGTTTATAGTGAGTCCCCTTGCCTCTCACTATTTGGGGTGCTTGATTATAGTGAGTCCCCGTGCCTCTCACAGTCACTCAGATATTCTCGTGATTTCTTTTCAAACATGGACTGCAAAAATATAAATTACAGTTTTCACAGAAAAGATTTGTTCTTATTGGATAATTGGATCAGCGTTTTTGTTGATTTTGTGAAATCATTTTATGTTTTTCTCGTTTTTTTTTTACCACGATGAATATAACTTTTAGCTATCGACATTATAAATTCTTTAGTTCCAGCTTTTTTCTTATCGTTCCCAGCTGCATTGAATATTACCACAGAATTTACTATAGCAGCCTGGATGAGCCTAATAAAAACTACCTAGTCCATTTTTTCGATTGAATACTTGACAGCACGTTACAGTGTCCATCGTGAACATCAACCCCACCCATGAACCGATTGTAAAGGTGAAACGCTTGGGAAAACGATGTCTCGATTTTGGCTTTTTCATTTGAATTGTACCTCTTTGATGGCAATAATGGAGTAACCCCTGCAGCTGTAGATAAGATCGACACTAATTTTGAATCCATTACAGTGATGTAATTGATTCCACTGTTTTGGTCATGCTTCACTGCATATGTTCCTCGTGGAGACTTCTTATCGATGACATTTTTTTCAGGTACTCGATTCTCTCTAACAGTTCCGGTGCATTTTAATTTCAATCTCTTCAAATGTACAACAAGATCTAAATTTGTGAAAAAGTTATCAAAATAAAGATGATACTGAGAAACTTTTCCAGCAGCTGTCATTTCAAAAAATGGTTTCAATAAATTCATTATCACGCGAAAACCTAATGCGCATTTAGTCAGTTTGTCTCCAACTGCAGAATTGTTTCCACAATACATGTCGAGATTCAGCAAATACCCATCAGCAGTGCAGAGGCCCCAAAATTTAATTCCAAAACGTGTAGGTTTTCCACGTATGAACTGTTCCAATGAAGTTTTAGCATACGATTTAGCCATCATTTCATCTACCGACAGAGCAGTTCCCCAGATGCCAAACTTCAGAATATTTTGTTGGAATAGTTTCATCAATGCTCGAACCCGCCACCCCTTATCGTTATTATCATTGTCTTTTGACTTCGAGTATTTCAATTTGGACTTGATTTGCTCAAACTTAGTCCGAGTCATTGCTGAAGCAACTACTTCGCAAGATAGAAAGGAATCGGTTGACCAATAATCTCTCTGAGACTTTCTTTTATTGGATGAACCCATTATGATGATTCCAATAAATGTATCTAAATCGACCAATGGTAAATCAAAACCATTTTCCTTACATGCATCGATAATGTATTCTTTCATTTCAATTGAAATAAAGTCTCAAACAGTTCTACTGGCTCGCTTTTTCGAATTTTACGCTTTTCAGACGTAGACAATGGTATTTCATTTTCAATCTTATCAGAACACTTTTTTCACCATTTACCCATTGAAATTCATGATCCTTTTCCAGCTTAGCTTGATCTGGTTGGTAACTTTTGGAAGCTCTCCTAAAAGTGACACTCCGTAATTTTTCGTCACGGTCAGAATTAGAATCGGAATAAGAATCGTCTGAAGGACCAGAATCATCTGAATTCGGTATTAGAACAGTTTCATCATCTTCTGAGGTATATGTTTCATCACCAGAATCAGGAGAAACAGCACGTCTCGGTCGTTTTTGTGACATTGCGTAGGTAAATATAACAAAAAGTCGAGATTTGATATAACTTAGTTGATTTATATGATTCAAAGAAATTGGCGTCAAGATTGATCTGATACAGAAAATTTTGCGTAATACCGCCCTAACAAAGTATAGATAACATATATTACAAATGTACAAAGAGCCTAAAAGTGTTTGAACGATATATTCCTAAGAATATTTCATGGAAGAAACTCTTCAAAGTGTGAAACAATTTTCGCACATAATATACCCCGATCTCATTTCGCCGATATGATCAAGTTTTAGTACCGTAGTTCAAAGAGTCCTGTTTTATTGACGATTCATTCAATATCCGAAAATTTTAGAAGAGTTTGGAGGGAACATATATTATGACTCTAACGCTATTATATTGAATTCGCTAACAAAAATTTAATAAATTCGACAAGAATGCACTACAGAATACAAATGTCATACGGTATAAATTCTCAACTCGTCCATAAAAATCCAAAAATCGATAAACGGTTGAGGAAAAGTGCATATTTCTGCTGCTGTAAACTTGTAGTTTCTCATTGGAAAATGATCGGAATAAAACCTTATTTCTTCATATTTTGTCTAAAAAATGAATTCTAAGGGCAGAATTGTGTTCAGCGACCTCGAAAACTCCCGAGTACCACATTTCATCCGATTCAAATAAGTTTTTGCATTTTTGGTCGGCCATATTGGATCCGCCATTTTTTATTTTTGAATTTTGAGGGCAGAATCGTGATCAGCGACCTCGAAAACCCCGGAGTGCCACATTTCATCCGATTCGAATAAGTTTTTGCATTTTTGGTCGGCCATATTGGATCCGCAATCTTGAATTTTTTAATTTTGAGGGCAGAATCGTGATCAGCGACCTCAAAAACTCCCGAGTGCCACATTTCATCCGATTCAAATAAGTTTTTGCATTTTTGGTCGGCTATATTGGATCCGCCATTTTGAATTTTTGAATTTTGAGGACAGAATAGTGATCAGCGACCTCGAAAACCCCCGAGTGCCACATTTCATCCGATCCAAATAAGTTTTTGCATTTTTTGTCGGCCATATTGGATCCGCCATTTTGAATTTTTCAATTTTGTGGGCAGAATCATGATCAGCGACCTCGAAAACCCCCGAGTGCCACATTTCATCCGATTCAAATAAGTTTTTGCATTTTTGGTCGGCCATATTGGATCCGCCATTTTGAATTTTTGAATTTTGAGGGCAGAATCGTGATCCGCGACCTCAAAAGCCCCCGAGTGCCACATTTCATCCGATTTAAATGAGTTTTTGAATTTTTGGTCGGCCATATTGGATCCGCCATTTTGAATTTTTAAATTTTGAGGACAGAATCGTGATCAGCGACCTCGAAAACCCAAGAGTGCCACATTTCATCCGATTCAAATAAGTTTTTGCATTTTTGGTCGGCCATATTGGATCCGCCATTTTGAATTTTTGCATTTTGAGGGCAGAATCGTTATCAGCGACCTCGAAAACTCCGGGATACCAATTTTCGTGAAGGTCCGATTTTTTTTTCTTTTTTACGCGAAGCGTGAAATTTTTCTCGCCGCTCAAGGGGTGAAAAACGCCATTTTGGGGGTGAAAATGTTGATTACGACAAATTTAAAAAATACGTCGTTTAACTACAACCATTTTATGCACTCATGGTTGAAAAAAAGGGGGGGTCTTCGAGCGTCTTCTATGAGAAAAAAAATATTGAAAAAAAAATGTCTTCGATTTTTTGTTTTTTTTTTGTTTAAAAGCGGCCATATTTTTTGTTCTAGTGGACAAAACTCAATTTTAACCCCGGATTCTGAAAGAACACACTCGAAAGTGCTAGTGACTATATTTCTCATTTGAAGATTCTTATTGTTTAATGATGAGAATTTGACTTGAAAATGATAGAAAAAATTACGATTCTTGGTCGTTAATGCGTTAAGGGGAGGTACTTGAGTAAACGGCGAGAAAAATAGGTAAACTTCGGGAATTTTTATCTCAAAAACTAATGTTTCGATTGGATCCGGGTTTTTTTTCATCAGAAAATATGTATATTGAGGTATGTTTAGGAATTTTTTAAAATAAATTGGTTGACAGGAAGCGCCGTTGTTGTGGTCAGCGTCAGACGTGTTGTTCGTTGACATGGCTTGTGGTGCCAAGGATTCCGGGCAGTCAGTTGATCTGAAACATGAAAACGCAACGGATTCTTGAAATATGATATACAAAGGAGTTCGCCTCGTAGGATTTTTTTGAAATTTTCATTTTTGACGGAATTGCGACCGTTTTAATTTAACATTCGTTTTTCGTTCGCAATTTCCGACGATTGTGGTTGCATAAAAAAGCAATTGTTCAATCAAATGAAAAACACCTACGTGGCGAACGAGAAAAACTATCGCAGAATATTATATCCAAATTTGGACAAAATCGGACAAGCCGTTTTCGAGATACATCTGGCACCGACTTTGAAAACTATGTTTCGAGATAATCGCGTTTGAAAAGTGGGTAAAGAAATGACGCGCTCGGCCGTTGGGCCGCTGCACGATCTTTCGGTAAATTCTCCGTATAATTTTGGCGATTGCGGAATTTCAACATGAAATGTTCACACTTCGTACTTTAAACATTAAAAAAAAGAAGTTAAAATCGATTTTTCAAAAAGTGTACTTCAATGCTGTTTCGAAGTTTGTCAGAAAAATTACTCGCAGGATAGAGATATTTTTTACCTTACCGTTAATCAGCAATCCCAGGGCCATACATTGGTCCCTCCGAAGTACTCGCTGCTTCGTCAGCTGCAATTCTCGATTGTCTGCGCTGAATTCTCCCTTCAAGGGTCGCGTTTCAAGTTTGAATTTCAGCCTTCGCAATATGGTCCGCATCCTCGATCTCGCATTGCCTGTCAGCATTTCTCACGACTTGAATTCCCAAGGCATCTATCACT
This sequence comes from Ophion ventricosus, assembly GCA_963932345.1. NCBI lineage: Eukaryota > Metazoa > Arthropoda > Insecta > Hymenoptera > Ichneumonidae > Ophion > Ophion ventricosus. The sequence goes on from OZ010720.1 coordinate 8,488,713, forward strand.
TGGAGACAGGATTTTGCCCGCCATGTCCCATCGCCAGACACGGTCAACCCTTCATTGGGCCGTTCTGTTGCTTCAGTCGTCCTTTCCTTCTCTTCTTGCACACTCGAGATACAAATCATCTCACGTACTGATTCTGACGCAGTTATAATATTCTTGACAATTACATCCTACGTCCATTGTACAACTGGTTGTGCTAAATCCATCAGCCCACAAAATCTTTGCATACCTCTCAGACCAATTCCAATCATCCACATAGCGAAAATAAATCTCGTATTTATTTCGTACGCGTTTGAAATATATGGGCAGGAGGATACACTTCGGGGCTCACATGATAGACATTCTATTTTTATTTTGAAACCAAGGCCATGAGTGGACGTTTTCGTGATGGTAATTGTCTGCCCGCAGTCTTTACATTTCACGTGTTCACTGATAAACGAAAAAACAGTCACAAAATTCAGCAAAACGTATTCGATATCGTGTTTTACACTCGGTTCTAAATCGATTGATTTCCGAATTTTTTTGGCAGAAGCATTCACTTTACTGTCATCTTTTTCACATTCATGGCAGTAGTATAGGGACCACTATGGCGACCCCCACTCCTCATCCCCACTCCTGCCCCCCACTCCTCGGCAGCCGAGGTGGTGGGGGGACTGGAGTGGGGATGACCGGAGCGGAGCTCGCCATAGTGGTTTTTACTCGCCCTTTGTTTTTACTTTTATTAAAATATACATATATTTATAAAATATACATTTTCATGATATGTACATGATATCGCTGCTAATTATCCGTTTCAATTGATGATTTATGAGGTTATCGGTGACGCTTGTCCTGACGTGTGCAGAGAGTTCGCCGGGGATAGTGGATAGGGTGCGCTGAACACTCTCGCGAATTTTGGTTCTTCTTTTACGAATCCGTCGTCGCAAACGACGCGCGGTCATGTTGAATATTTCTGACGCTATTACGGTGACAAGTACACTTTTACACTTTCTCACGTCTTCGCTAGCGCGATGAAGCCACACTATGTATGCGTTTACGCGCTCCTCCAATAATTTCAGCACGGTGAAGTCATCTTTTAGGAAACTGAAGAGTGGCGCCGCGTGGTGTATAGCGTGTGCCCTGTAGTCGTTGAAATTTTGGATAGTTACGATGGGTTGATTGAGATGTTCACTGTATTCTAGATTGTAACTATCACAAGAAACTACGGTGTGGACAGCGGGAGCTTTTCCTTCCCCATCGAGATAAGCAGCGATCGTAGAGAGACGTTTACGAAAATCTAGCCACGATGACGTATTTAGCGTTGCCCCGCCGTTGCTGTCGCACATGAAGCGAATAACGGGGCTCAATTGACTAGCATCGACAGCTTCAATGCCCAGCCGCACCCTTTTTGTCAAACGGTCGTTGAGATTGTAGGATATTTGTAGTAGCAGCGGGTATAGTTTATAGGGGGGTTTATTGGAAGGCTCGGTCGTCATGGCTTCTCCGGACTGACTGAATCACTCGAACGAGCAGAGTAGCCGTCGCCTCTCTCTCTCTCTCTCTCTCTCTCTCTCTCTCTCTCGGTAACTGCAGACGTTGCATTATTCGACGGCTGGTTTGAACTCCAGACTGTTGAATTTCTCTCCGAGGAATTCCATGAGAAGATTATTTTCATGGGCCGCTGTTACCATCTGTTTGAACAGCGTTTCGTTTTCCAGAATTTTGGCAAATCTGGACGGCAGAAAGCAAATGAACTCCTTGTCCACTTCAATGATGATCCGGAGCCCGTAGCGTGTTTTTACTGCGCGTAAATCGGAAATTTTGTAGTCGGTTTTTAGCGACAGTTCCGACATTTTTTTCGTCGGTAAAAATTCAGGCGTCTTTCCGATCTTGTTGATCTGGGAGAAGTCCATCGTTGATATCGAGTTGTTGAATTTTACGTGTTAGAATCTGTAACGCGGTTCTTCTCTGTATGAGCGCTTGAAGAGCGGCTAAGTTTTGCAGGAAAGCTTCAACGCGTACTTTCAATTCGCGTCGTTTCCTTTGCATATACTTCTGCTGTTGCTGCCCGATAAAAATTGACAATGTGAAATGACTGATTTCCTATATCACCGCTGCTTCCCCCCACTACAACCGCTGTGCCCCCACCACTAATTCGCCAAGAACCACAGAAAACAAAATGGCTGATACTGACGCTCTCCAAGCGGAGCCTTTTCCCCAGAACAATTGACAATGCGAAATGACTGATTTCCTATATCACCGCTGCTTCCCCCACTACAACCGATGTGCCCCCCACCACTAATTCGCCAAGAACCACAGAAAACAAAATGGCTGATATTGACGCTCTCCAAGCGGAGCCTTTTTGCAAAAATTGCTGACGGTGTCGTTGCTACGCGCCGAGGTGAAGAATATAGTTGGAGAATAAGCACACATACACACTCACACACACACGGACACACACACAGTAAAAATATTTCGATATGATAATTTTATTCAACAATTAGCGATTACGGGAGCAGCAACGCTGTACACAGTGTAAACTTTTATGGTTGAAGGAGCTTCTGCTGCTAACACTTTCAGTGCCCATACCCTTCTTGTACATTGTATTTGTAGTTTTATCGCTCTTATTGACAAAAGCCTTGTAGTAGTCGTTAACTATTCTGTCGTTGTGAGATAAATCATTTGAAAATATACTTCTAAACTTATGCATACCGAAGCCAGTACACATATAATGAAGAAACATAATGCAATACTGTCCGCAACATTGCGAATCCGCAGCTTGAAGTTGAGCAGTGCTGTACCGGAAGAGTTTACAGTTTCCCCGGAGTCGACGGAGATGCTGCGGGATGATTGGTGGTAGTCCGTAGCTGTCGAAGTACCATCCGCGTCCGTCTCGATCGACGTACATGGCGACCCAGTGGGTTCCGGGCTGCTTATGCCCATCTGTATTCGCGACAATAGCCGTTGGTTTTGTCCAAACTTTTGGTATGCGATCTGCGGGGTATACGCCAACAGCGTGATTCTTTATATCACGCAGAGAGTTGAGAATCTGAAGACTGTTCATAACAGGATTCCCCGTCAGGCAAAGCAGGCGATAATGCTGTGGTGGTCCTATATTCCCATAACGACTCGCGACGCTCGTTATGGCAGAGCAATGTTTTAATTCTCATCACATTATCCAGGGCACACGTATACGAACGGTTTTTCTGTATCACGGCGTGGTATGAGCAGCGTGTACCGATCCCCGGAAGATGCTGAAATGAGATGTCGTCCTCATCCTCTTCCAGATTTATAATGTAGAACCCCGTGAGCTGCGCTAGATAGGCCGATTTAGCGGAACCTCTTACAAATATCCGCCTAGAATCGGTAGAAATTGCCCTCAAAATTCTCTCAATAGTATGCAGCGATGTATGACCCTCGAGCCATGTTATGCCATGATGGTTTCGAGTCACCCACTCGTTCGTTCTTTTCACACTCAGTGGCAATTGCCTGTATGTGTGAGGTGGAGCAACGATCCAATGATCATACCACGGTGAATCGATTGACGCGACGGCCACTTCTTTGGGTACGAAATTGTAGTGAGTAGATAAGTGGTGCGGGAGCAAAGACAAAATTCCTACTTTACCGACCGAGCTAGCCAAGACACGAACCATTGGTTCATGTCTGAGGTAAGTCAGGTTCGGATGGTCGAGTAGGATTTTGTCAGAGCCCCCGCACCTTTATCGACTGTCGATACTTACCGGTCGATGGTAAGGCTCCCTTGGTTACCGGCTGATGGTGGTCCCCCTCACGAATGGGGGGGCACGGAGAAGTCCGACTCCCGGCGAGGCCGCGCAATGACTGACAAAGAGTTGTGGTGCTTTGTAATAAAAGGGAGCCCCCCCCCCCTCGCGCCAGAAGGAGGGGCGGGAGGAAGAGTGGGGGGTCTAATTTCTCAGAAAGATTGTTTAAACATTTGTGGGTGGTGAGTCGTCGGGCGCCGTGTCAAAGGGACCCCCCCCCCCTCCCCCTGCCAGAAGGAGGGTCGGGAGGAAGAGTGGGGGTCTCATTTCTCAGAAAAATTGTTTAAACATTTGTGGGTGGTCAGTCGTCGGGCGCCGTGTCAAAGGGACCCCCCCCCCTTCCCCTGCCAGAAGGAGGGTCGGGAGGAAGAGTGGGGGTCTCATTTCTCAGAAAAATTGTTTAAACATTTGTGGGAGGTGAGTCATCGGACGCCGTGCCAAAGGGACCCCCCCCCCCCCCCCCCCCGCCGCGCGACCGCTTTGCGACGTGTTGAAACCTGTCAGCGAATGACTTTTCTCAGAATTTGTTTATCCCGGCAGCGGCGGACGAGTGACAGGAGGTCAATATGGCCGCCGAATTTCGTGTCATTTTTTCTACGCATTGTTTTTATCGGACGTTTGAAATTTTGGCGGTGGAAGAAAAGCGACGGGATTTCGTCAGATTTTTTCTATGCATTGTAGAAATCAGACGCTTTTTCGGTGGTCATCAGAGGTGTTGAGTGAGAGGTGTCGACCGTCCGACGATTTGCTCAATGTGTAATTACCCTCTCGTCGGTAAGGCAGAAAATTATCGAGAAATTTGCGTTCAAGATTGAAGAGTCACACACACAACGTCTCGCTGTTTAGAACTCGATCTTGTGTATACAAACTCGACGTTCGAGCGGGCGGGCGCGCGTCCCTGCACACACACACACACACACACACACACGCGCGCGCGCGCGTGCTGTTATATAGAGATTTTTCTCTCAAATATATTCATCAGCCCTTCCACATGCGTATTTGATTTCGATTCATTGAGCAGTCATCATGGACGATTGCGACAAAATTATCGATACGTTGAAGAGCGCGCGGTATTCGCAGGCGGAAAAGTGGCAAAAGTATTGCGATGTGCACGTCAAGCTCTTGGGGAAAACATTGAAAAAACCGGGGCTTAACGTTGGTCAAAAATTGAAAATTCAATCGACATTAGCAAAGTTGTCGTCGTTGAGGGAAAAAATCGCGCGTGGAGCAGGTGTAAGCAGTGCTGGTGTAAGCGGTGCTGGTGTGAGCGATGCTAGTGATAAACTAAAGTGGGTCGATCTTGAGGCGGCATTTCAAAGTCGGATAAAGACGGGCTCCATTGTGAATTTCGAGCACAAAGATGTGCAAAGTTTCCTCGAAGATGCGATGCACGTGGTTATCGCAAAATTGGAAAACATTGTGCGAGAGGAGGGTAACGTGAAGGTGAATGTGACATTAGCGTGCAAATTTCACCTCATGAAGGTGAATGAAATCATTGAGGAGGAAAAGACATTTCAAACGAAAAACGCAATCATCTTACCGTCGAGCGATATTAGCGAGTGGTTCATCGAGTACGTCCAAACAAAACTCTCGACGAAAATCGAGGACTTTCAGGAGAAAGAGTCTGGTTGGACATTACATGAAATCTCACATCTTCTTGTAAACATTAACAAGTACGAACCACTGCGAGGAAGCTTATCCACGTACACGCGTCTCCCGCGGGATATACAGATGAAACGGGCCGTCATCAATATTGAAAACAATGACCCCTATTGTTTTCTCTGGTCCGTCACAGCAGCTCTCTCCCCACCACCTAGGGGGAGTCCTGTACGTAAGAGTTCGTATCCTCATTACAGCGAGGTGCTCAACTATGAAGGCCTGGATTTTCCCATGAGTTTGTTAAATATTAAAAAATTTGAGCAATCGAATGGCTTATCGATCCACGTGTACGGGATTGACGGCGTGACAAAAGACGGCACTAGTAAAATTGTGCCGATATATTTGAGTAAACAAATGTCGGATAAACCAACTATTCATCTACTCATGATCAGAGCGGAAATCGATGAGGAGGAGGAGGAGGAGGAGGAGGAGGACGCAGGTGTTCCCAAGGTGTATCATCATTTTTCGTGGATTAAAAACATTTCGAGGCTCGTGAGTGCGCAGACCTCCAGGGGAAAACGCTACACGTGGATTTGCGACCGATGTTTGTGCTACTTCATCAGAGAAGAAATATTGCAAAGGCACAAAAAGGACTGTAGTAATAATTGCCGAGTTATGTTTCCCAAAGTTACCAACACAATATTGAAATTCAAAAATTACAAGCACAAGGAGATAGTTCCATTTGTAATTTATGCAGATTTGGAATGTTTGCTCGAACCGGTCGCAGCATCGCAGACTAACACTGTAAACTATCAGAAGCATACTCCCCACAGTATTGCCTACTATAAGCATTGTAGTTTTAATGACGCGCTCTCAGAGTACAGAGTGAATCGTGGAAAAGACTGTATTGAATGGTTCATGCGCGACTTGGAAGAACTGGCCCACTCATTGAATGTAATTTTTCAGACAGTCGTACCGATGAAACCTTTGAGCGTTGACGAAAGTCGAAGCTTCAAGTTAGCTGAAAAATGTCACGTTTGTGAAAAATCTTTTGCTCCTAATCAAGTGAGAGTGCGAGATCATTGTCATTTTACGGGGAAATTTCGTGGTGCTGCTCATCAAGGATGCAATTTAAATTACAAAAATAGCCACGTTGTTCCCATAATTTTTCACAATTTGTCGGGATACGATGCACACTTTTTAATAGTCGCATTGGCTCGAACATTCGAGGGATCGATCAGTCTTCTCCCCATTAACAAGGAAAAATATATTTCATTTTCAAAGTGCATCAAAGGCACACGCGTGCAGTACCGATTCATCGACTCTATGAGATTTATGGCGGGTGGCATTGAAAAATTAGCGTCTTATCTGAAAGACGATCAAAAAATAGTGACACGTAAGCATTGCGCTAAACCCAGGGAATTTGAATTATTGACGAGGAAAGGTGTGTTTCCCTATGACTACTTGGACTCTTGGCAGCGACTCGATGAGACGGAATTGCCCGCTAAAGATAAATTTTTCTCTCGACTCAATAATGAGGATATCTCGGTGGACGATTACGAACACGCTTGCAAAATTTGGACAGTCTTTGACATTAAAACGTTGGGGGAATATTCCGACTTGTACTTGAAAACCGATGTACTCCTACTGACGGACATATTTGAAAATTTTCGTCAAAATTGCATCAGCACATATGACCTCGATCCATTGCATTATTTCACCGCTCCCGGCCTATCCTTTGATGCAATGTTAAAATGTACCAATGTCGAACTCGAACTTTTGGTCGACGTTGACATGTTGATGTTCATCGAGAGAGGTATTCGCGGTGGAGTAGCGCAGTGCTGCAATAGGTATGCGAAAGCAAATAATCGCTACATGAAAGATGATTTTAATGCAAACGAGCCAGAGTCATACTTAATGTATTACGATGTTAATAATCTTTATGGTGCAGCTATGTGTGACCACTGCCCTACGGCGCGTTTGTTTGGGTAGACGATTTCGAGGAACGTATCGAGAGTATTCCGGATGACGGTGAAACGGGATACATTCTTGAAGTTGATTTAGAGTATCCTCGAGATTTACACAACACACACAAAGATCTGCCCTTGTGCCCCGAACACTACGTCCCGCCTGGGAGCACTCATAAAAAATTAACAACCACGCTAATGCGAAAAGAAAAGTATGTAATTCATTATCGAAATTTGAAGCAATGCTTGAAATTGGGACTTCGCGTCACAAAAATGCACAGAATCCTCAAATTCAAGCAGCGCGCTTGACTAAAAAAATACATTGATGTAAATACGGAATTGAGAAAAAAATCTAACAATGATTTTGAGAAAAATTTTTATAAACTCATGAACAATGCGGTCTTTGGTAAAACAATGGAAAATGTGAGGAAACATCGGGAAGTGCGATTTGTAACAAAGTGGAAGGGGCGGTGGGGAGCGGAAGCGCAAATCGCCAAGCCAACGTTTCATAGCTGCACCATATTTGACAATGACATCGTTATCATCGAGCTCAATAGAGCGTGCGTTCTATTCAATAAGCCCATCTACACAGGATTCTCAATCCTCGATATCTCCAAACTCTGGATTTACAATTTTCACTACAATTACATACTCGAAAGATTTAACAATCATGCAAAATTGTTGTATACAGATACTGATAGTCTCATTTATCACTTCAGCGTGCCTGACATTTACGAAACGATCAAGTGTGACATTGACAAGTTTGACACGTCCGATTATTCCCCAAACAATCCCTACGATATGCCCTTGCGAAATAAAAAGGTATTAGGCCTCATGAAAGATGAAAACAATGGCCATATTATGACGGAATTTGTGGGCTTGAGAGCGAAATTGTACTCGTTTAAGATCCTCGACTGTGGCGATGTAAAGAAGAGAGCTAAGGGCATTAGGCGGTCAACCCTCAAATCCATCACATTCGACGATTTCAAAAATTGCTTGTTTGCGCACGAAAACCTCGTCAAGGCGCAACAATTGATTATGAGTAAAAAACACATTGTTCACACGGCGATGCAAAATAAAGTTGCTCTCAGCTGGAGAGATGACAAAAGAGTGCTAATCCCAGATTCCACGGACACTCATCCATGGGGTTATGCTTCCGACGATATGGAATATTAAGATGAAAAAAACCCCAAGCTGTACAATGGTGTGTAAATAACTAAAAACCGTATGAAAATCAATGCCAAAAATTCATCTCCTCAAATTCAATGCCAAAAATACCTCCCCCCTCCCCTAAGCGGAGAATGGTCGTCGAAAACAAGAGACGTTGAAGTCTTTCGTGCCTAGAACGTAAGCAAATCGTGTATGAGATGAGCGTAAGATGGAGGGAGATTCGAGAGCAATGAATCGAGTGGGTTACGCACGCATGTAAACATCTCCCGAGAATACCAAGGAGAGAGAACTCTTGCGGTCTAAGGGAGAAAAAAAAAATTTTTTTACGAATTTTTGAATGATTATTCAAAAACTTTTTTTACAAGTATTTTGTATAATAATAATAAAAATTTTATTTGATTTCTTCATTTTGTCAATTCTGATTTGTCGATCCAGCTGTTGTGTGCATCGTCGAAGCCCAACCACTTGACGAGCATTCGATCACCGCGTTTCTTCACAATCTTCTCAACGAGGTAAATGTCGGGATGCTTGGCGCTCTGGAGCTCCTCTTCGTAAAAGCAGCCGGCGATGGGTTCGTTCCGATGGTCCTTGAGATTGTACGTCGTTGGATTCGTTCTTTTCTTCACTCTGTATATCGTGAATATTTCGGTTGTCCAATTTGGCGTGTAACCCTTCTCAAATACATGCTTAAATTTGCTAATTCGCACATTATCGCCAATTTTGAATTTTTGTGATTTTTTTCTTACTCGAGGCTGGCGGAAAATACGATGGAGGATCTGTTTCTCATTTGCCGTATTGACATTTTTTGGTTTCACCTTGATGGTGCGATGCACGGTGCTGTTGTATTCGGTCATTAGAGAATCCAGAATATCCATCCATTTATAACTTCCACGTAGACTAAATTGCATCCACATTTTATTTTTTAACGTTCTATTGAAACGCTCGCAGATTGATGCCTTCAAATTGCTATACGTTGAGTACATGTTAATATTGTATTTTTTCATAAGCTCTTCAAACTGAGAGTTATAAAATTCTTTTCCGCGGTCAACTTGCAAGTTCTTGGGTACACGGCCCTGACATAGTATACATTTCATTGCAGTCGTTGTATCTCTACCGCTCTTGCTTCTCAACGGTATGGCCCAGGCAAATTTGGAGAATATATCGATGACGGTTAGGAGGTACTTATGTTGTGAGTTTTGCCTGCGTACGATGACATATCTACGATGTCGGCTTGCCACGTTTCATCCAGACCTCGAATTTCAACGTGTCGCCGAGTATAATTTCTTCGTGCAGGCTTATGCAGCTCTCGCACGAGCGTCCATTTTTTGTCATCATTCATGGCGCGGTTAGTCCACACACATCAACGTTCAACATGCGAATGTGTGAAAAAACTATCCTTTTGCTTTATTAATAAATAATTCCAGCCTCACGCAATTCTTCGATAATCGATATGATTTCATTGGAATGCGATGAGTTGCCTGCCGCTTGAGATGCGTGGAGTAATCGAAGACGATCTACAAGCTCATTCGCATTGTCCCAGTAAACATAATCAAATTGCATATTTTTTCTAGCTTTCTTATACTTGGGCATCCCCCGACCCGTACGTGCACGAATTATTTTTGAAATATAAATCTTGAATTTGTGACTGTTTTCACGTCGCACAGCTCCGTCGGGACGATAATATTTTTTATGAGCATTCGTGGCAATGATAATATTCTCATAATTTTTCAAATCCGTCGGTTCGAGAATCCCAACGTTTGGCACTTTTTTAAATAGAAGCTCCGCTAATCCAGCAGTTTTTGCATAATCTTTCTCCCCCACACGAATATGCTGAGAATCGAAATTTATGCGAGAATCGCCAATCATTAGTTTTGCATTCGCGAGAACTCGTACTCCATACGATGTATCCAGGCTTTTCTTTCTACCCATGCGTAATAATATGAGATATTTATTTATTAATTCATTGGCGCGATCCGATGAATAATCTTCATCCTCTTCTTCATCATCATCATCATCATCATCTTTGTGGTCATACGCCTCTGTGGAAGGTGAATCTCTGGCATCTTCATACATCTCTGTTGAAGGTGAAGCTCTGGGTGACTTTACTTCTTCTCTCATTTCATTCTTGATTTCCTCCTCCTCCTCCTCCTCCTCCCTCTTCTCCTGCTTCATTGTCGGCATCTCGTTCTTGTGAGAAACGAGCTTTTCTAATGGTGTGACTATCGGCTTAAAGACATCCTTCATCGCCTGATCAGCATTATCTCTGCCCATCTTTATCATTCGATGTTTTCGCCTAATTGCATCACTAGCCTTGACGATTTGCTGCAGCACGTCTTTTTCTTGCAAAAGTTGTTGACGCTTCATGCTGTTGTCAGTTTCACAACACTTGCAATACTGTTTGCATTGGAGCAAAGAGCACGTCATTTATTGACTCGCAGGAAAGAATCGAATCCCCGTCTATACCTACCCTCGTTGATACTACTATCCTTGTCAATTGTAAGGAATCCATACTTGCTGGAATTCCAACATTCGGAGCATATAGTTTTAAAGTGTGTATATGACATGTCGGTATTGACATGGTCATCGTACACATGTTTAAGGTTCGAATCGTCCTGCTTGAAGAGAACTATGAAATTCGTATTATCGCGTACGAGATGCTTAGGAATACGAGCGTATGTTTGAGAAAGATAGAAACAGTCAACGTTCTCATGCCTTCCCATGGAGAAAAAGGCTCTGACGTTGTCTTGTTTCTCGCACGCTATATCGTCAAAGATGAATATCGAGTTTGGTCGTGCTTCGCTCGGTGACACCACTTGTTCATGCTCATTAAATGGATAATATTCGAGCTCCTTCACTGGCTTGAGAAATTTTTCGAGTAATTGGTATTTTGGTTGTTTCAGCGACTTTGAATAGAGATAAACGTTTTCGAATCTGAGACCGTTAGGGTGTATTACAAGGGTGAGCAACGCGTTGGTTTTTCCGCAGTTTGAGGGACCGCAGAATACTGCGCGAATCGTATTTGGCAGTAAATCACCATGACGCTTTCGTCCACCCTCCCCCCCGCCCCGAATTTGTGTAAATTCGTCAAAGTTTATTACCGGCAGCTTTCCACACGGCTTCTTCTTCATCTTTGTCGCGACTGACATAATTTTCATATAAAACGAGCTTTTATATCGATTACCACTTCAGTCGAGGGTCAACCTTCATCATGATTAAACGTCGTGTCAAGTCCGGTAAAGGTCTCCTCAATCATATGATCAACAATCTTCCCGTTGAATTGCATTTGCCTGGGTATCAGTATTGCGGACCCGGCACAAAGCTAGCTAAACGTCTTGCACGCGGCGATCCTGGAATAAATCCGTTGGATGCAGCTTGCAAGGAGCACGATATCGCGTATTCGAAAAATCGTAAAAACCTCAAAGCTAGACATTCTGCGGATAAAATATTGCAGGAGAGAGCTTGGCAACGAGTTCGCGCCGGGGACGCTAGTATTGGGGAGAAAGCAAATGCGCTTGCCGTAACAGGTATCATGAAAACAAAGAGAAAATTCGGCATGGGGATTAAGAAGAAGAAGGAGAAGAGGGGGACAAAATTGTTGGCTTGAAGAAAATTATCGATGCGGCGAGAGAAGCCATGGTTAAGAGTGAAGATTCAAGTGTAGTCGCTGCGTCAGCCTTAAAGGGTGCCAGAGCAGCTGTCAAGAGGGTCGCAAGTGGCACGCGCAAAGTGCGTACCCCTCGAGTGTTACCCGTGCCTCGTAAAATCGGTGGCTTCCTACCGTTTCTCGTGCCCATCTTTGCCGGTCTTAGCGCTGCGGGGGCGCTAGCCGGTGGCACGGCCAACATAGTCAAAGCGGTCAAGGGCGCTCAAGCAGCGAAACTTGAGCTCGAAGAAAGCAAGCGTCACAATCAAACGATTGAAGCAATAGCATTGGGCAAAGGAGTGCATCTCAAGCCGTACAAACAGGGAATGGGTCTTTTTATCGCGCCAAAAAACTTAAAATAGAGCTACCTCACCGACCACTCACCGACGCCGATTTACTGAAATACGCCAAAATTATGAAAATCCCCTATTTTCGTGGAGTTTACATGCGAAATCAATTGCCCAAGGGTGGTCCATGGCGACACGAATGTGCCATTGTAAATCTCGATGAGGATATGGGGTCTGGCGCACATTGGGTGGCGTACAAAAAAACTGACAATAGAGTCCAGTATTTCGATAGTTTCGGCAATCTTCAACCACCAGCTGAACTTTTAAAATACTTCGGTGTGGGTAGCGTAAATTATAATTACAAGGGGTACCAAAAATACGGTACATTCGAATGTGGTCATTTATGTCTCAAGTTTCTCTGTCAGCAATTACTACAACGAGGAGGGAAATTTTCTCTATATAAAAGTGGATGATAATGAAGAAATCGAGTCAGTTTGTCAAACACCATTATGGATAACAGTCTTACGTTGACCTTATCGGGATCATCGTCTGTGCTCGAGGCGCAATACTTTCCCCCCATTGAACTCGCCCCCCACAAGAATTATACCCTCGGACTTATCGAACTCCTAACCTACAATTCTATTCCAAATATAGACATTGGACACAACAAATTTTACGTTGAAAGGAAGTTTTTGTCATTCCTACTGGGAGTTATGAAATAGACGACATTGCGACATACTTGGAAAAAGAGCTAGCAAAAAAACAAATTAGCATTCGCATTAGGCTCAACCACAATACGCTGCGCAGTGAAATCGAGTGTAATTATGAAATATATTTCACGTCCGCCGATTCTATTGGACGTATGCTAGGATTTTCGCCGCGTAAACTGAGAGCTGGTGAAAAGCATCAATCGGATAATCTAGTGACCATTCTCAAAGTGAACGCCTTGCGTGTCGAATGTAACCTCACAGCAGGCGCCTATATTAACGAGCGAAGAGTACACACAATCCACGAGTTTTTCCCATCCGTACCACCAGGCTATAAAATCATCGAGGTTCCATCGCACGTAATTTATCTACCAATCGCGAGCAAGACGATAGACAATATTCAGCTCCGAATAGTGGATCAGGACGGTGATTTGGTGAACTTTCGCGGTGAAACAATTACCATACGACTACACATTAAATCGCAATGGGCATAGTCTTTCATAGAGTCTCTTATAAAAAGAATACTCCGTGGAGGAGAGAGGCCAGTAATCGATGGACACGCACGTCGCTAACAACGCAGAACGTGCTGTTTTTGAAGAGATTGGGTCTCCGAATACGTGGAAAAATCGCATAAAAAACTATATAATCTGCATTGCGTGTGTATGTTGTTTGAGATGGAGGCGGAAATAACTGATATCAAAACACCCGTCATCTTCGATGATTCCATCGCGCATTATGAGATTCATGCTCATCAGCCGTATGCATCCACAACCTTTAATAACAGTGATGAAATACGTATTTCCATTCAGCATCAAGACATATGCATACTTCCCAGTCAAAGTTTGCTACGCGTATGCGGGCGAGTCACCAAAGCCGATGGTACACTGGCTGCCAATACGTATTTCGCAAATAATGGCATTTCCTATTTGTTCGACGAAGTGAGATATGAGCTCAATGCCATGGAAATAGATCGATGCAAAAATGTGGGCATAACGAGTTCGATGAAGGGATACGCGAGTCAATCCAAGAACTATAAGCTTGAGAATGCCGGCTGGTATGATGCCCGCAGCGGGCACGCTGTCGCAGATTCTGATGGGAATTTTGACGTATGCATACCGCTGAGTATGATCCTCGGTTTCGCTGAAGATTATCAAAAAATTGTTGTAAACGCGAAGCATGAATTGATTCTATTAAGATCGAAGACTGATGATAATGCGATATGGCAAGCCGCGGGCGACGTCGACATTAAATTCACGTTGAAAAAAGTAGAATGGCTCGTACCGTACGTGACACTCTCCGATAAATGTAAAATTCAGCTTCTCAAGTTTATCGGTAAAGACACACCGATATCCATGACTTTCCGTTCGTGGGAATTGTACGAATACCCAATGCTCCCCGAGACCTCAAAACACATGTGGGCCGTGAAGACATCTACGCAACTTGAGAAGCCGCGATATGTCATTCTAGCCTTCCAGACTGATCGTAAAAATAAGAAAAGCGCAAATGCGAGCAATTTCGATAATTGTGACATCACTGATGTTAAACTCTACCTAAATTCGCAAAGTTATCCCTATGGGAATTTGAATCTGGACATCACAAAGAACCAATATGCGCTTCTCTATCAAATGTATGCAAACTTTCAATATTCGTACTACAATAGAGAGCCCGAACCATGTTTGAAAAAATTGGATTTCATAAAGTATGCTCCTCTCCTTGTCATTGATTGCTCGAAGCAGAACGATTCTCTCAAATCCGGCCCCGTTGACGTACGCATCGAATTTGAATCAAAGACCAATATTCCCGCCAATACTTCCGCATACTGTCTCATTCTCCATGATCGTATTGTCGAGTACAATCCGATAGGTGGCGGCGTCAGAAAGTTGATATAAAAAAAATTGAGGTCGCGCGCCACCTCAGTCATCATCATGGAGTTCATCGTTGACGTGCAAGGCTTCAAGCGACCGATCAACCAATTCGTCCCAAAGGAAATATCAATTGTCGAGGTGACGAGTGTTGACAGCAAGCCTCTGACGTTGCTCTTCGAACCACCGTACGTCTGGCACTCTCTGCCCGCAAAGTACAAGAGTACGAATATGTGGTTGGAACGCAATTACCATGGTTTGCGATGGGAAGATGGCGACTTTCCACACGACACGATCCCCATGTTCATTCGATCAATCTTACAACACGCTCGAATCGTCTACATCAAGGGATTGGAGAAATCGCTGTGGTTGAAGAAATTCACCGACCAAGGAACGGAGATTATCGAACTGCAGACTCTGAACTGCCCATCGTTGCACAAACTTGCGTCAAAAGAGCTACGAAACAACGGATGTCCCTACCATACGACTCTCGACCCGAAATTCAAGTGTGCCTATGAAAATGTTAAATGTCTGGAAAAATGGTTGAAAGAGGATATGAGAAAATAAATTTTTTTATTCATTACAACATGTTTTTTTCTTCTTATTTACACAAACTTTCTCCAAATAGCTAGGGGGGCTTCGTAGATTTCTTCTTCTCGTCAGATCTCTAGGCGCAGCTTCTGGATCAAGCGCTTTGGTGAAACACACATGTTTGCTGCTGGTGGCAAAATCGTCCGTCTTCCACGTTGACAAAGTTCGCTGGTCCGGATTTTCTCTGCCGACATCGTCCGACCCTCGGTGAATTCGAGACCCCACTGCGACTCGGTGAATTTCCACAGCGACTCGGGCGACAAGTTTCTTCACTTTTTTTCTTCACTCGCAATTCACTTGATGTCAATCGTCACCGCGATCGTGAGGTTCGCTCGACACATTTTTGAATTCCATGCCGTGAAACTTTCCACCGATGTACACCATGCAGAGATCGCCTTTGTACGCTGCTGCCAACATCGTCTGAAATGTTGCTGGACTCGCTTCAAGCACCTTGCTGATCCTCGTCGGTAGAAACACGGTGAATTCGTTGCGGATGTCGATCACGAACTTTTTTCCATATTTGGTGTTCACTTCCCGTATATTGGTGATGGGATATTCCGACTCGGCTGTCAGCTCGTTCAGTTTTTTCGCCGGGAGAAAATCGGCATATTTGCCAACCTTATTGATCCCCTCCATTTTTCACTTGCCGTTCGTCTGATTGTTCGAAGCCGTCTTCATGAGATTATATACTCACTCCCCTCCACTACACCCCCCACTCGCACTCCTCGACCAATAACGAGGAGGGAGAGATTTTACGGACGTTAGCTCTTCCATGGCTCCAAATTCACTTTTTTTTCAAACATTATCGCCAGCGAATGAATCTGCGACCACGAGTCTATTTCTCCTTTCAATTGTCGAATGTTATTCAACAATCTCTCGATGCGCACTTTTAATTCACGTCTCTTGCACGATTCTCCGTGCCGCATGACTTCAATGGCAACTTCTCGACAAGAGCTTGGTGGTCTATTTTTTCCGTGAGTCGCCCACAGCCCCGTATCGCCCGGGACGAACATTATCATTAAATGCTTCACTCCCTTTAATCTTTGGAACTTCGTAGGGGGCTGGAGGGCATTTTTTTCGATGTTCATCTTAAGCAAACTTCTTCAAATTTTGAGAAACCGGATTTTTCGAATCTCTGAAGTGACTCATGTTGACGGAGGGGGGGTTAGATGCTATACTGGCAAATAGTTTTATAGATACGCTCCACTTATAGCCCCCTAGTGGCCACGTTTATCGCATAGCTTTGATTGGTGTGTGTGTGTGTGTGTGTGTGTGTGTGTGTGTGTGTGTGTGTGTGTGTGTGTGTGTGTGTGCGTGTGCATGAAAATGGCACGTGCAGTCGCATGGTTCGACACGATATTATAAACAGCAGTCTTTTAACACTGATCTGTTTCCCGTGATCGCACTTGAGAGCGAGACTCCTTTGTCAAGCGCCGAAAAGTGTCCAATGACAATAAACAATGCCTAGAAAAAATCTGACGAAATCCCCCCCCCCCCCCCCTCTGCCGCCGTCGGAATAAACAAATTCTCAGATTTGATATTCGCTGACAGGTTTACATTTGATAAACAATGCGTAGAAAAAATGTCACGAAATTCGGCGGCCATATTGACCTCCTTTCACTCGTCCGCCGCTGCCCAGATAAACAAATTCTGAGAAAAGTCATTCGCTGACAGGTTTCAACACGTCGCAAAGCTGTCGCGCGGGGGGGGGGGTCCCTTTGGCACGGCGTCCGATGACTCACCTCCCACAAATGTTTAAACAATTTTTCTGAGAAATGAGACCCCCACTCTTCCTCCCGACCCACCTTCTGGCAGGGGGGGGGTCCCTTTGACACGGCGCCCGACGACTCACCACCCACAAATGTTTAAACAATCTTTCTGAGAAATTAGACCCCCCACTCTTCCTCCCGCCCCTCCTTCTGGCGCGAGGGGGGGGGGGCTCCCTTTTATTACAAAGCACCACAACTCTTTGTCAGTCATTGCGCGGCCTCGCCGGGAGTCGGACTTCTCCGTGCCCCCCCATTCGTGAGGGGGACCACCATCAGCCGGTAACCAAGGGAGCCTTACCATCGACCGGTAAGTATCGACAGTCGATAAAGGTGCGGGGGCTCTGACAAAATCCTACTCGACCATCCTAACCTGACTTAGCTCGGACATGAACCAATGGTTCGTGTCTTGGCTAGCTCGGTCGGTAAAGTAGGAATTTTGTCTTTGCTCCCGCACCACTTATCTACTGTAGTGCTTATCCGTCAAGCCTTGTATGTCAATCGCGATATTCATGATTCTGCTATGAGCACTCTGTAAGAACTGAAGCGCTCAACCGCTGAAATCTACAATGACTTGTCGGGTAGCGTCAATCTCCACCACATTATCATATTCTGCATACACGACACAATTCACCGTTGAAGTTAGTGGCTCGCCGAAACGTACTTCTATCTTGACACTGCCGTGTTTCACCAAATTCCAATGACTGTTACTGTTCGCCGAAAGATCGGGCGTAAGATCAAACGCAAAAAGACAATAGCCCCATGGATATGCTGTGCGGGTGATTGTATTACCCTGATTGAGAAAGTGAATACCCGTCCCAGAGAATAATGTATGATACGCGTCCACATACAGATACGTATCGTCAAAACTAGGCTGGAGAGCCTTTGATGGTATCTGCACACCGTCAGCGTATAATGCGAGATAATTAATTTTATAATTCTGAAAGTTAAACGGGTTCAACGCTCGATTGCCGTTGAACGCTTTATTATCGACAAAGCCGATAATTATGCGTTTTGGCAGCTGACCCAGTATAACATTGTCCAAAGTATCGCCGTGCACTCCCGCGTGCATCGATAGAGACTTAACCTCGACACGTGTCAAAGGGTATTTAGCCGTAGATTTGGATAATGCTCGTGCATGAGCTAAAAGTATGCCCGGGGAAATTTTAGAGCGACGTACGAGAAGCGATGCCTCGGTAATATGCATGCTGAAATCTTTTGGAGAAGTCGTAAGGCAGAACGCATCACTGGTACGCACAAGACGTAATCGCATCTCCACACCGTTTGTCAGAAATCTCTCTTGATTGAAAATATCGCAATGGAGGTGCCCGAGTAGATCGACTTCGTTGCGCACATTTTCAATGTAGGCCCTGTATGCATAAGCGTTATTGGGTGGCGATACAAGCTTCTGATTGAGGAATATATCGACCTGATTAAACAATGAATGAAGTAAATTATTAACAGGGCCCGCCTTAACAGCAGGGTCGGGTTTTACAGCAGTCGAGCGTATTTGGACCCTTATACTTAGCATAGTATGAGCAAGATCAATGTATTCCTCGCCCTGGCCAGGCACCACAAATTCTATTGGTGAATCGTCCGTCAGAGATGAGATCGGTTTATAGTGTACCCATTGCGTTCTCTCGATGGTTGTTTGAGTCGGCGGTAGCGAGAATAGCTCCAGCTCAGACTTCAAGCACTCACACGAATGGGCATGTAAGAACGCCATTTTCACGAGAAGATATCTGAGACGGTCCTAGCTCGTGACGTCTTCTTCTTCTTCTTCGTCTTCTTCTTTGACGATTCCACTCTCTTTCTAGACGTTCTTTTCACAGATGTTCTCTTTTTTTTAACACAATTCGCGCGCTTTTTCTTTTTTAGGCCGACCCTACGCGTACCGTAGCTACCGAGCGAATGTGCAAGCTTATGAATTTTCGAGGCCTTATATCCCGAGCCCTGCATAATGCTATTGAGTTTTTCCTCAGCCTTTCGCTTCAAATTTACACCCGATTCGCGCAAACGCGATTTGAAGGCCTCCTTAGGATGCAATCCCGCGTCCATTATATCACTTGCTACATTGAGACCTGATCGTATAGCCTCTTTGCCAACCGCGCGAGCCCTCTGCTTTAAGAGAGGTAAAATATGGCGAAAAAGACCGCCGAGAAAGCTACCGATGCCGTGTCCCCTCTGATTTGGTGATCCTATATAAACTTGGCTAATTCCCCCGTACCCTGTTCTACCCCCACCCTCCTGCATGTCAAAGTACGCATCGTAGTAATTCATTTTGCTCCCTTCCCGTCGCACCTACGTTAGACGGTTGAAATGGAATGTCACGGTTAGTGTTCCCCCCTCGAATGGTATCGACTGCCCCAATTCATCTCTTATATCGATATCTATCGTTTGAAAGCTGGTACGTAGAAGAGGTATGAACCGCGGTGGCGAAAAACTTTTGATTTTCACAGAACCGTAATTATAATTATTATGGGCGTCAGAGGAAACGACACGTAACAACGGTGCGTGTACATCGCCGGTGATGTAGGACTCGCAAATGTCGGTATAAACAAACAACATATTGGGAATGCCATTGGTGAGACTAGCCGGTTATGGTGCAATATACCGGTTTGCTACCACAAGATCCGCGCAATGAGTGAAGCCTAAAACTTTGCTTATTATGGGGGAAAATTGGAAAGCGTGCTCTAGATTTTTGCACCCTGTGCAGACACGTTCTACCGAGACATAGCCGCTACGAGTATGCTGAAATTTCAAGTGTCCTGCGATACATTGAATCTCGTTAATTGCCTCAAGTAGCGTAGAGATACTACGATATACCCCAGACGGTACACAAGCGCGCTCATCTTTAAAATCGACATCGGCCACAGCACCTGGTGTCGCAACGTTCGTCACTAAGCTGATAAAGTTTTTTTCACCTTCAGGCGGTACGTGTAAAATAGTCATCGGTATGTGTATTTCAGCTAAAGAAACGCCCCATTTACCATGCAAATTTACACTTTGTGGTAAGTGTGTGGTATATTGTGTTGTCCTGTTATTCGGGTAGTATTTCATGCTGCTATTGCTAGGCAGAACTACAAAAAATTCGTTGTCATTCATCGTGTCTGCTTTCCCCGCCCTTTCGTTTGAACTCTTGACAATTCGGGCTCGTAAAAAATGCCGTCAATCTCCTCGTCGTTGAGATCACGCAGGATGTACACGATAGGCCAGCTACTCACGGATATACGATGTATCTTAAACAGCTCGCTGCTCCAACCGCTCTCGTATCCTTTAGCAAACGCCGCCTTCGCGCTACTGATACGAACAATGTCGCCCACCTTGTATTTAGGACGTGACCCTTGTGCAGGCTGCTTGTATCGCCGCATTAGATTATTACGCGCTTTGGCAGCCGTAAGCAGTGTCACAGACGCTGGCGTCATCATAATACTGCTATGGACCGTACGATTGTATGCGGAAACTATATTCTGCAAAACATCGATATAGCGTTTTTGGCGAGAATACGTGAAATATCGCCACATTCTTTCTTTCAACGTTCGATTGAAGCGCTCTACAACAGCTGCTTTTACATCAGGATTGCGGATCGCCCGAAACTGAATATTATGCTTCTGCAAAAAAGCCTGAAAAACTGAGCCCGTAAATTCTCGACCCTTGTCCGATTGCAGGCAAACGGGAGATCGGCCGTTTGTGCTCTTTAGTGAGAGTATACGTGCCAGAGCATTAGCCACTGCTGTAGAAGACTTGTCGTACAAGGGCTCGACCCACGCGTACTTACTGAGTACATCTATGATCACAAGGAGATAGGTATAGCCGTCATTATAACTTTTGAGTGAACGGAGGTCTACAAGATCAGCCTCCCAAACATCATCAATGCTCCACACATTGTAGGATCGTCGCGGAAATCGCCGACGTGTCGCTCTGTGCTTGGTGAAAGCATCCTGCGCCTCGAGCCATTGTATCGTTTTTTCACGGGAAATCTTCTTTTTACGACTTACGCGCAACAGTCTAGTAGCGCCGGAAAAAGATGCTTCATGCGAAGGATCAAAGTACACTTTTTCGAGGGTTTTCATGCTGACAGCTTGAGACATGTCCAGGTGACTCGTCTTCTCTTACCACGACCGCTCTGTAATTTGTTGCTCTCGCTACCACTGTAGAACTCGGAATGACTAGTATCACTGACGTCCCCGTCATCGCCAGCGTCGGTGGTTGTACTATCACTGCGCGACCGTAATGTTGAATTGGCTTGCGTTTCCAGCCATAGCTCGTCGTTTCCCACAAATTCTCGAGGCGTCTGTATAGCCCTCGAAAATTTTGCAAAGGCTCTACGACCCGTCGGTTTAGCCGACTTTCTCGCACGCATCGCGTCATTCACAAGATCAACAATATTTGAATCCTTGATTGCTTCCCCGTTGACGGAAACGACGCCGGCTGCATCCCACGAAAAGTCTGACGAAGGAGCGTCATGTAGGCGCCGCAATAGGAGTTTCGCTTTATTGCGAAATTTCACAGGTACACTCTCAACGATAATGGAGTCGTTCATTCGTGTTGTTGTTGTTGTTGTTGTTATTGCTGTTGTAGGGTTTTCCATTGGGTGCATGCCGTCCTTTTGGTCCTTCATAAGATCATGATACCGTTGTGCTCGTTCTCCACCGACGAAATGCAGATAGCGCTGTAATACGCTCAAATACGCTAACCACTTTTCTCGTTCGTCAGTGTACGTATTAGATTTCAAAATCTCGGTCATTTCCATATCCAGACGGTTGAGAGTCGCCACAATTGTTTTCTCCGCTTGCTTCATGGGCCGTGCCTCGTTATCATTGACGCTGCTATGCTGCCTTTGGGAATCTAACTGTAATAAATGCTCCTCGGGCACCAGAACCATTTTTCTAGCGTGCTCCATTATTTGGCAATTAGATTTGACAATACGGTGCCGAGTATCGGGGCAAGCAGCAGGGGTAAAAACCCACCACTTTGAACGACAAACTTCTTCTTACTTTTCCAACACCTGCCCCTCGAGGCTAAACGTCTGAGAAGGGGAGCGTGGCGACGCAGTTTTTTCCGCTGGTCAGTTTTGAGTGGAATATTACCGCGAAGAACGTTCAAAGCGCACTCGCAAATGCAGCGTATTATGCGAGAATCTGCTTTCCGCAAAACGGCCTCACGCTGTTTTTGGTGAGATGCTGAAGAGCGTTCAATATCGCAACGCTCTTCTTACAGAGAGACGATCCGCTGCGTGCCATTACAATCGTAGAACTGGTAATTCTCCACTTGTGTCACCGCTTTTTAATTTCTTTCGCGGTACGTAAACGAATTGATGAGGATCATCCGGAAAAATAGATGTGCGGAACCGACAATTGTCAGGTGTCGATTGTTTCAGGTCTAGTAGTAAATAGCCGTGCGGCTTAGACGTTGCGTCGTAATAAGCCTCCTGTAGAAATCGTGGATTTTCAGGACATATTTGGCGCGCCAAGTGTTGTATCTGAGCGCGATCGCGGGGGTTTTTGAAAATAACAATATAATTCGCGTTCAAAGAGATGTCTCGTTGGCCATGACCCTGATGAAACAGGTTTTGCGTTATAAAAATAACGCTTAAATTTTTATGATGACTGCCTTTGGTAAATAGATCGACAACGGTATTGTTCGATGCTTCACGCATTAGATCATCGATAATTAGAAGCTTGGCGCGGGGGTCATTTGAGTATTCAGCAGCCTGGGGTAACCCTTCGCGAAATTCTATAGCTTCACCGTACTCCGTATATGCCGCCTGCCACTCGGAATAATAAAATATTATTCTCTCGAAGGGCTCGCTGTTCATGCTTGTGATAGATTTTAGACATTTTTTAACAAAATACGTTTTACCACAACCTGTAGGCCCGCAGATCATAGAAGTCCAGGGATGCTGCCACCTCGTATCCATCGTGGTAAATGAGGAAATTTAGGTTTTGAGCAACATTAAATAAGATTTGGCGATCTTTTTTTCATAAAAATATATTTACAACATATTTTACAATTGGCGATAGCCGTACGGTAGCGACCTGTATTGCCCATTACGTCTTCGCTTAACACTCGATGGTTTACATGTTTTTGTTTCGCCTCGTGTGACAACATGACGGAGCTCTGTACGCCTGATGGCATCGTAGCTCAGTACGATCGGATCCTCTCGATCGCCAACGATGAAAGCTCGTACGGACGCGTAATTTATTAATGAATTGTTTGCAAAATTGAGCGTGATACCCTTAACTTTGCAAACTTCACTCTCTGACCCGTTAGGCGCACGCACTATGAACGCGTAAAATTTTGGCCCGACGGAAATGAAACTTTTTATGTAACTACCCTCTCCATAGACGGCCAGCTCGTTAGTCAAATCGCCAAGCAGTTGGCCTATAGGGGGCTCGTATTCGTCAGATTGCCCTCTCGTCACGTAAATTACGGAATCGGTATCGCAGTATAATACACGCTGATCCAGGCGCTCCAAGTAGCTATAAAGTTTTAAGCGCGCTTGTGCCGTAGTGTATGCAACTATCACGGAATTAGCTATGCTCGAGGGTATCACAGCCTCGTCGGTTTTGATGTGATTTACATAAAGAATTTCGTTGTTCACCGGTAGTATACCGGTAATTTCGTATTCAGGGCTAGTTAATAATTCCATGAGCTTTTTGCGCGTTGATACTACGACTGTTTGCGGCAGATTTTCGCGCTGGCCGAATTTTCCCCAGAACGAATTTAGACAGAGCTTGGCGACTGATCGTAGTCCTGGATTTTTTGCTATTGCCTGGCGATTCAAAAGAACCCCCTCTGATTCCTCAAAACTAGCAATATAGCGTTCCTGTGAGGCTTCATCGGCCAGACAATTCTCAGGCCATCCACTGGCCTCCTGCTTGATCTTCAAAAAAGTGTTAATGTACTCAACGAATAATCCTCCTGACTGCGTATGACGATCGAATTGCGTTACTTTGTATTGCCAAATTTCGGCAATGTGGAGTATCGTGTAGCCGCATGAGACAGCTTTTCGCAATTCATCGACAACCCAGGTACCCTCGAACGCACGCTCATTCGGATCCTCGTGCATACACTCATTTTGATTCATCATCTCGCTGCATTTGCGGCACAGAGAGAACAGCAGTCTCTGATGCATACGCACGGGTAATACAGGATGGTAGAGATTGCGCGGCGGTAGAACGGTACATTTAACCAGACCCTTGACACTAGCTAGATCATTAGAGGGACCAGCCAGTTCTAAGCATTCCTCGCCGATATATACTTTCGGGTGCCCCACGGGGTATTTACCAAATTTGCAAATATACGGGTACAGAGAACAGACGTCTACGTACTGTATGCGCTCCCCCTCCTTAACGTCGTAGAGCGTCACCATATTCTCCGTGCGACCACCGAAGAAAGCATCGCGAGGGTTTAAGGGCTCCGCAGCCGTCAACGGATGATCCCGTATAAGTTCGCGAATTTCAGGACTCGTTTCCACAAGGCGATCCCATTCGCATTCCCAAATTTCCGTTAGCTGATAACCACTCGCGCGTATTCTATGAGCTATAGTTAGAGTTCTCTCTAATCGTTCGTCCATAGATACATCATTGCGCTGTTTACAGTCTCTATTGAGAGAGAAGCAATTAGGACAACCATGCCAGTAGCAGCCGTGGAATTGTAAAACATACGCGGCATTGGCTGTTTCATAATATCCGTCGACTAGTAAATTTTGAGGCAATTTAAATTCGC